>CM076087.1:90439911-91639911 GCA_038088585.1 Chrysina gloriosa | reverse complement strand
TTTGTAAACGTTCTGAGAATATAACTATTATTTCAATCGTTTTCATATAATGAACCTAGTTGTGGTAGAAAACAATCATATAAGAGCGTTATCAGAGTATATAGGTTTGTTCCAACACACCAGAAAAGAAAAACATTTTGTGAATCATCACCCCACGATCCACAAACTGATTTTGTGCTGTGTTGAAGCGAACCTAATATGTATAGACCTACGACTATTACTATTGCTTTGGTGATATAATCATGTATTTCTATATTTTTGATATGAAAATTATATTGCATTAAGCACAGTTTGTTACGATTGATGTCTTCAAAGAACACTTCGTGTGATATTTTCTAAAAATAAAGTCAATATTCAAGAAATTGTTGTATAATTCTTTTCTGAGTTTGCATTTGCAGGGGATCAATCGTATGGTTTCCAGAAGACGAAGTGATTTTTTCAAGAAAAAGATGACTTACAGCGAATTTTGAATAAGAAATGATAAAGACAAATCAAAATAGTGCTGAAATCATTATAGTTTGACAATTCTCTTAAACAAACTTGAAATGGTAGGTACTCACCCTTTTTCTTTGTTGAGAGTGTCACCTTTCTAATGGGAATCTTTTTTGTACTTTTTTTCCCGCTGACAAGTGGTCCTAGTTGGTTTGAGTCTCCTTCAGTCCTTCCTTTAGTTTTGAAGAATTTTAGCGAAGTCACCATACCCAGAGCCCCAGATACGTATGGAAGGTGCTCCGTGGAAGTAGTTCTTAGTCTGATATTCTTCGTCTGCACCTCACAGGCATGGATGTCTTTTGCAGTCCAGCCCCAGAATGCATGGAGAGCCCGCAAGCCTTCCCATCATGGCAGGATGTCAATATGAGAAAAGGATACTCACTCTTACCATATGGTATTTCGATAACCAGGCCACAATCATCACAGTGTCCTTCTTTAATGATTTTTTATTGGAAATTTCAGTGGTTATAGTTCACATGGTAGGTAACAGTGCATTTTTGGTTCTGGCATAGTATCCATCAAACAGGGGACCTCCACTCTAATTCCTTAAGCTGCAACTCATAGTTTAAATTTAAGTATATTACAAATTTGTTATTCGTCTTGCGCTTTTTCCAAAATATGTACCTTTAAATTGCATTACATATTTTCGACTATAACCCCAATGAGTTTATACTAACCGGAGGGAATTACCTTTAAAATGGAGAAATTCTGAATAACATCAGGTGATCTTGTATTTGCATGCACCTAGAAGATTCCTGCGCTCAACCAAACTGCTTCCAAAATGGAAAGATCTTCACAGAATTCAAAAGTAAGAAATTCACCGAACGAACGAATTAAAAGCAACAAACATTGCAACTATTCCTTATTAAGGGATCCTTGGGATGTTGATGGATAAACTGGAGCTTATTCTTGGCTTTGATGTTGGTTGGTAATCATACCTAAGATGTGAATTTGAAACTATTGTCAACATTTTCTTAGTATTTTCAAATAATTTTTTGTCTTTGACTTAAACCCAAATCAATTATTTTCTTTGACAAGTTGCAGTCAAAAATGTTTTGGCTAGTTTTGGCGGGAAAATCCTCGTCTACTATTGGTAAACGAATCGAAATCGCGGATATCCTAGTTAAACGCGGAAACAATAAAGAAGACAGAAAACGTCAAACGTCATTTCGAAATATACATCCACCTTTAGGCGTACTACCACATTTTAGCAGAAAGATTTTATGGTCGCAATATGGACTTTAACATGAAATTGAGGAAGGTGCCCTCGCGCACGAAGACTTTCAGACTATCTTCGACGCCGACGAAGACGAAAACCACGTCCACAAGGAAAAGGACGACCGCGAAATGTCGAAAATGCGTGTGCATGCCCCAAGTGATAGGGCCAGTCGAATTTCCCCATATGGGCCGAATTACGCGTCAATAATCAACTTTGCGATGGTATTATTCATTGCGAGGACGGCGCGGAGTTTAAAGTTCATAGGGCAATATTATCGGCCGTCAGTCCATATTTTAAGGTAATGATGTTGATGACATACCCAATTTTTATTATATAGATTTCCTTCTGGCTTTGATTTAACATTAAGTGATTTCGCACGTGATGTGTCATTAATTATGGCGCGAAAATTTTCAAAGCCAGCTTATTACTTACCTGACACATTTTCTAATCAAATGTTTTTACTTAACGGTGCAACGTTTCAGGCTTTGTTCACAAATTCCATAAATAGAAACCAGCCAGAGGCGACATTGGCAAAATTGAAAGCTCCAGGACATATAATCAAAAAGCTGATGGACTTTGCTTACACCGGAATGTGTAGGATAACTTCCGAAAATGTGGAAGTCCTTTTGCGCTACGCGGACCAATTCGAAGTGTTGGGCGTCATTCAATTGTGCTGCCAATTTGTCTTAGGCAAACGAGCTCCTATCTCGTACATACCAGAGTACAACTTCTTTTAATCTTGTAGAACACCTGAAACCGCACAATTGCATAGGAATATTGCATTTCGCGAGGCACTACTTCTGCAAGGACCTGGAGGAAAGAGGTCGTCTCTACGTCAGGCACAATTTCATACAGCTAGTGAAAGAGAGCAAGGAGTTCACGTCGTTGGATGTGGAGGATTTGATGGAAATTTTAAGTGATGATGAACTGAACGTAAAAAACGAAGAAGTTGTTTTCGATGCGGTGGTTAAGTGGATAGACGAAGATCCGCCTTATAGGAAATTTTTTTGTTGGACTTGCTGAAATGTATTAGGTTAGGCACGCTTTCGTCGGATTTTTAAAAATTATTCAGAAGTGGGATTTAGTCCAAGAGAACCAAGTAAATAGTTATCAGTATCTATAGAAAAATTTACTATATGGAACGTTTTCTCTTTCGAAAATTACTTTCAGAGATGCAGAGCTTCGGCCCTGCTAAAACTAGCGTTAGATGCTCAAATATAGATATTGAAAATATTTTTACCATTGGGTTGTTCGGAAAATAATTTCGTTTTTCCCCAACAGAGAACCTAGTTATACTTTTTCACAGCCAACAACAAACTTAAGCCGCATGGTCATTATATATTTTGGCAGGTGATATAGCAAGGCTTGTTTGTAAAAAAGTTTGATTGATTCTACGCAGTAGTTTTTGGTTGGTGTCCTATCAAATATGGAAAGTACAAAAGCAGCATTTTCGACATATTTTACTTTTTATTACTATCGAAAAGGTAAAAATGCTGTTCAAGCAAGAAAAAGTTATCCGATGTGTATGGAGAAGATGTATTGACAAAACGCCAGTGCCAAATGTGGTTTGCAAAATTTCGATTTGGGAATTTTGATGCTGAAGGTACACCACGTTCTGGAAGGCTAGTTGAAGCTGATGAGGACACAATAAAGCCAGTAATTGATGCAAACTGGCGAATAACAACTTGTGGAACCACTGAGATTAACTTTTATCGAATTCGACATATCATAATCATTTGGAACACCATTTGGAATCTCAAAGCTCGACATATGGATTCCTCATTTTCTTATGGAAAGAAATTTGTGCCGTCGTGTTGGCGTCTGTGATTTACTTCTCAAACGTCAAGAAAGTGATCCATTTTTAAAGGGCATCATTACTGGGGACGAGAGATGGGTTGTCCAGCACAATGTTAAACGCAAGCGATCATGGAGTAAAAAGTTTAATCGGCTCAAAGCACTTCGAAAGCTGATATTCATCACAAAAACCCCACCAAGAGCTGTTTGGTAGGGTTTTAAGGGAATCGGTTTTTAGATTCTACCGGACAACAGAACGATCAATTCGTAAGTGTACTGTCATCAGCTTGATAAATTGAATGATTCACTTAAACAGAAAAGGCCAGAATTGATCAATAGGAAGGGTGTAGTGTTGCACCAAGATAATGCGAGACTTCACACAAGTTTGGTAACTCGCCAAAAGCTTTTACCGCTTGGATGGGATTTACTACCCCACCCACCATACTCTCCAGATATGACACCTTCTGATTATTAATTGTTCCGGTCCCTACAAAATGTTTTAGATGGAAAAGATTTTACTGCAAATGAGAAGGTGAAAAATCACCTGGATCAGTCTTTTGCCAGCAAAGAACAACAATTTCATGAGCGTGGAATCAGGCCACTGCCAGAGAGATGGCAAAAGGTATTGAATCAGAATGGACAGTATATAATTCAATAAAATATTTATCCACTATAAGAAAGTCGTCTTTCATTTTTATAAAAAAAGAAAACGAAATTACTTTCCGAACAGCCCAATATATAGTTTAGCAACCCGATGCTTAAAGATTGAGAAGACTAAGCATGTGACCAATCTGATTTTGGTGATTAGATATCTTTTTGGTCTTTTCCATATTCTAGTTAATGTTACAACAGAATGTCGATCTCGGTTACTAACCCTTCCAAATCGGAAGAGAGAATTATATTTCGAAGGAGAAAAGGTTCAATCTAGAGAAATTTGCTGAAAGTTTCACTAACAGTATAACCGAAGGATAAACGATACTGTGTTTACTGCTATCCCAAAATTATATTTCATTATAGGCATGCTTAGATTACTTGGATGAAGTGCTCAATCTAATAGAAAATTCAAACCCTGAAGTGGACGTGGTCAACGTAGTATTCATGAGACCCAGAATACCATTCGACGTAATTTTCGCCATAGGTGGTTGGAGTGCTGGTAGTCCCACCAATTTTATAGAAACTTACGATACCAGAGCTGATCGATGGCTCCTATCTACCGACACCGATTCTGTCCCGAGAGCATACCACGGTTTGTGCACGCTCAGAGGCTTGATCTATATGATCGGAGGCTTCGATGGGAACGAACATTTCAACACCGTGCGTTGCTTCGATCCGGTAAAACATATGTGGAAAGAGTGCGCTTGCATGTATTATCCTAGATGTTACGTTAGTGTGGTGATGCACGATGACAAAATTTATGCGATGGGCGGTTATAACGGAAGGATCAGGATGAATTCTGCCGAACGTTACGACCCCGACGCGAATCAATGGGAATTGATACAACCGATGCAGAGGCAAAGATCTGATGCTAGTGCAGCTGCATTGGATAACAAGGTAACGCGTTTTTGCTAAGATTTCCAAATAATAAGTAAACGAGTTTCCTTCTTTATCTTTGTTGAAAATTGTGCTTCGCTAGTAATCTGATCCCATAACATTTCGTTCATTCTCCAATTACATAGTTTTTAAAATATTTTTTGAGCTTTTATTTTCAGTTGAAAACCTTAACAAACATTTTTGATTCCAGATATACATCGTCGGAGGTTTTAACGGACAGGAAGTGATGAGTTCAGCTGAGGTGTACGACACTTTAACGAACCAATGGTCATTTATACCCCATATGATATCAGCCAGATCCGGAGTTTCGTTGGTCGCCTTCAGGAATGCCCTTTACGCTCTTGGAGGATTCAACGGCTTCAATCGTCTGACAACGGGGGAGAAATACTTACCGGGAGAGTCGACTGGCTGGGTCAACATAGCCGAAATGTTTTGTCCTCGGAGCAACTTTGCTACAGTAATTTTGGATGACCAGATATTCGTCATTGGTGGTTTTAACGGTGAGAAATTTTAGACTTTTTATTGCATTGATCTTGATATAATTATTTTGGAATACAATGCTCGATGAACATCCACTCACTTCAGAGAGATGTGCGATGTAATCATCTATACTAACTATTAATTCGTCGCTACTCAAACATCAGTACGTAATAGAACGTCTATAATTCAAGCGTTTCGTACGTGCACCGATTAGTTTTGTCTATTTCCCTTTTAGTGGAAGTAAAACCGCAACAGCGGGAGATAATTGAAGTGTAAATAAATAAAATTGAAGGAGTAGCTTTTACATCCATTTTGATGCGTTAAAATGTGACGAGGATTTCTCGGACTTAAATATTTGATTTTTGGGGAAAGTAGGTTGACCTTCACAAAAAATGATCTCGCTTGGAACGAAAAAAGAACACTTCAAGGGAAAGAAGTATTGATTGCGGAATATTGTTTCTTACTAAACAGGCATTTCTGCAAGACCAACGTTGAAGAAATGAAAAAATTGCACGGAAAAAGATAGTGGTTCTACTTAATGGACAGCATTCTCATATGAAGTATATTCACACTGTTGAAACTGTTGAAGACTCTATCTCGAGGACCGGCTGTTATTGAAACGCAATATTAACAACACGTTCTCTGTGAATATTAGAAGTTAAGTGCCGGAAAGTAAAAGAAGCCGTCAACTTTTGCCACTAAGGAATTGGAAACGTTTTTCCAATAACAGTGTGGTAAACTTTATTAAAAGGCGCAGATAATAGTACTGGGTCTTCCACTAGCTACCGAACCCGGCACTTTTGTAATAATTTCAATACTAATAAAAATATTGCAAAGAAACTTGGACTGAACTGTTCGCTGGAATAAGTTTCTTTATAAACTTGTGTTTATTTGTTGAATATGTCCACACTACTACATGTGCTTGCTTTTGGTAAAATACATTGGTTTGGTTTGTTCGATGAGCTAGTTTAACTATTGACTTCTTACGTCTTACGCTTCATTATTCAATACTGCGTTTCTCAGTCTATTAGTGGAGTGCCTCAAGGTACTCGGTGCTTACACCCTCTTACTTACTATTTTCGCAGACAATATACATCCTTTTTCATAACTTATGGATCAAAATTGAAACAAAAGAAAGTTCAAACAAAATAAAACAAAATTTGTTAGAGAAAATATTCTCCTACTATCCCAGGAAAACCGCAATTTATTAATACAGTTTCGTAAGGAACATTCAGACAGTCCACTAGCAGTATGCGATGAAGTAGGATGTTTATTTTTTAGACGTAGAAACGTAAATGCTAGTTAAATTCCCGTTATTTATCTTGATGTTGAACTGCAATTCTTATCTAGGGTCAAACTGATATCGTTAAACTCTTTAATCTCCTTGGGAAACTGCTGCAATCGCGCAGTTTCTTGGATGTTATAATGTGTTTATAGTTAGTTTTCAGAACTTCGTTATGGTCGTGCATTCATCAGTGATGAATTGCGTGCAGGTCAACCAAAATCGATTGTTATTCCAAAAAACACTGATACAAAACGAATCCCGACAGATTTGTAAAGTCTGTAGAAGAGCCTGTCGTATAGTGATTACTTTCTGAAGATGAGCTCCATTCTTCTTCAAATGTTGCTCTACACGTCGTACAAGAGAGTCCATTTTCTCCTACACAATTTCTATTGAAATTTGAAAAATATTTCTTCTTCACACTTTCTATTGAAATTTAAAAAATATTTGTGCTTTAAATATTTCTATAAAAAGTGATCGCATGGAGCTAAATTTTGCGTACGAGCATGTTAACCGATGCCACCGTTTCCCAATATAACACATCCTAGGAATATTTTTCGTAATCTTTGCATTCAGATTCGTGCCATATGAGACATCTTGTTGGAACCATATTAGACGATTTTCATTGTGACGTCGCACAGTGGTTCCAAATGCCCAGAAAGCTAGCCAAAAATCAAAAAACAATTTTCGATTTTGATGTTTTTATGTTAGTTCCATACAGAGGGCTCTCGTGCATGTAGTTAAGCAGAAGATAGCATTGAATATCGAGTTGTCTATCATGTGCTTCAACGCGAAGTCGTTGTTTATTGCGCACGTGTTGTTCTGCCGTTCCAAAGCGTTCATTTCAAACAGTGATACATAGTATTGAAAAGTGATTATAATCAAAAATTAACATCGTTTGAGATGGATGGCTCTTCCTCGGGTAAGTTGATAACTGCAAATGTACTTTGCTACAGAGTACCATGTACTTTCACGTGTATCATTTCAATTTCGCCATGTGGCATAAAAATCCGCCAAACCGTAGAGCTACGAAAAAACTACCACGTACTACTACTTTCAGTGCTTCGTATAATTGTTAGTCATTACATCAACTAAGTGCATGCCACGGCGGCTACGGGCTGCCCGTAGCCGCCCGTTTAATTGTTACCAATATTTTTGTAAACCATGAGCACGGCCGTAGAGAGCGCGCTACTGGCGTCCACCTAAAACCAGTTTATTGTCTCAAACTCCCCTTGAGAGACGTCATGAATATATAGGGACATTCGTTCATTACAGAAAATCGACTTATTATTCTAGGACATGAGGACGAGTTGAAAATTACACGCCTGGAAATTTTCAACCTCACGAAGGAAGTCCGTCAGTGTGAGCTGAAAGTTCAAATCCAAATATTGGAAAACGCGCTATCGAAGAGAATCAGAGCGCTTTTTCAAATCATCATTGTTCTTATACATGGCTACGCCATTATCAATGCAGCTGCTTTGCCCATTGGACAACTATCCGAAGATGCTCAAGAAGCCCGAAACAAAGACATTAAAAAATGTCGAGAAAACTTTGCACGAAAATCATCAAGAGTGAAAGCGATGGAAGACGTTTTCAAGAGGCTCCTGGTATCTTCAGATCCAGTTATATCCAGTTTGCAAAAAATGCGTCCTAAAAAAGCGACACACTTTCTCCAAAAATTTTGGAACTGCTTGTTTCGTCGTACGCCTGTAGGCCGATGATTCATTTAAATGTAGACAGCGATTCAAAATACTCGGATGAAGAAAAATAAAATTATTAGAATTTGGCGGCTATCTTGTTCCTGTTCTTAGTTTTAAAAAAGGTTAACACACGATTCTGATTCCTCGACTCTAAAATCCTAAGTACATCAATTTTTACGATAATAAAACAATTTTTAGTCAAATTTGGTTGCTATTTTATGTCAGCCATTTTGTTTTTGAACAGTTTGACGCCAGATTCAGATTCCCTGACCCAAAAAACATTAAAATAATGAACCTTAGGTATTTTGATAGATGATTTGATTTTTGGCCAGCTTTTTGGGCACTTGGAACCACTGTGCGTCGGTGATGAGGGTGTGTGATAATCCTCCTTCATCTTCATCTCCACCATCATAAATATAAATACTCAGTTTCTGAAAAAAAAAGTTAGTTGCATACCTCTTTCATGTACTCCACTACAATTATCACTATTACTGTTGACGATGGCAGTAAAACACGTGTTTCGGATTAATTTGTATTTATATTATACCGATAGAGTTTAGTGTTAGTCAAAATTAGAACGCTACAGAAATGAATATCATCATCTGAATTATAGGCGTTCTATTATAAGAGCTAATATTAAAATTCACGCGCTTTAATCCTTTTTTTCTTTTTTTCAAAGTTTTCAAAGTAAAGTCAGTTAAAGTTTCTTTGACGTAATGTATTTCCGTGACTGTGAAAACGAGTGAAAATTTCTAGATCGGTTCGTGGTAGGTTCAACAACGATCAACTTTGTCGAGTGCTACGATCCGGAGAGCAACGAATGGTACGACGCCGCCCCCATGAACCTAAACCGTTCGGCGTTGAGCGCCTGTGTAATCAGCGGTTTGCCGAATGCTAAGGAGTACTCGCTGGTGGGACGCAGCCAAAACGAGCTGGGACAAGGAGCGGGTGGTATGCACGTTGAAAGCGTCGTCTAATACCCTCTTACTAAACGACATCGGAATTGAACGAACGGGCCGATCGTGAACAAGTTGTTCGTTGTTTTACAATTTTAACAAATTTGTGTATAGATATGTATGCACTTGTGGTGTCGCCTTTTTATTTATACTTGTAAACTTTTTTTCTTGTCGAATAAATTTGTCACTTTTGGACATTTAAAATTGATATTTTAGTGTAAACTATGTCCAGTTGTAAGACATCACCACATCATATTAGATGCTCATGTTTACAGTTCAACCATTCCCCGTGGCAGTGCGAAATTACTTCATATCTTGAGAAAATTAACTTAACGAAATCTAAAAGTTGTGAACGTCTTATTCCTAATTTTATTTCAGCGTATAACAATCAGCTAATAGATGAATTTTCAAAATCAAAAGCGTTTTGAAACTATTCGCAGGTACATGGAGCAAATATGAAGAAAATATTGTTTGTGCATATGGCAGTATTCTTCCTAGAAATATATGCGTGTTTTCTTCGCATTTCCCCTTCTTTTTACTTTGATATTTTAGAGGAGAATTACAACCACATATGATCGAAGTTGAAGTAATTCAGAGCCACACACCAAACTACCATGTAACTCATTTCAATCTATAATAACCAACACTCTCAAAGACGTGAAATTTTTTACCGAAACGTATAAAGCATGTAGAGTTGGTATTTGACTTAGATTGTTATTTTTCGATTACAGGGTCAAAACAATAAAAGTTTCTACATGCAATTGAAACTAGCAAAGGATAATGTACTTGCCATATTTACTACCGTTTCAGTTTCATATTTAATGCTGTTCTACGATTTGCATTAATTTTAGTTATTCAGAATTGAAAAATTCATCTATGAGTATTATGATAGATGTATTGAAAGCATCGACGAAGGGTATGAATACAGGTATTAGAAGAATTATTGGAATTTAAGGCCTGCAAATTATTCATGAAATTCATGCTAATAAAAGACAAACATAAAACATATGAAGATAAACCAAACCTAAATGGCATAAATTATATCGGTAGTTTCCAGACTACACACTAATTATTTATTAATTGTTGTATACGCGTTTCGTTAGCATCTTCAATCGTATTTTATTCGAATCGCAAAGATATGGTGAACACCGATTGGATACGAGATTCTTGATTGTAAAACGAACTCAATGTTTAGTTGGCATTTACGATTATTTTCTGCTAACTTAACATTTTCGCTGCATTCCTTTATAATCTGTTTAAATACCATACTTGCGTTTTCCAATCACTATTTAATACATAAATAAATCTTGTATAACGACTTAGAATACATGATATAGCACACGCAGTTAAAATGTCCGAAACTGGTGGAGGATGTAGTCGATATGAAAACTATTTCAATCACAGTCAAACTTTAATCGCACTCCTTTTTTAACTCTTTCCTGTTATTGTGATTGAAAGAAACACAATGAAGAACTGAGGATAACTTACAATTAAATGAGAAGACGTGTACAGTGGTTAAATAAAGAAGTCGGACAAGAAGACATGTTTTACTATTAAAATGTTTTAGAACCAAGGAGAATTAACACTTTTATAAAGGTCTACTCATATACTTTCAGAAACAACAAAACATTCTATTATTTATCTTTTTTACTTTCTAAAACCTAATATGCATACAGTTACTTAGATAAGTATTCATACCCCAGGTATTATTGCATGGTAGATTATGTTTCCTTTTTTCTGTTGAAGAATTCTCTTTATATTTATTAGTTGCTTTTTTATAATGAAAACAACGTTTACAGTAAAAATCAAGAAAAAGAACAAGCTTTATTTACAAAAATAACTAAAATTCTATCTCCCAAAAGTACTCATACCTATTGTATTTTAACTGCAGTGAGGACTCGCTAATCCGAACCCTCAGAAATCCAAACTCCCTTGTAATCTGAAGAAAATTGAAATATTGCCCTTTAACATTGGGTATCTTGTAATCTGAATCGCTTAGGGGTCCGGTAATCCGAATCGCAACCATACAATCGATCGCACTCGGTGTCGTGTATTCGTTGGTTTCTTCTTGCCAAGGCTACATACTACTAATGCAATAAATAACTGCTGGAAAAGAATATTTTCTTATTCGCCTGTTAATGCTTCCGCGGCAAAATCATCCGAAGATGACTCAGATGATGATCTTTCATTAGCTGCAGTGAAGAAAAAGCTACTTTCTGAAGACAATCAGTAAAAACCTACTGAAATCAGAAACATCTTGCAATAAATTTCGTGTGATAATCATCAGCATTACGAAACTGAACTTAACGAATGGATTGATGGAGATGACGACCTTTTACCTGTACATAGCGATGATAGTGTTTCAAATGATGAAAGAGTTATAGATGAACCAAAACTGAAACATGAAACATGAAGAAGCAATCAGCAGTTTTAACACTTGTATAAAATGGGCTGAAGAAAATGGAGCCGAATTAGGAATACTGCACACACTTAGGCTGATACGAGAACGAGCAATGGGAGCTAAACAATTGAAATGTCGACAAGCAAAAATTACAAACATTTTTAACTAAATTATTTAATGTTTTACAATCTGTTTTGCTGTTAGTGATGCTTTAAGATGTTATGATACTGAATTACAACTTATGCATTATGTAGTAATGTACTTTTGTTCCTTGAAAATCTATTTATATATATATATTTTTTTGACAGATGCAATAAATGTTTAACAGTCTAAAACGCTATTCTTAAATTATTTTAATGATGACTCAGTAATCCGAATTTTCCGGTAATCCGAATCGACGATGTTTTAATTAATTCGGATTAGCGAGTTCCCACTGTATTTAATAAGTAAATATTGGACACTTTATATTTGGTTGGTCCTCTGTTAGACATCAAAATTGCTTTAAGACATCAATGGTTTAGTAACAGCAGAATCAAGATTATTCCATATCTCCTGTATTTTACTCTTGAGATTTTCTTTATTTTGTATATGTATATATATATATATATATTTCGTGACCTTTTTATACTTATCTTATATGATAGAGATCTACCACTAATAGGTCAATAAAACAAGGCTGGTTTGAGCGATAGTTATATTTTCAGAACGTTTACAAACGATTTCGGAACACCTTCGTCAGTGAAAATATAACTCTATATATTATATTTTCACTGACGAAGGTGTTCCGAAATCGTTTGTAAACGTTCTGAAAATATAACTATCGCTCAAACCAGCCTTGTTTTATTGACCTATTAGTGGTAGATCTCTATCATATAAGATTTATTTTGTATATCGAATTTTTGCAGATGTCGTTTAATTTCAGCCCACAGGTTTTCTATGGGGTTAGTATCTTGACTTTTGTCTGAGTTCTTGTTAACTTCACGAACTAGCGCGTTTTCCTCTCTAGATGTTAAAATGTTAGGTCGATCAATCCGAGATTTATTAACAACCATACTTTCTTTCTGTATTTTTTAATCGATTGTAGAGTAGCTTTAGTTCAATTAATTAATTTAGCTATTTCCATGTAAGCTTTTCCTTCACTCACTAATTCACGTTCATGAACACTTGTTTCCTCATTTTTTCGCCCCATTTCGCCAATAAGTACTGATGTGTCGGACTTATCACGTATAAAGCTACCACGGTACTGAAATTTCCTCACAAACAACAAAAATAATAGTTTGAACTACGGTCTTCCCCGAGTTAACCCGCATAAAGTAAAATATAGATGACATATGAATACTTTTGTGGAGTCACAATTTGAGTTAATATTTAAAAAGAAATTTTTAGTATGTAAAATATATCTGTATTTTTTTAATTGCTGTAAAAATCATTTTATAGCAAAGAAAAACACTATATATAATATTTAAGAGAATTTTTCAATTTGTAAAACGGGTAGACACCATTTGATATGCGTATACGTGGGGTAAGAGGGTATGAGTATGAGAGTAACTATAAATAAAAAATCCCACAAATCATATAAAAAAGAACTCGGAGGTAGCACTAAATCTAGAAGAAACAATAGAAAATGGACTACAATTTATAAATTTTTAATTAGTTGACTTAAGCCAATGTACTTCATTAAGCGAAGGTAAGATTTCTAATGTTGTCACTTTAAATATCACATAGCAAATGTGCGATATTTAATAAAGTTGAAATACAAGAAAATAGTAGATATTACATGCTCGCCACATTTTGAATCCGCTGTCTATTGCACTTAAACAATGTTTACCAAATAAATCTAATTCAATTACAGTAGAAGCCGCTTATTATAATCACGGTTAATGTTATCAAACGGTTATTGTTATCGAAAACCGTTGGTCCCAAATCACTCTATTTAAAACTCATTGAAAGAAAGCCGCATATTGTAATCAAAAGCCGCTTAATGTTATTAGTTATGAATAGTATCCTTTGTCGGAAAGTTTCTTCAGGCGACGGTGTCTGCAGCGCAACTCCTTTGAACGAGCCGCTTTTTCTCGCCGATTTCAATTAAAACTCTCATATCGCATATTACAATCTAACGAATTGTTATTTCTATATTATGAAGAGGTCATCTTTTTTTTTTTGATGTACTTTATGTATAAAAGGTCCGTTCGTTTAAATGATATTCAGTTTCTCCTATACTCTTCTACGAATCTCACGTTCTACAGTCTTGTGTACGGGTAAATTATTGAAATTTCGCATAAACCACCGTGGTCATGGCAGAAGTGAATAAGAAACGTCGCGATCTATCGAACGAAGAAAAACGACAAATTCTCGATAACTTCGATAAACTTCCGAAAATGAGTCAAAGGAATGCTGCGGTACAATTAAAAATTTCGCAACCGCTGTTGTGTAAAATTTTAAAAAATCGTACAGAAATAGAAACGTGTGCGCGTTCGAATGAAAACATAAAACGAAAAAGGGAAAGATCTGGAAAGGATAATCAAGTTGAATCAGCTTTAAAAATTTGGTTTACAAATGTTCGCGAAAAAAATGCCTCTGTGAATGGTCCTATCATGCGTCAAAAAGCAGAAGATATAGCCAAAACTATGGGGAAAGAAAATTTCATTGCAACAGACGGATAGTTCAATCGGTGGAAAAAGCGAGAAAACATCGTTTATAGACCTCTGCACGGTGAAGAAAAAAGTGCTGATTCGTTAGCAGCCGCTGACTGGATGCGTTCGGAATGGCCAGAAATTATTGCAAAATATCCGCCTCGGGACATCTACAATGCAGATGAAACAGGACTCTACTTTCGCGCGATGCCTAATCATACTTATTTGTTCAAAAACGATAAAGTAAAGAGGTTGCTTATCTTCGAAAGAACGAGTAACAGTGTTATGTTCTGTTAATATGGAAGGTGAAAAGGAAGAACTTCTAGTGATAGGGAAAAAGTAAGAATCCTCGGTGTTTTAAAGGTATTAAAACTTTGCCCGTGGAGTATTTTGCTAATGCGAATGCTTGGATGACAAGTGTCTTGTTCAGCGAGTGGTTACTCAGGTGGGACAAAAAATTGAAACGCCAAATCGTCTTATTAGTAGACAATTGTACTGCGCACAAAGTGAATGCAGTTTTGACGAACATCCAACTTATTTTCTTACCTGCGAACACTACGGCATTGATACAACCATGTGATCAAGGAATCATTCGAACATTCAAAGAATACTATCGAGGGCAAATTCGAGCCCAAATTATACAAGAACTTGATGAGAATCGAGATGCACCTACTGCAGATGCGATAGCAAAAAATATCAGTCTTCTAGATGCGCTGCATTTGCTGGTGAAGTCATGGAGGCAAGTTCAACCAGAAACGATCCGAAACTGTTTTCCGAAAAGGAGGTTTTTCCAAAACTGGTGATGAAGAACCTGATCTCCATGAAACGTGCGCTGACATTTTAGAAGGTATGAAAAAAGAACTTGTTTTGTACATCTAACTAATATTTTTTAATTTTTTTTGTAGTTCAAGGTCTGTCCAAAAGCGAATTTTCCGATTGGGTGGATATCGACAATGATGTTCAAACAGCTGCCACAATGACTATATCAGACATTTGTCGGGAAGTTGTGGATCAATCGTCCGAAGGAAGTAATCCTGAATTACCCGAAGTAGGAGAAGAAGAAGAAGAGGAAATGCCTGAAGAGCCGCCAACTAATGGCCAGATGCAAGAAGCGTTAAATATTCTCCGACGTGGTGTACAATTTACAAAGTAATTTTGATAGATATTATGATTTTGAAATATACATACAAAATCTTATTAATAAAAATAAACGTCAAACGACGATCGACCAGTTTTTCGAATGAAATCGTAAAGTGTAAATAAATGTACCTACGTATTGTATCGATGATAAAAAATAAACAAATTTGGTAAAATATTAAAAATTGTTGATTAATCGTTAATTTTCCCTTGAATTTTATTTGTAAGTCGTTAAATAATTTGATTACATACATACATATTTATTATTGACTACATCAGCATAGAAAAATACATTTATATTTACCTTCCGCTTACTGTTATCATTCGGTTAATGTTATCAAAAAGGGTTTGTTCCAAATTGATCACAATAAGCGGCTTCTACTGTAATATTATTATTAACAATATCATTAAATTCTATATACATATATTTTCAATTCCGATGATCTAAGAAACAGCATCATCCTACGGCTATCCCGTATTATGCTTTCTGATTTCATAACCATCCATCAATTCGAATGTCCAAAATTCAACGACCGCACCTCGCCGAATATCGAATGAAATCACCTCACGTTAACTATCACCTTGAACGGGCCCTAGGACGTCGCGACGCTAGGGCGCGGTCTGTAGCCACCGTCTGTAACTCTGTTTACTACCGCTCGAGACAAGAGAACGTGCTGCGTCCGTTTGCGTCGCCGGCATCTCACATAGCCGGCATAAGTTATAAAAATTCGATCGTAAACGAAATCCTAACACTAAAACTATAACACAAATTGAAATACGATGGATTTAAAAGGAAAAGTGGCGTTGGTTACGGGAGGTGCGTCCGGCTACGGCAAGGAATATTGCGTGGAACTGCTGAAACAAGGGTGCAAGGTAAGAAATCTGAGTTGTAGTTAAATTTGAAGGGAATTGAAATGTGAAAGCGAACGGTTTGCGTATATGGATATTGTCGCAAATAAATGCGGTTTTATTAGAGGGTGTAATTTGAAAATGTTAAATATATTTTAATACAATTAATTTTCTTTATATCTAATAGTATTTTACAATAATGTTATAAAGTTAGATAAAGTCATAGTTGAAATAATGATACTTTGTTTACATGAATTATGTTCTAAATTTAAAGCCAGAAACTACTGTAAAAGAGAAAGAACCAGAATGTAATCTGAAAATTCATCTTCTCAAATATGCATGATGCGAAATGTCATAAGTCGTGAGTAACATCTACATACATATATAAGTATGTACATTTCAATAGGAATACTTTTGTTTAAATGACTCCTTATAAGAAGGAGTTTCATAAGGAAATTGCCATAAAGTTTAATCGAAAGCAATTATTTCAACTGCTTAAAAAGAATACACACGTATTCTTAAAAATATGACTGAGTGATACAAAATGCCATTGATTACAGCGTTTTCCAAATGAATATTCATTTCAATTAACATAAAACAACTTTTCAACTGATAAATGCCCTATGTATGTATATGTCTAATCGACGTACACATTTCATAAATGCTAGTAGCAAAATATAATTAAAGATACAGCAGTTCTTCTATTCGTTTAAATAACATTCTGAAAATTAATTTCTCCTTAAAATTCTGTTTGAACCGAAACATAATGCATTCCCATAAAAATATTTGGGTACAATAGATATTAACTTCAATCAACTAGTTTTATAATAAAAATTATTGCAATTTTTTCAAAGTACTACGGATTAAAATTTATTAATGATTCCTGTTACATAAATATGAAAAAATTCACTTCCATGGACTTGAGTGGCACAAAATCACATTGATTTCGATAAAATTTATTCTTTCAAACAAATCAATTGGAATCATTACAAACACATGACTTTATTGAAATTTTATTACTACTAAAAAGGTACTAAATTTTTCTATATAAGGAGTTAGATAATTATTTTGTTTTAATATGTGGCCAAAATTAAATGAAAAGGAATTGTTGTGTTTCTGAAATTTGAATTTAGAAATTTCTTTAGATTTTACGACATACCAGAAGTTGTAACATGTCTTTCAGAAACTTTTGTTTCATTAGTGGATATTCATTGAAATTGTTGCAAAAAAGCACGTATCGTTAATACAAAACTAAAACGATAATAAATGGACATCCAAGAAGGAAAGAAGAGTTCAAACTATCATCCAGCTTGGTAAATAATATCCACAATTACGATTGTATTCTAAAAAGAGTAATTTATTATAATGGATGTACATTTTTTGGATGCCACTCATTGACTATTCAAGCTTGGATGCCTAGAAAAGTTCAAAAATTTTGTGGGGGTTGTAATATGGTGTATTATTGTTCACAATCTGGTAATTACCACTTACCTGGTACCAATTAATATGGAAATATGAAATTAAGTCTTTATCGCTCTCATAAAAGAAAATCTGGATCTGCTGCTACTATACCTACTTTATTTAGATGAACATTCAGTCCGCAATGTAGTTCATATGTTATTAAATCTTTGTTAAATATTATTGCATAACTAAAATACATACTCTTTTGCGTTCGAATAAATTCAGTCAATAGCATTTTCCATGGAATTAGTCGTGTTAATGATCAAATTTTTTTCCCTAAAATTGAATTTTCTAAACTATAAAGAACTCTAGTATTAATTTCAATAGCAATTTCTCGTATGAATTTCAATAATTCTTCTATTCTATTATTATAAAATCAAATGCGTATTTCGACAGCTAGGCGGTTATTTTCAGTGGAAAACCAAGAAAGAATTAATTAAATGTCACTTATCGTATTATCAGCGTGTTATTTTATTTTCTAACTGTTAAACATATTAAAAATTAAAATTACAGCTAGTGAGAGACAATTTGATATTTTAACGTATAAGACTACCAACACTAAATCCAAAGAATCATTTATTATAATTTATTACCTGAACATGAATCTGAAAAACACCTTCAGACTGCATAATAAACATGTCACGTGTTTCAGTAAAAATATTTTTCGCATTTGGATATTCGCAAGTACAACTACAAAAGATGACTGTCTAAAAAGTTACTTTTATTAAGAAAAATGCTTTACCTGGGCATGCAACGTTTTCGACATGCCGCTGGCTAAAATTGACAATAGAATAATTGGAGTTTAGTCCTATTATGTGGAATATATACAAATATATTTTGCATTGAAATGCATTGAAATGCTATCCGTAAAAAATTATTAAACAATTAGTAAACTAAAATAAGCGATTACTTCTCCGAATTTTAATGTTGCGCCTTGCACGTAAGGTAAGGTTTACACTACTTAATGATAACACGTCATCCACTCTTTTATCAAATCTTACTAATAACACTCGATGGGATAAACTACATAACTAGAAAATTATAGAAGACAATGTAATGTGAAACCGGTAAAAGACTGGGTAAGACCAAAACGCTGTGGCCACTGTCAGACAGTCACAGTCACAATGTCAACAGTGTTTTGCACGGCCGTTCAGTGTAAGATGTTCATTGTGAAGTGCTTTTGAGTTGTACAGTGCCCCTTGCCTGATGTTTGTCTTTAGCGTTAGCCAGATATCGCTGGTCACACTTAATTCCCCCAGTTTTCCAATGACAATGGTAACTTAGTTACGTATTTGGAATTATTTCCAAAAGATGTGGCAAGTGTAATTTTATTTATTTTATATATTATTTTAACTACAGCCTCCATACTCTTGTTTGCTATTGTGATCACTAGAGGCCGGGTTATATGCAAAAAAACAACATTTTACAATTACATATTTCTCAAAGTTTTCAATAGAAAAATTGTGGCGCTTGTCTGATAACATGTATTTATATATTGAAAAGGTTCGTTCCACGTCCACGCTTGTTATAGGAGCATATTTCAATATTTTCTACTGACTGACCACACAAGATTTTAGCAATATCCTTTAGCCTTTTAAAACCCTCATTTTTTTCTATTACACTTAAAAATTTTTCATACACGAATTTTCTCACCCTTCCTTTAACATCAAAACATAACTTTTCAAATTTGTTTATTATTTCAACGCTCATAAATTGTTTTCCAATTGCATTATAGAAGTGGAAATAAAACTGTGGTTGGCTTTAATAAACGCCAACTGTTGAGGTATTTCTTTACTCGAATACACCTTTTGGGCGTCTAACACAGATTGTATATTGCTATCAAGATCCATAATAATTGTCTTTATTTCTTCATAATGATTTGCATGAAAAATAGCAGCTTCCAACCACGTTCCCCATCGTCTGATTGCTGGTTGAGGAGGAAGTAGAATACCGGTTAGATGTTGTTTGTAAAACTGAACTCCTAATGGAGCCTTTAAAAACACTTTCTTAACACTACTAATTAAAGTATTTACCAAGGGAAAATGGTTTCTTACTTCTTCTCCAACACGATTTAGTCCGTGCGCCAAGCAAGTTGTGTGAATTAAATTTGGGTAAACGATTTTCAAGTTGCAAGCTGCCTTCACCATGTATGGTGCGGCATCCGTTAAAAACAATAGAATTCTTTCTGTTGGAATCGATTCCGGTAAGAAAAAGGTTGCCAGTTCTTCCTGTATAAACCTTGTTATTGTCAAATTATTTGCCTTTTCCAACTGTTTGGATGAAATTAGATAAGATTTTGCTGGAACCGGTACGTTAAGGATACCTATCATTAAATGAACTATGTATCGGCCCACACTATCAATAGTTTCATCTGCGCATATTTAAAGGTAATTGTTTGACACAGCCTTCTTAATGCTACTCAATGTTTCTGCATAGATACGGTGAATATAATGTTTTCTTAAGGTTTAAATTTTACTTACAATCTTGCTGCATGCTACGCAAAATACTTTTTCTCCATCCATACGCAATTCTGCATAAGGTGCAATCCATCCAGGCACAGTCGCTATTTTCGGCATTTTTTGCTACTATAATTAATAACAACCCACAAGTTCACACTTCGAAAAACCAACGTAAAATGACATTTAAAATAAATAAGATTGCTTTCAAATGTTGGAATAAAGTTCTCCGAATAACAAAGAAACACCTGTGCTCCTAATTTTCTGGTAAAATGTATTTTTGTATTTATTTAGTTAGAAGTTTCAGGGAATTAGCTTTCCCTTGAATTCTGTCCCGGTCTAGATGTATGGGAACAGCATTAATAAATTTTTGGAAGCGCTTATCGGAAAGGTATCGAGAAGAGGCTTCATAGAATGCTATTTTTAATTTAAAGAGGGCTGTTTATCTCTTTGTTTGTTACAACCACGACATATTTTTAGTAATGCCTATCCTATAATAAATTATATCCAATAAATACATAAAACTCGGATACTTCAAATATGCTGAATTACTACAAAATATGCAAATAATATACAAAATGCATATATTATGCAAACATGCAAATTTATGCAAACTGCATATTATCTGGCCTTTAGTGATAACTATTAAGGTATTCTACTACTACATTAATACTACTATTTCTTGGGACCTATAAACAATCATGCACACAACGCCTGTAAAATCTTTTACTAGAATTTAGTTTTGCCAAACAATTTTGCTCTAAGTTCTCAATTACTAGGTTTACAATAACTGCTGATGGCAGTACCGAATTTTTTAATTCCTTTTTTATTTTATTATTTAAAATATGTAGAATTTAAACAAAATTTCGAAGTTAATATGAAATTTTACTTTGAAAGATCTTTTATAGAATTCCATTTTTCATCTAAAATCCTTTAGTGTAAAATCCACAGGAATATTAGTAAATTAGAAAACAATATCCAACCTAATTAATTCGAAATGATTTGGAATTATTTGATTCTAACAGAATCTACAAAATCCCATGAATTTTCCACGTACCTAGAATATTGCTTAAAATTTTAGATAAAAACTTAGAAGAATTGTAAGTGAATTTAATTTAATTGGAATCATTATTATTTCAATATAGGAATAGTCCACAACATTACCAAGAAGTAATACGTAGATATACTACTACTTGCATATATCACCCACGAAAATTTAATAGTAGCACTATAACATTCTAATACATTTTCCATTAAATTTATTTTATTTGCGCGAGCTATCTAAAACAAGTGTAAAAATTCTTGCAAATATTAACTTTACTGGGTATACTTCCGAAACGCAGGGGGTAATCATAAAATATATATGGCACATATATGTAAATATACATACACCACTCTTTATTTATTCTTTCAAGCATAGTAATCAGACTAAAATTAAGTTATAATTTATACTAGAATATATTATCACATTTATCACATATTTATGTATTTATTATATAGATACATATACATAGATAATACACTGTACGCCATTGAAATCGCACCACCTTTTAAATCCTAAATAAAATGTGTTATAAGTATTCAAAATGGGTCTATATTATCAGAAAAAAATCACGTAAAAAAGCATAGCCTGACCTCAATGGCTCATGAGGTCTAGCGTTATCTTGTTGAAATATGGCATTCTCGACAATACGTGAATAGGGCAGTGCTATTTGCTCCAACACAGTTTCTACGTATGTAAGTTCTGGCAGTGGCAAATTGTTTCAGCAGTACTAAAGGTGACCTGTTATGAAAAATTGATAGCTCCCCAAACTATTATCCCTGTAGTTGGGGCGGTATGCCTCGTAGAAGTGCATTCTTCCAAATTCCTTTCAATGGGCCTTCTGTGTACTCTCATTCGTCCATTATTAGTCCACAAACAGAAGCGTGATTCGTCACTGAACAGAATACATTTCCACTTATCCTGCCATTGTTTTCGTTCATTGAACCATTCAAATCTTCTCTGTCGATGATTTGGTGTTAGGAGTAGACGCAATAAAGCACGATAACTCCGGAAGACCATTTTAATCATGTGATTGTAAGCAGTTCGTAATGATCTATGACCTATTGCGGTCCACCATTCTTGTGCAATAATCGTCGCTGATGTAAATCGATTGCAAACTATTAACCTTTCTAAAATGTAATCTTCTTGGGGCTGGTTGTCGATGACGCATTAGAACCTGCTCTTCTGCCTTCGAATTGTTCTGCAATCCATGCATTTTTACGGGTAATTTCGCGAAACAAAACACCGACTTCCGGTAAACTAACAATGGGTCCCCTTTCAAACGGGGTTGATTGCGAATATTGTTGACAAAAACGAGGCATACTGCACAAAAGAAAAAGCAAGAATAAATAAATTTATGTCGGCAGACGCTTTACTTATGGTCGTACGGATTATTCAAAATACCCTGGTAATCCTTTTTACCTAGAACTCTGATTTTTCGAACATACCCTTATTTAAATCGAATTATCGTAAAATTGTAATCAATTATAGAAGATGTTATGAAAACCATTTCTACCAAATTTCAAGAAATTCGCACAATATTTGCTTGGTGGTGCGATTTCAATTGCGGATAAGTATATAAATCGATACGGTCCTTCATGTAATGCAGGTACATATCTACGAGCGATGTTTCCAAAGCTCTAGGAATTTGGGCATAATATTTTTATTTGATCAATTTTCATCAAAATTACAATGTAATTTTTCAATATAATCCCCATTCAATAGCAAAGTGTAATTAATCGCCGGTTTCTTAACATGTACCTTAAATTGCTTTTAACTAAAATCTACTTTAAGTTAAAGTTAAAGCGGATTTAAAGTCGATGGATTTCATAAGGGTAGTAATAGTCACATGGTAGTTACCTTTAACTAAAGCCGACTTCTTTGTATTGTCTATAACGTTATAACTAATTAATTAAGAAATATGGCCAATAATAGCAAAAAAGGAATAGAGCAGCTAATTCTGGTTGAAATCCGAAAGGAACACCATATTGTTGAGTGGCAATTGACACGTTTGACTGATGTTTGAAACATACATTAAAGACCACTTTAAGCGTGTAATGCATTTTTGCAAATATTTAATTCTACAGGAGTCGACAACTAAGTTGCCACACACTTCTGCAGTAGCTGAAGTCGCGCATTTAAATGCATATTGGGGGAATTTCTTAATTGAATTCTCATATGTACAAACAGCAAACGTATTAGCATATATAGTGCTTATCTGGAAATGAAAGCTATTTTTCACAAACCCGCACTGACGAGGGGAATAACCGAAAAATGCGTTTGCGAATGATGAAAGTAGTTTTCTAATAACACATTTTCCCACGCTGGGTTAGCCGAGAAGCGTGACGGCAGCTACTGCGGGAATCTTTGGCAACTTAGTTGTCCACTCCTGTAGAATTAAATAGCTGCAAAAATGCACATTTAAGTACATATATTGGGGAAATTTATTAATTGAATTCTCATATGTACAAACATCAAATAAGTTTAAGCGTTAAAGTGCCAAAAATCAGGACTTTGATTGAAAAAATGGTATAAAGTTACTTTTATGTTAGAGTAGTATTATGAAACCGAGTTTTAATTTCTGTAAACTGTCCTCAAAGAACTTTTTCAGAGTCTCTGTCACAGTTTAAAATTGTTATTTAATTTTTAGGTTATTTCCATTCTTTGTAAAGAAAATTGTCAAATTGTCTTCTGCTATTAATTAAATTAGTTTTCACAAAAATGATTAGTACAACACAACTTTTCTTAACTAATTGTAAATAGTTCTATCATCATAATCTCTCCTCTTGTGCTCTAGGCTGTCGAGATATTCGCTGTTGGATTTTCTTTCTTCTTTCTTTTCTCCCTACACAACTTTCACAACTTTTCCTGTCGTTAGCTAAGTCTCACTTTCCGATGTTTACTCTTAGTAAGTATATTTTCTATCTCGTTATTACATTCTCCTTTTGGTCTTCCTTTTATGTTCTTCCCCAATAGGTTTACTTCCCAGCCTTTCACTGCCTGCTTTTTCACTCCATTTCTGACTAAATTATCACACGAACCTAGTTTTGTCGTCTAATATTTGTTTTGCAGATCCGATTTCTAATTCTTTACGTATATTTGCACATATTATTTTTCCTATTCTCTGCATTCCTATTTTTCTAAGAAACTTCATTTTGGTTACTGTCGTTTTACTTGTTTTGCAGTAATAAACCAATTTTCTCCACCGTATAATAATATCTACAAATATATATTTGTTTAGACTTTACAGTAAAATCCAGCTCTTCGTGATCTCGTTGTGTGGTAAAAATTCTTTCGTAATGCACGTGATATGTAGTTTGACGAGCAAACTCCTCTCCTCCTCCTCTCAGTTTCGTTTACTATCCAAAATTGACTCTGGATATTTACAACTGCAGACTTGTTCCATGCTCTTTCCGTCTACTAACACGTTCATCTTTCCCCTTTCGTTGCTGATTATCATACATTTCGTTTTTCCAGTAGTTGTGGTCGATCGTTTCACCTCTGCATAAAGTTCCCTTTAAGTGTTGGAAAGATAAATTTATTGAGAGGTTTTATACATAGAAAATATTTTCCATCTCTGCACTACCACATAAGTGGACAATAAAAATGTGGATAAAAATGTTTATAGAAAAGATAAGCGGTATTGGAGGACGAAAAAACAGTTTTTGAATTTATCGACTACATAAACTTATAGAGAGATGAGAGGGGACCTGGTCTTAATAAAATTTCAATGTGCATTGCTAGACTTTTGTAGAGAATCAAGATTTAGTGTGATCAAAATAATTTGAAATTGTGATAATAGTATGTAGCATTGTCATAATTTGAAATTGTTGGTTCACTTTTGTGTTTTTCTATTGTTCGTTGGATTTTTCACGAAAATATCATTATTGGATTATCCCTGACAAGAATTATGTAATTACAAAACTATGCTATTTATACTACTATTTATACTATGACGTTATTACATCTGAAAGAACAATTGGTAAATAAGCTTAAAACTACTCTAATATAATAATCATAATATTGAAGTTACACATCATCTCTATTATATTAATTTATTGATTCACATTTGGAATTTTACATTGCTTATTGAATTTATCATCAGGCAATCCTTACTATTACTTAAGTTATACCTAACCGGACCTTTTACTTTGCCAAATTCATACTGATTTCTTACTAATTTATAGTATTGGGCAACAAATGTAAGATAACTGTCCCCATCTCCGAATACAACTTTAAATGGCTTCAAACGTGTTTGAAACAAGACATTCTAGAACAGATATAAATCCCCAAACAATGCCTGAGTAAAGTTTATATTTTAATTCGATTTAATTGAGTTTGAACAGCTAAACTTTAAAGTATTTCTCGATATTCAGCATCATTTTACTAACAATAAGCCCTGTTCATTAAGTTTTATGAGAAGTAATTCTATTTAACATGCAAGACACAAATTTAGACTACAACCAGCTCTAAAACGCTTCATAAACTGAACTGATTCGACATACGTTTAGCCGTCTAGCCTCATAAAATACAGTGGAGACTAACTTCTCTAATAAACGTAAAATTTATAGGTATCGATATGCGATATAAACTCAGACGCAGGCGAGGATCTGCTGCACGAATTGTCCAAGCAAGGACAGGATCGGGTAATTTTCTGTCCATGTGATGTAACAGATTACCAGCAATACGAAGGTGAGGATTTAAATGAAGAAAACGCAAGACAAAGTTGCTAAAACTGATATGTTATGTATTTATTTTGTTTTGACTTATATTCCAGAGGCCTTCCAAACCACAATATCAAAATTAGGGAGTCGATATAGTAATAAACAACGCATCAGTTATGAACGATCGATTATGGGAACTAGAAGTCGATGTAAATTTAGTAAGTAATAGGCAAATTCTGTGCATATCTGTAAAAATCTGTAAGCCAGTATGTAAGCCCATTTGTAAGATTTTATAGAAAAGTCGCATTATATTATAGTAAATAGATCTACTGGTGGGGGTGTTCTGTTAGCTCCGGCTCAACATATCTCTTACGAGCTCGGAAATACAGAACATCTTTCTACAGTCAATCCTTTGATCGATTTCTGTTTATGCAAATGTTGTATACAGTCTTTAATTTTCTATATTGCTTTAATTTATATAACCCCTGATATTTCTGGCGCAAAATTTGAAACTTACAGTGACGCTCTTGGAGTATTTCTTTTATATAAACCTGTTCTATTTGTGATTTCAACCTACCTAATTTTTTCGAACACTTGAATAAAACAGCATGGTGCCCTAGAGTTTCCACTTTTTTAAACTTTTGTAGCACACGTGAGATAAAACAATTCAATAGTATACGAAATTGAAATGATCGATTTCTTGACTTAGTTCTTTCCAAGATTAATAGTAACCTAGATATGACACGTAATGAGTTCCCTTTAGTATTGATTTTCATCATCCTCCTCTTGCCATTGACTTGGAGTTTCTTCCTCGCACAAAACCAGTAAAGTTTTCCCTCAGCTCTGTGTAGAGGCTATAACTTTCGTGCTGCAAATTTGAGTGACCTAAAGCGTGACCTGGAACAATTGGGACGGTCAGTTTTAGACAAATACATATACTAATTTTGTTCACGCACTAGATAACTTTTCTACGTTTGATACGCATGTCTCCAAATTATATACTCAGCATTAACACTTTCCTCCCTGGTTTATACACGACATCAAAACAACTTTGAACTTAAAAGATTTTTATAGACATAAATGGAGGCAAACCGGTATCGTTTTATGATGAATTCGAAAGACTCTGGGGTAGATCTAAATTGGCAATTTCTGATGCGTACAAAATTTATATTAATCGTACTGAAAAATTAATTAAAATTGATCCGTCTAAACTTTGGAGTTTTCTTCGTGCCCGGAGTAATATTACAAGGGTTCCAGGTTATCTATCTCATAACGGAACTCAACTGAATAATCCACAGGATATTGTTAACGCCTTTGCTAATATTTATTCAAGCGTATATTCTAACAACCACACTCTACCCACACGGTGGCTGTATTCAAACCCTTCGATCTTTCAACATTCCACTCATTACAGAGGATATCCTTTTAAAAATCATGGCTTCTCTTTCGAATAAAAACACGTCCTAGCATCTTGGTTAGAGATATTAGATTTATCTTATCTGTTCTTTTGGCTAAGATAATAAATCTTGCAATTAATACATCAACATTCCCCCTAAGTGGAAAAGGGCAAGAGCTGTTCCAGTACTCAAGAAGGGTGCAAACTAATTGCAATTATCTCCAACTTAGCTAAGGTCTTTGAACAAGTGCTATACACCTCGATCTATTTTAATGTACGATCACATATTTCCTCAAGGCATTATGGCTTCATGTCTGGTCGCTCTACAATCACTAATCTTGCAACATTTACACAATACGTTAGTGAAGTTTTAGATGATCAGGGACAGGTTAACGTGGTGTATACCGACTTTTCTCGTGCTTTCGATACCATTATCCATAATGTCTTGTTGAGCAAATAACGTTACTTTGGTTTTGCACCATCTCTAAATAAACTCATGCGGTCATATCTAACTAATAGATGTAATTACGTCTTCTATAATGAATACAGATGTTACGAACATATTGCGACGTCAGGTGTGCAGCAAGGTTCAAACCTGGGACCTACGCTTTTCAACTTACATTAACAATGTGCTAACACCACTGCACTGTTACACATTGGGATATGTTGACGATCTTGAAATCTATTCATCGATTAAAGATGCTAATGATTTGTTTAAGCTGCAAAGTTGTATTCATTATCAACTGGTCCAAAGAAAATAACTTCTTCTTCTTCTTCTTCTTCTTCTTCTCGTTAATCCTTATGCCTTTCAGCGTCGGATGAGAAAATAACTTAAAAACTTAAATATATATAAGTGTTGGGTCATGTCGTTTGCATGGAAAAATTACACTGTACCATCCAAATACATTATGAAAGGCCAGTTACTGGAAAAGGTGCAATCTGTGAAATATCTTGGTGTTACTTTTGATCCACTGTTAACATCCAACAACCATATCGAAACAATGTGTCTATCTGCTTTAAAAAGCCTGCGATTCATTATGAAAGGCGTCGCGATATTTTAACAGCATGGACCTTCTTAAAACTTTATATTATACATTTGTTTCCAGTAAAGTGGAATACGAATCTATTGTCTGGTATCCCTTATATGCAATTCAATATCTGCCGATTAAACGTATTCAACGACTATTCCCGAAATACAGGTCTTTTAAGTTGAGTGGCAGTTATCCTGACAGAGGTATTGATTACGAATTGCTGCTATCTGTTCATAGCGTCTAGAAGAGGGATTCTTACCGCAAGATTTTTATTCTAATTTATTCATGGCAGTAGTGATTGTGCGGCATTAATGTCACAGGTTAACCCATTATTGCCGGTACCCAATTTCTTTTTTATATAATTTTTATATTTATCTCAAAATATGTCTATTTTTTGAGCTTTGCGAAAACGTTTGCCAAAGGCACGTGAATTTAATAATGTATGTATCCCCCAAATTGTTTTCGTAAAAGACACTAAGTTATAGCGTAATTGAAAGAAGAGCTTGTTTTTTAAATATTATTAGCTTTACAGCTGTTCAAAGTGCTAGTAAGAGAAATTACCGGCTGGGCAATAATGGGTTAAGTTTCACGTGTCTCGTTTTTCTGCTCGCAATATACCAACTTTTCGCTGGTAACCCCAAGAACGAAGCTTATGATGAAGTCATCGATAACTCGTATGATTCAGAATGCTCAGAAAATTTACATTTGACATTTTCATTGCAGAAGTATTTGAATAACTATTATTATTATTTTGTTTTATTTATTATTGTTGTATACATACGTATTAATGTATGTATAAACAACTAATTTATAAATCCTACCATCCTTACAGAACTGTAGCATTGCAATTCTTAACAAATATGCACAGAATTTACCTAAAATTATTATGAACAGTAAGAAATCACCGTAAGTGCAATCCCCTCGGCATGTTTTTCCTCTTTATTTTATTAGTATTAGTGAGCACGAAACCCAATTATCAACCGTTCACCCTCGTACCGTCAGCCGCATAACACCTGTTCAACCCCCCGAAACGCACACATTTTAATGATCCATTCGAGAGCTGAGCGCACCGAACGGTGTGACTCACCCTGTCGATGTTTCAGAACGGTGTCATTAGGGGTCTGCTGTTGGCCTTTCGATTTTTGGGAAGGGACAGGGGCGGACCGGGCGGCGTCGTCGTCAACGGCGGATCGAGTTGCAGCACTCATCCCTTCGTGTCGCTGCCCGTCTTTACTGCCACCAAGCATGCGGTCGCCGCTTTGACCAGGAGCTACGGAGACCCCTATCACGTTAATTTGACCGGGGTACGAGTTATTGCCGTGTGCCCTACGCCGACAGAGACGGCCCTGCAAGGGGATGCTCGCAAAAGGCTCATGAGCGGCGAGTACGAACAAGCGTGGAAAAAGGATACAGGGAATACCGTTCCGGTCAAGTGAGTAAACAATTTTTAGGATAGTTGCGTCCGTCTATGTTTAGTTAGGAGGGCGTAAAGCTAAGAGGGCGTAATAATATAATGCACGTCTAGACAAAGTAGAAGTGGAGGAATATAATATATAGCAGGAAAATTAAAAGACGAAATATTTCCGAAGTCGTTAAATCTGCAAGAAATATGATTTCAGAACAGTGCATGAAGTATCTTATATATAAATTTGGTATTAAGTTAGTGCTAAATTCGGGCATAAAAAGGAAATGCAAAATTTTTGTTGCGAGAAACACTCGAAAGAAATATTTTTAGCTACCCTCATCTAATTTTTGAAGGCACAATTGTGAAGGTAAATGCATCCTTAAGGCAATACAATTATCTAGTTCAAAATTTAAAAAATAATAAATGAAACTACCTCTACATTAATTACTTTAGAAAAAGATTTGGGCGTCTTGATATGTAGCACGGCCGTAGGCAGAGGGTGGCGGTGGGGTCAGCTCTCCTGCTGATCCCTTTGCCCCCTTGGTCAACGTAATAATACAAAGGGTTTACTTGATTTTAAACCTACACCTTTATCCTTAGAAAAGAGATCTTTATATTCCATAATGACGCCGCACACATTTTCCATATTTTTACCGCTCTAATAGAAATTTTTATTTGTTTTAAACACCAGATTCAAGTTCTCAAAGAATAATACGTGCAAGAGAACAATGTTTTTGTGCTTTTAGATTTTTTTGCCGCCATTTAGAGAAAATTGTAAACTTAAACATTTTCTTGTAATGGAATCTGGAAACTGGAAACTTCTAAAAAATTCCTACACAAATCTAATAATAAAAGAAAAATAGAGAAATTCAGTTGTTTTAAATCATTCGTTTAACGTTTTCTTTAACTCTTTTGTTCCTTGGTAAGTTTTATCGAAGATTGTTTCTTTTTCCCATACGTACAGTATATAATATTTACTTAACAAAAATTAAATGTTATGTTCAAGGGAAGTTGCAATTTTATAAATAAATATATATATATATATATTATATTATTTATTATTATATTATATATGTATATGTATGTATATATATATATATATATGTATTATATTAAATAAGTTTAAAGTGTTTCGCTATAAACGACAGCCTTGTTCAAGAGTATTGGGTACCCTATGATTTACTGCATATTTCGGTTATAGATGAAAATAAAATTACTTTTAATTACTAAATTACTTTAGTTGTATAAGAATAATAAAAAAACACTAATATTGTATTAGCCCACCCTTGGATTTAATCACAGCAGCAATCTTTGGGACGTGCTGCGTACAAGCTTAGCACATTCGACAGTAGAAGTGGCTTCCCATTCCTGCACCAACACATTTTTAAGCCGGATTTCGATGTTATGCTGTGCTTTTTATTTTGCGTTTCAGATTGGCCCAAAGATCCTGTTGGAATTGGGCTCCATCTAAATTACTGTTAGCGAAAATACGCGTCAGCGAAAACATAATAGCAGTTTTTAGCACATTAATGTACTTTTTACTGTTCATACGGCCTTCGCAAACAAACATTTCGCCGACACCATCAGCAGCCATATAGCCCCAAATCATGGCACTGCATCCACCGTGTTTAACAGTTGGCACTATACAATCTGAGAATATTCTTCACTCACGCGTCGCCTAACGAAGGTCACAGCCGGTGTTCTAAATACCTGTAAAAAAGAAAAAAGGCATGCTTTACAAATGTTTATAACATTTAAGATTGTAGCACAATAATGATCGTTATAACAGTTTGATAGAGTTGATAAACAAAACGAACTATCCTCACAATTTTGATTCATCAGACCAGAGTACATTGGAGCAATCCTTCTCCGTGAGTTGTTGGTGCCACAGAGCCCATTGAAACCGCTTTCCATTTATTATCTTCGGAGAGCCATGACTTCTTCCTGGCTCTACAGGTTTTTAAACCTGCTTGTACTAGCCTTCTTCTTGCAATTTTAGCACTTATTGATTTCCCAGTCACTTCACACAAAGCCGCAGCAAGCTCCAAAGAAGTATTCTCGTGTTTTTCACAGCTTCTCGGTTCAACTTTCGATCCTGACGGTTCACAGTCACCCGTTTTCCGCGTGTTCGCGGTATATTACCGTGAGAGCCAGTCTCCGCAAACCGTTTGATGGCTGATTGCACTGCACATCGTGAACATTTTACTAACTTAGCAATTTCTTTTTCTAATCTTCCTTGCTCGTGTAAAAGTTGTATTTTTATACGATTTTCTAAGTTAATTTCGCTTCTTTTTGATATTTTAAAATAGCTAAGTCTTCGTGCTAAATGTAGACTGACAAAACATTCAACAGAACAGAGAAAGGGCACGTGGAAACCTAATATTTTACCTTTTTATGCACCAGATATTTTATAATCACTAGGATCTACTGCATATATATTTTGTGACACAGGTGTCGCTTTTATAAAGAAAATTTCTTCGTAGTTCAAATAGTAAAGATGCAAAGTAACTTTATTTAGAGTGTCTAATACTTTTGGCCAAGGCTGTATATTTTGGCTATAAATACTAATTTACAATATTCATAATAATAATTATTAGAATATGATAAATTTTGTATTCTATTTATTTTTCCTATTCAACGTTTCTTTCCTACCCCTCCTAAAAATATTTTAGTCCCCTTATATGAATATCATTTAGCTACGGCCCTGATATGTAGAAGCACATTGGATGAAGCATTAAACTAGTTAAAGTGAAAGCACATCTTAATACTGCTATTTTTATTACTGTTATTATTATTATTGTTGTTATTATTATTATTATTATTATTATTATTATTATTATTATTTCAGAACCGAATTCGTGGCGAAATCAATGGTAGATTTATTAAAGAAAGCTCCGAGTGGAACCAGTTGGTCGATCGAGAATTCTCAAGCACCGAAAGAAATCACGCTATTTTCCTAATCGTGAGATATCAAGAAGAAGGAACGATTTTCTTATGACTATATTGCGACACACTTCGACATTTCGCCATTCCCGTCTTCGTCGTCATACAATCACATACTATCCTCTCAAATTTACATACATACATATGTAATGTTAATACATTGAAGCATACTTATTTACACATACATAACACATACCATACCTACATACTACATACTATAATATACGAATATATTATATATTTAATATAGATATGTGAGCTTTTTGCGCTCTTCAAGTCGTTTCCGACTTCTTTGTTTTGTCAATTTTCGCTTTTATACTTTGCTGTATATTTTATATGGTCTAGTTTTTAGAGAAACGAACATACACTAACACTGGAATGGATAAGAGTGAAACGTACCAATACAACTGAGATAACATTGTGACGCATTTACCGAAATGAAGAAAATGAATTTTTGGAGTTATATATAAACTGAAGCTTTTTTAATAAAAAAACTGTTCTAAAAGTCGTACTGTTTGGTTATTTTTAATTCAAGAAGATACGGTTGCTGATGTCGGTTTTCTTGCTGACTAGACACGTGTGTATCAAATTAAGTAGTATGTCACCGATACAATTTAATGACTTCACAGTCCTTTCAACCATTGTGAAGTGAAAAAAGGTCATGCCTTAGTCATGATTCAGCTGTGAATGAGTAAGATATGGAAATGCATGCTTTAAAATATTTCAATTGGTGTGGTGCAGAGATATATAAAAATAACATTGCCAAATCCACAATATATTTCTAATTCACAAGAAATTTCATAAACGTAAAACTGCATCCTAAAAAATTAAATATACTGCGCCGTCAAAGTTCTAAAACTAGTCCATTCCGGAATGTTCAGTTCGAAAAGACGAGAAGCTTCTACAACCCAAACCGATCCGTTCGGTCCACATCTAATCAGATGTATAAGCGCTTGACCGCAGGCTTCCGGATTTTGCTTTTTCGCTTTCGCCACGGTTTGAGCCAACTCCTGTCCTAGCTGGGGAGTCATACCTTTCTTCTCCAGACCCTTAAGAAAATCAGTTTGCGTGTAACCAGTCAACAACTGCAATACTCTCACTCCGGATTTGCTCTCATGATATGGATGTCCAAAACTCCTCGAAAGGCCAAGGATGCCTAATTGAGTAGCTGTAAATGTGGGTGCTGCGTAAAGCGGTTTAAGAGCTGGTATGCCACACAAATTTACGACGACGCCTCCCTTACCGCCTCCTTCCTTTCCTACATAGCGGAACGCCAGGAGAGTTCCTCGAATGGTTCCAACCTAGGATTATTATTTAATTTAGAAATGTTTTGAAAAGTCAAAAACAAAAACCTTAATGCCCCTCTCAGACCTATTGTTTACATAATTTAGATCTATCTATAATATGATACGAGAGATAGACGAAGGAAAAGATCTGAGGGAATCACCAACGAATCCCTTTTGGATTTACTAGGGAAAAGTATATTTTCAAAACAAAAAAGCCAGCTTACAAGATCTGTTACAATTTCTCTTTCCCAATTCTTTCCATCTATCACCCCAGCGGTATTAACGACAATATCTATGGTTTTGTAAGTTTCTTTCACCGTCTTGAACGTCTCTGTAAACATGAAATAAATTTATTATCTACATACAATCTGCTCGTTCAATGTTTTACCTTCAAATTGAACCATGCACGTCACATTAGCACCAATAAACATCGTCTTGTTTTTACCAAACGCGCTATTTAATTTGTGGACCGCTTCTCTGCCTTTGCAGGTATCCGTTCCGGTAATAACTACAGCCTTCGCGCCCGCTTTTAATAATTGAGAAGCCATCGCGAAACCTATGCCTGAATCACCACCAGTAATTAGAGCAACTTTACAGGCAGGGTCCATTGCGATTTTTCGTTCTCCGCCTTCATCACTAGAAAAGAAGATTAAGCCCTGATTACAGTTTCAAAAATGACTAAGTTTGATTAATACCAATAAGACGGATAAAATATCTTAAATACTTACCAACTCGTTCCGCAAGTATTTTTTGTGGACAAGCTGCGGCTCTATGAAAACCACTTTTCAGCACATCATCTGTTATCCTAAAAGACAGCACAAGTGTTCACATATATATTTAAAAATTTCAGCTTGGCGTTAACTTACCGGGTAAGTAAGCAAGAATTTTTAGACAGGAATATCCTAAACGGTAATGAAAACATTTTATTATTTTAATTACATTTACGAAACTTGTGATTTCTTAAGAAAATGTATACCGAGAATGACTGACAAGGGATTTTGACATAGCAAAAGCGGAATTTTTCGCCAACTTTATTTTGCAAATACTGTCATAGATACTTAAAAAATATTTAAACAAATTTGCGTAATATTAACGTATACATATATAGGGACAACAAACGATTACTTGAGAGAAGAGAAATAAGAATATTAAGAAAATAACTAACAAAACTCGACGCCATAAACTCTATAAAGTACAAATCGGAAGACAATGTAGTGTAAAACCGGTGGGAGACTGGGTAAGAGCAATACGAGAAGAGTGGAATGTACTACGTACGTATATACATACAAGGATACGCGGAAGATAGACTACCAAAAATAATAAGATACAGCAACCAAGGGGAAGAAGAAGAAGAAAATTTGGAGGACCGCATTCAAGGTACACAGAAAGAAATATTATAAGCAAGCAGTTAAAGACCCATATATAAAGGGAAGAAGAAGAACAAGAAATCAACAGTAGTATAAAGTTATAGTACCAGGTGAAAGACAAAACAGAAAACAAATGCGACCAATAGACATAGATAAAAGAGAATTGGACACTTTTGAAAAGGAATGAAAGAAAACTATCTCAAATAAGAGAAAAAATGGTTGATAATGACCAAAACAAAAATGAAGAATACATCCTAGGAGGAAATGAGGCCCGAAAAGTAAAAAAATAGTGGCATGATGGTATGGAGTTCAAATAAACAATATACGAATTAGTAACACAAAGCCTGAAAACATAGATAATACTGAAGAAATTGAGTCCTAATTTGATCCTTGTAACATTATCAAGCTACAGGAAGAAGAACTACTACTTTTACCATCGTTAATACTTAGGAAGTTCAAGAAACACACAATAAACGACCATAAGTTTTAGCCAAGAAACATCGCTAGAAACCATATTCACGATAAATCAGATATAAAAACGATTATAGGAGCACAACATAATAGTAACCAAGGCTTTAAGGATTATTTTCTTGATTTTCTTGGTAATCTTGTGATCAAAGCTTTGAAACTTTTTCCTCTAATGCGGCTAATTCTTTAAATAGGTAGCTTGTCGTTTTAGCAAACCTGAGTCCAATTGCCGTTCACGTGCATTCAGTAGTAAAAGGCAGGAAATGCTCACCTTCTAAACTGTGGAAATGCTATTATTAGGAAGTTAAACCGATTGATTCTTTCGATTCTCGCATTATTTTCTGTTTACATATTACAAATTACTAAGACTCATGTCTTAGAAAAGTTCCGGGTCACTGTGTTCTTCTATTTTAGTTAATGTGTTGCTATTTATACGAATTCCTCAGATAAAATTAAAGAGACGCGAGGAAGACAAGGTAGTAAAATTATCGAAAAATCAGAGAAGGCAAATTGTAAAAATTAACATTGATGTGGACCATTCTGAAGAAAAAAAATGTATTGTAAAACATCAACATTATATTTTCGTGATAATAAACCAAGACTGTTAATATCCAGAAAAAAACAACCAACAAGAAATACTACAGAAATACTACATTAATAGAACTAATACATACACATTTACATATTTAGTCATAAATTCACCAAAACAGGAGGATGTTGAAAATTTGATAAAAATGTGAAAGCCAATTTGATATTTAAATGATCGAAATAAAACTGAGCATGAACTGAAAACTTAGAAAAGAACATTCTGAAATAGGTAGCAGTAAATAAACACAATTAAAAAGTTATGAAAATAAAAAGAGAGAAAAATCAGAAGGCAAAACACTTTTCATATATTTTTAGTAGTCAGAAATGTGTTGCCGCTAAAATGCTAATGCTGCCCAAATTTCAGAAACAGGAAAATTAAAATAAAATAGATCGTTTTATAAACTGTATTGTTTGCAGTAAACAGTTGAGTTGGCTAGATAAAAGAGCAGCTGTAGGCTTATGTTTAACTAACTAACTAATATGAAATTATCATAATTTTTATTCAGATAAATGTGTACGATATTTACTTTTGCCGGAAATTTAATGGCGTTACGAAAAGCGACAACAATTGTGCCAAATCTTTACCCGTTATGAAAGTATGGTAGACAGGTAATCTCCAAATCTATTTCAAAATCAGAGTATCAGGCCGCTTTGTATAGTCGGTTCTGATAAATTTCGTCGTTTATCACTAAAAACATCTCTATATATCTACGTAAAATTTGTAAATTTTAAATATGGATCAATGTCACTTGTAAAAAACTGCAGAAAGTTTAACGTAATCAAGATTTTTACAGAACAAGACGTAATTTTTCAATGACAAAGAGGTGTCCTGTAAACTCTTAACGTAATCGGAGAACATTGTGTAGTGTTGCACAATAAGTTGTATATCTGTTCCAACTTGTTAATTCTTAAACTGCTCTTGACTTTTTCTTCTTACTTTGTTGAAACATTGTTATAATTAAGCCACGTTCCACATTTCGTTATAACAAGTTGTGGTGGCATCAGAATTCCTGGACATAACTTGTGAAATTAAATTTCGAAATTTTGGTTTTTTGGTTTATTGGACATCCAATTAAACCGTGAATAAGCACATGCCCTTCCTCATAAGAGAATGGATATCAATTATGATAATTACAATTTTATATATTAATATCTAATGATGGAAATATTTAACCCAGGGTTGTCCAGTCTGTGATATCACAGAAGACTTTTAAAACGGTAAGTGGTTTAGGATGTTTCATAATTTATTTCTTACCTTTTATTTATTTATAAACTAACGCCAATGGTTGTTACCGCATGTTTGCCCAGTTCAACCATTATTTAACTACAACTGTCATATAACTGTCATTTAGTTGTCAAAATTATGTCAAAACTTATAAGAGTCAATGTAAATATTTATTAAAAGCATGACTACAGCTTTACAACAGCAAGTATTTGCATTAGATGCAAGATATAACGCGAACAGGGCCCCAAATCAACCGGGTTTCAGTAAGTACATATTTTATACAATTGGAAATTTTGAATCATCTTAACCTCAAATTCAACATTTAAAGGGACCTTATACATTCGACGTAGAAGTCAACTTTTAAGGGAAACTGAGCGAGAACCTGATAAATGGAGACATTACTTGAAACTGCGTTCCACCTTACTACAACAGCGTTATGGTAATCCAACTGAGAACCCATCAAGTTCTTCGAGAAGTGTCAGCAGGGTATTGTAGAAATATGCAGCTTTGATGTACACAGGTACGATAGCTATTTTTGTTTCAGACGAGTATATCGAACGAATCTCGTATCAATCCCATACCGACACTTAGGGATAACGTTGTACCTACTAAACAGGCTGAAGCATCTCGTGCTATTGTCGGTGGTAATTCCATAGCTGAAAATTATGCTTTCAAAGGTGTACATCATATATTTGATCAAGTATGTGATTAAGAAGAATAAAGAATCCCTTAAATCATTCTTCCTTAACCTTTTATACTTACTTGTAGTCCCTTGTCCATATAAACGCTTGTTCCCCTCCTCCTTAGGTGGAGGATCAATGTGTTAAATGTAAAATTTATCCAACTTTTGAATTTAAATTTTTGCATCTAAGGTGAACCTCCAACAGTAACAATATTCTGTTCACACCCTAATTTGCCTTTGCTTCCGTAATAAGTCCATCATTATTTTGAATGACAATGTTTAACCAATACAGCTTTTATCTTGATTTGTAGCATAGTGATCCTGTTACAATGGTCAAATTCGCTAATAATGACCCATCAACTTTATGCTGTTCTTCGGTCGATGGGGCCCTCTCAATATGTGATGTTATGGGTTCCCCACCAACTGTAACTGGCGTATTAAAAGGGCACAAACAAGCTGTTACAGGTACTAACTTTAATATCTTATTGCCAATATACCGAAATGCATCATAATTATAATTTAGGATTCGATTGGTCAGCTGATAATGAACTCTTAGCAAGCTCTTCATTGGATGGTACAATAAAAGTGTGGAACGTAAGCGAATTCTCCTGTTTAAGAACCATAGAGGATCCCCACAAATCCCAATTACTTTGCTGTATGTTCCAGCCAGTTAATAACAATTTAGTTATTGTAATTGGTGTGTTCAATAGTAAAATTTTTTTGTTGACTATAATTTATTACAGACCGGTAATAGTCGTGGAGAAGTACGAGTTGCGAATGTTTCAACTGGCAGGTTTATGAAAAACGTTTGTCGCGTTACGGGAAATGTTTTGAGTTTGGCATCTGATGCTAATTGCAAGACTTTATGGGCTGGGAATGATAAGGTAAGATGATAAGATGTGTGTGCTTTGCAAGTTTAAGCTAGGAGCCTCAGGCATAATTTAAGACTAGATCATCCTCGAATCCAGACACTACTTCAAAAAATTTTAGGGTGAAATCGTTTCGATTTTGTGCGACATTAGTAGACAATTATGTCGTACCAAACGATTAAACATCGGTATTCCATGTTCGATTACGAGTTTAAGTTACAGAGCTTGGATAAGTCGCGAAGCCCGAGATCCGCTTCTGTTGGTAAATTGTTCGGATAATACGCTTTGCCTTTTTAAGTAAGGATTATGTTTTTGTGCCAAACACCATGGTCCTATATTTGATCTGTTTTCGATTTTTAGCATCATCGATTATGAGGGCAGTCTGGTTTTGAAGAGGAAATTCCAAAATCGACATCAGAAACACGCCATCAAATCGACGTTTTGTCCGATAATGTCTTTCAGGCAAGGTTCTTGCGTTGGTAAGTGTTTTCGTTGATGTTTAGGATATTATGCAACTTAAATGACTTCAAATGAATTGATTCTTATTCAACAGTTTTTTTTTTAGTTCACCCTATTCTATTATTTCTAATTTACTCTCAAGGGTATGCCCTTCGAATTTTCTTTTAATGTTTAATTTGTTTAGTAACTGGAAGTGAAGACGGAAATGTATACTTCTTGGATATCGAGAAACCGACGACAAAATCCTGTTTAAACACCTTGCAAGGTCACGCTAGCCCCATATTGGGAATATCGTTTAATTATAATGAATCTCTTTTGGCTACAAGCGATCTGGAAGGATTGGTGATAATCTGGAAAAGGGACGATCTATAAGCTGAAACCATAACTTATACAGCTTCATCTTGGACCAGGAATTGATGTGATATCTGCTGAATGTAATTGACCCATCTTCCCAATATAAATGTGATCATGCACATCATCTATCAATATAAAGTGCAAAAAGTGAACATCAATGTAATTGTCTTTTGGGTATTTGTCCAGTTAATGTTTTAGTCTTTGCTATTTTTAAAGTCTATGTGTATTATTGAATATATTAAACTCGTCCAGTACTTTAACCTCTTCGATATGATTAACAAGCGACTATTGTGTGTGACTTTCGCCTCTTTATATATTCAACTTAAAGGGAATCTTTTTAATCTATACAAATAAATTAGAGAAAACTAAACAAGCATACAAATTTTACAAACGGGATGAACAGGGAAAGCGGGTAGGCGGGCGTAGCAAAGAAAAATATTCTTGCTCTTAGCAGCCAATTAAGTAATATTAGTATGCCTAGTACCATATCAAGGAGGCTAAACTTATATATATGTTTGTGATAGCTTTAATAAATATTCCATTCTTGTACTTATGTATATTTTTTGTATGTATTTATTATAGAGTATATATGCAGTATTTTATTACCTTCTAAATTAAAATAAATATTTCCTTATTACCGTAATGTGTTGTTTCATTGCCCGTAAAGCATAAGATACAATAATTTTGTATACTCTGACTGGTATAATCAAAGATAATTCCATTACATTAAGCGAAAGCATAATTATAGAAAAAAGATTATAATATATCAATTAATCACAATTCAAACTGCAGATTAGATTTTCTAAATATTTGTATCTTGATGCAGATGAGATTTTTAAAATAAAATATTTTCGACGGAACTTTCAAAGCATTGTGCTTTCTACTTTAGGTTGCAAACTATGAAGATATACAGGGCAGTTATCAACAATTAGTGCTATTTTTCCATGTTGCTTTGGTATTCATTTCTCTAGTTTTACCAACCATTGTTCAAAAATTTCACTCGTCATCCATGCCTTTTTATTCAAATTGTATTCTACAACAACGATGTAACACCTTTGAAGCATCTTGGAATTTTGACTCTTGGCAAATACCAAAAGATGTAGTTTTTCCGTCTCATTCATATTTGCGCCAACCATAACTGCTGTAACAAAAGCTTCAAGGAATTTCTTACTCCATTAAAATTTTATGAAAAATGTTCTCAAAACAAGTTTATTTGCAAACGTCTGATCTTCACTTGCCTTCAAATGCCTATCTGGAAAATTTATTTTGCAGTTCAAGTACTAGAAATTATGGGTGTAGTCTGGATTTGAGGCTATTCATATCAGAAATAAAATGACATGACCATAATAAATATTTATTATAGTCTTATAAAAATACTAATAAAGCATCCTAACTTTAAAATATACACATCGATATTATATTTCCATAGATGAAAATGAAGAATTTAGAGATACTTAAGACTATTTCATAATTCGGTCGATTTTCTCCAAAATAATCTTCAAATCAATATCTTTCTCGCTGTCCTTTTCGGAGTCATAACTTTTATCCTTTTCAACTTTTTCTGCATGTGTGGGATTTTCCAATGGTTCGTCTTCTTCCGTTATATCAAATTTATCACAAGTTTTGCTAGGATCGTAAGTATACACCCGAATCGGCAATGCACGTCCAAAATGACCAAACGCCATCATATTTCCTACGGGACTAAAGTCAACCGCGTGGACGGGAATATGCTTAGCAGGTATGTGACTGTATGGATTGTAAGTTTTAATAGAAATTTCATCGTGGGCATGCCATACGTGTATGAATCCATTATCACTGCCGCAGATTACGTAAGTACCACACGGTGTGGCACAACATGAAGTTCGTACTCTGAAAGTGAGTAGAAATAATGTTTTACTCAAAATGAATTTCAATCAAAAACAAATTAAAAATCAGAATGAGGTCCATTCAAGTGATATGACCCATTTGAATATCTTCATTGCAAACACATATTTATATAATTAAATTGTTTTGTGGCTTTACTACTGAAATTGACAAGTTAGTATTAAGTACTTAACTGAAACAGATGCATTTGCATAAATGTTTGTGATAAAGTTACTAGTACGACGACTAAATAACCGTGATTAAAAATCTCACGACGAAAATCTTGAAGAATAATATAACAGTGTCCAGGAAGCAATATGGTAAACTTAGAAATATGTTTTATTGAAAATTATTTGTTCTTCCTTGTTTGTTGCTCACTTATTGTGACTATGCTTCCAACAAAACTTTGGAAATTTAAAGAATATTTGTTGATACTATAATAGCTAACTTCTGAATTCTTATATCCATATAACTACGGAAATAAAGCGAGAAAGGGAAAAAATTACGTTATTAGTAGTCAATATTGCTTTAACGCTGGCCAATAATTTCATAGAAAACGAAAATTAGTCGATACTACCTAATATTCAAAGCTCCTTCCAACCAATGCATGATGGATCCATATTTAACATCGATTATTCGAATCACACTATCTCGAGCATGCACGGTGAGTTTCCTTTCCTTCTTATCCAGCATTATTTGATTGATAAGAGTGCCTTTCAACTCTGCCACTTGAATTGACTTCGAATGTTTCCAAACTCTATCATCTCTTTTCCACACCAACACTTCACCCACCGAATCCGACGAATATAATATGGTGGCGGCTCTATTGAAGCATAAAGATGTGACATATCCGGTGTGACCTGCCAATTCCTCGGTAAGGAAGTATTCCCGTTTGGACTGATTATTGTTTGTATTCCAAATCCTAACAGTCATGTCATAACAACCGGTAGCAATGGTGTTATCGCTTGAAATTTCGCACCAATATACGAATGATGGGTGTGGAAGTATCTGCAAAAGAAACGAAAACGTTTATCATAAGAAATGTGGGAATAAATGTATAGACACCTGTAGGAAAGACCACATTTCCAAATTCCATATGCAAACTGTACCGTCAGATGATGAAGACGCCATTAATGAATCATCTTGGGAAAAGGAAATGTTATAGATCAGTTCTTTATGAGATGGAAGCTTGTAGTATGTTTCAAACTCGGGAACCTGTAAGATCGGTGGAAAATTTCAATGTTCCCTATCGAGGTTGTTGTACTTATTTTATGTTTGATATAAACAGGAAAAAGTAGGAAGATATAGTCAACGAAAATTAGAAATTTGCTAAAAGCACTATCGTAAAAGAAAGCAATAGTTTATGTAGACTTTGGGTGGGACTTGCTAAAGGTGACTGAAATAAGTTTTGCGTTCCAAAACTATAGGATGGATGGCTCGTTATGATTCACTTTCGGAAAAGTGGCTCATACTGAATATTACTTTATAAAGAAGAAAAGAAACCATATGTATTAAATAAGAGTTGAAACACGATCTAACCATGTACAAAACCAGCGTATAATAATTCTTGATCTTAGTGGCACACGCCAAAAACATGCCAGTATTACTAAATTTCAACACATAACAGCCTTCGTCACCACTTTCAATATTAGCCAAGATAGTATTGGGTAACTTGCAACCATCTCGTTCCAATTCTGCTAAAACCCCTGTCACTTTTTCTTTATCCCCTTTAGTTGATTTATCGCTAATCTCAGGATTTTTATTTTCATCCGGAATAGATGCAGTCTTCTCCTTTTCAAAAGGCGTTTTTGACCTAAACGTTTCGACAACACTCTCCGGAGATATCATCCCTTCTACGGTGATATACAACGTTGAGGGATACTTATTCCTTTTTCCACGCCACCATTCGAATGCCGGACACGAATGGCTAACGTCCTTTCCCGGTTTATATAGCTGAAGTCGTAGTTTTTTACCCGTATTGGTTGTACCATTCGCTCCGTTTATTTTTAAGAAAGCCCAAGCGATCCTGTGCCAACCTCTGGAATAAACTTTTAGCAGTAAACGTAAAGATAGAGCTGATATGTGTTTGTAATTATTTACCTGAAGACTGAACCGCTGCTTCTGAAAATCCTACAAAGTCTAGAAGTTCGAAGAATAGGATTACTTTGGTGGTAGGATTGGTGATGTAGTTGAAATCTTCGTTGATTATTATTGATTCTTCCCATTCGGGTTTGTATTGACTGTTTAATTAAAAAAGTGAGATTATTGGAAACCAGTAGGGTGGGCAATTTGAAGAGTTTAGATCTAATGATAAAATTCCTGAAGTTGCAGATGCTTCGGTTTTCATAAAAAGATAATTTTATGGGTGTACCTCAAAATTTCTATAACATACTTGTGATAAGTCATAAATCATAAATTTCTAACAACAGAATACTGTTTTTTTTTTTTTTTTTGGAAAACAACAAATTTCGAAAAGAAAATGTGTAAGACATTGCATTGAAGAATGTATAAAAATGGAAAATAGGAGGAGGAAGAAATTTCTATATTTCGCAATGTAAATTAAAGAATAAGAGAAAGAAAAATATTTGGTTTAGTACCACTTAAAATGAGTGCAGTTTTCTTCAATTCAATTTTATTTAAATTCGAACTTCCAAATGGAACAGTGACATAGCAAGACCCGCAAACAATTTCAACAATCATTCAATCTTCTAAACAAACATTACGGCCGTTTAAGTCGATTTGTGCTGATTGATCCATTTCATGGGGAGATGTAGTTCATCTTTTGCATGAGGGTTTAGTAAATAGAAAAATTGTCTCAATAAGAGATACGTACCGTCAGCGTAAAAAGGAACGTATTTACGCGATTTGAGATGGCGTGGATGATCCATCTCGGAATAATTTTTTATCCTAGTTAATTGAGAGATAATCCCCCGAGTTACAGAACGAAAACTTTACTTTGCTTTAACAGACTGTAAGAAATGGCGAATCACTCGGTAATGTGTTATTTGAAGATGCTAGCCTTATTGTTAGCGAAATACATGTGACCGGACTTAATTAAATAATTGTGCAGTGAGGAGTTTATCGATGTGGCATAGTACAGTAGTAACCGTAGTATTACAATTTTTTTGTATTTTGTACTTATAGCTACAGTAGAAAGATAAAATATTTTTTGCGAAATTATAATCATGAATATATCAATACAGCCTCCTAAAATAATTCTGACTCATTCTTTCGTTTAATGAACGTCTTTAATAACTTATTGGGGAAGCTAAGTATATCAATTATACAAGTTTTCGGTATACGTGTATGAATGATTGATACAAAAATTCGAAATCAATAGTACTTAGGAAAGTTATATTGATTTTCCCAGAAAATGGGTTTGCTTGTGTACTAAATCATTTTTTCTCAATATTTAAAGTTTGATTAACGCATTTTCAATTTCTCGTTAATTTATATTTTTATTGAAAGAGCAAACAATGTTTAAGTGCCCCATAAAGCAATTACAAACACGCCGTGGAAATCAACTTTGTTGGTAATGTTGTGTTATAACTTTGAATATATAAATATGTAACTTCAATCAAAATCATTATAAATATGTATACGTAGATTAGCAAACATAAAAAGGGGTGCCATGCAACTTTAATTACAATTTTTCCCACGAATTTATAGCTTTTTGCATTTCCTTTGTACCACAATACTTTGATGTTTTTATCAAATTTACTCTAAACTAATGAGAAATCATTGAAATTTAAAAAATTAAACTTGACAGATAATATTTAGTACGCAATTCATTGGAACAAAAAACGCATGTTTACGACGTCGGTGACTTTTCCTTAAATTGTTTTATTAACAAATTTATTTGTTATGTCGTATCATGAATCTAACTCAAATTACATATTATTTCATGAATTTGCGATAAACTTTAGTATACTTTAAAGTATTAGCACACCATATTCGTTCATTCATAAAATATTTTCGCCCAGGTCAATTTTACTTAATAACTGTGTGTTCAGCTCTACGCAAAACGTTTTGTTCCCAAATAAAACATTTCTCACAATTAATGTTTTTCAACAAAACGAGGATAGGTCAAATAACCTGGTGGAACACTCGTTTGTTTCTATAGAGGCACAATACAAAGCAAAAGTTGAAAACTCGATGAAGACTTTCCAAACCATCCTTCAGATTTCAAGAAAAATTCTCAATGTCAAACACAATATATAAGGTAACCAAAAAAGTTCTTACGGTTTTATGTAATATAAATAGGTTTCTTAAGCGGTTTGTAGACAACATGTTTTCAATTGTTTCCAATTGTTTCTATACAGACACGAAAAAGCACCAAAGCAGCTGAGGCGACGTGAAGATTATGTACAGCATTCGGAGATGATGCTGTAAGTAATCAAACAGTGCAGAAGTGATTAAAAATGTTCATCAAGGAATTTCAAACTGACCGATGAGGCACTCTCGGGGAAACCGAAAATATTAATAACGAAAACCTTGCAGGCGCTGTGGAGACAAATTCCAATAAAACATCCTTTAAAATTTTCAAAAGCGTTCAATATGAGCGATAAAACCATATGTTTGCACCTTCACCAATTGAGAAACACGTCAAAGTTAAGCAAATGAATCCCCCATGACTTATCAAATGATAAAATATTAAGTCGTCTTATACTACAAACGAACCATTTCTTGATTGGTTATTAACTTAATGAGGAGTGGATTCCGTATTCTAATTGTAGGTGTTCTTATCATTAGTAGTCACCAACTGATCCAGTACCACATACCAAACACTTCTTCGCACTCAAGAAAAGATTTTACCGTGTCTCTGGTGGACAGCAGCCGGTGTTGTTCATATTGAGGTTTTGGAAATGGGTCAAGTCATCCCTGTTGCGGTCCATTGTAAACAACTTTAGCGAGTACAACCATCATTCGTCCAAAAACAGCCTGCTTTGAGCAATCGAAGAAGGTGCTATTCCTACAGAACGATGGGAACGTCATACCGGAAGAATAACACGGGAAAAATGTCTGAACTTGGCTGGGAAACGTTACCACACCCTCCTTATTCTTTGGATATTTCACCAAGTAATTACCATTTGTTCTTATCTCTTGATAACTGATGAGGCATAGGAGTCAGTACTGGAGATGATGTAATAAATGCAGTCCGTCAATTTTTTCAATTCAAAATCTGTAAATTTCTGTAATGCCACCATATAAAAATTGGTGTCATGTTGGCAGAAGCTCAGTGGGTGTGGTGGTAATTATTTTAATAAATAATAGTGCATTTCTAGTTTGTAATAAATTTTTGTATTTTACCATCAAAACACCCAAATTTTTTAGTTACCTGATATACTTTTGTCTTCAGGCCTGTTTGTTCGCAAGATGTTACCTGCGTCATAGCATCATTGAAAAACAATAAGTCATGTGGCATTGATGGAATTAGTAATTTTTTACTTAAGTGTATTGGTGAAGATATAGTGGAAATTTTCACGTATGTTATCAATAAATCTTTTAAAACTGGCATATTTCCATCAAAATTAAAAACTGCGTTGGTGACATCACTATATAAAAAGACGATCACGCAAAAATTGAAAAATACATGCCAATTTCGATATTAAGTGCCTTATCTAAAGTAATCGAGAGAATTGCCTATGATCAGATTTTTAATTTCTTGCAAAAATTTAAAATTCTTAGTAAATGCCAACATGGTTTTATGAAATCTAAATCAACTGAGACTGCTCTATTTGATTGTATGGAGCACATTTGCAGGGGTTAGATGACAGTAATTTTGTGGTAGGATTTTTTCGATATGGCGCGTGCGTTTGATTGCGTGGATGTCAACTTTCTCGCTGAAAAGCTGTACAGCATTCGTTTTAGAGGAGTTTCCTTAGACTGGATTGTATCGTTTCTATCTAATAGATATATTACGGTAGATGTTAATGGTTTAAGATCTCCCGAAGTTAACGTACCGCTTGGAGTGCCACAGGGATCTGTTTTGGGACCTCTTTGCTTTCTTTTAACTATAAATGATTTACCGGGGCATTTTAGATGTGGTTATCCCACGGTTTTTGCACATGATACATCGGTAATAGTATCGGTTAAAAGTGCCGAGGATCTCAAATGCTCCATAATAACTACAATGAAGGATATCAAGTTATGGTGCAAGTTAAATAGATTTGTTTTGAATGAAAACAAAACAAAAATTGTGTATTTTCACAAAAGGAGGCCCTTCTCCAATTTGCAGATGCCGTTTGCAACAAGGGAAAATGTGGGAATACTGGGTGACTAGGTTATCATGGAATGAGCAATTAGATTGCGTTTGTAAAAAGTTAAGCAGCACTCATTACGTAATCTACCAGCTGAAAACCAACTTATCAATAAAAAATTTAATTGAGATCTATTACGCATTGGCTTACGCAATAATGTCTTATAATGTTATGATATGGGGTGTTGCTGTAGTGTAGTGTTTTTGTGGCGCAAAAGAGGTACCTGTAGGAACGTTTTCGTTAGGCAGGGTATTCTTATCTTTCCTTGTATCATTATATATAAATGCGTCGTTTTTGTTAAACAAAACCTAGAGAAATTTGAGAAATATAAACCATTACACCATTACTCAACAAGAAATGTCTATGGCTTTTCGTTTCCGAGACACAAATTAACATTATACGAAAAATCACCACTTTATATTTGTATAAAATTGTATAATCAACTACCTGATATGTACAAGTCCTTCTGTTCTATTAATACCTATAAAAGAGAGGTTAAAATATATCTGACATCACATGCATTTTATAGTATAACTGAATATTTAAATATGTAATTTTTACATTAAGTACACAATTAGAGATAAGATACATTATGTACCTTGTATGACGCACAACCCAACACGTTTGGCTTCCTGAATAAAGTTTATGATTATTATTATTATTATTATTATTATTAAATATTGCAACATGTTTATTTTCTCGGGATATATATGACATATTTCACATAAATTATAAAGCGATTTCCTTTGTTTGGAGCTAGGATGGATCACTTTCGGAATGTTAATTATTTTATTAAAGAGAATGTTTGTTTTTGGGATTTGTATCTGACAAGTTAAGCGGTTATTTTTTAATTATGGTACCACCTGCTGACTACAAAAACTCAGGTCGCCCCCTTAACGAAGTAATATTTATATTAAGTTCTATTTCTCTAAAAAAAAAGGAGAAAAAACAATTACAGCAGGTTATAATAATTTTGAATTAAAACACATGTAATGCATTACAGATTTATCAATCAAAATTATCGAAAAATTAATGTCAATTAAATGATTTACTATTTACGTCTAATGAGCTCTAGACCTCAAAATAAGAAAATGTTGAATGTTGAAAAACTGCTAATCTGGTAATAGAGAATCGGATTTTTTTTTATGGAATTAAATTTCGACATTATTTGTATTGTCTATATCTCACTTTAAAACTATGTTTGGTAATAGTGACTCTAGATACTAATTAGAGATTATCTAAACAATAAGCGACAAATGAAGACTTTTGCCTGGGCGCGCACGTACGAAAATTTTGTAAATTTTTAAGGGGGTATTTATACCTGCCTTCGTTGTTGTTGTTTGTTTTTATTTTCGTTAAGTATAATTTATTTGTTGATAATGAAATTTTCTAAAAAAAAAAAAAAGAAAATGCCTGGAACATTCTATGTAGTTTATGTTTGTTCTGTCTGTAATTCTAACAACAAGCTCTCATTCATTCGATTTCCCAAAGAACCAGAAAGTATGAATAGTAATCTTTTGTAGTATGGGTAATCATTTAATTATTGTTTATGATTAGTAGAGCACAAAAATGGGCGAGTTTTGAGAGAAATGGGAGATTTTACATAAGAACTTACTTACAGAAAAATCTGTATATTGCAATATATTTACTCTTTGTATGTTCTTTGAATAAATTTGAGAACATACGTTTGTATTTTCTTTTTACTCTTATGTAAAAATTAAGTTGTTAATGAACTCCAAATACATGGCATTACATTACATTAAACGCTTAGAAAGGGGACTTCCAACAAATTAAATATTTAGTAATATAACGTCGACTTCCAAATTCGTCATTATCGGAGTTTGTGCAGTGGTTATCGGGTTTAACTCCTTTACAAAAAGTCACGACAAACATCTCGTGAGATCAAAGGTGCCAACAAGAATTGCCTCTTTTGTTTAAATATTCTCCGCTACTATGTATAGTAATAACGAAATTGTAAATGCAGATTTTACTTAATTCCAGTGGCGTATGTAGAAAAATATTTCAAGAAGGGAGGGAAGGGGCAGTGGAGGAGTCATAACTTGGTAATGGTGCAATTAGGAAATTATCTAGGGAGCTACAGACACAAAAGGGGTTTTATTAAGGAATTTCGGTGATCTACGGGCCATTTTACGAAAATTACAATTTTAGTTTTTGGAAAACGCACGCCACTACTGAAGTCTAACTCAATTTATTCTCCATGATCTATATTAACACTTGTTTGAGGTTCAGATAAAATATAAACCTTGTTCACAAAATTTTACTACGAAAAATTGCATCTTCGGAAAAATCAATATTTTGTAAAAGAATCCGTAAAAATCAACTTACCGTTCTTCTTCCAAATTATAGCTTTGCGTTATAACAGGCATAATGTACGTCAAATTTTTATTTTCCATATGGTACACGGCCCCTCTCGAGCAATCAGTCTTCTTAATATATTGTCCTGTCTCATAATCAACCAAGTATACTTTTACCACCGGATGTATAACGAGGAAATTCTTTTCTAATTTGTCCGTGTAATGAACAACCACTTTTAATATCGTTTCATATTTCGAAGGTGGCTCCTCCACGATTTCAGTAATATTTCTTTTCTTCGTTTTCCTTTTCTTCCCTTTTAATTCGTTTTCATAAGTAATTTTGGTGTTATTTTCACAATCGGAACTTTTTGTTTCGCTTTCTTGCAAAATATCTTCGATCGTTTGTACTTTATCCGATTCATCGCTAAATTCAGCCAATTCGATTTCGTGTTCGGATATTTTTCGGGATTTAAAAGAACTTCGTTTAAATTCTACGATAGAAGTTTTACTGATTTTATCACGGTATAGAATATTATCCGTGAGAGTTTTAGTAACGTTATAGGTCTTAGCGCTGGACTCCGAAGAATCTGAATCTTCCCTCGATAACCGCCTCGCTAAATTCTCTGTGTCGGTTATACTATCGATTGTGTTAAGTATATTTGTAGACTTTGCATTGTGATCTTTGTTTCCATTGGATGGTGGTAACTTCTTTCTCGGTTTAGGTATTGGAGGTTTAATAAAACTTTCGTTGTTTTCTTTCAATTCATCGCTTTTCAAAAATTTATCTAAAATGAAATTTTTATTAGCAAGATCTTCTTGTGTATCCACAACTTCGTTCGGATCACTCTCACGAGCAACATCTCTTTCACTTTCAAGTAAACTTTGTGTTGATTTTGAATTCTTTCTACTGAGAGGCGGTTTTGTAAGCAATCCAAAATTAGCTGTAGGTTCGTTTAATACGTTCTTAGCCATGATTTGTATTGAACAAAATACACTACAGAAGCACTTCTTGTTTTGGATGAAACATTAGAGTTCTGCCAGGTTGCGTTGTAATGTGTTTATGTTGACATTGACGTCTTTAGTTACCTTAGCAACTCCGAAATGATGCACAGGTGACTTGTATCTATACAGGCCGATTATTCTAAGCTATTGGATTGTTTCTTGTATGTACTACAGAAGGGAAAGGGGATACTAAATTCTGAACACGTAACTCAAAACTATTTTAGTTGCAGTTCAATTAATTCGAACTGGTACAGACAATTGTAACTGTAGTCCATTATGGAGTATAAGATATTCAAATAATTATGCGGGTAAGTAATCATCATTTGCGTTATTCGCATTTCGTTAGCGTTTACTTCATATATACTTTTATAAATCGAAGAGAACAAGATAATAAATCTAAATAACCGTTCAGTGAAGAGGTACGCCATTTTTTAAGAACTCTGCACCTAATATCTCCCTTATTGCAAAATTAATGGCTCCATTTTTTTTTTTTCTATTTATACCCCGTACGACACTAGGTGACCATTTTGAATGAATAATTAATAAATACTGCAAAAGCACGATTAGCAAATTTGTGGAGAGGAAGGTGATACTTATCCCACTCACCTTTGGACTTAAAACATTTCCCTTACATGTTACAAAATCTGATAACACTGATAAACGAAAATTTCGTTATTTTCTGCCACAATTATCAAAACGGACACGTCCAATAATATGTCTTATTTTCAATCTATTTTTTTTTGTAAACTTTTGTGTCACAACGGTGAATTGAGTGACGTATCGTTTCACGTCTCTCCTTAAGAACCTATTTAACCTCTTTTGGAAGAAAGAAGAAGAAAAACATTATATTCCAATCGTTTTATAACGTAACATGTCGTCCCTCCCAAGTTCCTTTCCTCCATTATCCCGTCGATGTCTTCCTGCCAACTTCTCCTCAGTCTTCCAGGCTTTCTTCTACCTACAGGTTTCGAGTTTGTTTTAGAATTCGAGTCTCGAGCATTCTCTGCACGTGTCCATACCATATGAGTTGTTTATTTGTTATCTCCCTATCACCGTTCATTAAGCCCTCACCGCAGGAGGTGCTATAAATCTGTTTATACTTAATTTAGTCAGATTAAAATAAGTTGAAACGAGCTATACCTACAGTTACATCAATTAATTACATTAAACTTATTGTCTAAATGTGTTTGTGTTAATCTACTTAAATCTTCTCTTCGTTATTAATCCTCAAAAATCTTGTAAACTGCTATCCTTAATTCATTGAGTCCAACTAGAAACATTGCCTCAATGTGCTAAACATTAACCTAACGAATCAAAGCTGTATGATGCCACAGCTAAACCCCTTCATAATTCCACTTCACGCCGTCGGATTTGTCTAAAAGAGCACTTACAGGTTTCCGAAAACCGCAACAATGTTGGAAATTTTCCATCCCAAAGGTTCATAGACTTTGCTAAAGGTCTGAAAATTGGAAGCTTTGAAGATAGTTGTGCCCTAACGTTGAACGTAGAACTGTGAGGTAATGAATAATAATGAAGTACTTCTTAAGGATCCAATAGAGGTTAGCAAGTATATTTGGGGTCAATATCCTCCGGTAGCACGACACAGCTATCAGGAGAAATCGACTCGGAATATCTTTGCTAATTATTACTAGACTCTCAAGAAAGACTTTTTCTTTATTGTGATGGCGGATTGTTCTTAAAATAAATTTAAATTTGGTTCTAGTTTCAGATTGGCCCAATTTTCTTCTTATTGTTATTACATGCAGCAATATTCTACGTATATTTATATAAAATGAATACATTCGCGTATCACCTGTATTGAAAATTTTGAGTTCAACGATTAATCAGACAGGAACTGGCAGCATGGACCGTAAACATTGATTAGAAGATATGCCGAAATTATAAATAGAAGATTGAAATCATAATAAAAAGAAAATTAAAATTGAAATTATTTAGAACTAGAGTTAAAGTGGGTTTAATGGAAAGAATGCAATTATGTTTTGTTTGTAACATAATTCAGTCAATAAGCGTATGTAAGACGATTGCAAGCATTTAAAACCGATTTTAAGTTTAAGGAAACGTTATTTTATTATCCCCACATCAATAGAGTGTTAAAAAAATTCAGATTTCATTCTCAGTTCTGTTATTCCATTTCCGAAAACGTCAAATTAATGTACATACAAACGCATCATCAACGCTTACATAAGATCTTTCTTCGATATATTGAAATACTAAAATAAAGCAAGATGTTTATAAACGAATCGTGTTTTATTTAGATCTTTATAATTTTATGATCAAAAATGTGGATGTACTTGACATTTTTACATAGGGTGAAATCGTGTTCTTTGATATCAGACCGGTTCATTGTTTCGAATTTAACAGCCGTATTTGAACGATGAGTTATCACTAGGAGGTCTTGGCACGTTGATAATGAAATAGTAGTGCTTCACTCAAAGTGTGTCAAAGTAACATGACTTTTTAATACGAACAGTATCATCCTTAAAAGATAAACTAGATAACAAACTTCTTTTGTCATCTTTAGTTAACTTTTATAAGGAAAACATTCTTCTAATTGTTTTGCTGTTTTGTAATATCTATAACTAAATTCCTATAGGTAAGTTAAGGCGTATGCTGTACTGTGATCAATAATCTGTACCAATCAGAAAGTTGAAAAATATACTTTGCAGTTTTTTTCTTCGAGCGAGGTACCTACTACACAGTTACTACACTGCCCATAAACTTCGGGATATATGTGTACAATTGCACATTTATTTATACAGTGAATTCAAGACTGTTGGCATTCCGCCCTAAATTGGACGCATGATCCAGCGGTTGGCATTACTTTAAAACAATAGAAAATGTCTTATTTAAGGGTTAAATTATATTCAATGGTTATGAATGCAACTGAAATGAAATGATTAACAATTTTACCAAAATACAGTACAGACAACAATGCAATCTTGGTTGCATATATTACTTGGTCACCTAGGCTAGAAACACATTTAAAGACCCGATATTTTCATAGAAGAATATCGGCTAACAATAAGTGTATAAAACTCATGCTGTATTATTGCATTTATTTAATGTAAACATGAAGAGCTGAAATTTGAATTTACCGCCAGTCGCTCGCTTGAAGTTAACTACAGTGTGAATGTAGGTACAAGCGAGGCGAAAGCGGGAGCACGTTGTGTGTTAGGAGTCAGGATGGCGAGCGATTAGATTATGGCCGGTCGTTCGAACATGTACAAGTAGAAAATATACAATTAAGTAAGTGTGTGTGTCTTATTTATGTGTAAGTAGACGCAGGGTGTGTGTCTCTTACAAATTCATTCATAAAATTAAGAAAACTTTCTTTGATGTTATTAACAAACAAAAAGAAAGGAGAGGTGTCATGGGATACTCAACAAGAGCGAAGCTCTTCACGTATTTGATGCTTATTTGAATAAAAGGTAACATTCTATAATTAAGTAAGCAATGTATAAAGAAAGAAGTTGAATTTGAAGTAAATTCGAGGTCGAATAATAAGAGCGCCATCTGATGGGAAGAGACGCAAATACGGCGCATTTTGTTCCTGCGATGAGTGTGGTGTGCGAGAAAGAAGTAATGAAAGAAGAAAGATATAAAAGCGTCTATCTGATGATTTCAAGCGTCTCACTTTCTCCCAGTTAACTCTCGCCGCAGAACCTTCCTAAAAGAGCTTCGCCCTAATAAAACAAAGATGCTACTTGCGAAACTTACAAACATGAAATATATTTTGCTTACACACTTACCTCGAATACACACTTCACTCTATTTTTTTAAATTCGGTACTCCAAAAGTGTGTGCGATCAACTGTTGTTACAACACTAATATAATAGAAATTCAAGCAAACTGGTTGTTATTCTTCTACCCATACACAAATCCTTCTTTTTTGTGTCCGGTCTAATCCTTTTACCTGTTTGGATATCGAATTCACATAAACTACAAACTCAGGAAAAAGTAACTTCTTTAATTCGTAAATGAACTATTTTTTGTACATAAATATCAACATAATCTGATAAATGTTATGAAACACAGGATTGAGAAAGTTGAGCTGTTTTACTCGTCATGCTGTTTTCTTTCGGAATTAATTATTTTTGACGCCAATAATGTGCTTCGCCATCAATTTCTCCCGATTTGAGAAGACAACGATGCGTACATGAAGATATATCATGTCGTAAATCGTATGTTGGATCATAACGCCGTCGCGCGTTTCTAATAGAAATATCTGGTGATCCCCAAGAAGGATCCGGAGTGACGAAGGTTGGACGTATCTGAAGAAAAAATATTTTAATCATACGGTGACGAATCAGTGCTAATATTAGTTACCCTTGTTATAAATTGATAACCTACGACAATGGCACCGGCCGGTATTGGCAGTAATAATACGAGTAATATTGGTTTATGAGTACTTGGGGCCACGGAATCTAGGAAAGCCGTTACACTAAGAGTCTGTAAACATTTTCGTATAAACGTATTTCGTTAAGTTCAGGAGTTGAAGGGCTGTCGGAAGGTATGGAAATATTTGACTTCTGTGTTATCGCTCTTATCTCAACTTAATCAAGACTTTACAAATACCATCCATCAGAGCAAACGCGCCATTAAAAACAAGAGTCAAGAAACACGTAGCGCGTTTTTGCTACGACAGAGGTGATTACCATATGTAAAGTTTCATAAACGATCCGCCATAAGAAGGCACAAGAATTCGTCTATGGAAAAATAAATGTGTTCATGTCAAAAAATACATCCGGACTTTCCGACAAACCTGATATTCACTTACTCCCAGAATAAATATTGTTATCTTTGCACCTTGCGAGCAGTACGGTGATAACAATTCACCATGTGTAAAATAGTAATCCGTCTTCAATCTTCTCACTGTATACAATAAGAGGCCAACCAAACTGAAGAAAACCAATGCAGTCTTCGTTGGTAATAAGGTGTTATGTAACTGATCCCTAAATCAATTGATATTGTTAAAATATTTGAGATATGTAGTATTCTTTATAGTATAGAAGAATTATGGACTAAACTTGTCAATATACCCTCGTATTTTTCCACCCTCTTATACCTCTTATTCTGTAAACTTAATTCATCTTTACCTGAACATAACCATGAAGTTGGGCTTGAGCATTAACACGTTGCATCCTCCAACTGCCAAACAGAAAATCACACAGAAAACCTGTCTCCATTTTCTAAAGTTAGAAAATTCTTCGAAGAAAGCCTCCACGAAGGCATTACACACGTACATGCAAGCCGCAAAACCCCAATAAAAGATCAAGATGTAATACATCACCAGCCAAACTTGGCCTAAAAACCATCTTTGGAGAATGTCCGGAATTAGCGTGAATATGAAGAGATCACCTAGAAGAAATGTTATCACTCTATGTAAAAAATTAAATTAAATTATTACCTTCTATTCGGATACACCATATATCGTGAATATTGTAATTATCTTGAATGAAATTCACGCACATAGATAACCAAGCTGTCAGTACACCAATGAATCCGAGTTTGAGGCAATAAATGCCTATTGCGTCCGCGGAGGTACTAATCTGGGATTTTGAAACTGCACTGAATGCTATTATTTCTCCGGGAATTTCTCTGCACAATGAAGCGAAAATTGTCTCTACCCAGAACTAAAAGTTTAATTCCAAAAAAATTGTGTATTATTAAAATATGGCTACTAAAACTAATATGATTTAGAAATCATAAAAGTTGACAAACCTGAACTGAAGAAGATGAGAAATACAACCAAATTTCGATAGAATAACTACAGAAATTAAGCTTTACTTTCTACATTGTTAAACAGCGGTGAGTTATTATGTGAATTGAACTCAACACGGTTTATCCGACGAAAATTGGTTCAACTTGTTAATGCTAGTCGAAGCGTGATTTCATGGTTATAACACCTTTTTTCGAAACCGAAGATGTTCGACGAAAACGCCGACAAGGTCCTCAACAACTACAACAACACCCCGAAACGATCAGTATCTTTTACAACTGAATCGCAGAAATTGCAGATATAATACAACCCAGCTTCGAAGTGAGTTTGCTGCTGCCATCGGAGGGTTGGTGTCAACCCAAACCATTGGAAATTGATTACACGACGTGGGACGGTATGCACCAACAGCAATGGTATACCTTCCACTTATTGTTAGTGAGATCACAAAAGAACCAGCAGCATATGGCCAGAGCCGCATAGCAACTGGAGACAGAAATTTTTCAGTGATAAATGACTCAGTTTTTACCCAAACAGTGAGTAGATTTAACATGCGCATCGCACCCACAATAAATAAAATAAAATACTCCAAAATTTGTTGGACAGAGACCATAATATGAAGGTACTGATGTCATGGTAAGGAAGAGAATTTGTGACTAGGGTTCCACGCATCTTCATCCCATTCCGAATGGTCGTCGTAATGCTCAAAAGTGCTCCAATGAAATCCTGCAACCAATGGTTGTTATCCATGTCGGAGCAATAAGATAACAATTTATTATTATGGAGGAAAAGACCTATCCGCATCGGGTCCCTATTGTTGATAGCTGGTAGAATCAAGTGGGAATCGAAAGCATGAAATGCTCAGCTAATTCTACTGATTATGATTCAATCGAACTTGCCTCGGATGCATTAGAAATGTAGTTCTGTCTGAAATATCACACCACGTACAATTCGAAAACTTCACATTGCTCTGCGAGAAGAATGAGGACGAATTCAATAAGGTTCAATGTCTGCAAGATGCGTAGTCTTTTAGGGAATCGTGGTAATAATAAGTACTCTTAATTCTTTGTGTTTCACATTTTACAATTATTGCTTTTCAAATCGGAGTAAATCCTTAAAATGTATGTTCGCAAGTTATACACCAAATTGTACACCTTTGAAGTAAACAATGACATAATGAAATTTAGATATTTCCTATGGTTCGCGATTCTATAAAACAGTTGCCCAAATGTTGTTTATCTTGAAAGTGCTACATTCGAAAATTACTAACAAAAGCGTATAATATCCATTAATTGTGTTGGATGGTGTAGTAAGAATCTAAATATACACCCAACCAAATTATATTTATTTAATATCACTAAGATTAATGCGCTGATAACTACAGTCTTACCTTAAAACTAAGAAGATTATTGAAGTCGGAGCGCACCGGTACAATGCTTGAATAGTTTGAACTGAAGTATAAGATCAAGAAGCTTATAAAGATAAATACGAAAATTATGATTTGATTAGTGGTGCACACAATATTCTTAAATCGGGATAGACCGACTAACATGAATATAAAAATTAATACCCATACGCTTGCTACGCATATAACCCATGATGTCATCAAACTATCCACCAGAGGTTCGTAGTTATAACTCAATTTCAACACATTACCCATATAGTAATCCATTGTCGCATATTTAGCGAGATTCTCCGCCAGATTCTCTTGAGAACAATTAGGCCAGAAATCGTTACAACATCGATGTGCATGGTAATTTCCTGTCACGCCCTCTTCAGATATGACCTCCTGCAAAGTTTCCATGCAATTTTCGTCGGCTCCCTCGAATTCGCATTCCACCCATGGTAAGTTTGTTCTAACTACTTTAGTTAAATACAGAAGTGCTAAGCCACTAACCGATACGTCGAAAATATGTACTATGATCGAATAAATTGCTATGGAAACAGCTACGCCTGAAAAGAAAACAATTTGCATGTAAAATTTCGGTTTAACGTAAACTTTAAGTTACCTTTTAGCACTGGGACGCAATTCCAGTATTTTATGTACGATTTTCGGCTGTACTGTCCCATAAAATTGTAAATCATAAATAAGGGCACAGAGAATAAGATCGAACTAACAGTGTTTGAGATTATCACTAAAACTAAGACATCGAAAATATTAATAATGATGTAGACGTTCAGAAACCGCGCGTATAAAACAAATTCATTAATAATCATTATAAAACTGGGCAATACTCGAAGAATGGCTTGCTTTTCAGTATACCAGACTGATTTCTAATAGAAATTTTAAACTTGATTTGAACCATGGGCCATTCTGGCATTTGCGGGGGTCTCTCTTAAGTGATTGAACTTTACCCAGCTACTTACAGAACAGGAGTATTCATGTTTATCAAAATGATGTTTTAAGAAAAAATGTGAACTAACAGGGCTATGGATGGAAGACGTCCAGCGTAGAGCCCGTTTTACATTATCATATTAAATTGTACGTAAAAATTGAATACTATTTTATAGTACAATGTAAAACAATGTACTATTTTTCTGTGCAAAATTACTGTATGAAATTAGAACCTGTCCTATTTTCACACTAATTGTTTAAATTTGCGCCTGCTCACTGGTCTGCATTGCACGTATTCCAATCTAACCTCATTTTCTTATGTTTACGCCTTGTCCGGTCCTATTACAGTATAAAATAAACGTGGGTTTATACATTACACTGTGGTCGTGTCAGCAAATATTTTTCTTGAGCGTTTTACTAAAATTATCAGTGTTATTATCTAAGCATAAAATATTAATCTTTTTTGAGGTTATGAGAATATTTGTAAATTCTATCTGATACTGTAAAATGGGATTAAGACGTCGAGGATACGGGCTAAGAAGCCTAGACAAAGAGAGGAACAATCTCTAGGAAATTGCGGAAATGTAGGAAACATTCGTCTTCGAAGACTTACAGTCTTTTTACGAAAAATCTACGATGGGTCCAAGCGATTGTACAGGCATATACTGCCGGACAATGCACCTAAATTTACTCATCCTAACAATTATTGATTGAAATCGTTGGACACCTAGGTGAAAGAAAAATCAAAAAATCATCGTATATCGTATTCATGTGGAAGGTTTAATTTTAATTTAAGGAAAATCTATGCAAATAAATGGATTTCCAAACTACCTATAGAATCTTGAACCACGATAATATACAATTCAACAATACGGCTGTTATTTTCATTAGAAATATACATAAAGGACTATGACGTGATGCTTTATTTCGTGCAACATATATAATTTAATTTCTACGATCCTCAATTAAGTAATACTTACATGCTCCCCATTTCTTAATTATCCTTATATGTGTAACCCAGTAGTTTAAAGGGAGGTTCAAAGCAAAAATAATGCAAATAAATTCTCTCCAATTTAATTGTTGTATACGTTGATCGTCGGCCTACAACAACGAATAGAAAAACTAAAAAATGGTGACGAATTAAAACGGCTTACGTTATGCAAAATTTTGTTGCTGATAGTAGTGAATATGTTTACGTGTTTTTTATTAGTTTTGTTCTTCGCCTCACGTTTTTTGTAAAATCGGGTAAACAACTTTCGCCATGCCATTTTCCTATACGCTTTCTTCCTTTTAGCTCTATTCTATTTTGTAACCTGACTTAAATATTTCCGAATATGTCAATGTCAATATGTTTGTGTTCGTTTCCACAGAACAAGGTAATCCAAAATTCTAGGAATGCTATCAAATGATTGTAAGAATGAAATCTGAAAGCATATTCCTTAGGGATTCTTATTGGCTGGTGTAGGTCTTCATTTCTTGTTACACCGAATTGTTAAATCTTCGTTCTTCTCATGTTTCTTTCTGTTCCATGGGTGATCACCTTCAAGATCACGAGGCGTTTTATGTGGCACTTGTCTGCGATGGACCAAGCGAAAGTGTTTAAAATCAAAAGGAAACACTTTCGACCCTAATTATGTTTCAGTCATCGCTTTAAAATTTAATTCAATATTTTCGGTTTTAATTTTAACTTTCCGTAATCTTCACGAGTTACCCGCCAGCCGTCTATCCATGCACTTCTATTTTACACGCGCACACCCTGTAACAGTTACTGGGCTAACAATAACGGAAATAAACGCGCAAAGTAGTAATAGCAAGTAGCTTCGTTAAAAACAAGTAGATTCGACGTAAATCCGGTCGAGTTTCGTTAATTTACCGAAAAGAATAGTTTTGCGTCGACTTGCGCTTTGAGGGAGTAGAAGGCACCGAAAGAAACTTCCTTCGAGTTGATAGCTGAAAAGTCTTAAGGTGCATCGTTGCCAACTCTACAAGAAATTTGCCGTGCGGATCGAGGAGCCCAATCATTTTGTTCTTACCTCCTAAAAGGTCTTTGTGAAGATACAGATTAAAGTAGGAATTTTCCGATAATCTCGTAATCAAGTAAGGGCATATACCCCAATAAGCATAATGACTAAGATTCGAGAAACAAGTACATGATAAGTTATCATTAAGTAGTGTAAACCGGACTGACGGTGCCAGCCCTCTAAATTTTAATTAGCTCACTATTAAAATGTACGCTTAAAGACCTTAATAATAATGACAGATAGTCAAGCGCATATTAAATCTGTTATTATCAGGTCGAAACTAGTAAAATGTTGTAAAGAAGTCCTCAATAAACTGACAGAGGACAACATCGTGTCCATCGTTTAGATACCAGAACGTGAGGAAATTAAAGGTCGATGAACTAGCCAAGGAAAATTCAAGGGGAAACTTCCAACGACCAGAACCTGTCTGCAGGATAACAAAGGATTTCACCAGACGAAAGACATGGTTGCGGCTGGAATAACAACGTTCAAAGAAATGGAAATTGACTGAAGATCAATTCCACAGTAAAAATATTGTTGGACAAGCTAGATGCTAAATTCTCAGCTAACCTAATCAGAAGATCCAAACAAAATATTACCAGCCTAGTGACCGAACGCAGCCCCTTCGAAAAGGATTTAGCCAACATGGAAATGGTAAGCGAAACGTGATGTAGGAGATGTGAACTACAAGAGAAAATCAATGTGCATATTATCTATGCCTGTGAGGAGCTGAAGTGAGTCAGGCGGCAGCATTTTAGCAAGGATCTACGGAAATCTACGAGAATGCTTAGTTTTCCCTTAAGCAAGATAGTTGCCATTGTGGAAGTGAAAATATTATTGGGGGTAGTTACAAAGGGCATAATGCTCAAGTGTAATTGACGAAGTTTACATGTTTTGCATCGGCGGAAAATTGGATAAAACATTTTGGAGATTACCTTTTATGGATGCAAAATTGCATTGAGCGCAAAAGAGAATAACTTTGGAAAATTATAAATACATAAATGTGTATTTTTCAATATATTGTGTATTCCTTTACAAGGTTCAGCAGAAAGATAACAGACTTCGCACATAGCATGGTATGTATCGAGTCACATATACTGAATATACGTCTATAAAATACATATATAAAACATGAAATAAACAAACTTTTTTATAGGCACATGTAGAGAATTTTAAAAAAATGAAAGAAACATTAACCTTTTAGAGACACCTGTACAGAATTTAAACTATACTCGCAGGTTATCGGATGCAGATCCATCCTCGGTCATATTTTAAATAACAGTTAACCGAGCTTGCGGTGCAGATGACCGATCCGTAGCTATTTAGACCGTGATATGGAGCGGTAGCCCGCTTCTTTCACGGGCCGACAACCCGCCGCCGAAATTTTCAAGTCAGACGCCCAGCCTATTGTTTTGCTAATTACGGTTCGCAGAAATCATTAAGTCAGAAAGAACTGTTAAGCGATAAAAGATCGCATCTTTATTATTTCGCCAACCTAATCGAATCCACTTGTGCGCTGTAGATGTTGAGAATGTACAATATATATGTAGGTATGTGCGTTGTTTCGTTTCAATTATTGCAGTGGCGATAAAAAGTTTAGCGAGATGTTTAAATTTGATCTAATCTGTGATAGGCAGAATATACATTGCAGGTGCATAAATGTTTCGTATCGGTAATAAGTCGTTTTGGATTAAAATCAAAGTAGTTATGAAGGATTTCCAAATGCAAAATAACAAAAAATCTATTGGAATATTTTCTAGAAAATCCAAGAGATTGCAGATTTTCAGTCAATCACTACGATTTGAAAGTATCTATGTTCGTACAGTTGGCACAACAGTAGATATCTCATTTGAGATATAAAAGATATAAAAAAACGATAATAAATCAAAACTGGTATATGAAATAACAGTTTCTAGAACTTTTACTTAGTTACTCCCGGAAAGAAATGTCTCTTAAGTGATGAGTGATGGCCATTTACGCGTTCAACCATTGATGCTTTTCTTACTAAATCTTCCATCATCTTAATTAATATCCCTTCCAGTATTTATTCTATTTCTCGCCGAATACTGTCTCTGATCAATTGTTTGAATCGTATTAACGTAAACTCTCCTTTGAAGGTAACGCCAAGGAAAGAAGTCAGAGGCAGTGAGATCTGGACAATTAGGAGGCCACCTCAAATCTTCATTTTTGGAGATTAATCGATTTTGGAAATGTTCCATCAAAAGCGCGATCGCAGCTCTTGCAGTATGGGCGGTCATGCTGAAACCAATAAGTCTCAACGTTACCTAATTGAAGCAAGAAAAAATTTACAAACATGTGTCTATGTCTGCATCGTTTTCGTGAAAGAAAGGTCCAATCATTCTTTATGTAAAAGTGCACACCAACTAACTAACTAACTACTTTATTTATTTCTATAGACGTTACAAAGTAGACTTTACAAAGCATAGAAACAAGCCAAAAGCATAATGATTAACTGAGTACCATCAATAACAGAACATTAACATAGAGTACATATGAGAATATGAATATAACCCAATATATTATCTATTAACTGAAGTATTCCAGAAATTCATCGTTAATATATTGGACAATTGAGATTTGAATTGAGAGACTATAAGATTTCTAAAATTCAGAGGAAGTTTATTATAAATTTTGATAGCTACAACCTCTGGTGAAAGCCGATGAAGAGTTACTCGTGATTTAGGTATCACTAAATCGTCCCTCAGTCGAGTATTGTCATCATGTAAGTCACGATTTTGTGTAAAATTGCGTTTATTATTATTAGAAACCGGATTATATGTTCGAGATTTGATTAAAATATACACATATATATGCCTTAAATATGAGCAAAATATGTTGAAAATATTCCTTTAATGTCTAGAATATGTAAAATATGATTCAAAAATATTTTCAGAACGTCGAATACATTTTAAAGTAACAAGGAAAAGAAAAAAACACTAAGAAAATTTAAACAGGTTTTATTAAACAGATACCTATCACTTACATTTCTACATTAAACAAAACATTCCTTACTGCAAAAACAATTCACAATCAAATGTTTTCAATAGTTTCAATAATTAAATTATGTCTCCTATCCATTAATAGCGATTTGTACGTTGAAAAACTTCGTTCGACATTACCTGATGTGATTGGTGCATATTTTAAAACATTAACAAATTTAAATCGGTTTCAACGTCAAAATCGGCACGGAGAATTTGGTTTTGCTTGTTGCAACAAATTTAAGTCGCTATTTCTTGGTAAAATATCGTTAAATTTGTTACTTATTTATTGTCCTATTTTTCCAATAACTTTCTGAAGTTTTTCCTTAAATTCATCAATCGAATGAAGAAACTCTTGTCACGCGAGTGAGTCAGTTTCAAGGATAACAATAGTTTTATGGACAAAATCATAATTTGATTTAATGAAAGTTCATGGTGCAGTGAATTATTTTCTAAAATTGATTTGCGCTTTGAAATTGCACCAACATTTTCCTCTTCAAAAAAAAAAAAAAGTTCTTTAATAGAGACAAAATTCTTTGCATAAAAACTGACAGCTTTCAACCATGTTTCCCATCTCGTGATTATTGCTTCCAGTGGCAAAGGAGTATTAGGTAATTTTTCTTTGTAACACTGAATCAGAGGAGATTTTAAAAATATTTTCTTTACATTACTAATTGAACTATTAACTATAGAAAATTAATTTCTAATATTTTATGTTATAAAAATACAATAATTAGAATAATAAATAAAAGGCAAATGATGATAAAAAATAAAGCACTTTATCTTACAGAACGTATTTGACTTACACAATGTACGGACGCGTGAATAATGTGTTGCCTAGCCCAATATTTTTTTTAGAGATGGGACGAATCCAAATTTTCTCGAATCCGAATCCGAATCCGAATCCTAAAGGATTCTCGAATCTCTCGAATCCTTCGAATCTCGAATCTCTCGAATCCATCATATAATTACAATAATAAGAAAGGACAGAGAGGAAAAACAATTTTACAGGAAAATTTTAAAGCTACTTTAATTAAAAACGATACAGTTTTTAAAAATATTTATTAAAAAAGATTTTTTTGAACATATTTATATTACAAATGAAATTAAAAAAACAAATTACACAATATTAAAAGATAAATTATGTTAAAATCTTGATGATTATGCAACAAGTTTTTATTTATATTTAATTTCCTTAGCATATGGAAATTAATATATCAATAACAGTACCGATATCTTTTCAGAAACTTTTGTGAATGAGAATAAGGGAGAGCTAACATAGATAAACAGCAAATATTGCACATGAAAATCTAAACACATATTTTAGTATATAAAAGAAAGCACTCAACCTAAAAGAAATAAGTGAGAATTTTAATTCAGACTTTTATTTAAGAAAACCAACTTTCGAACTCGCTCTGGATCCAACCGACTACGTTTTTTATCCACTATGATGCCTGATGTGCTGAATAGTCTTTCTGAAATCACTGTTGATGGTGGTGTAATTAAGAATTTTTGCTAGTTTCATCAAATTTTGGTATTTTGTGTTGCCCTTCCAGTATTTAAAGATGTCTGCAGTTGGTGGGAGCAGTGGTTCTGCTAAATAGGCATTTATTTCTTCTTCAGGAGATGAACTGTAATCCACATCACTGCAGGTAGCTGGGGTCATCAACTGAGAATAGTAACTCCACATACTATGACCTTGTTCAGTTAAAGATATATCTGTGGCATTTGCTTGAGTTTTCTCTGATGACTGCAGATCACCATTTGTTTGCATATAGATGGATGAAATTTCATTAGCCAGTGTCAATTTAGCTTGCTCAACGTTTTCTTTATTCAAAAATACATTCCCTTTGAATCGGGGATCCAGTAAAGTACCAATAGTATACAATTTCTCTGTCTCAACAGAATGGTAGCGCCTTTTTAGTGACGCAAACAAATCATTTCGGAAACCCTGTACTGAACCTAATTTTGGTTTGAAATTTTCTAGAGCACGAATGGTGCTATTCACTAAAGGAATTATTTCTGAAATTGTCACTTTACTTGAGCTGGCCACAAATGTAGCTTTATCAAACACTTCTAATATTCGTATAATATCTTCAATAAGTTTCCACTGTCGAGGACAAAGGTCTATCTGAATATTCAAGTCAGAAGCAGACAATAAAATGGCTTGCTTTTGTTCCACAAGTCGATGGAGCATGTGAAGCTGAGAGTTCCATCTAGTCGGCTCGTCTTGTATTGAACGACGACCTTTAAGACCTAACTTAGCTTGAGCAGTTTTTAACATTTTTGTCGCTTTAGAAGAGTGTTTGTAATGTCCCACAATATTCCGACAGGATATCATTATTTTCTTAATTTCATTCTTATTCAGTAAACCATCTTTCATAACTAACTGAAACGTATGGGCTAGGCAAGGCAAGTGGGTGAAGATGCTACGCTCTAAAGCTGCAACCATATTAGGACCATTGTCTCTCATGAAGCATACAACTTTTTCTGTAAGATGCCATTCTTTTATTATGTTGCTAATGAAAGTTTCTATAGCAGATGCTGTATGTGAAACCTCTAAAAAAGGAATACATTCTAAGCACAAATGATGGTACTCAAAGTTTTCATCTACAAAGTGCACTGTCAGGCTTAGGTAGTCATCAGATGATGTTGATGTCCACATATCTGTTGTGACTCCAATGTATTCAGTATTTTTAAAAGTTCCTCGACTTTCATTTTTTCTTCTTCATACATATCTGGAATTACCTTTTCAGAAAAATGTTTCCTATATGGGATGACATATCTTGGTTCAAGATGGTTAATCAATTTTTTAAACCCCTTATCTTCCACTATGGACAGTGGTTGATTATCTGTACATATCATTTCAGCAACCAATCTGGTAATTGTTTTGCCTCTTTTGTCCCCAGGCTTAAAACTTTGCATTTTATCAAAAAAATTTTCAGAGTAGGTTGGTTGAAAGGTTCTGCTTTGCGTTTCACTGCGCATTGTTTCAAAGACCTTTGTTCGCCATAAGAACAAATTTTTGAACCTGGACTAGGAGTTGAACTAATTGACACAGGACTCCCAAAAGTAGTTATATCATCTGGATTATTTTCTTCAAATGAAGAATCAACATTGACAGTCAAAGGGCTTAAGGGTGAAGTTGGAATTAGTAATGGGTTTGATGAACTTGTACCTTTCAGTTCTTGATATTTGGATAAATGCCTGGTTTTCAAATGTTTCCACATAGCTGAAGTAGTGTGCGACTTTTTCCCTCTAGATATTTTTTCAGAGCACAGATTGCAATTTGCATAGTTTTCATTTTCTGAAATTTGGAAATAGTTCCAAATATCAGAAGTTGCCTGAGGACACAAAGCCATTTCATAGGTTGCTATTGAATGCAACAAATATGATGTCACAGTGACAGTTGTGCAACTTCAGAACTCCCTGAAAAAGAAAAAAATTAAGTTTTCATGTTAAAATCCTAAAATCCTTGTAATTTTATTATTAGCTGTAATAATTGCGCGAAAATACGGTATGCAACAGTAATAATAAAACTGCAATAAATGTACAAAATTACTATGTCGTGAATAATTAATTAATAATGCAGTTGACAGACATCTGAAATGGCCTTTGACAACAATTAACAAGTTATTTATTTTTTTAATTCTTATACTTAACAATTACATTTATATAACATCCCAATTTGATTTCCAACTAACACCGCACGCAATGTAATATAACTTAATATGTGCAAAAAAATTATATATCAATACAGTATAAATGAAAATAAGTAACTTACCTCATATATCGTATAAACCACGCATATCCACTCTCAAACGTCACAGACTGAACAGTACTGCACTATAAAGTGGTCGTTGCGATCTGAAGTTTACTCGCACCACGCACCTTTTATATATCATATATCAAGAGTTTCGAGAATAATCCAGTATTAGAGCTCAGTCATCCAGAACCGACGAGACTATTCAAGACGAGATAGTTGCTAGAATTTACGAGAGAGCGCAGGATGTTAATTAGAATCACATAAAGAGCGATAGATGGTATTAGTGTAGCATATATGGTGTTTAAAATATAAAACTTGACTGAACTGACTTAACATGATATAGTCTTAGCTAGTTATTAGAACTAAATGTACATAAGTTAATAAGTTTTCATAATTTTTGTAATTAGATTAGTTATATTATTTGCTGTCTGTATTTGACATGTTCCATACCTTTTCTGGTCTCAGGAATAAAGATATTTATTTATTAAAATACCACAAACATTAGGAAAGCATGCCAGCTTATAAATACTTTGTGGCTGAAAGAACGAGAACCGAAGAGAATCGTCGAGATCTTTCTAGTCAGTGATTCATATGTGTCGTGATTACATGAGTCATCATTATTATTATTTTTTTTTTTTTGGATTCGAAAGATTCGAATTACGAAAATCGTGCGAAGATTCGAGTTTTCGAATCTCGAATCTTTTTCAGGATTCGATGGATTCGAGGATTCGCGGATTCGAATGTCCCATCTCTAATTTTTTTAACACTATATGTAGCTCAATAATTTCTTTTAATCACTACATGTAGTTTAACATTTTTTCCTTGGTGCCAAGTATGGTAAATAGATATCTACTATTATTCCTATAATTTCTCATAAGTACAGCTTTCGCGGGTTTTTCCACAGCTGTAAGCACTGTAAGTTAAAATATTTCCCTTTTTTGTCGTTTAGTAATCGACAGATTACTAATCTTCGACGTATTGCAATTGGAATAAATATTTTCGAATTCATTTGACTCGAATAATGTAATGAATTACAACGTGATAGGGCGATATGTCGATTTCCCGGTGCAGCAATTACGTCAATAATAAACGAATCATGTAAGATACGAATTACTCCATATACTTACTGGGCGATTGTTTCGAGATATAAATTAAAAAAGTAAACCGTATATATCGAAGATTACACTTACAGTGAGATCTAACCCACGTAACATGGAGGACGCAGGAAATGTCATCGCATTAACGACTACAGAAAAAGTGGGTTAATATATTTTCGACAAGATTCGAGATGGGCTACATTTACTACTTGTACCTATAAACTCGTATGTACGAAGATATAAAGGATATAATCAGGAAGTCGCCACAAAAATCCAAATCACGATGGAAAAGCTCGTTCACGTTTTAACTAGTACATACATTATAGCCATTGTCCTGAAAATTAAATAATTATTGTAATTGAGGCTAGATTGGAATCTGGTCGATAGAACAATACGAATGAGTTGTTGGAATTCTATTGGGTAATGATGGAACGGAACGGAAATTAGAGGTTTAAGTAGGATGAAATATGAACATCAGGCTTGTTTGCGAATGCATTGTTGGTCATGAATCATGATGATTTAGCATAAAGGAAAAGAAATATTTAAATCTTCTATACACAGTGACTTTGCATATTTAATGCGAAATTGATTGAGAATAAATTAATTTCACGAAAAGTTCTGCTATATCCAAGTTTTTCCCTACTTGTTTTATTTAGCACAGATATTTCCTGAGAAAAATCGAAGATATTACATCCAGTTGCCTTCCATAAGATCTTACGTACCGCAAGATCGTATTCTAGGCGACGTCCTTTATCTCCTCTACACTGCAAACTTTCTTTACAGTAGCAACAGAAACGTTATCTTCGTTGACGATACCGCAGCTATAACTGCAGTACTTGAATGTAGAGTTAGAATACTACATTCAAGCACCTCGAAAACAGCAGAAAATCAGAAAACTTAAATGAAGTACAAATTTGACTAAAAGAATGGCGAATTTATGTTAATGAAACTAAATCACTTTTGTTTCATAAATCTGGAGAAGACCTTTGGCAAAAAAAGAGAAGACATATCGAAGACCTTAAGGAAAACAAGAATCGACGAGAAAACCATAAATAGAATAAAATGTGCGGGAAAAATTACTGCGATTTGAAACCATCAAAGGAGTAAGACAGGGATGCGCACTAAGCCTGGTGCTGTTCACTTCAGTTCTAGATGAGGGTATTACAGTGGCGAAAAAGACAGATAAAGCAATAGAAGATATGATTCTGGAATATGGAGGAAGTTGAAATATCAGAGATTATATATGTTGATGATATAGTGCCAATCGCACAAAGCGAGAAGATATTGAACGAAAATCTGAGAATATACAATGAGAGGTTGGAGAGTATAAATATGAAAATAAACGTAAAAAGGCAAAGACAATGACTATAAGCACGATATTTATCTGCAAGCAAAAAAGCTAGAAAAAGTGAATAGTTTTAAACACTTGGGGGTAATTGTGATGAAAGACGGAAGGCTGGATGGAGAAACCATTGGAAGAATAGAAGTAGCTGGAAGACCATTCAATGGCATTAGAAATACCTTCTTAAGTAACAGAGAGATAGCAAAACAAACAAAAATGCAAATATTTAAACAATTAGTGACACAAATTTTAACATATGGAGTAGAAGTGTGGACAACAAGAAACAACCAAAGCGGCAACTTAAAAACCATGGAAATCAAGTTTTTGAAACAGATTGAAGGTAAGACGGGGCTGAACAGAATCAGAAATGACACTATTAGGGAAAACCTGAAAGTTAAACCGGTACAAGTCACAGTAGAGAAGAGTCAGTTCAGGTGGATAGGACATGGTTTGAGAATGGAGAAGAATAACATGGTTAGAAGAGTGTACAAAGTACAAGTACTGAGGAAAAGAAGGAGAGGAAGACCAAGTAAAGACAGCGGCTGAAAAACGAAGTATAAAATGGAGCGAAATTCGTGGAAAAACAATATACAAAAAGTGGAAGCAGTCTTGGAAGGGGAAATAGAATGACAGCTCAACGTGACAGGCTTATACTCAAAAGGGTAAAAGGCTTTAGTATTAGTTAGTTAGAAACACAAAACGTGTAACATTCACAATGAAACAAGATGAATTTATTTTATTTAATGATACAGAACCAAATAAGCTTATATGATAGAGATCTACCACTAATAGGTCAATAAAACAAGGCTGGTTTGAACGATAGTTATATTTTCAGAACGTTTACAAACGTTTTCGGAACACCTTCGTCAGTGAAAATATAACTAGATAAATATATAAACAAACTTTTGTTTTTATTTGGGACTATCAACAAAATAACTAGTGACTAGGATTTCTTGATATAGAGGATGTGTAACCAACTTTTATATATATGTAAATTATAAAAACTAAATTAATGTGTAAACATACATGCAAATTAAGTAAAACCTTATATCAAAAAATCTTTGTCGAAACCTTAACAATTCTGTTCAAGGACTAGGGAAAACCAAATTTAAAAACCTAGCCAAAGGTTTCCTTCTTAAGAAATGCAAATGTCATTTTAACAAATTGCTATATACATTACTTAAATTTTGAATATCGGTCCTGAAATTAATAGTTTTAGTGTCTTTCTGTATATTTATCATTTCATATATTAGTCTTTTTTTATAATTATTCTCTATTTTTAATATAATTGTGTTTTCAAAATCAAAGTAATGCCCAAGATCTTTGTAATGCTTTGTTACAGCGGTCATTGCACCAAAATCATTATTTAAAGAATACTTATGGCTATACAACCTTTTCTTTAAATATTGTTTCGTCTGACCGATGTAACAACCATCACAGTCTTTACAGTTTATTTTATAAACTACATTACTCTGATTTTGTTTAATTATTTTAGATTTAGTATTAGTAAAAGAGATCTGTTACTATAATTTGGAATGAAAGTAATGTTTATGTTGTTTTTATTAAATTCTTTTTATTATTTCGCGTTATAACGCTATTCCTTATAAAAAAGGTTTAAGCGAAATAATAAAAAAGAATTTAATAAAAACAACATAAACATTACTTTCTTTCCAAATTATAGTAACAGATCTCTTTTTACTAATACTAAATCTAAAATAATTAAACAAAATCAGAGTAATGTAGTTTATAAAATAAACTGTAAAGACTGTGATGGTTGTTACATCGGTCAGACGAAACAATATTTAAAGAAAAGGTTGTATAGCCATAAGTATTCTTTAAATAATGATTTTGGTGCAATGACCGTTGTAACAAAGCATTACAAAGATCTTGGGCATTACTTTGATTTTGAAAACACAATTATATTAAAAACAGAGAATAATTATAAAAAGACTAATATATGAAATGATAAATATACAGAAAGACACTAAAACTATTAATTTCAGGACCGATATTCAAAATTTAAGTAATGTATACAGCAATTTGTTAAAATGACATTTGCATTTCTTAAGAAGGAAACCTTTGGCTAGGTTTTTAAATTTGGTTTTCCCTAGTCCTTGAACAGAATTGTTAAGGTTTCGACAAAGATTTTTTGATATAAGGTTTTACTTAATTTGCATGTATGTTTACACATTAATTTAGTTTTTATAATTTATATATATATAAAAGTTGGTTACACATCCTCTATATCAAGAAATCCTAGTCACTAGTTATTTTGTTGATAGTCCCAAATAAAAAACAAAAGTTTGTTTATATATTTATCTAGTTATATTTTCACTGACGAAGGTGTTCCGAAAACGTTTGTAAACGTTCTGAAAATATAACTATCGTTCAAACCAGCCTTGTTTTATTGACCTATTAGTGGTAGATCTCTATCATATAAGATAAGTATAAACAGGTCACGAAATATATATATATATACATTTAGAACCAAATAAGGTAAACAAAACAAATATACTTACAATTAATCATTCGGCTTGATGGACACTAAACCTGGCAACAGCATATGTACATATGTATCTTTACCAACAGAAAAAACGTGGTATGTTCTCTCCTCTTAAGGTCTAATAACTTATTACGCCACATTAGTCAGTATATTCTCTCAGATCAGTGACGCCAATTAAACCTACCACTTTGCTAATGGAAGGCTGTCTTATCTTTTCTTCGTTTACACTCCTTAACCGTTGGCAATCACAAATAATATGCTGTGATAGCTTTTCCTCCCCCAACAGGCCCTATAGATTGGCTGGTCCTCTAATCCCATAGTATTGAGATGTTTATTGAGACCGCAATGCCTGTCAACAGTTCTATTGTCTCCTGCTCATTGAAAGTAAATACTCTATTCTAGCAACCGAAACTCCAAGCGGTACTTGGTCTTAATCGCGTTTGATTTTACAGTATTTTATTTGGTATTAAATTTATTCAAATACACTGGCCGAGTGGTTGAAGCACAGAAACAGACCTGAACAACAAATTGGTTATGTATAAAGCGATTCTTAAGCCAATTTGAACCTACAGTATTCAGTTGGGAGGGACCATTCCCATCAATTCCAACTTTGCCATTTTCCACCGTTTCTAGGTTAAATTGCTACGATCCATTGTAATTGGCCCGTGGTAGATTATATCCTCATTGATTGAAATAGATCTTCAAATATTATCAATTAAAGTAGTAATCCAAAAACTGTACAACTGTTCGAAAATAGGGATGAAGGGGACAGATTTGTGGTTTTGATGGTCCATGAGAAGCACATACAGCAGCTTAGTATCTAAATAGCCGAGGGAGCTTCTACAGCGGAAAAAATTCTTGCACATCATATTATTCCGTGCTTTCTTTACTACAGTAGTTCCTAAGATGAGGAATAGAAAAAGTAAATGGAAAACAGAAGGTTACTAATAACCATTTTCTAATTTCTTCATATTCTGTGTCCATTAGACAGATTTTAAAATTAACCTGCTCTATATTCATATGCTTCTACAAATTTTATTCACATTACAATGGTTTATAAAATATAATTTACACTTCTCATATCATACTTATTGGCGTTATTAAATTCAGACTGTTATATTAAGTTACTATATACAAGACTTGGTTCTAATTTACCCACAGAAACAAAAAGCACGGCCGTATTGTTTATTTAACTTATCTCCTATCCGTTTCATCTGCTTTCATCTCGAAATCGGGCGTGAGTTTACGCACATAATCCTCGATGCATTAGCATACGGATTTTTATGTTATCTGCGATCTGTACATTTCGTTTGCGACCGGTTTCGTCTGTTTACTTAATTTATATGTACAAGCAAATAAAAGTTCGATGGGGAAAAATAAACGGTACACCGTATTTTTGCGTGCGGTAAGCGGTAAAAATCTTTACTCGACATACTTGCCGCCGAGATAAAGTGGCTTACCGTTGTTTGCGCAAAAATAAATACCTGCCAAGTGGAAAAATTCTACACGAATTATCTTCAAATATTTATAGCTGCAATATGTCCAGTTTACACAGGTGAAGATGAAGATGCACTTACTATGTTTAGGGATCGGAATTTCTGAAATCGAAACAACCCTATTATGAAAATTTCAATTTATTAATCTATTATAAATTAATTGGCGATATTTCGGACAGACAGTGAATAATCCCATCTGCCCTTTGGGGTGCAGAGCTTAAAGTAATATAAATGAAGCTAAAAGTTTCTATGGGGATGTTTCGAATATTGTGGGAATTTGACTTTATCAGTCTTGACACACTTACACAGCCATCGCGTGCAATATTGTATAATATATTTGATATGTTTGACTGATGCAGATGTATTTCAGCAATCATGAAAGATGCGACTAAATCACAAAGAGTTATCATTTTCTTTCTATATAAAGAGGGTGTGAAACTTTCAGAAATTATTCAAGGGGTATTTGGAGAGTCTGAAAGAATGTAAAAGAACAGTCTATCAATGACAAATGATATTCGATAGAAGAAGGAGATACATGTTGAACCTCCATTATGGATGAATGATTATTCATCCACCTGATGAAACTATAGTATGGCGAAACAATATTTTCGTGGTTTTTTACCTACAATAAGTATTTCAAACTTTTTACACTTCACGTCTTTATTTCTTCAAATGACTGATAGTTTTAAAGTTGATAGAACGTTACTAGAGGACGGTCCGCGCAGTGGATGGGCGAGCTCTTCTATAAATAAAAGAGATGTTAGTACCGTGGAGAACATACTGAAATATCATAGGTGAATAAATATTTGGGAAATTAGAATTAGAAACAGAAACTCAACAGGTACGACACATGTTACCAATCTCAAGAGCTTTCAGCATGTTACGGCGACCAACTCTGGTACCAGATAGTAACTAGTGATGAAACAGGGATACCCTGCTTCAACCCTGAAACTAAAAATTAATCCAGAGAATGGCCCAAACCAGAAGATGGAGCCCCGCTTAAAGCACTTGCAGTTCCGTAGGGATTGTAAAAGTCATGCTTACTGTATTCTAGGGCATGGGATTACATTTATGGATTATCTACCAAAAGATACTACAATTAACGCAGAATATTATTGTAAATTTTTACTTGGCCCATTGTTGTATGCGCTTTGCAAAAAACGCCCAGAGGAGTTGCATAAGCGTCTCTTATTGCAAGAGGACCTCCCCATCCACCCTATTCGCCAGATCTGACTCGTAGTGATTTTCATCTGTTCCCAAATTTGAAAGAACCACTGTGCGGAGTTTGATTTCAGACTTTAAATAAGGTAAGACTTGCTATATATAGGTGAATTGCAGAGACTCTGAGAGAGTTTATTGAGGCTAATTTAAAAAAAAAAACAATTTTGCTTTGCGATAAGTGTATGCAATTAAATGAAGATTATGTTGAAAAACTATATTGTAATTTTGAAGAAAATTTTCGGTAAATTTCTAGAGCTTTCGGCATCCCCCTCCCTTAGTTATCATCAAATGTGAAGATAAATAACGTACACTATATCATAATAGGATGTTATAAATATGATGAATAAGGAAACACATTTTTGCAAAGAATCGAAAACCATTAATTAGATTCTTATTGTTAGTTCCTTACATTTGGAAATAATTCTATCAATATATTTACAGCAATCCCCATTTAACTAAGGTTGTCGTGTAATAAAAAATATCTGGGTTAAGGATGTAAGCACATCGTTCCATTTATACCTTTCTGGTAGTGTAGTATTTAAAGGCTAGTACTCTGAAGAAGCCCTCACCAAACGGAGTGTCACGCCTTCGACACGGTGTTGCATACCTAAACTTTAAAAGAATCTTGTATAAATCTTACCTTGTCATTAAGTCATATCTTATTATCAGACACTTGCTAGTCAAACACGAAAATGAATACAGTAAACTACACACCATCAACGTTGGACTCAAATCTATCTCTGGGCCCCACTATTGTGCAGGCATGTGTAAATCAGGATTAATACAGCTTATTTACTAACAACGCAGCTAATCACTGCTGCTGATGATATGAAAATATTAGCGTCACTTCTACATCCCACAGCTGCTTCCATAAATCTACAAACTTTTAATTTACAATAAAGATAGTCTTGTTTATCAGTTGGGCTTAACCGATCTCAACTAACACAAAGAAAGTAGGATAACTTAGAACAGTAATTTCCAGATAATGGTTTGCGGAACCAAAATTTTATAAAATAAAAAATATTTAAGAAGTAATTAATATAATATTAAAAATTAAAAATGTTCGAATTTACTAGGTCAAATTTTCAAATTTGTGAGTTTTCTAACATTAATTATTACTGTGGGGGATGAATGGTATTCTCTGCTTTTTAATGGATTAAAGAAAGTGGAGAAGAGAAGGTCGCCGATTTCAAAGAGCATCTTAATGCCCTTGACTAGTAGATAATTGGGTATTACTGCCTTAAAATACACCCAAACCAAAGCTTGACGTGAAGAAAGCATATAATCACCAGAAAAAGGAACTCGATGGAAAACTCTGTAAAATTTGGTTTGGTCGCAAATCACAGCTTAATACGGTAAATAAAGCAATTACTGGAAAAGACAGTAGGGTTAATAACTGTGGATATCGAAAAGGAACTCAAATGCTGGAATGCCAAGAATGTCAAGATATCAGAATTAGATACTGGCAGTAATAATAGATACTCCATGGTACGTCCCAAACTTCATGATATGACGTGATGCAGTGCTGGAGGAAATTAGGAATTTCAGCAAATAGTACCATAACAGAGTTAGATGTACAAAATACCAGCTCACGATTTCTAGTTTACCATCGATAAAACGGAATAGAAATTTCGGAAGATCTTAACTTCTCTAGGTCTAAATCTTCTCTTCTTAATTTACACAAGCTAGGCCTATTATATAATTCACTTATCCTTTCTTTTCGCTGTTCTCAGTGAATGTAAGATATCATCTAATCACCATCATAATCGTCAATATTAGAAACTCTCAACTTATAAATTACGAAGAATCCCATAAATTCCAACATTTATTGCATTCTTCTACCTCACGGACGCGGGCATTATTTGTCTTACGAATGTGGTTCCTGGTCCATTACATCGGAGTTCAATGACCTATTTTACCCCTAGACAATCTATTCCATCAGGTCAGTATCCTAGATAGAAAGCTTCCTTGTATCTTCTAATTGTAGGTACCAAAGTGTTTAAATGCTAAATAGAGTCTATGGATTGAATCGTCCAATTGCCAACTCCTTGTCAACAGTTCTGCTTAAAGTTAAGTTTAAAGCTCTCATTGTAGACGTAAAACTTTTATTCAAATTCCAAATACAATACATCAAATAATTTAAATTTCGTTGTCTTTATGATTAAACTAATGGAGATTTCCTTCTAGCAAACATTTGAATTAGTTTTGCATTCCCTATAGTTTACTTTTTCTATTATTCAATGCTTGCTTAACCAATTCAACCACTTCCCCTGCACATCCATAAGAAAGAGTAACACCACTACCTCCGTGTCCATAATTATGAACAATCTGCACCATTTTTCCATCGATTACTTTAGTTTCAAGCTCCAACTTAATAGCAGACCTACCAGGACGTAAGCCGGCTTGCTGTTTTAATATTTTGGCGTTCTAGAAAAGGAAATTATGCCGGAAAGTACTTGTTTGAAGAACAAATGTTTCCTCACCTTCAGGGATGGAACGAGCTGTGTGCACCCGTTCAAAATAAAGTCAGTGTCACGTTGACGTGGAGTTGTGTCTTCATCGTTTACTTGATGAGTTCCTCCTAAAATTGCGCAATGGTGACTGCAAGATAAATTCAATTATTTAAGTTTTAATTTAGTGCATATTAAAAAAGGAGTACTTACTTGGGAATAATATAATGGCCGTCATCACTATCATCGAACTCCACGTGAAATTGCCAAGGGGCTTCCACCTATAAGGAAAAAATGTTAACTTTTGCTTAGTTGCACATCTACGTTTCATTGCTTAATTGCGCGGTTTATAAAACTGATGAATAATACCAACATCATAAACCAGAAAAAGATGCATTTTGAAGGTTGAAGCGGTAGAAGCTCATTTCAACTTTTGTTGTGTCACACTATTTGGCGTTGAGATTTCATTGCCCCTATTGTTAGCTTCTTCGGGAACACTGAAACTGGTTTCCTACAGCCAAATCATCTCTACATATGTATATGGGGACAGACGACTCACTGCAGTTTAGATAGCAAAACGTCGACTTCAAGTGAGGAGTGACACAACAAACTCCGAAAGAGGTTTCTACCATTGATACTAGGCGTGAAAACCCTTTATACTGTTATACTTCTGTTGATAATTTACTTACCCTTGCTACCTGACCTCTTATTGGCTCTACTTCGTCATCAGAATTAAGGTACCTCGAATAAAGCCCGGTACAATTTATTATCAAATCATATTCATTTAATTCTGAAAATGACTCTATTTTTCGAATAACAACTTTGCCTCCCTAGTGATGAATTTCTTTTCCAAAAATGGTAGCAATTTCGACGGTTCACAGGTAAAGGTGACGAAATGATATCCGTTTCTAAAAATTATCAGACATAATTTGTGTGTGGAGAAAAATAACATACTCGCTGGTGATACACGTAATTCCTCTGATGTAGTTTCGAATATTTCTGGACTATTTCGTTTGTAAATTTATGACGACCAATCATGATGTTGTGCCAGTGAGGTAAATCGGTGTAGTCCTTGGTGAAACAAATAACTGGTATCAAAGACAATCCGCATTCTGAAGCGAGTCCATTCTGCCACAATTTTAGAAAATAGTTTTGAGAATCCCTGGCCCATTTTCTATTTACAAAAATAGTAAGAGAAGATTTTTTGTTTCTTGTGTATTCTAAGAGACGATTTAAATGTTTAACATTTCAAGAAATAAGGGAAGGAAACGTGAAGGATACTAATAATTTTAATGATAATACTAATAATGAGAGAAAAGAAAAATAAACAACAATCCAATCATCTTACACTTACATAGTCTTCGTTGAAAAGTTCGATAATTGCTAAAAGTTAAAGACCAGGCAAGATAAGTCAACGTTGTAATTTTCTTTTTAACTTTGGCAGAAACCTTTCACTATTCAAAACTTATGTTTAAAATTTGAAAATATAATGTGAAATGGTTTTCCACTTTTCGCTAATAATCTATCTATCTATCTTTGTTATTTACGCATTCAGTAACGCGTCGTGGTATCGAATCTAACCGATATCAGCGCGGTCTATTGGATCCTAAGCAATTTCTATTTCTTCTCGCAAAGCTTACTATGTCAACGGTGAGTTAGATAAATTCGCTAGCCTCCTTATGCTCTCCACATATTCTGTCGGAGAAAAATCCAGATCAGGGCAAAATATTGACGTAGTTCCCTTCAAAACAATTCAACGTAATCTTTGCAATGTAAGGACGAACATTGTCTTGCTGAAACAGATGGTTGTCCAACTTACGAAGAAATGAAAGAATTGCACTACTTCCTGAATGTATCGCTGGGTGCTGACATTGCCTCAAACCTAGAAGAGATCTACTGCCCTAGGCAATAGAGTCCTGTACCATAACGCCCACAGTGAAGTGCATATGTTAAATATAGCGCCTATTTCTTCGTGTAGCCTTTATGCGGTCGTTATGCGTTTCCAAACAGAATCTTGATTGACCACCAAAGACGACATGATGCAACTCTATATTTCACTCAGGCTTCTATCTGCATCAGACTAAACGTTGTTGCCGGTGTAAAACCATACGGGCAAGCAGTAAATGTGGTTGGAAAGGGATCCAATTTGGTGATAAGCAGTGCGAAGACATACTGGATGGGCTGCAATTTGAAACGATTTGTTGAAAATAGATTCTAGTGTTCGGTTGTTCTAGTCCCTTTTTGGTTACCTCCTTCCCCTTTCTCCAACAACCCCCAATGAATTCCAATTATCGCAGCATGATTTAGGTCTTCCGCACAAACCAATAATTCTAGCTCTTGCGAAATCGGTTTCCTGGCTAAAATTTGCACGACGTCTTATTCTAGGCATTGTAATAAAGCAAAAATACTAGCAGATAATAAAATTGAAGAAGAATTCATTCAAGTACAATACAATATCACTACCAGTAGGGTGAACGTCACTTCGGTTACTTGATCAAACGTCTCCAACTTTTAATCATTTACTACTTTTCCATAACTAAAGGTTTCTGCCAAATATAATCAAAAAATTCCAACGCCTTCCAAGTGGTATTGAAGAGTTATACTTGTATATTATTATTTACAATTTTGGTAGTTAAATGAAGACCGCGTTTGATTTTCATCGATACTTCGTTCTTGACGAAGCTGTGCTCACTTAACGAGAGGACGAAATAGTCTTTCTAAGAGATTTGGACTAAGCTTCCGATTCAACCGTTCTTCAACTTCAACAACGTATACTGCTTGAATAATAAATATAATAACAAACATCAACATTTACTCTATTTTTTCAGGTGGTGTATCTTGTATAAGATAAGGCGTCCAATAGCCGGCTGATACATCCCCCGTCGTATTAGGACTTTTGTCTTCTGTATAAAGAGTAATGTCCACCTCATCCACTAATTGGTCTTGAACGCGAACAGCCGAAGTTAAACCTATTACACCGGCCCCGATCACCGCCACTTTACACTTCATGTTTACAACGAATCGACAATTTAACTGCCGATAGGTCATCATCGGTCCAATTAATTGAGTCCTTGATAGTTAATCTTATCTAAACGATGTAAAAATATCGCAAATGAGATTCATGTTTTGTTTGTTATGCAAAGAGAATGGTTCAAAACGTGTATTTACGAGTTATCATGTTATTATCTGTCTGGGCTTATTTATAGTGTATAGACGGGGGTACGGTTCTCATTTCTTGGATATTGAATACTTTTACGCATATTTTTAATAGCTTCGAATGTAATGCGCACATAAGCGGGTATAATTGAATGAATGCAATTACATATTAAACAGAAGAACAGATGTTTGGATTTATCCCTGCCACCGAATGCAGCTATTTAGTTCAAATGGGTCAACTATAAACAAAATTTTGTTCTATCTGTTTAATGTTTATTTAGACTAATATTTTTATTCAGACTCTCTGAATGATCGATGACATTCTAAATCACTCGGATGAACTGACCATACCTTTCTTATCGTTTCATTCTATTCACGATTTTGGATTAAATTAAAGAGCATACGTATCATCATAAAAATACTTTTCGTTGTATTTTTCAGAAACTACACGTTTCCAAGTCTTTAGTTATTTTCTTAATGAGGTGATTTCTCATTTTGAAATGAAATGAAATCAAACTCAGGAAATCTCCTATTCTAGATTGTTTAGGAAGTAGGACTGAGTACATTACATCGGAGAAACTGCTTACCACACAATTATTTTGTTTAATCCGGTAATACGTGTTTCGCTAGCAGTCTTTCTTTAGAAGACTCGCATTTCAATACTTTTAATTATCACATTTTATCAATTTTAAATTCTCGATTTTAATGTCGTGCCCTTTGTCGGTGACGAATCTATTCCACCATAACGATAATGTGCCACATGCTCTTTGAATCGTGCAGCTACTGAGGATCTAGACTGTCCTATGTATACTTTATCATATTCGCCTCACTCAATTTTATAAATTTCTCACCTTTGTCCCAAATTTGTTTTGTCTTTCGTGTTTTCGAAATTCAATATTAAAAATTAACTGAAGTCATATATATCGTACATAATTAAGAAAAGAAATGCAAATTATGTTGAGTTGTATTGACTCGAAATCTAACGAAATAGTTACTGTAACGCCAAAATCTGAATTAATGAAAAAGATCGGTAAAATTGAAGTAGACGATATTTGAAAAGTATTAAAATATAAGTAGGAGTGTCTCTGTGCACTATCTGGTACAAGATATACTACTAACTTATTTCGCTCCATTAGCAGATTCGGATGGTTTATTGTTTTTTTTTGTATATATTTTTAATTAAAGCACGTATTGAGTTACAGCATGTGAACGTAGTTATAATTACTTGTACACGATCGGATATACTTTAATTACCTGGCAGGAGTGTGATATAAAAACAGACCAGGTTATAAAATAAGGATTTTAATTTCATGATATTAACATTGAGATTTGTGACGGATGTAAATATGTTTTTTCTTGTACAAGAGAAGATGTCTTCTCTCTTCTACATAAGCATGATTGGGGATTGCTAAAATTGGTTTTTAAGTACGCATTACATCATTATCCGTCCCGTTGCATTTAGTTACAATGGTGTTCTTAATAGTAGGTCGCAATCTCCTGTCGCGTTATTTATGTAAGTATCATGTACGTAACGACCCCGAAAAACAAGTTGCACAAATTCTTAATGACACTTTTCATTTTTGTAACATGCAATTAATTAATTACCAAAGAAATAGTCCTTCATTATCATCCATCAAATTTAACTGTTCTATTTCAATATTTCATAACCACATTAATTCTAAAATATCCTTTTTATTATTATTTAATTCCAAAAATATTAAATCGCATCACTCATACTCTGCATAGTGCTCTTAATTTGTTAAGAAAATTGCAAAACGAAGTATTTGAAATATTTGGTAATTTTTGGAAGTTTTGCTTACTTTCGCTCATTGAAAGCATGAGCCGCAGACTTGGCCGCATTTGGAAGCCGAAATCGGACTCAAACATATCAAGCTTTCATCAACACTCAAATATAATAAACATAGATTTTCTGCAAAAATTTCCGCGCGACATTAGCAGCCATTGTCCCCTCTTTAATTTAAGTGTTTCGTAAACCGTTAGGATACTGAAATAGAAGGTCGTATCAAATTCCAGGAGTTCAGCATCCAAATAAATTTTGACCTTATCGACGACGTGTCAATATGTTTATTCTACCTGGATCATGAATTGAGCTTTTGTGAGCATGGTTTTATCTCAATACAAACCACAACTAATGTTCCAAATATTTTTCTGCAGTTTCAATTAGGTTATGTGTTTCTACATTTGTGCCAAATTAGTTTTTGTTTATTGTTCTTGAAAATAGTTGTTTTGTTACTATATGATGATAAATGAATAATTATATAAGGTGCAGCTCATTCGTGTTTCCGTTGGCAGCGCCAGCGCTTCCGCAGCCATCACATTAACCGTCTTTTGTAGTTTAAGGTATATCACGGCCCAAAATCAATCAAATACTTTCAACATAACACATTTTGCAACAACAGGGTATCTATTAATAGATTGAGAAGTCAGGAATCACAGATGTTACACATAAAGGAGGAAGCGGATGCTCTTTTGCTACCACAACTGACGATACCGGTAAGGTTCTGTTAAATATTTCAATGCGAGTAACTATTGATGAAGGAGCAAATTATCTACACGTTGACCATGGTTCTGACGATGAAATCATCCCACAGTAGACTGAGCTTTCATGAACTTTGTACGAAATGGATTCCAAATCAAGTGATAACAAGCATACTTCGACATATACTAATAACACTTGGATCGCCATGGTTATTAAGGTGATATCTTGTTGGACAGAATCACCACTGCTGATGAAGCATGAGTACGAAGGGCTTCTTTTATGTTTCTCCAAACGACCACTGTTTGGTGCTATTGAAATATGTGATTCCTATTTCGAAAATTTGACATTTGTTATTGTGAAAGCAGTGGCAGCTTAGAAATTGTACTTTGTACTTTACAATGAACTTTTAAAAAGTTTTATGAAAGAGAGAGAACATCGGATGAAGGATTTCGCTCGATGATTGTTACGATAGTAAAGGTCTAACTCAAGAACAATGGATTGAATCGCTTTGTTCAACTTCTGGCAATAAAGTTTCATCACAAGCACACTGTTTACAACTGGTTTGCAGAATTTGGTTGTGTCGACCAAAATCGGTTGTTATTTAAAAAAAAAAACATCGATGCTCTGCATGACAGAATTCAAAAGATTGACATGTGGCTTACAGGGAAGCATTCGTAGGCATATAAATGACTACAATAGATTCAATTTTGAATAAGCATTTAGCTGTAGATAAGGTCTGTCCCCGATGAATTCTGCATAATTTGACCGAAGCCCAAACAAAAGTTAGTCTTAATTGGTATAAGAAATGCTCAAAAGTTTGAGTGAGGAACTGCAAAATCCGTATATAACACTATAGCTATATAGATAGTGATGAAACTTATATAATAAAATATATAATCGGAAACTAAGCAACAATCCAATGTTTGGGTGTTTTATTTATGAACTGAATCTCACAAAAATTGTTCGTCCATGACGCACTTCCATCAAAATGATCCGTTGTTTCTTTGGTTGTAATTGATGTGTTGCAACCATTCCTTTACAAGATCGAAGAACAGTTAGTTCTAAATGGCATGCAACAATTTGTTTGCCAGAAGTCATCGACGAAATCAGGAAGAACAACAGAAAACATCATATCATTCTGCACCATGACAACGCCAGATCTCACATAGCACGTCAAACAATTGATTATTTGGAGAAGAAAAACATCGAATTAATGTCTCATTGCCCGTATTCAGGTGATTTATCGCCTAAAGACTTCCCTTTGTTCCCGAATGTCAAGAAAAAAATGCGTGGACAGCAATTTCAGCACCTCAAAAAGCTGTCGAAACTTTCAAAAACCACGGTTTTGAGATACCAATTTCAGAGTAGAAAAAATGTTTCCAGAAGTAGTGTGAACGTTTGCAAAGAAGTATAAATCTTAAAGGCGAATATTTTGAAAAGAAAAATCCTAGTTTTTGTAGCAACGTAAAAGGCGCCCCTCGTAAATAATAACGAGCCGACAACGTATGGAATCGTATCATTCACAATTACAATATAAGAATAAAATTCAAAAGCCGACAATTAGTGGACAAATTTGTACTTACCACTGTTTAGGATTTACAAAATTCTACACTGAAACATCATTAAGAAAGGGACTCAACAATAAACAGTGATCACTACAGTGAGAGACAACCTGAAACCTGTGATTTAGAACAAAAATCGAAAATGACTGTCAGAAGATTATTATTGGACGATACTGCTCGTCCGTATTTTGCTGCCTACATTGCTAAACCCTCTAGAAATTCAAGTTTGAAGTGTCGGCTTCTCCTCCACATAAACTCCGTCTAATACCTTTAGTTCATTACCTGTTCGATCCATTCACATCGGACGACGAATTGAGGAAGTGATGCATTAAAAAACCTTGATATTAAATCTGAACTAATTGGACTTTCAACTTTGTATTCGTTTCCTCTTTCACTGAACATTTGGAAAGAACACGTTTAGCGATAAGTAATTTACATCCTCGTCCCATTATATTTCTTTATGTCTAATTCCTATTTATTACGTTGTTGTTCCCAATAAAATTACCGACGGAAAAGAATGCGGTCACTCCATTTTGGTGTATTCCATAACGCATATCTAAACAATGAAGGTGATAAATTTCCAAACCAGTCAACTTACACAGGCTTCCTTCCACGCTTATTGTGGGCGAGAAATAATCCATGTCGTCAGTGTAATCACATGAAAGTAAGGTAGAAATGATGAAGTAAACATTCCATAACCATGAATTCACTAGAAAGTCAACATGCATTCAACGCTTTAACGTTTCGATGTTTGCTCCGATAATTTAAATGTAAATTTTTACGTTGGCTCCTACGCGAATCATTTTACTACCCATTGGTAACATCGTAAACCTCTTTTGGACTGGAACTATTTTAATGTAAGGAGCTTTATTAGCAAACAAATAATGTGGACGTAAAGACGAGGCCATGCAAATTATTGATTTCAAGGGTAAATTCCATCGATCGCACTATAAGTAGCCCAATTTTGTATTCATGTAAAAATACTTAGCAGAAATTATATGTGTAAGTATGATGACAAGTTAAAGACAAAGAGAAGAGTGAACAGGTTTTAAGACGCCGGTTATTACAGTTTTAGCACACTGAGAAAATTTACTTTAGTTTTAATATACGCGTCATAAATTTCGCGCCTAATAAAAAAGTTTCCGATAAAAGAAAACACCAATTAGTCTTGAGCTAATGATTTATATACCAGAGTTGCAGTTATGTTTATAGTTACTCTAATTCTGGTACGTGCCGTAACTGTATGCAAGTATATAAATACGACCCAGTATTTGCTCATTTAATAACGCTACATGTCGTTTTAATGGAGGAAATGAGTAGTCTGCTTTTAAAACGATAATTAAAAAATTTAAGCGGATATCTCGCACATGTACTCGAGAAAGGAGCCACGAGGACAATTCAGGGTGTTCCTGCCACACTTGCAGACAGGAAACGTCTCTTCCACATTTAAGTGTTTTTAGCTTCCAACCAGCTTTGCAACGAATGAGTTACCATGGTAATAATTTATGTATTTACGACTTTATCCTTTTTCGCTTATACGTAATAAATTATATAAAGATTTACTTGAGTCGTGTGTTCATAAATTCGATTATATACATTGTATATATATAACAGCATTCCGCCATTTCCCATCGTTATTGCGGATTTTTCTTGCACTTGGAGCAAACATGCGCTGATGACATTCTCGTGACTCCCAACAGAACCATTCCGATATATTATTCCCTATTGCTTTAATTTGGGCGTTCGACCGTGTGCAATATTCTAAATCATTAAGTCTAGCAGTAAGTCCTTCCAGAAGAGAAAAGACGACGCTTTTTGTTTCGAGAAATCTTTCGGTCGCGGTCCGTCTTCTCGACCGTAAAAATCAACTAATGTAAGATTATTTATGTTATGGTCGATCGCGACCCACTTGCGAACACAATGAATAAACGAGCTCTGCTCGATCGCACGAAAAGGAATGGTTCATCTGTTGCGTTTACAAAACTATTCGTTACCTATAATTGGCATCGGATTTTTTTATGAAACTATCAGTAGCGTACGTTATGGAAACGAAGAAGGTGTTTCTTAATTTAGTTGCCAAAAAAGGCCAGAGTACGAGTATATAGTAAGCAAAGAAAGGACTTTATAATATAGATAGTACTGAATTCGGTGTTAATTTTTTCTAATTCTGGTAATTCTGGTAACTGATGGAAATGTATGTGGTTTAGAACTGATAAGTTGTTGGTTATTTAAGTAATTTCTGCATACCAATGCCGTATGCTTGGGGTTGTTGAGACACGTGTCTAATTATTTTTGACGTACATGGATTGATGATAGTCTCATCGAGAACTCAATGTCGCAGACTAGGCCTTCCCCTTGTCAGATAAATTAGCTTTTTCCAAAAACTCTTTGCAGTTTTTCAAAGAATCGCTGTGGTAAGGATAAGAGCTAATTTATTTGAACAGATGTATTAGTGGAATAAAATCACCTTTTTTTAACCTTATCAGAATCATAACTAAAAATACAAATTAATTTAATTGCGTAAATTGTAGAGCATGTCAACCGCTACTATTTTCTTAAATTTGAAATAACTAAATTTTCGATGATCGTCGTAAATTTAACACGTAAAATTTGTAGTGATGGGATCGATTTGAGATTTTATAGCCAACAGATGGCAGTACAATCGTAAAGCAGAACTAATTTGTAGGATTCCAATTTCAAAAAACAAATATTCGTTATAATAAAATCATCAACATTCCAAAAGTTATAATTCGTTATATTATTCGTTTGAAATATGTCATATGTTCTGAGAACACGTGTTCCAAACATTGAGGATTTTTAAGGTATTGATACGCTCACCACTTTACAGCTCAGTTCTAGCCCCTGTCCCCGCCCCTTACTTCTCTTTTGTCGATCACTTACCGTCAACAATAAATAATACCTGTAAATCGTTGTCCAACTTTATTGTTACAGTCTCACACGTGCTATACCAACCAACAGATTCTTTCTAGCCATCTTGAACACACATTTTTGAGATTGCCCAGGAAAGCTGCAGTTGATTTCGAAATTTCGTAAAGGTCCAGAAAGATCTTGTAGATCGGTCCCAAGAGCTGAATCTGATTAGAATTCGTTAGAAATTCATTAAAATCTTGCAGATTACAAAGAAAAGCTGCGCTTTGTGTCAATACCTAAAACTCTAAAGAAATCTTGCAAGTCGCTTAGGAAAATTGACCAATTTTTAACTGTAAATCTTATAGATAGTTTGGCGAAGCAAAAGATGACTAGTTTTCATATTAAAAAACCAGAGTCAAGTCGAATTCTTTATTAGTTCCAGGAAAGTTCTTACAGGTCACCTAAGAAAGTTGAAGCCGGAAAAATTATGCGCACAACTGAGGAAAGCTGGAATTGGTTCGGACTTCCAGCGCCATTGTGGAAATTGTTCAAGAGAGCTCGTTGCAGTTTCTTATCGTTCCAGAAAAGTCTTGTAGATCATTCAACAAACAGGGGAGGTTACTTGAATTTTCTGACTTCGTTTCGAAATTTTCAGTCCCAGAAAGATCTTATGATTTATAAGATCTCAATAAAGCTGAAGTTGCTTTTCTTATAGATGACCAAGAAAAATACAGTTTAATCGAAATTCCTGAAATTACAAAAAAATCTGTAAAATTTTGGTGTATGATGTAAATTCAAGTTTCTAATTGTGTAAAAATCTTGTAGACAGATTGTTTGATAAAGTTATAGCTGATTAAATTATTGAATTCCAAGAAAATCATGTGGATTACAAGAAAACCGCTTCCGAAATTCCAAAAAGTCCGTATTGAGTAAGTTTTAGGAAGTTCACGTCGTTTGCTTTAGAAAGCTAGAGCTGCTTAGAATTCTCTAATGCTTATGAAGAAATTATAGATCGTTAAAGAAAATAATAAGTTAGTTAAAAATTTCTACTCACTCAGAATGCAAGAAAAGAATCTGAAAATTGCTCAAGAAACCTGGAGTGGATATCGATTTTATAACGTGTCAATAAGGTTTTGAGCATATTTCGGACTAATTTAAAAAGTCATTGTATAACTTCATAAGTCTAACTTTATATTCATCATCATATTAAACTATTGGCAATACTCGACGAAGACCTTATTATCTGCGTTATTGGCCAGCTTCCAAAGTAAATGTGCAATGACTTACTAAGCAAACACAAATTGTTCGCCCTTCTGTTTATAAGATGAGGTGAAATTTCTGGTCAAATCTATCTCCATGTACAATCCGCACATCTACTAAGTAGGATGCTTTATTAATTGCGGGCTGTCCATACCGTACTAACGAGCCTTAATAAGGAGAAAACTATTGTCTACGGTTGCAATCGGCGATTAATAAAGCATAATTCCGTTGATGATTATTGACGCATCCAATTTGTGCTTGCCTCGTAAGTCATTGCACAGGTAGTTTGCGAGCTGGCCAATAATGCACGTAATAAGGTCATTTTGGTTTCCAAAATCAGTGCAATTATTGTAGCACAAGAAATATATTAAATAAAATGCATTTCGTCTTAACTTTTTATAGTGATAAACGAATTAACTAGGGGTAATTAAACTTCTGTCTTCTGTTTGTCTAGGCATCACTTGGATATGCTCAAATTTAAGATGACATGAAACTTTGAACCCTATTCTTTGATGGTCTTCCTATTAGACATATCAAATTAGGAAGCCCTATGGTCTAAAACTAAAATAAATTAGTTTTATGGTTAATCCTTACTACATTAATTCTTTGAGCAACTCCAAAATCGCATTTTGATGCGATTATCAGTGAAGAATAACAGGAAAGAGAGCAAATCTCGTGAGATGCTGAAATGTATCGGATGAAAGCATTGCTGCACTAATTTTTACTAGAGACACCTTCTTTGCTTTGTGCTCTGTACTGAGGATGACCACACAATGGACAAAATGCGTATTTTCAAAGAACAAGCGTGGAAAGGGTAAGCTAATTTATGTAAGGCTTTTGCATCTTTATCTATGTGGAGTACTCGGCCGTTGTCCATTTATTTCTTCTTATGACGAATCATCTTGAATATTGCATTATTCCCGAACTCATTGGTGATTGGTATTGGTATTGGTTATTCCAATTATAAAAGCCTTTAAAGCCTTCATGTCAGCAGTTGTACTTAAGAAGTTCAATTTAACAGAACTTATGTACTGTTAGTTTCGTTCATCCGAAATAATCTTATATTAAATACCTGCCCATGAAATTACCCACTAAAAATTAATTGGAAACTTTGCTATATGTATGCTTCACCGTTCATGGTGTTATTCCCCTTCGATCAGCAACAGTAAAATTTTAAATTAATACTATTAACGCCAGGGTTAACGTTCAGAATGTGGTGATTTATTGTACCTAACAGAATTTTTATTGACTTCATGCCCCCGAAAGCAACGCACTGGCGGTAACGACCGCGAATTTACAATGCTTACAGTAAAGTTGTTCCTTAACGCGCGGCTATAACAAGATCGATTGTATAAAAGTATTTATGTCAAACAATTCTTCTATGACGTGAGATTATCGCTTGTTTGGATTGGCATGTTTACGTCGGAGACAGTTGTTCGTGAAACGATGAATTGATTTCGAAACATTTTACGAATCTTTCGGGAACATCAATGATCTCTTCGTGTAGGCTGGCGATACCGTACGGCAATCTTGAGAAATAAATTGGACGCTTTTCATTGAAAACATAATGCGTGCGACCGCGCTTTTTATGGTGGTTATGCTTGCCCGAGAATGCATAAGCAGTACATAGGTACTGGTTCTCTTAAAGATTCTTCAGGGTATTGATATCTCTTTATTAGCGAACTGTCTTTTTTTTTTTTTTTTTTTTTTATGGCACTCGGGATCTAAGCCCATATGCCTCGGTAGCTATCGAGTTGGGAATTAACTATATTCTAATCTGCATTTTGCATAAACTGTCTATGAGAACTTTGCATATCTTTCTATTATTGTAACTAAGTAGGGTGATAATACTAGTTGGAAGTGGGATCTTTTCCTGTATAACCGCCTCGTACAGGCAATTTATTACACTGTTGTGGGTGGCGCACGCCAAAAAATATGATTAAGGTCAGCCACCCGATGGTCGCAAGAGCATTCCGGTGAATCGATCAGACCCAGTCTGCACAGGTGCGCAGGAAACTGGCCATGACCGAATTTCATTCTAGCTAATGTGACACGAGCAAATCTAGAAACGGAGGAGTCCATATACCAGTACTTGTTCTCCACGTTGGGGTGTATGTATGCATATTGAGTCATTTTGACCTCATATGCAGATGACCAGCAGGCATTCCACTGTTCGTTAAAAATAAATGCTTAGCTATCTGTAATAGTTCTTTACTACCAAGTACGGGTCCATAATGTCTTCCTGTAATGCCGCCTTCTTTTGCTATGTTGTCTACGATGTCATTAGAATTAATTCCGCTGTGACCTTTGACCCAATACAAACCCGTGTGAATACCTGCTTGAGTCATTTCAGCTATTGTCTTGATGATGTCTACTAAAATAGGATTCATTTTGGATATGTGTTTACGATGGTGAATCGCCTTTAGGACACTGGCAGAATCGGTCATGATTACTACGCTCCTAAAATCAGTATGTTTGGAATATGCCAATGCCTCAAATATAGCCACAGCCTCAGCTGTAAAAACATTTGCAGCCGAGTCCAACTTAAATGATGTGCCCATTCCTGTGTTATGTACATAGTATGCGCTTCCACATCCGTGGCTGCTCTTGGAACCATCCGTAAAAATAGTCAAACAGTTTTGTTGGCACTGCAATATGGATGAGGCCAAGAACTTATCATGTTCAGGCTGTCCAATGTATGGTGGAAAACTAATATCTATTGTTTGATAATACGATGAATACGAAAGTTCACCATCTAAGGGTTTGTATATCCGTGAATCAAACTCGGCTGTGGTAACAAAGGCCTCCGCTAAAATAGGCGATCTTTTTTCATCCAATATTTATGTGTAAAGTCGGCGCTGACCAGATTGCGTATTTTCTTCAATATGTTTTCCAAATTATTGACTTTCAGCTTGTAAATAAACTTAACTGCTAAGTATCTTCTTCTCAAAAAGAGCGGGGGTTCACGGGCTTCGATCTGAAGAGCATTGGTTGGCGTACTTCGCATAGCACCCACGCACAGTCGAAGGGCCTTAGACTGTACGATGTCCAGCCTCCTTAGATTATTCTGGCTAGTATCCGCGTACAGCATACATGCATAATCCAAAACTGATCTAATGTAGGCTTTATATATATTTATGGATGTGTTAAAATCGGAACCCCAAGATACTTTCATTAAGCATCTCATTAGATTTAGTGTTTTTTCACATTTTCCTACTATACTATTAATATGAACAGTCCATCTTAGCTTATTATCAATATAAAGCCCAAGATATTTCACACATTCTTTAATAGGAAAACTCTTATCTGCAAGGCATATTTCATTCTTGGGAAGATCTCTTTTACGAGATAAGAACATAACATTTGTTTTAGATGTTGCTAGTTCCAAAGTATTCTGATCCAACCAAGTTATTAACTGACCCACAATTATAGACATATTTTCCACAAGGGCTTTATGATCTGTATTAGATGTATATAAACAGACGTCATCAGCATATTGTACTATGTTATTTGGTACATTGAAAATAGTATGCAGATCATGGGTATATATGTTAAATAAAATCGGGCTGAGACATGATCCCTGTAATAAGCCATGCGACAAATATCTGGGTCCTGCTCTTTCATTCGAATTTCCACGGACAAAAATTTTTATGTCACGATATAAATTGACAATATTTCGGGCTGCTGAAGCAGGTATTCCGATATTAATTATCTTGCCTTCCAATACATTAAGATCTACACATCCATAGGCGTTTTTAATGTCAAGAAACATGCAGCAGGTAGATTTGTTTTCAGTTAATGCCAGCTTCACATCTGAGACAAATACAGTTAGTGCGTCAATAGTACCGATCGATTTTCGAAACCCGTATTGGGCAGAAGGTAGCACGTTCTTTGATTCTATCCACCATTCTAATCTTTCCTTTATTATCCTTTCATATACTTTACTGATACAACACATAAGAGCTACGGGACGGTATGAATCAGCTAAATTAGCAGGCTTATTTGTTTTAAGGATCGGACAAATAATAACTTCCTTTAAAGATTCAACTTGGCTGCCTTTCAGCCACATTTCATTATATACTCCAAGAAGTATGCATTTGAACTTGTGTGGTAGGTTTTTAGTAATTTGTAGCTGATATCATCACTTCCCGGGGAAGTATCTTTAACGTCTTCTAGGACTTTATCCAATTCTTGCAAACTCAAGTGATTTAGGATAAAATGTTCTGTTGAGTTTGAAGAGCAGTATTTAACTTCCGGTGATACATAGTCTGGGGTTATCTTGTTTAATATTTCATTCATTGTGCTTCTATCTAATGCTTCATATACTATCTCAGTTCTTTTAAACCTTTTAATTGTTCTCCAAAATTCATTAACTGGCGTATCTTTAGTTATATTGTTACATAATAACTTCCAACTATTTCTCTTCTTGTACTTTAGAAAACGTTTTGAATATGCCATTATTTGTTGTAATTTTATATATTTTTCCATAGTCTGACATTTCTTAAATTCCTTGATAGCTACTTTCCTCTTTTCAATAATTTTAGTGCACTCTTCGTCCCACCATGGGGGCACTGATTTCTTTTTAATTTCGAAAGGATGATTAACCTTAAAAGTGTGATCTGCTGCTTGGGTTATTGCATTTACAAGGAAGTTTACCTTATCTCTGATATGACTTATCCCAGAGATAATAATATCTGGATATTTACTGGACAAATAGGCGGAAAAGTGACTAAGCTTTTCATTTTCTATCTTCCATCTATGTTTAGGGTATATTATCTTACGAGTTATCCCGTGAGATTGCAAATTAATAAGAATAGGGTAATGGTCAGAGGTAAATGAATCATCTAAAACTTTCCAATTAACACGTGGCGCAAGACTAGGAGAACATAAAGTGATATCAATGGCTGAAAGGGCCTGTCCAGGCCGGCAGATTCTAGTTGGAGTACCATCATTCAAGAAGAGGCATCCCACTTCGTCGATGGCTTTTACTAATATGTTACCGGCGTTATCACTTTTAGAAGACCCAAAACAGTGATGGTGCGCGTTAAGATCACCACATATAATAAAAGGGTGGTTAATTTGTGCGAACAAATTCATATAATCCGCAAAAGATAAATTACACTGGATTGTGCGATAGATGGAAAAAATAGCAAAATCAAACTGCGGAAAATAAGCACCACAGATCGAAAGGTTAGCCGGAGAATTAATAGAAATTGGAAGAAATTTGATCGATTTATGAATAAGTATGGCTACTCCGCCGTACCCATCATTTCGGTCTTGTCTCAGGATGTTATAACATCTAAATTTAACGTCTTGTTGTGGTTTATACCAAGTTTCGCACAAAACAGCTATGTGAATATTATATTTCAGTACCATATATTCTAAATGTGGACGCTTTGAAACCGCCGATTGTGAATTCCATTGAACAATATTAAGTTCATCAATTTTAGCAGTGAATGTTATATGAAGAAAAAAAAAGGGGAATAGGAACGAAATTACAAATGAAATTCATATCATTTAACAAAACATTAGTGTTCTGAAGTATCACTTAAACTACCGTGAGTTGAGCTATAATCTGTATCGTACTCTGAATTGTCAAGGGCTTTTTTAATTTTTTTAATTAGTCGTTTCAGACGTGACTTTAAATTGTTTGTCCTGACTATTTTGCTACACTCAATTAATGCTGTCAGTAATACATCAAGATCTATTTCCAATATTTTAGCTATTTCAACTACATCTTGTCTGCCCTTTGTATCCTTTATAAATTTACAAAATTTGTTGTAGTCTATTTTAATGTTTTTCGAATAAAAAGCAGATTGAAACTCTTCAAAACAGTCTTTGCTGTCTGAGCTACTACCTTGTTTACGTTTTTTTAGTACCCTAGGTTTAACAAATGGTGGTTGTTCACTATTTGTACCAAGATTATCTGACTGATTATCTTGCAATAAGTTCGGTTCCTCACTAATTAGGCTAATTTTCTCCAAATCTACAGATGCTGTCCGTTTCATGGGATAGGAAACATTAGAGTCTTGTATACTATCTTGAGATATGTTAGTATTAAGACCTTCCCTGGGAGCAAGAACAGTATGTTTTGCTACTTTGTCAGTAACTAATACCTCCGAAATTAGTCCGGACTTATTTAAGTCACTTTTGGGTTGTGCATGTACCTCTGCAGTAACTGTAATAGCTTCTGTAATATTTGTACATTTGCTTGCAATATGCCCCGGTTTTTTACAAACAAAACATTTGATTTCGTCTATAGAAAGGAAAATTCTGAATGTGTTTCGGTTATGTGAGATTATTAACGAATCTGGAAATTCTTTGTTTGCTTCCTGGTTAATATAAACTTGTCGTCGAAAGCTTAAAATATGTTTATATTCCGGTTTATTTATACCTGCTCCGATAAAAGTGATAGAAGAGACAGTATCGAGACCAGCTTGCCTTAAATGTTCCTCCACGATATTATGTGGTATACTAGGGGAAACGTTGGATAAAATAATTCTTTTAGCTGGGGAAATAAGACGTCTGGCTGTGATGAATCTTTCTTGTATTATAATACCTTTATATTCTATAATAAACTTCTCGACCATTTCTTTAGAAGAAAGATATATACAAATTCGGTTATTTGCAATTCTTGAAGCAAAAATGATATTGCGTGGACCAAGTAATTCTCCTACACCAATAATATAATCATTTTTCTGAGAATTAGCTATTGCGTCAAAAACAATAGCCTGTTCTCGTTCAGGAAATTTACAATTATGTATTGAACTTTCTTTTACCACTGACGCAAACGATTGGGATTGACTGAACATTACATTTTCAATATTACTGTGAAGATTGTCTAGATCAACATTTTCCTTAATTACATTCCTTCCTTCTACAGAAGTAATATCACTTTGGGAAGCTAATTTTTCCATATTTGCACGTGATCGATATCACGGTACTGAAGAAGAGTTCACCAGAACGCAAAATGCGCCCGCTCAAAGGATGCCCCCCACGCGCACCTGTGGCACGTGGAGTGCAAAGTCCAAAACTGCGGAACACGGCTCTGTGAATATATATCAGCTCAAAGAAAAACAAAAAGAAATTAAACTCTAATGATGAAGAAATCGAAAACAAAAGGGAATTCCAAAAACTTAACTGAATAAAGCCCCTCGATCTATTGAACTTAACACCACAAATTTAAACAATTCTTCCGGAATCTTTCAATTTCCAGAAGAACAACGAATACGTGCACTCAACTCGCTGGTCTCACGCACACTGCGAACTGTCTTTACACTTCGTTTAATTATATTTTACGTTTTCGAGGGAACATTAAAAACGGTAATTCGGATGTGACAGTTGAATTTGTTAATTTTTTGTTACATTGAAACGTTTGCTCGTACATAAAAGTGCCGCTGAAAAGTTTTTTAGAGAAGATGTATGTAAAAGCCGAATACAGCAAAAACGTTCTTATCGTTTTCCGAAGTATTCTTCGTTACAGTTACATGGGTTGGAACTTGTCTCCGAACCGCTTTTACCATTCAAATGCTGGTATGTTAGAAATCTGACTTTCGAATGCTTCCACAGCCTATACAGGTATTGAATCACGGATTTTACGCTTTTGGATTTTGATAAACAGGATTAACCAGAAACGATAGGACTTAAATCCGAAATATCTAGACTATGACACGTTAATTTGATGTTTCCCAAAAATCTATATAATCGTTAGTTTGTGATGTACCTACTAGTGATGCATTGTGGTTGTGAACGATGATCCGACGTTTGAGTTTCATGATTTCCAAACACCAATCAGTATTGCCTGTTCGACGACAATTCTTTAAGTCGACCATAGCGACATGACTAGGCCACTCAAATAGGCTGAGACCTAGGTTGGAACTGTTCGTCACTTTCGTCAGACTATATTCGCCTTGGAACGCACCAACATTCAATTCTAACTTTATTTTAGACTCAATGAACAATTCTAAGTTTAATCATCTCTAACGATGCTATAAGCCAAAAAATGGGAAATCGTCTTCAAGGTTTCGTAGCTTTTGAAATCAGTAAACTTCTTGAAATTGCAAAAAGGAAAAATCTAATTCGGAATTTTGGTAATCAACTCAGGCAAGGTAAAATAATATAGCAATTCGAGAAATCATGGTTATCATTTTCCAATTATTAGAAGAGATTACAAAATCGTGTGTATCTGAGATGAACGAAAATAATGTAATTCAAAGTTAGATCATTTTGCATTGTTAGGTGTGGAGTTACACAAGCAGTTTTGTTTCATGCTTTACCAAATCCTGTCTGGGTTACTGCCAGTTGAACTGCCTCCCTCTCAGTTTTTAAATTTTTCCCCAAAGGGCGAAGAGCAAAATTTACGAAGAAAAAAGACAATGAACAGCAATAAAGGCAACAGAATGTGTTAGCTTTTTCCGGATATCTATAATAGGAGCGAACTCCGTAGTAACTCAGGTGATGCTGCATTGAACGCAGGCAGAAGTAACGAGTACAACGTAATTTCAGACTTTAGAGTAACAACGTGTTAGACACTCGGGAAGGTCAAGATGAGAAGATCTAAATTTTGTTAATATCGTTGTTACTTCTAAAGTCTGCTGCATTGAACTACAAACTCGGAAGTCATTAAGTCGATAACTTTGAGGCCTTCTCCCAGGTGCACTCAGTCTGTGACGATGAGTAACTAGAATGTATGTGTTATTAGGTTGTTAACCGTATTACCTTCAAATGTCTAGAGCCATTCGGCTCGGAAACTGGTAATAAGCCCAAACCAAAGCCCTCCATGGGCAGTATATATATTATCAGAAAGACCTATTACCTAGCGGTGTAGGGTTGCAAAACAAAGCAATATCCTTACAGAACTCATACAGAAAATCACGCCATTCCAACTTGTTTGGTGTCATAGCCTTTCCTTCGTTCCATATTTTCCCTTCTCCTTTCAAAATCTTCTCTACATTCCCATTTCAAGTCAGACACGGTCTGCTTCTTCTTTTCTTTCTTTTAATTCTTGCTTCCCATATTCCCTTTACTGGAGTGTTTCCGTCAAGTCAGTGGAGATGCCCTCACCAACTTATAATTAGTTGCCTCTGTTCCACCACTTGCCAATACAAATTGAATCATTAGTTCATTTCAGATTGCTTCCCTAAAATGTATAAGAAGGAAACCATTGCCTAGGTTTTTTATTAGGGTTTCTTTCTAGTCCTAGTAACATAATTGTTAAGGTTTCATCAAAGATTTTTTGATATGAGGTTTTTCTAGGTATTTTCATAGTTTGCATGTGTGTTTACACATTAAATTAATTATTTATAATTTATATTAATTTATAATATATAAATTATATATAATATATATATAATATATTTATAATATAATTTATATTACATTTATTATATTTATTTATTTACATATCCTCTATATCAAGAAATCCTAGTCATTAGTTATTTTGTTGATAGTTCCCGAATAAAAAACAAATGTTTGCTTATACATTTATCTAGTTATATTTTCACTGAAGAAGGTGTTCCGAAAACGTTTGTAAACGTTCTGAAAATAAAACTAGAATTTAAACCAGTTTTGTTTAATTGAACTAATTGTGGTAGTGAACATAGGATTGCTTCCTTTGGTATTTTATGCATTCTGGTAACCCCCATAATCCTCAGAAATTTCATCAGCGTCGCCTGCAGTTAGCTGTTTCGATTTCTAGGAAGTATCCATGCTTCGCTCATGGGCAGTAATAGTACCTATATTATTATTAATATTATTATTGATTATTAAAACAAACGCAATATTTAAGCTAAACTGATTTTGATAAATGTTTTGGCAAAGTAAATCAGTATAACATTGACGTAGGTCCTTATTCATTACAGTTCCTAATCTTGGATCAATTGTAACATATTCGTTACAAAATCGCAGCAGCAGCTTTTTATTTTGTTGTTAATTTTGAACACATGTGATATTTCAATTGGCGAAATGCATCGAAATAAAGGTAGTGGATACTGAAAGTGATGAAACTTATTCTAAAGCTTAGAATTTTTATCGCTGGAGTTGTCCTCTAATTCGTTGTTTTTTGTTCTTAATTGCAATGTAAGCGATATGTCCTTTGGCAATGATTTCTTCCGAAGAACTTTGTTAATCATTTTTATTATCATTTAAAGTTACTTTTCAAGCTCCAACTGGAGTCAATTCTAGTTTTGAAAATATTGTAACGTCATATTTTATATTCTTATTATGCTACTCTTTCCGCTGAGCCTTTTGACAGGGCACAACGTTTTTCAACGAATTTTGTTTCACACTTTAGGTCAGCTGTTTACATGTTCAATGACTGTTACAGTTGACAAGTATTTTTGAAAATCATGGAATCGAACTGTAATTTTTTATAATTTCAAACGTGGCTTAAGCCGTAATGTTTTCGGGAAATCAATCGAGTGTCTGGTGACAAATCACGTTCCTTAGCTACCATAAAACGGTGCTACAAGTGGCTACAATTAATTTCAACGTCTTCGACTTTCCTTAAACGACAGTTTTCGAACTCATAAGCCAAGAATGGCCAGTACCGAAAAACCGTCCTATTCCAAATATAATTGAAGAGGACCGGCATGTTATTGTAAGGAGTATTCAAGCAATTCTAAAGAACACACATTTTTGGAATTATTGGACTTGTTTCCATTGTAACACTGGAGGATACCCGTTAATGCCGAATAGTTTATTACAGTTTCTTTGTCTTATGTTCTCCAAAATATTCGTTAAAAGCACTCAAAAGATAGGATCATCTCATATTTTGTTCACACTTGGGTTCATACTGCTGCAAACTTGGCACCTAACGATTTCTTTTTCTTTCCACGTGTAAACGATACGACATGAGGTCTAGGACTTATTATATCAGCCGAAGAAGCGATAGATGCGGTTGAAAATGCTGCAAGAATACATTGGCTATAGAGGGGATTACTTATTATATAAATTATAAATAAATCTGTTTTAAAAACGAACAGCAAACACATTCAATTCCTTCCTAATTCACATATTCTTTATATTCTCCGGTTTGCATTTGTCTTACTTACCAGTACACTATTTCATCAGTGTAACACGAAGAAATGTTCGCCGTTTCGTTAGAAATAACCTTGAATTCTGACGAATCATTAAATCGATCCATCATTTGATTAAACTTTATATCTTGGTGCAATCTCCAATTGCGCGCTAATTTGCTCCGTGACTTACAAAGAATCTGCGACTGGTGATTGAAATCTAAATTACTTCTTCGCTAATATCTGTGCCTTCATCACACGTTCTCTCTTGTCCGTTTCTACATTTACTATATAGTCTCTTATTTATTTATGTGCATTTATGGGTCGGCATGAATGCATTATTGGGATATGTCCAGGTCAGTGCACGCAAAAACGTCATCTTTACGGAATAACTTGTTGCAAACGTAGTGAATTAAAAACGAGTTTTATGGGTACCTACCATAATTTACTTAAAAACGTCGAATTCTGTTACCTACCGCCGGAGTATAACGTTACCTCATCCATTCCAATTTTTCGGACGTTTTACGATCCAGCATGATTATATTATAATTATACATAACAGAACAATTCCTGTTAGACCACTTACTACAAAAAGTACTTTTTTACCGGAAAACAATGGAAATAAGAAGAACGGAATTCATTTATATATTTGTCGTAGTTCGTTCTTAAGAAGTACATAGGTAAGACCAATCATTAAAACTGTTAACACTACATTTTTTAGATCTTGCATTTTTAGCAAACGAATAATTTCCGAAGTTGGAAATTAGCAGTCTCGAAATACCGCTAAAAACACTGTATCGAGATGATACGTTTCAAACGTTTTATTGTTGGCCATATCAATAATTTTTGAACATACATTTTGGAAAATCTTAATTAGCGAAAATATAAGGCATAGCAAACAGTGATTGGATACATAACCTTGTGCTAAGACACTCGTAGATCATCATCATTTTGAACATATATACACTGGATTAAGAAAATATAAGTTTATGCTAATGTAAAAGGGTAGAAGGAAAAGAAGATACTTAAAGTAACCTTTTTAGTACAGTATTTCAATCCGTGTGTCCTCTAAGAGAAAGAATTGCACGTTTACCTGTTTTCATTTAAACACAACTTTTAGAAGAACAAACTTACAAACCTATACAGGCTGTCTCATTTCGGAGGGCCAAATTGAAATATCTCTCTTATTATAGAATATATCGGAAATTCGTTTTAATAAAAAATGTCACATTTTTCATGCACTACAATATGGTTAAAACAAAATTCCGAACCACAGCCTACTTTTCGAAATATTTTCGAAAAATATGAAATTGGGGAAAACTTCGAGGCTTTGTAACTTTTTTATTTTTGAAAATACAAAAACGTTTTGAATGAAAGTTGATGGCAAAACATTGCTCTTTCGAAATATCAAGGAAAAAGTGGTGTAAAGTTAACATTTTCAGCTGTACTCTCTTGAACCGCCCAAAAAAATAGATAGAATCAAGTAGGCCATGCCATTCCTAAATAGCCCCTGAATTGCCTTTATAAAAATACCATACACAATAAACATATTTTAGTTAAGTCTGTAAATTTTTTGCAATTTTATAAAATAAGTATCAGAATATTTGTACTAGTAATCTAAAGAAATCAAGTAGCCATTGAAACAAAGGTTTAGCAAAAAAATGTGTCAGACAAAGAATACTCTGGACTCGTTCACTTTAAAGTTATGTAAAAGTTGTGACAATGTGACTTGCCAAGCTATTCTTATGTACTCTTTATTTTATTTACAAAATTCTCTTATGCTGTGGAAAATAAATAATACTCGCAAGGTAAAATGAAAGTTTAATTAGTAACAAACATCAAAATTCGGTAAAAAAATAATTATAACAGATGTTCAAAGTGTCCTCCGTGGTTCCTCATACACAGTCGGGCTCTGGAGTAAACACCTTTATTTGCATTTTCGATCATCTGTGGTCTAATTGCTTCACAGGCTTCCCTGATTCTTTGTTTGAGGTCGTCAACATTTTGCGGAGTATCTGAATAGACTTTATCTTTAATGTAACCCCATATGAAAAAATCCAATGGGGTAATATCCGGAGACCGAGCTGGCCACAAGATTGGTCCATGGGTTCCTATCCACTTTTGGGGATAGTTTTCATTCAAGTAATTTCTACTAATTAAAGCATTATGGGCAGGAGCACCATCTTGTTGAAAATATTTAAAGCTTAACCTATCTTCTAACGGCAATTCTTCGATATATTCAAACAAGTTATTCTGAAGAAAGGTAAGGTATCTTGCTGCAGTAAATTTATAATTATAAAAATAAGGTCCGATTAGTTTGGATCCCAATACACCCAACCAAACATTTACTGAAAACCGTTCCTGAAAAGCTGTTTCTTTATGCCAAGAAGGATTTCTATTGTGCCATTTATAGTGAATATTTCTATTAAAAAATCCATTATTTGAACAATTGGCTTCATCTGACCACAAAATCTTACTAGAAAAAGATGGATCGTTCCTCTTCTTGTTCAAGATCCATCCACAAAATCCTAAGCGCCTTGGTTTGTCATCTTCTCTTAAATGTTGGACTTTTCTTAATCTGTAACACCTGTATCTATGTTTTTCTAATATTCTTCTTGCACTGTCTTTACGAACGTTACAAAACCTCTCTATTTCCCTTAAAGAGACATCTTGATCGTTATTGGTTTTATTATTAACGTAATTTAAAACTCTGTTTTGTGCTCTTACACTGTCCACAACTTTTTTGCTTCGTACAGCACGTTTTTTAAAAGAACCATAATCTTTAAGATTATGTGCAAATTGTACGAAAGTTCTTTTATTGGGATGCAGTCCATTTGGATATCTACGTTGATATTCCAGCAAAGCTAATCTTGCATTAAAATTACACTGGCTATAAACTACAAACATGTTAAATTTTTCTACATTAGAAAACATTGTTATTAATCAAAGTCAACAGAAAACCCATATAACACAAACACACGAACAAACTAATTTATAATTACTTTACACCAACTCGAACAAAGATAACTTATCTGACATTTAAGCTAGATCTTTGTTTCAATGGCTACTTGATTTCTTTAGATACACTACAATACTAGTACAAATATTCTGATACTTATTTTATAAAATTGCAAAAAATTTACAGACTTAACTAAAATATGTTTATTGTGTATTTTTTATAAAGGCAATTCAGGGGCTATTTAGGAATGGCATGGCCTACTTGATTCTATCTATTTTTTGGGCGGTTCAAGAGAGTACAGCTGAAAATGTTAACTTTACACCACTTTTTCCTTGATATTTCGAAAGAGCAATGTTTTGCCATCAACTTTCATTCAAAACGTTTTTTTGTATTTTCAAAAATAAAAAAGTTACAAAGCCTCGAAGTTTTCCCCAATTTCATATTTTTCGAAAATATTTCGAAAAGTAGGCTGTGGTTCGGAATTTTGTTTTAACCATATTGTAGTGCATGAAAAATGTGACATTTTTTATTAAAACGAATTTCCGATATATTCTATAATAAGAGAGATATTTCAATTTGGCCCTCCGAAATGAGACAGTCTGTATATAAATATACATACATATGTAGTGTGGGGATTCCGGTTCTATTTTGCCATTCTTCGGTGAATTGTTTTCACTTCTTCTTGTCGTGTGCCAGTTCTTTTGGTTCCTTCGGTGTTTGTCTTTTCCTGCCTAAGATCTTCTCAATGCATTTGTAGCAGACTTGCCTTTGGTCTGCCTATTCTCTTGTTTTTCCATGTTGCCGCTATCCACACTTGCTTCACCTGTCTATTTTCTTCTAATCTTTGTAGGTGGCCCCACCATGCTAGCTGTTTTGTTTCTATATATTTCGAAACTGACTTTACTTCCAGTTCTCGTATCTTCTCATTTAATGCATCTATAATGCAATATTATTTAGTATACTTTAGCTACTTGACTAACACAGATCTATTTCGCTGATTCTGTAATAATGGAAGACACGACTAAATCACAAAAAAGAACATCTTCTGTTTATTTAAAGAAAGTGTAAAACCTTCAAAAATCATTCAAGATCTGCAAAGTGGATTTGGGTAGTTTGCAGAATCTAAGAGTGTGGTTTACCGATAGGTCGATCATTTTAGAGTCGGCAGAAGGATTAAAGCTTTGGAGAACCTACTGAAAGATGATAGGCGAACAATCATTCGTAAAACTAGCGTTGGTGTAGGAATGAGATTTTACACAAACGTTTTGGGCGTGAACAAGATTTCAACGAACTGGGTATCAAGGCTGAAACAAAAACTACCTTACTATAATCCTGGGACCAAAATCAGTCGCAAGAATCATTTGGAAAGATAATGCTTACTGTATTTTGAGTTTGCGAGGTGATTATTTTATGGATTATCTACGGAAACGTACCACAATTAATGCAGAATACCAATCAAAATTTTTATCTGGGTCATTGCGGCCAGTGATTTACAAGAAGCGAACTGGAAAGTTGGATAGAAATGTCCGTTATTGCAATGCAAGCCCCACACCGCACAAAGAATGTTTTCAAGAAATTCCGCTGGAATTGCTTTCACATATACCCTATCATCTAGGTCCTAGTGGTTCTTATCTGTTCCCAAATTTGAGAAGACCACTGCGGGTTGTTCGGGTGTTCGATTTAAGACGTTCAATGAGGTAAACCTTGCTATAAGTTAGTTTCCCTGTTGGATAAGTGTATTCAATTAAATAGATATTATATTGAAAAGCTGCATTGTAATTTTAATGAAAATTGACGATATGAAAAATTATCTCAGAATTCCTTTTAAAACATTTTCGTATACACAGAGGACAGCTTCATAATAACTCAATAATTTGAATCACTTGCTTTCATTATTTGTCCCCACACATGCACACACAACACACACACACACACACACAATGTTTATTTATAATTATTTCAAGAAGCTCGTAATAGTAACCTTCTGACTGTTACTACAATATTATTTTAATGACTACGTAGGTACATATTTACCTAGATTTTCGTAATTGCATTTAACAAGGTGCAACGCAGCAGAGAAGACGATATAAAGCGGTCGCGTAACAGTAGGTTTAATCATTATGCATTTGACTTGATAATGCATATGAAGCTGTACAATATCGTACAAATTAGTTTTATCTCTTTACTCACTTGAATAGATGAATATGCATGACAAAAGATGCAAGTACTCAAGTGGGAAGCTGCGAAACTTCTTGTGTGACACATCGCAATCTAAGACTCTTAAGAGATGTGATGTCTTCAATGACTACGTAAAACTGTCAACACGATTTATGTTTGTTTTGTGTTCATGATGGACTTATTTTAACTTTGCATGTGAGGAACCTACTTACCTCGATAAGAACTAGCAACAAAATATTCGAGCAATTGTTTACTTTAAGAATAGTTATATGTACGTTACCTTTACATAAAATGCTAATAATGTATTAATATTCGAGCTCCTGATATACGTTGGAAATTAATGACCAAATAATAATAGTGCAAATTTCTTAGTCGAAGTTTAATTTTAATAAGAGATAAGGATAGGTTTATAAAAAGTAATCGAAGAACAATAACGGAGAATGGCAATATAACAAAATCAGTTGATCAAAATACCTGAAATTTGACCAGAAGATGATTTTATTAAGCCAGGAACGGTTAGGCTATGTAGCAAATAACAGTAAAAGAATAAAATACAGTTACAATTTAAAAATTTTTATCTAGTATGTAAATCAAGGTAAAGACCACAGAACATAAGCTTTAGTCAGACCACTGAGGCAGATTTTATGAAGCCAATATATATATATATATATATATATATATATATATATATATATATATATATATATATAGTAACTAATCCGTTCATGCGAGAGCAAGCAGAAAAAACCCAAATTTCACACATTTCAGCCCCAAGTAAAGGAAGGGCAAAAATCAAAATTTGTTGGGAAAGTTCATGGACTTCTTGTGAAATAAAAAAGAAGTAATGGTAAACAAGTTGTAACGTCAAGAAATCTGCTCTATCAGTTGCTCCATATATAGGCAATAGTTTATGTGCACTCAATTGTTTCTTGTTCGTCACTTCTTTTCTTTTTATGACCGTGGTAAGGTAGGTCTTAGCTACTAAATGCTGCCACTTCCTTAATATTCTGCAATTTTACACATAAGCCATGTAGTTGAAAATCTAAACTGCCCTCGTTATACATAGTTTACTTTTCGTGGAAGTATATCTTTTGAAGCAGTTGCAGAACAAGTACAAAAAGAACAGATAAAAATATGCTTGGCATTATGTGAAGCTTGAGTTGAAGTGCGTCCGACGATTTTTAAGGAGATGAACTCAAGATGTCAGGTCGTTTTAATTAATATGCAAACTCGCGCCTGGCTATGACTACAGATTCATCGTCGTTTACCAGGATCATGTTACGAAATTTGTACAGTTGCGACCTTTGAAAAGTAAGTAAGAGCAGCGGAAGTTGCAGATAACCTGTTCGATATTTTTACAATTTTGGGTGCTCTTAGCATACTGAAAAGTGACAATGGGGTGAATTCTGCAATCACATTACTCAAGAACTATGCGAAATGTGGAGTGAATTGAAGATAATTCATAGCAGTCCGAGACATAGCCAGCTGCAAGGCTTTGTGGAGCGTATAAATCCGGACATTGAAAACATGCTAAGTACTTGCACGGAAACAAACCAAACTGCACACTGGTCTGAAGTTTGTTCAATTTATTCTTTCAACATCATCACTTTCTACTGATGTCATCTGAAATCTGCAACCTGAAAACGATCTGGAAACCTTAATCGGCTCTTTTTCAGGTGCTTTAGTACGAGATGAAGATTGACAAAGAGAGAATGGTGACGAAAAAGATGGGGAAGGTAACAGAGAATGGCGGCGAAGAAGATGGGGAAGTAACAGAGAATGGTGGCGAAGAAGATGGGGAACTAATAGAGAATGGTGAAAAGGGAATGGACAAAGAGAGGACCGAAATAGTGCTGCACATGGATGCTGATGACAAGATGTATGAGATTGGCACTAAGGAAGGACGATTGGCTCAAAAGTAGTCTAGGGACCAGAACTTCTAAGCATTTGGACAGTAACATTCTATTGCTCTATAATGCCAACTTTTTTTGCTAATTGTACTTTTCACAATTCTAGAGATTTTCTCATGGATATAGTGAAAACCAAGCATCGTCTCGCAATATTACAAGAACGAACTGTAGGGTATTGCAAAATTTCTTCAAGTAAAAATCAATTGGAATTGACACATTGATATTTCTTTATCTTAGAGGTTTCAAATTTTGGTAGATTCAATGTACAATAATTATTTCGATTCTACCACCTAAACAAATTACGGATCAAGAAAACGAGTAAACTCTCTTATGAACCCTTCAAAAACCGGAATAGGGATATATCTTTGAAGTACGTCATATTGTCTAGGGCTCAGCGTTTTAATATTAATCTTCTTTCATATGCATACGTACAAAAACATAATACTTCCACTAGTATTCATTTCGCACCTTCTTCTCGAAGTATCTACTTCACTTTGTAAATGACATATCTGGTGAAAAAAGGACGAATGAAGTTTATACCAACCATAATATTAATGATAAATTTAATTCATTTTTAAGTACATTTCTTAGATATTTTAATCCACATTTTTCTGTTAAAAATGTTCTTATCCAACATGAACGAAATCTTACGTTTCCTCAACATATTTTAGAGTTAAAGAATCAAATGTCGGCTTTGCGGCTTGCTTCTAAGTTCGATAATGAATATAGAAACACTATGAAATACTTTACCTGATATAATCACGATCTTCTACATTACCTCCGGGTTCGAACATATCCGCAATTATTAATTATGCCACTAGAAGGATATACCGCTCGTAAATACGTAGATACAATCATAAGCTCGTCTAAGCTCAAAGGCACGTGTCTATTACAAATCTATTCGCATTTCCGGTTTAATTTCTTAAGATTTTGAATCCAGTAATGCATAAAGCATGGCAACGATAGGGTACTTTTTTCACGATCAGCTTATTATAATCGCCAGCTTCGCGAATGCTCCACGAACCGAACGGAGGAGAAAAAGAAGCAGAAGAGAAAAAGAGGAAAAAATCGCGTCCGGACAGGAAGAACGTACGGATTGGTAACACTAACGGAAAGTCTTGTTCTTGCAGCGTGGCGAGTCGGAACAAAGCGGTAAGAGAAGACGGTCCCTCAGCAGTTTCCAGCTAAACGGCAGAGGTTGTGCGTGAATGAAGAAGGCGCGAAGTACGGTACGCAGTGGACCTTTCGCGAATCGAGTGCGTTTCGATAGATGATGATGGTTAGTGCTTTCTTAACGAGGATGCTGCTTTTCGTCGTTTTGGTGAATTTGGTAAGCTGTTTAACCGAATCCTAGATTGAGTTAAAAAACTTTCAACGAATTAAGATTGACACTATCACTTCATTTGCAAAAATTTAATCATAGCGGAAAGAATACTTTGTCCTTGCATCATCTTCTTCATTTTTTATTATTTTAATATTATTAAATTCTGAGAGATCCTAAATAAATATATTTCTTGGTCCACACCTTTATTTTGGAGGGCTCCTCAACTAGCTTTTGAACTAGTAAACTATGCACAGATGATGAAAGGTAAATCAATAATCAGTGCATAATATATGTGTAATAACAAAACGAAATACTGTAATAAATAACGTGATAATTTTATTTATGAAATAAAAAATTACATCTGGAAATTATTCCCACAGCAATTCAAAACAGTTGTACCTCTCAGCTGAGCTACTTTTAATAATTCTTTTGCGAAGGTAATTTCTAGAAATTCGATAAAGGTTAGTAACTAGATGCAAACTCTGAATAGATTGAGTGGGTCTAAATTGAAAATAACTTTTTCTGCGTAGAAACTTATATATTGTTCCCAAAGATTTGACTTTTGCTAATGTTTCGGTTTGCAGACCTTGTAAGGGATGATCCAATTAATATATAATATATCTGAGACGTGCAGATTTTACTATGATAATACATATATATGTAATTACCAGAGCTTTGATATGTTTTTTGATACATCTTTATGAAGAATACCCAGTGAAACAACCTCTCATGAGCGTTATAAAATGTTTTACTTGGGAAGACCTTTGCCTTTTCGGTTATTAAGATTATAGTACGAGTGTATTTCTATAATACAAGCTCTTCATTCCCACTTCAAATTCCAGAATCTCACTCACAAAGCCTTGTGTGTTAATGGTGTTCGGTACTTTTTTGAAGATCGGTTAAGCTTAATTTTTTTATTGGTTCCAAAACTATTTTGAAAATTGTATATCTGACCTTTAAAAGTATCGTGTGTAACGATAAAATACTAGTTTTTTACAATGTTAAGAGCTTTTACAGCTTTAATTTTTCTTCAATAATAAGTGAAGAACCAGTAAGTTTACGGGCTCGAAATTTTACATACCGTGTATTCGTTACGATAGCTACGTCTTATCAGTGAGCTTTTTCCTAAATTCTTTGTTTGTTGTTGAATTTAACCTCAATTAAGGAATAGAAAAATGACCATGGGCTTACCGTCATTTTTTGACTTGATGAAAGCAACGATAAACGACCATTTTGAAAAAGAACGATTTTGAAAGGACTTTGAAAAAAGTACCAGACACCGTTAACCACTAAGACTGAAGAGAATAATCCATAATCACTTCATTTCCCCACGCTCGCAACAAAATTACTTTACTTGTGGTAACCATTAGTCAATATGTCTGCGGTTTCAGATAACTTCTCACTGACATGTATAATATACAAAATCTTTTTCTGCTCGTTGACGACTGAACGCACTTAAGCTAAAACCCATCCGTTTGAGACATTAAAATACTTTTCAACTTAAAAACCGTTAGTGCTCTTTTATTGTCCACCTATGCTTTTTCGAAATCCAATCTTGATACTATGCTGAACACAAAATTATTGTACGTCGCTCGAAAAATCTGCAATTGTTTTTTAGAATTCTTTTACAATTGCGGTTTCATGTTGTAAATCGCTAAGAATGAAAGAATACGTACTAATATTGGTAAGATTTTATTTACAAAGGATTATACATAAACCTCCTACTTTTGAAAAGCTCCATAATAAGAACTATGTAAGCCAAACATTTTTCTCATTTTTAGACGCATTACTAGCAATTAATAATCATAATGCAACAAACGTAGAACTGCATCTCAAAGAGAAAACTATTTTATTAGATGAAATTTCCTTCTGTTTATTCTTTATTTATTTTGTTATTTTCTTCAAGCAACTCTGTTCAACATAGTTATCTATTTTTTATGGAAACTAAAGCTGGCAATCAGCTTCACATTCACAATCTTTCTCTTTAAAAAATTGGAGATTTCAATAGGATTCAATTAATTATTCTTCAATAGCAAAAATACTTCCTCAAAACATTTAACACCACAATACGTAATGACAAACCAAGTCGAAAACATCATTTTCATTCCATTCCACTTTTTGGTCACTTTTCCAATAAATCAACCATTTATTCCCCAATACAGTGAGTCATATAGATATTAACAAGTATTGTAAGTTAATCAATTTATGCTGGTTCATTTGTGTGAATTTGTGACTTCAAATATTCGCAAGGGAAATTTCCATGCTTCTTCCGAAAAAAAAAGATACCATACGGGGGTCATAGACAATTTCAGTTATTGATATAACGTGGAATTGACAAATTTGGATGTTAACGGATACTCGCTTCAACAGCACTAATATTTTTGACATCATGTATTGTTTCTTGTCTTACACGTTGACTATAAAAATGCGGAAAAGCCTATAAGGTTTTATACAGACTCATTATTTTTATAATAAGTTTTTACTATTTGCTAGTTTCAGCGGATTAAGCCCCATTGTAATGAATTGCAAACATAAATGAAGAGAAACGTCAGTTTGGTGTGTTAGAAGATAATCGGCATGCCCTTGACAGACGTTCAAATTATATCATCCTTATTGAAAAACGCTTTATTCTGTTTGAATGAATTATTGTCCAATCTATTTGATGCGACTTCTATGAAGAAACATAAAACTTTAAAGAAATCTTTGTTTATTATATTTTTCTTGCACAAATGCAAACCATCCAAAATTATAGAAACTTAAGAAATTTATTTCTGGTTGTCTGATTGGTCTTCGTTGCCGTCGAAGGGATTAAAATTATGGGGAATTCGTTTTTTGTTTATTGCCTTTTACTTGGACGAAATCCTACAAAATTTAAAAAGAAGAGTATTTGTTCCATTTTACTTAGATCAACATTTAATTGGACAACTGTTTAAACCAAATTTTCCAAAATTCCAAATTTAAAGAAAAGAAAGGGAAGAAATCCATTTGTCGTCTATTATATTTTACTTGGTTGTGGATCTGGCTGAATATTTCTTTGTCCTAAGTTTCAGGATAAAGGTTATTGAAATTTTGAGAAATCCCTCTGATCTAAGTACACATTTCAATATCTGACTTAATCTTAAAGAAATCATTAGTTATTCCAAAATAAAGATGAAGAAATTCATTACCTATTTATTATGTACAGAATGAACCATCTCAAGCGTGACAACCAAATTTAGGTTGGCAATAAAATTAAATAAATATCTTGACTACGTTGACTTTTAGAACGATCAGAACTCAAGATGTACTTTTCTGACATATTTATTAATCATTTCCATACAAAAATCGGTTTTTCTCAAAAGATCGTAGTCTACTGCATCACTCCTAACTTATATTTCCCACACTTGAGATGGTTCCCTTTGTATTATTTCTAGCACTAGATTAAATCGGTAAACAACATGGAGGTTACTTAACGCCTCGAATCCGTTGCAAACAAATTTATCTCTTTTACACACATTATACTATTGTTTATTAGTTCTAAGGTACATATTTTACTGGCCACAAAGCTATTCAAAATTGCTTTTACCAGAGAAATTATCAAGCAAATTATTGTAGATATATGTATGGATGAGATAATGAAGATGTAACAGGACTATCGTTACAAAAGCATAAATTCAGTACATTACATAAAACAAAACACATGTTGGAGAAGTAATTCTGTCGGCACAAATATCCTTAAACGGAAAATTTTATTAATATCAATCTGATCATAAGATCAATCCAACTGTTTTCTGACTTTTAAACCCAGTAAATAATTATTATCTTGATTATAGCATTACTGCTGCAATAACTACTAAAAATAACCGGATCGCGAACAATTCCATTAGAATGCGGCATGCAGGTCGTAAAATCACGCGCAAATCTGATTTTCCTGTAAATCTCGTAAAACGAATAGAAATACCGCAGCACTGTTCTGCAATGACATCGTTTTAATAGACATACATAGATACATATGTACATACGTGCCGTGCCGTTGTTCAACTGTACAAGTGTAAGTTACATTACAATGCTCTTGGCTCAATTAAGCAATGGTATTGCGTAACGTTCTACTGTGTATCTACATGAGATTTCCATCAATGTAATTCGGACGATAGGTAAGCAAATTCTATTGCAAATATAACGTTATTTGAACATCGAATGTCGTTTTCCGTTAAAAAAGAAAGCTTCAACAAATGCTAATGATGTAAAATATTTGCCTATTCAGTTACAATGGGATGATTTCTTCTAAAAAGAAGTCACACAATTAACAATGAAACGAAAATGAAAATCAAGGTGATAATGACTTATTTTTAATTCGAACTTTCAAATATTACCCAATTCTGTTTGGGAATCAAACCCCTCTCCAGATAAAACCTATTCTACATTTTCAGGTTGTCTTCAGATTATAGGGGCTGAACTTTGAAGTAGAAGTTAACTTCAGGATTCCTACAGTCCGACGTATGTTAACAATAAGAATATGATATGATTTTATTTTATATCAGCATACTTTAGAAGTGAATCTTTTACTTTTCATATATGTTTGTATATCTTGACAACTACGATATCTTTAAGACAAATATTTATTTTGTTGTTATTAATATTGCGCTGCAGGCCCTGCAGGCTTTGGACATAACTGAATTCTATACATTCTAAAACTATTTACATTTTCCCTTTAGGTATAGTAATAGTACACGATCTTAGTTTTATGGTCACAAATATATTTATAATTTTTCTAAGGCTTCTATTACTATTCTTCAACAGCTTTTTCTGCTCATTTACTTTTTACGTCCTCTTGGACGCTGCTTAACCATCTTTTCGTGGTCTCCCTTTTTCTTTTTCCGATTGGTTTCCTATACTGCACCATTTTCGTCATTCTATAGTTGTCCAGTGTTTACACATATGCCAACCATTTAATTCGTTGGGTTTTTGCCACTATTGTTACTTTTTGGTACCTTGTATAGGATTTCTATTCCTTTGTTTGTTCTTCTTCTCCAATCTTCTTCTGTACTAACCGCTCCATATATTGTTCTTAAAATCTTTCTTTCCAATCGTTCCAATCTCTGCTCTTCCGCTTTATTACCGCTAATTACCGTCCTATATATTCTTTCCTTAGTTCTTCTTGACACACAACTCGACTTCATTAGCGATCTTAACATCTCGTATTTCCGATTTCCCTTTGTTATTCTGGTTTCTATTTCTTGTGTTTCATAAGCATTTTCTCTTATTTTTACGCCTAATTTTGTGAAGTCTTGCACTTTTTCGAAGCTGTATGTTCGTTCATCTGTTTGGACCTGCAGACAATTTGCTGTATCGTGCTATCATATATTTGTTTTTTTCCTGGTGTATTTTTTAGAACAAATAGATTTGCTTCATTTACCAAGCTTCTCACAACTTTTTCTAGCTCGTTCTTTGTTCTTGCTAGAATTGTTAAGTCATTAGAAAATGCTATACATTGGTGTTCATTTCTTTAATATTGTTTCTTCAGTTTTTATCTTACTGCTTCTAATTATTATTTATTTATAATTTAATTTTTTGGAAGATATAAACGACAAAGCAGAACAGATCCCAAAAAATAGGAAACGTATAAAGAGAATACTATAAAGGGGCCATGTATACGGAAGAAAAAGAAAGGACACAAGAGGATGATGAACAAATAACTAAAAATCATAACCAGGATGAAGAACTTCCCAAAGAGAAGGAAATACTGTAGGAAATCAACAGGCTAAGAAATAACAAAGTACCCGATGAAGATGAAATAGAAGCGGAATTAATCAAGTATGGGGCACATAAATTACAAACACAAATAAGCGATTTCATTAAAGCAATTTGGAAGTAAAGTCCGAAGGATGGTACACCGGAGTAATTGTGCCTATCTATAAAAACTAGATATAGAAAACTGCAGGAAATGCAGACCAATAACGCTGCTAAACGTCACTTACAAAATACCAGCCAACCTAGTTAATACACGATTGAAAGAACAGGCAGAGAAAATCATTGGTGATTATCAAATTGGCTTCGGACCCAACAGATCGACCATAGATGCTATACACACGGTAGAGTAAATAATCCAAAAGACATTGGAGCAAGACAGAGAAATACATCCAGCCTTCATAGATCTTAAGGAGGCCTTTGATACCGTCAACAGAAATGAAATGATAGAAGCATTGAAATCAATGGGAATACCAGAAAAACTGAGGTCACTAAAACTGAGTCTTAGGAACACAAAAGTTAAAGTGAGATACATGCTAACAACGACAGACCCATTCGAGGTAAAGAAAGGAGTTAAACAAGGAGACCCGCTATCTCCAACAATATTCAATTTAGCTCTGGAAAGTGCCATTAGAAAAGGGAAATTACACAAAAGAATATAATGGTTGATGGATTGCAAATTATAGCTTATGCAGACGATGTCACAATAATTGGAAGCACAAAAATAGGAATGACACTAGCCCTAGAACGCCTGGAGAGGGACACACGAAAGCTGGGTATGGAAATCAATGAAGCCAAAACAGAATATATGAGCATGGGAAGAACTGAGACCAATACGCGAAGCCACCTAAGAAGACAGAACCGCAAATTTGAGGAAGTTTCTTCGTTCTACTACCTAGGTGTAATAATAGAGAAGAATGAGAGAGAGAGGGCGAGACAGAGAATCGTAAAAGGACTACAAGCATTTGGACGAAATAGGTCACTGCTGAAAAGCACAACACTAACTAACAAAACCAAAATGAAGATTTACAAGACTTTAATAAGACCAGTCATCACGTATGTAACGGAGACCACAGCAATCAGAAAAAGAAAAGAACAGGAAGACCTAAAGATAGCAGAAAGAAAAATTTTAAGAGCAATATTGGGACCGCACGCCACAAAACAGGGAGTAATAAGACCGAAAACTAACAAAGAAATAGAGGATGAACTTGAAGGAGAAAATATCATAAGATAGATTAAAGCTCAACGGTTTCAATGGGCAGGCCACATCATGAGAAGGAAACCAACGGATATGATTAAAAAAGATAACCTAGTGGATTCCGATATGGCCCAGAGGTAGAGGACGACCAAGGAAGAGATTAATAGATGTCGTGGAGGAAGACTTAAAGGCGACTGAAGATCAAAAGCAAGGGACAGGAAAGAATGTAGAAAAATAACACAGGCCACCAGGACTCATAGAAAACTTCAAAGGACAGAGAACAAGAGCACCTTATCAAATAGAACTTCAAAAACGTCAAAAGACATTAGTCATAGCCCAAAGGGCTGAAGGGCCTGATGACGATGATACCCAAAGGAAGCTCCAATAAACCGTTGGTGCTTGAATTTTGTTCTTCTAGTCATTTTGTTACCACGCCCTTACTTGACAAATGAAATGATCTCGTTCATATTCATATCTTACTGCTTCGTTCCTCCAAGTGGATGATTAGGTCAAAAACTTCTTCTAGGTTTTTCCAATCAAATCCATCTTTAATTCATTACTCTTCTACTTTCAGCTTTTGAATATCTGTGTTACCTACATACTTGACTGCAATGAAATCAAGTACCAAATAAGACTAACAAATATAAATACGACGTAGTTATTTATACAAGTGTGTCGTCGATCTATGTATGTAGTTCGAAAAGTTCGAATCACATTCGCCATAAGTGGGTGTTGCCAGTCGCATGCCAGACGAACGAAATTCCCTACTATGCGCTACTATTACGCAAAATTTATCGAGCATCGATATTCATAAGTACTTATTATGGCCCATAAATTGCATTCGTACGTACGCATGAATGGGTACCCGTTCCAAGTTCGCCCGGAGTAATCCTACGATAGCATTTTATTCGTAATCGCTCTATTTCCCTCAAACTGCGGTCGGATGACAGCACCGAAAGCACGCGGCCGACACACGCCACCCGATGACTAGGATATTTTTCTAAAAAATAGATGCAATTGGCCTATTGCGCTAGTTTCCTTGCATCCTGTACCTGCTGAATTGCAAGTAAATGAGCGTGAACGTGTGTAATGCAGTTGTTTCTCTATCGATTGCAATTTGCATTATGTTTCTTTGAGCATATATTGTCCTACTTGTCGTGGGATAGCATTATTTTCTTCGATAATTATCCATGTTGAAATGTATATTAATTAAACAAAAATTACGCATGTAGTTTATAACCGTGCTCAAAACAAAGGAATCGATTTATTTATTTTAGAATCCTAATTAATAATGCTAATTATTTCTGTTAGAGGATCTTCAGATCGTATCAGATCAATAAGTAACTTGTTTCCGTTTGTAAACTGGTAAGAAAACTTTATTTATTTTAATGAACTATGCATGTAGGCCCAATGAGTATGAATTACCTAGCTTTAAAGGAAGATCTACCACAAGCAAGAATCAGCAACATGGAGATTAGTGAGGACCCGCGGTTATTGAAAGAAAATTAGAATTTGCAGGGATAGTAGGAGTGCCAATTAGCTTAGGTTAAACGAAAATATGCCCCAACACAACATTTAGCAACATGGAGGTTACTTAACACCTCGAATCCGTTGCAAACAAATTTATCTCTTTTTTAACAACAAATCTCTGCAAAACAACAGATATAAGAATAACAACCCAATATTCATTTCAAAAAGAATTCAATTTCCTCCAAAATTCAATCTCATTCACTTTAAACCTCAATGTGAGAGGATCTGGTAAAAGAAATAAGTAGTTGAATAAACTAGTTTCCATCGAAATCATGGCACGTGGCAAAGCAAAAGATCCAAAGACCTCAACGGAAGAATACAGAGATTGAAACTCGGCGAAGTTGCAAGAAAAGAAAAAGCAATTGTAGATCCTGTCGAACAGGGATTAGTATTGTATTGTATTGTAATGAGGTGGGGTCTGGCCCAAAATGGCCCTTTGCACTGCGACCACGTTGATCTATTGTGCTTCCTCTTGTTTGTTTTATTTATTTATTTAATACGCTGAGGAACAGGATCAGCTCCTTCAATGGGAGTGTAAATAGGTCCTCCTCACTCAGCGTATATGCATGTAGTAGTCTATATCTCCTGTGGCCTAGTGCCCCACAGTTAGTGATCAAGTGTTCCATTGACTTCACCGCAGAATCTGCAAGTGTCCGTGTTGGATAAGCCCATTTTGTGAAGGTGCTTGTTACAGGTATAGTGGTCTGTGAGTGCCCCTGTCAGTGTTTTTAAGCTTCCCTGTCCAGTTTTAGGGCGAGGTCCGCCCTCCTAGCGTCGAAGCCCAGAAATTTTTTGGAATGTTCCAGCCCGCTGGTCTCATTCCAGTGTTTCATTGTAATGGACGCTGTCCATTTCTTTATCTCACCTTTAAGGAGACCTTTGTTAAACCCAAAAGGTGGGGTAGGTCCAGTAAAGTTTCTCTCAGCCCCTTTCTTTGCGCAGATGTCTGCCATCTAATTTCCCCGTGCCCCCATGTCCTGGCACTCAGACCAGGGTGATCTGGTTCTGAGTGGCCAGGCGATTAAGCATGTTGCGGCATTCCAATAATAATTTGGACGTAATTGTACAACTGCTCAGGGCCTTAAGGACTGATTGACTGTCCGAGAATATTTTGATTCGTATTCCCCTGTGTCCCCTTTCGGATAGGATTCCTACAGTTTCCAAGATTGCGTATAGTTCCGCTTGGAAGATTGAGGTGTCCTTGCTCAAAGTTATTGATCTGTGTGTTCTAGGCCCCACTATTCCTGCCCCCACTCCGTGGAGCGTTTTGGACCCATCTGTGTACCGTCGAACAGGGATATTTTCCACATAAGACTTATAAGCATAAGCATTTAGTGCTTGTACGAAGCTAAATCAAACATAAACGACCCGTTGGAAACCAAGAAGAGTGAAACTGGATAAAATCACATCGAGGATGCGTTGGTAGAGGGACAGCTTCACCAACTTCGTACATAATAAATAATAATGAGAACAGGTTCATCCATTCGTTACGTGAAGAATTACAATCAAGTTCCTGACAAAGAAAGACTTCGTCGCCTCGGAAACTACAGACTTTTAACATACTGAAGGTGTAGTTCTATTGAAGTTCCTCCACGTGTAAGGAGCAGTTCACATGATTTATTATCGGCAATCTCTTGATAAAGTTAGGACTGGTTTTCTAATCGATTAGGAACATGGTTTTACTCCTGAACAATGGCAGATCACATGCTGTGCATGGAACGCGTCAATATTTCTTGCGTTACACTTGAACATCCCCTTTTTTTTTTTGAATCCCTAAAAGAAACGATTTGAGGCACAATAATTTGCAAACGAGAGGCCAATGGAAAACATTTATGTGCAATTGAGTTACGAAACGTACTTCTCTCTATAGTAACAGTATCAAAAAGCTTCCAATCGGATGGGAAAAACGTGTTTGCAAAACTGGTAATTCTACAGGAAAATAATTTGAACTTTTTATACTTTTATTGTATACCAATACAAGTTTCGAAGGAAATTCTCATTAAATCTGAGATCGTAGTGTTTTGAGCTACGTCAGGGACGCAAACCTTAGTCCTTCTTATTAGCTGGATGAAATCTTATCTCTTGTGCTTGTATTCTCCCGTCATAAATCCATTACCATTTCCCAATATCACTATCAACCTTGCCACAATTAGTTATCATAAAAGGTTATTTTTATTGTCTAGAACAGCTGTTCCTAACCTTTTCATTACAAGGGACCATTTAACACATGTTTTGTCTTGCGTTGGACTACCAAGTATTTGGCAATATAGTATTAAAGTAGATACAGAAAAAACGTAGTAGGTAATTAAACATTTTATATCAATGAAAATACATAAAAAAGTTGCATTAGAAGTTATACTTCTAATGTGATTTTTATGTCTGCATGTTTTCCACCAACTGCTGAATGGTTGATTCAGTGCTGCTAAAGCCAAACGCAACATAAGTATGTTGTCAAAGATAAAGTAAAGTAATGCAATGCAGTTGCTTGAATTTTAGGGTTAAGAAATTGCATTTTGGCTCCAGAAATCTTCAAGATCGCTTTCCCAAAAAAATCTTCGCAATTACTGCCGTGTTGCAACTCAATTATTTCTTTTCGAATTTCACAGGGTTTCTCGGATATTTTGACAATGAAAAGATTGCGGATTAATTGTCCAATACCCTTTTCTTCAAAATCAGAGAAATAACAAATCAATTCGTTTTTTAAGTGTTGTAAGTGGATTGCAATTGTTCCTTGGATTTTTGCTTTGAATTCCTTACACTGCGTTGCAATATTTGGTTTCAATGTTTCAAAAAGTTGTCGTCTTTAACTGTATTTAACCAAAGGTCGATTTAAGCAATAAACGCACTAAGTTTGACTTGATATGGGAATATATTTCGTGTGTCTTGTAATGTAGTATTTTACAAGCCTTCCAGTTGAAGATTTAATTTATTTAGCTGTACAATCAAACTTACTCAATAAGCCAAATTTACTTGAAATTTGAGGTAGCAGGTCCAAGAACTCCCATTTTTTTCTTATTATGCAAGAATATTATAACTTCTTCTTTGAGTTAGTACACCCCCGCCAACATGTTGCCTTTCGAAAGCCTGCGAACTTCAGTATGGAAAAGCACGGAGTGTGTGTTCGGAGTCCATATTAGAGCACATTTTTTTGAAAAGACGTGAATTCAGTACACTACTTTTAGTATAGTTCACAACTTTAAAAGCAATTTTCATGGTTTCAGCAAAGCATTCCAGAAGAGTTTCGGCGGTCAAAGGTTGGCGCAAAATAATGCAGTAAGATGTTACCGATGATGCGTTTGTTGGTTTTATTAAAGCTGCAAGACCACAGAGTAAGTCAAGCATAAAAGGAGCGTCGACCATACAAATTTTAGCGAGCTTTTGTCACATAATGCTCTGTTTCTCAATATACGCACTTATTACATCCATAACATCAGTACCTTGAGTTGTGGTTTCCAGTTCCAAATTTTGCGAGCCACTTCTAGTACCGCTGCAGACCACTGGCTCAAGAACATTGGTCTAAAATAATGGCAATCAAAATTTTGTGTCATGCAGCTTGTCATAAAACTTCGAATCATAAATCTGAATACGTAAACTTTTACTCTGCTGACTACCCGACAAACACATCCGATCTGCACGAGATCCCAAAACGGATGGCCATCATGAGAGGTCCAATCAAATAATGCAAGAGGCTTATATTCAGCAGTAGACAAATAAGAACTGAAAAAGGAAAAAGCAGTAATTGGAAGGCATTTAGTGTTAAAAGACCCACCTCCAAACTATGAATTATGAAGTCCTCAAACTGAATCTGTTTTAATAACTCGCAATTAATACGTTTAGACGAGATCATTTGTAATGTACGATTATTGATTAAGGATGACAACTGTATAATTACTGGTATGCGATGTTCACACTTAACGAACGCTGCAAATTAATCTCTTACTGGCGCAAAAGAGGTCGAAATAGAGAAACCGATAATAAAAATAAAAGTAGAAAGTAGTCGTTCGTACGCCGTCGACTCGTTTTATCTCGAAAAATAAAATGGCTCAGAAATCGCACAATCACACAACCACTATGATGTAGGTATAATGGCATTATCTATTATGGGCTAGAATGGAAGTAAAAGCAGATCGCGATAATGCGCTCGTAGTAGTCATAGTGCTGCAATGACATGGTGATCTAATTCGGTCGATTTATTTATTTTCGCGATAAGGCGAGTCGCCGTCATCGTTGTCGCCGACATAACAAATTACCGACCTGTTTCCTGGTTTCTGCGATCTTCTATGATAATTATGTAAAACGCGAGCCCACTTTAACGCGTCAATTACGGTACGTTGTTATTGCCGTCGTCTAAATTAGAGTTTAATTCGTATCTGATGCGGAAAATTATTATGGCTGCCCTTTGGGCTATTATTACGAACTTCAGATCGAAACTTTGATAAATTGGAAACAATTCGAAAGAGACGAGAAAAGCATAGGAAATTACACAACATTTTTTGTTGTTTGCCCCGCGGATGAATGCGTTTTATTTGCTTCAATTTTCTTTTCTTCCTTAAGGGTATGGTTTTAAACCCACTATAATGGATTTAACAGAGCTAGTATACTCTGTAGGTAAACCGTTGTTTTCGTTAGTTTTAATATTGATGTTTGTACATGTGAGAGGGATTCGATATGAATTCTCTCACAATGCACGTATTACGCATTTTTTACAATTATTTTTTCTACAGAAGTGGACAACTTGCGTTGCCACGGCGGGTAGCCGAGGAGCGCGGTTGCAGTTACTGCAGGAGGCTGAGGAGAAAAATAACTGTAAAAAATGCGTAATACGTGCATTGTGAGAGAATTCATATCGAATCCCTCTCACATGTACAAACATCAATGTTCAGACGATATATACATAAAATTTGTATACGAAATTACAGCTCTTGCAAAGCCGTACTGACGAGCGGTATAACCGCGAAACGTACGTCTACGGATGGCAAAAAGAAGATCAAAATTTTGTAATTTGTTAGTTTTAATAAAATGATTTGTACGTTGCAGTTACCTTAGTTGTCTTTGGTTAGTAGTATGTGTGGAATATGAATTCCGTAATTACAAGATTCAGTTCTACAAGTCCACATTTATTTCGAGAATTTTACACTATTCTCTATTAATGTTCCGGAAAACGCAAAAGTGGAAGAAGGCATAGGTTAGCAGTTACAGCAACAAAATATGATGCTGAAATGTCATTGAAGCAATATACATGATATATTAAATGAAGAAAAAATGGTCGACAATTATCAATGCCCAATCTATAAAAAGAGCAGCAAAAACAGAGTGTGGTAAGTATAAAGGAATTGGATTATTAAACATTATACTCAAAATACTCCTCATGTGTCTGAAAAATAAATTATTCAGTACCAGAAAACATAATAAATGAATATAATAATAATAATAATAATAATAATAATAATACGTTTATTTCTCCCAAAATTATACATATACATAATTTACAACAACAAAAAAAATGACAATGGAAGAGAAAGGTCGCAAGCGATCTTCCATGCGACCTGTACAAAAGCTCACACCCATCATTCCCAACTTCAACAACATATATATATATATATAGATATATATATATATATATATATATATATATATATGAAATAATTACTACCTCACCTGCAACTCGAACAATAAACAAAAATATTTTCTCCTGAAAACCCCCAGGGACCGTGCTCGCCCAGCATCAGACGGAATAGTATTCCAGGCTCTTGTAATCTGATAAGTATATGACCTTTTAAAGAACTCGGTTCTGTGTTTCGGAGGTGTGAGAGTGCCTCTAAACCTAATATTAAGGTTATGCACATCCGTTCTGAAAGTTATTTTATGATATAAATATTCAAGTTTGCCGGTAGTTGAAATTTTATAAAATTGACATGCAGAATGCAGCAACCTTCGGTTGCGTATATTTAACCATTTGATGTCCTCCAACTTATGACTTACATGACCATACTTACGTATACCAAATATGAGTCTCAGGCATGAATTCGGAACCTTTTGAATCTTACGACAACAAAAGAATCAATGCAGGTGCCGTACAAGACATCGCAATAGTTAAACAAAGACAAATCCAACGATTCACATAACAAAGTTTTCAAATTCTTATTTAAGTAACAAGCTTATTTAAGCTCTTTGCGTACATTTATTTATATAATCGTTAAATTTCAATTTTTCGTCTATAATGACGGTAGGCAGGATTCTGGAAAGAAAGTTCAATACCTGATCAAATTTATATGTTAAAACAGCTGCAAGCAACATTCCTGAAATTTTTGGCTTAAAGCAGCATATGACGACAATAACCTCTCAATGCGCTATGAATTTCAGGTTATCTATGAGGTTGATCATAATGGTGGAGATGACGTTACTTAGGCTGTGAGATATATTCGTCGTACTTCTGTTGAACTTAGTACTAGGAAAAGCTATCAGGTACCCCGAAAAACACAGATCGGAGATCTTTCTACAGAAAACACCTTGCTTATGCAGACTACGTGGTACCGATAACTAAAAATAACACCAAATTAAAAGATATAGCCGCACAACTAATAAGAACAGCAGGAAACATTGGATTTGACTTAGTTAGATCAAGTGAAACTAAAACTTAGAAAGAAACCATCTTAAGATTTCTAAAAGATTTGAACATATGACGAAACTACGAAGTAGGAAAGACGCACAAACGAGGATGGTAGCCGCAAAAGACAGATGCGTACATGTACCAAATGCATTAATAAGAAATAAAATATTGTCAAGAAATACATAATTGAACATTTATGCGGCTTAGAACAAACTCCTTTTCTTACTAACACTGTGGTACTGAGTTCCTGAACAATATGGCACAATTATGAAAATGATTTATTAATTTTTTTGTACTCTCACTTTTTCCGGCCATATATGGCCCCACGTTGGGCGCTAAATTACCGTTATGCATTAGATTACTTAGTTCATCAGCTCTCAATACAATCGTTACTGAGGGCAATGAGGAAACATTCTAATTAAGAATCCCAATCCACATTAAATTTTGCAAAAAAGAAGAGATGAATGTGAAAATAACGGGATAGTGTAACGGACCACATCGCAAGCTTACATCGTCTTCACTAGGATTCCTTACACCAAAAGGTAGAAAGGTTTAAAGATTATGATGATGATGTTTAAAGGAGAGTTTAAGAAAGGTAAAAAGCTCTAACAATAATAACCAATAAGTTCGGGGTATTGTCACAAAATCGTTTAATGAAAAACTTATAAGTAATTGAGAGTCCTTTTTTTCTAAAAACAAGAGTCGGTAAGCAGTTTATCCAAGTTTGAATAAACGTGACATCAAAATTATATATGAATTATTTATTTACGATAAATTATAGTTTAATTAGAAGACGATTTGTTTATCGAAGAAGACGGCCTAGTTGCCATAATTATGTTACCATAATTAATCGCTTGATGGGCCATCACCAGGGATCCAGCCGACCAAGCAACTAAACTTCAAATCAAAATAAATTAGTCAAAGAGAAGAGCGGAAAGGTCATTGCCGTAAAACTTTACCACGCCAATTTAAATATTTCCATGCACATTTCGATAATTTAAACAAAATTCATATCTGGTGCTTGTCCAAAACCAAAATTTATGCATGATCCTTCCCTAAAACTAAAATTCAACTATGAAGTCTCTCTTTCTTCAAGGTTCCTCCAAAGAAGATTACCATTTAATTGGTTGGGCACGTCCAATTTGATGTAGTTTTTCTACGTTTTTCATTTCACGTATGTTACATACATCTAGATATTCCTTAATACAGTTGGCACACCGGTAGATTTCCCTTTGCAAATGCAATGTTTATTTTCAAAGCGTTCCACAAGTTTCATATGAAATATTTTTATTTGGAAATCATTCCACGTATTGCTCAATACAAGATGCAGTGAGTATATCAAAGTCTCACCTTCATTTCGAGTACCGCTACGAAAATACGCCAGCAGAATGAATGCGTCTCGTTCACTTGTAAGCATTTTAAGTTTGTCCTAAAATAATAATTTTTATTTTATGGTATGCGATGAAACCGCTGTGTACTGAAAAGTACAGTTCTGTTACTTTAAATCTATGATAAAAATATTGGAGCGAAAACGTAAAGAATGGCAGCAAAAACGGTGAATAACGATTGCACGCCTATGTCAAATGCTAGTATGATCGTAGTGATTTTGCAAATACCATAAACCTATGAACACAAAAATCGCCCGATTTAAGAAAATTACTTGTAACGTGGTGGACAATCATTCCCGATAAGTCTGTATATACATATATGTATATGTAGGTAAAAGATAAATCGAAATGTACGTAGAAGGATATTACGAAGACCAAATGCTTGCATCCCTGGTAATGTTCATTATACACCCTCTGTCCCAAAAGTAACCGCAATGCGTCTATAAATCAGAAACCAGTGGCGTCATCTCTTGATAGTTGATTGATTATTGTAGTGGGACTCTTCCTTACCAACCTGACAAATTTTCATGACATTTGGTGCATAGTCAGCTGATACATCACGCATCCTGTGAGAGTGTTTCTCGTAAACGGTTAGAAAATGAGTCACGAACAACGACTCAATATTAAGTTTTGTTTTAAACTTGGAAAAACTGCAACCGAGACGTATGAAATGCTGCAAATTGTTTATGGCGACGATTGTTTGTCGAAGAGGCAAGTGTTCGAGTGGCATCGACGATTTCGTAAAGGCAGAGAAGATGTTAACGATGACGAAAGAGCCGGTCGTCCTTCGACAACTTTGGCCGAGGCAAATGTGGAAAAAGTGCGCGAATTTGTGAAAATTTCGAAGAAATCGTCAGTGAGATTTATGGAAATGGAGCTTGGCATCCCTAAAACAACTATTCAGCGCATTTTGACTGAAACCCTTGGTTTGAAGAAAGTCAATTCGAAGTTTGTTCCGCACAAATTGACCGACGACCAAGAAACGCTTCGAATCGAACACTCCAAAGACATTATTACAGGAGCCCGTGCAGATGAAAACTTCTTGAAAACGATTGTGACTGGTGACGAGACGTGGTGCTTTCAATACGAACCAGAAAGCAAACGTCAAAGCGCAGAGTGGAGGTCACCAGAAGAAGGAAATCCGAAAAAATCACGAATGGAGAAGTCGAAAATCAAGTCAATGCTGATTTCATTCTACGATTCGAAGGGAATTATCCATAAGGAGTTCGTTCCATACGGCTCAACGGTTAATGGTGCATATTACCTCGATGTTATGAGGCGTTTGCTGGGTCGTATTCGTCGTGTTCGGCCCGAATATCGCGAGCCAGGCAGCTGGAGATTACTGCACGATAACGCACCGTGTCATCGAGCAACGATTGTCACCGATTTTTGGCGAAAAATGAAATATATTCGATACAGCACCCACCGTATTCGCCTGATCTGTCCCCATGCGATTATTTCCTGTTCCCTCGTCTTCATTTGAAGCAGAAAGGAGTTCGTTATGCATCCGTAGACGCCATTCAAAGATCGACGACCGGCATCCTAAAGGCCATCCCAGAGATCGACATGAAAAAGTCGTTTGAAGCACTCGTTGACCGTGCAAATCGATGTATTGTAGCACATGGAGAATATTTCGAATAAATACAATGATTTTTGTGGACATAACATACATAGCGTGCTTTATTTCGAACTATTGCGGTTACTTTTGGGACAGAGGGTGTATTGGTTATAGTTGATTTAACTATGGCTTCCCTTAGTCATTAGGCCATTAGAATGTCAAAATCATCAAATTATCTTATCTCCCATCATATTTTATGAGGTAGTTATAAAAATGAAGAAACGTTATGCGTATGTACATACCTCTACTTGTTCGAAATATTAAAAAGCAAAGTATGGACAGTTACTTCACAAAGCAGACTGACTATACATATGATAGGTTGGACTTCTCTACATATTTATTCGTAGGAAAAACGTGCTGTCACAATACCACGCTGATAACAGAAAATATCAATCTAACTGTCAGTTATCCAGCGTAAGTAATCAACAATCATTATACTAATATCGAATAATTGTATCGTCGGATACTTTTTCCTGCGTGCTTGGCACACTTTATTATCATGCACAGTTAGTGTAACGCAATAAAACAGTTACATATCCGACGAAGATAAATGGTGTGTTGCAGTCAGGGTAAGTAGCGCAAAAAATATTCCGCACATAACGTCGACGAGCTATTGCTGTCGGGATTAGGTGATGATGGCGGTGTCTTCGAAAAGGAATCGCCAGATGTAAAAATGCTTTTTACCGCAAGAAATTGATGATGAGAATCGCAATGTTTCGGTAGCTGGTTGAAACGCTTGATAAGTAACCGGTCCAGTGTAAAAAGTTGCTTTTCAGGTTGCACATTTTTGGATAATCACCTTTGTGGCGATGTCGAACATTTTTACGCTTCATTGCATAAATATTTTGGGCCAATTCTCACTATTATTCTATTAGGGAAAAAAGAAATTGGAACTGTTGGAGAATGTTTCTGCGTACTTTAATATATTTTATTAGTCCCGTCAAATATGAAAGAAGTTGCTCTTATTAAGCTTAGATATTTGAAGCGTATTATATTTCGGATAACAAAAAAAAACATTAAATAACATCAAGTGGAAACATACGTTTCAAAACTAAAATACAGCACTGATTGCACGATCAGAGGTGATTACTAAACTCGTCCGGAAACACACTGATCATTCTAGAAAAACTGGCGATATTAAACATGGGCTGGCTCCTTATACGGTTATCAGACGATATGTCTAAGCGATTACATTAATGGTGTTATAATGTAATTAATGTAGCTGTACAGCCACTTAGTCATACGTTAATAAAATAAGTAGACTGCTTTCCAAAATAAGGTCTTCATAAGTTCTTCAAAATTACATACTAACTAGACGACAGGCGTTTCTTAATCAAAAATTCTGTTTTCCATACTCCTTCCCTCTGGTTCATGAAAATTTCTTGATCCGTTCTTTGATTTGGCCAACTAAATTTGACTCAGCTAAAGTTATTTTCAACTCACTCTCGCTGGTTATATATAGGATTTTTCACAACTTGGATGTCAAGTACAAACCTCGTAAAGTGTCGCTTAATTCGATCCCCAATTTATCCTCAGTTTATAAATATGTACACTGTACATACTGACGACAACTCCATTAAATGCTGTAAAATCAAATTATGTAGATCGAAACGTTTTTAAATCGTGATTTTTCACATTCAATTTCTGATACTATTTAATTTAAAAATTCACTTTAAACAACTTAGATTATTTTTAATAAAGACATATTTATCGAATTCTGATTTTGAAACTACAATTTTACAACAAATTCTATTTCCATCAGAATGTCTTCGAAAGAATATAGTAATCTTCCAAGCTTAACTGACCTATAGACAATTTCTGACAAAAAAATTAACTGCTACTGTAAAACTGGCCCTTAGCTCCTATGTGCTTGTCACAGTTGGAGACCCAGTGTTGAGACAATCTTGTACTTTTTCCATGATGGTCACTTCCGTCTCATAAACTAATGATTGTAGATATCCCCATAAGTAAGAAATCAATCGGAACGTGGTGGCCATGTAATGAGGCTTATTATCCAAACTAACCAACTAGGGAAATTGTCATTTAAACACCTTCAGACTTGTACTGAAAAGACGGGCGGCGCACCATCGTGCATAAACCACATTTGAAATTCCACCACTCGCGTAGAAAAATACAGCAAATGCCACGTTTTAGTCTAGGCGGTAAAATAATATAGGTATATTTAATGAAAATTGCTGATAGACACTTCATCGACGATGAAATATGGGGATTCTCTTTTGCCCAGTAGTGCTCATTGTGTGTATTGAATGGGAGGTTTGCATTTTTGCTTTCACACCCTGTTACCCAATACCAAGCCATTCAGGAATGGTACTTGGTGATAACGTGGGCATCATTATCGCCATTATTGTCCCTTTGTTACTACTTTTCATATATTTTTATTACATACCTTCAATTTCTTTGATATTTATATATTTATTCTTGTTTTGTGCGTTGTGTTCATACTATTATGATAACATAGTACACTCCCGTAAACAGTTTTTTTGTTTAAGTTGAAATAGCTTTGGAGGTAGTATGTTTCCCTCTTGAACCCTTAATAAAAATGTTCAAGATTTTCATGAAGCTGCACCACCTTTGTCAATGTGTTTAATGAGAACTATTTGCCGATAGTCTATTTTTCAAGCTGTTAAAGTTCTAAGCATTACTTCTTATTCTGATTGATGAAGTTGGTAACGCTTTCGATAACCTACAGAGACAAGAATTGATGATTTATTTTATTTAATAGTTATTTCGGTAAATGTTTTAATGGTTTCAAGGTGGCCATATTGTCCAATAATTCGGTCTAAAACCGTATAATCCGTTTAGCTGGACTAACTATTTCTTGTGAAACAAATTCAACATAATAGATAGGTCACTTAAGACTTTTTCTTCTGCTTCTATTGCTTCTATAATAATATGGTATTTCCCCCATTTCATTTTGTGGTTCCGATAATTCTCCTAATGTTTCTTCATTCTAAGGTTTGGTAGGTTACTATAAACGAATTTGGCAAAGTTACAGTGTGACAGAAAGAGTACCCTAAATTGATTGAGTGCAAAGTCGATTTTTATCGAGAGGTCCAAACATTTTATTGAACACATTCAACCATCTACACAAAACCCTCTTTTTGTTAATGTTCAATGGGAACTCCAGTCAAACGCAGAATTAAGTATGACATCATCGAATTATATGTAGAAGCATATTTAGAAGTGTAAACTATTTAATCAACTGCTAGCGGATTTACCATTAAAGAGAAACTTAATGATAGGAAACAACGAAAAGAGGAAATACAAAGCCAAAATGACCAAAATGCACGACAATTTTTTAATAGAGCAGCTTGATCGTCAAAGCCAACCATTTAAAGTTCCGACTCGGCATCTCCAGACCGTGCCACAACATAAATCCATGATCCGAAGCAGCCATCGACAGCGTATACCTACATATGTATTTTTCGGCTTGACGTTAATCCGGTTTCTAATATGAACTGTTAAAATTCAAGTACATAGAAGCCGAAGAGCTGTAAAATCATCAATGATTACTTCGTCTCATAGAAAGAATTTAAGCAAACACTAAACAAAAAAGAAGAATAGGGTGACAAAAGCCTCTTGTTCTTCCTTCTTCTTCTGATATTTAGTACAACTTTTCTACGCGATCATTCTTAGTAAGCAATTGTTAGCAATCTTAACGTCGTATACTACATTTTTGGCATTTGCTACCCTGAAATCCATTTAATTTTTCTTCTTATGATTTGTTTCTTTGTACACCCATTTTACAGTAAGATAGTCATTATATCGTCCATGTTTGTGTGAGCTTAGTACCATGCGCTCGTATCAACTCGATATTGAAGAAGTAGACTGGAAAGCTGTATCTTGGAAAGGACATGAAGAACGTTAGAAAACATACAAAACATCCACGTCACAGTAGGAGAATAAGGCGAAAGAGAGCCAGGAATTACTGAAAATTCGTTTGGATGTGATGTCAATAATGCTCGAAGTATATTATGTAAAATTTTAAGCTGTAGTAGTATATGTAGAATTCGCCTGACAACTATCAACCAGTACAGAAAGAAAGAAATGGAAACCTACCTAAGAAAAAGGTCAACTTTTATTCATTATAATCAATTATTTTTGAAATTATTACGACTTGTCGTGAGGAAGAAAAAGGGAAGTTACCTCGAAGGCTACCAACAGGTTGTAATAAAAAGCTGCGAAAAACTGGTTCATTCACTGTTGATTTAGGAGGATAATTGGAGTATCCTCCAGGGTTCAACCAAAATAATCTCCTCTATTCAATGTCTATCATCATGTTCTTTCATATTTCAGGTTACCATCATTTAAAGTATTTTGATATACATATTTACACATCGATCGTCCTGCCTTGTCTTGAAACCATTGTAGTGTCAAGAACTCAGAAAAAGTATGAGTCATACCAAAGCTTTGGAAACCTTATCTGTGCGAGTGTCCCACATATCAAACTTTAGCGCTGAGTGGATAAGGAACGAATTGATTTATGACCGGTAAAGCCTGCTAAACTAAAATAGCTTAGGCATGCTTCAGGAGATACGAATAAAGACAAATGCACATAAGAAAATGTTACCAACATGATAAATGAATTCTTCTTACAGATTCCCACACTTTAATTGTTCTTTCATCACCAAACCAAAGTCGAGGGAATAGACTCACTCCATTTAACATAATTATTTCCTCAAATGCATTAAAAAAACAATTTAAATTGTTTATTCCATTGTTTACAAATCAACGCCATTACGCGCGCGGTAAGTTGCAAACCCAGACCGAATTTATGGCAGTGGAACATCTTTCGCCATGATAATGACATGTCGAAAACAACGGGAGTTCAAGTGACCTTGGCTTATTCCCATTTCCGCTAATGAATCACGTTAGATCTGCCAAAAGTAATGCCCGATTGCTATCTCATGGTACCTTTTGCCGCTCGTAAAGCCACTTTTCCGTTACCCGAGCCGACGCGGCTAACATCCGTCTCTTTTCGAAACAAAAGGCAGTTCCGTAAACGTCCACGACGACTTCAGTGCTTGGCGTTCGGCCGTAAAATCACTATTTATCTAGTAGTCCGAGCGAAAGAGGATACCCTGACGATGAGGACACGACAATGGCATTTAATTTATGTAGGTCAGATCTTCTCGCGATTAACTCCTTCTTCGTTATTTTGTATTAAACGGATTTGATGAAATAGTAATAAATTCGTGATGGATCAATTACACACAAATTTCATCTCTTTCCGCTGAGCATAGTAAAGTAATACAAAATATAATGATAAAACACATTTATTCATAATTTTACTCCTTTACGAGCAAAGCATCCGTGAAAACCAATCTCCAAACACTTTTTGCAATTTTCTGATGTTGGGTTTTAAATTTTATCTGTAAATGTATCCAACGCTTCTTCGGCCGATCTAAAACGCAACTTATTCTGTGGACGTGAAATTAAAAAGAAATCCTTCGGTTCCAGGTGTAAACTATATGGCGAATGACTCATTATTTCACTGTTTTGAGCACTCAAATACTCAACCGTTCGATCGGCAGTATGAGCCCCAACTTCATTAAAATGCAAGACGGTCGTCCCTATTGAAAGCTTCTTGCGAAGATTTGGAGAATTTTAAGCAAACAAACTGTAGTGAGCCATTCAACATTAATGGTACTACGATCATCTAGTACTACAACGAAAAGATATCCAGTTATTCAAACAGATGTGGTAACTATCTTTTTGTTTCTGCTTCCTTCTCGAATAATCTTTGTTGAAACGCACTCGTCCTTAAAGACCCAAATTGCATAGCTCCTTACCACTGCCAATATTTTATCACTTATACTGATGTACACCAGATGAGACGATCCATCGTCAAAGCGAACTAGCTTTGTGCTTAATTAGAAAACTACTTTCACTATTCGCAGACGCGCGTTTCGCGATCATACCGCTCATCAGTGCGACTGTGTGAAATAGTTTTCGTTTCTATAGAAGTTCTATACAAGCCCGGGTGTTAGATGTTCGTACATATGAGAGTTCAATTACGAAATTCGGCCATAGTGTACTAATTGCGCATTTTTGCAGCTATTTGATTCTACAGAAGTAGACAACTTGTTTTGCCACAAATTCCTGTAGTAGCTACAATCGCGCACTCGGCTAGCCCGCCGTGGGAAAATTGTGCTTAATTAGCGAACTAGCTTTACCATTTCACCTGGTCTTTTGTTGAACTGGCATCAATTTGTAGGGAATCCAACAGGAATGAAGTTTACATTCCTTCAAATGTTTAGGTAAAATGGTGTAGCAATCAACACAACTTCACATAAAGCTTTAGAGTTGATAAAGTTGCATCCTTTTTAGAGTAACATGTCGATACTCTTCAATTATGTAGCAATATCTTTTCGGTAATGGTCGTTTCTTGGCTTAGGAGCTCAAAAATGTAACTGCTCGATAATGTTCTTTGTTCAGTTTCATGATTTTTTATGCAAAGTGTCAATTTAAACTTATGTTCATACATACATACGTAATCCTATACCAACCTAAGAAAGACTAATTGCAACACCAAGGGCCGTTTGCACCGCTTTTTTAAGCTGGGATTAAATATTAAGTCTGATGTGAGTTAAATGCTTGCAGCGTCAACAAAGCTCGACTTATCTTTTCTTAAGTCAGGAGTAAATTAAGTCTATAATTTTCCAGACTTAACGCTAGAGTAACCTATATTCAAGATTTTTACACCACAGATATCAATTTCATGCAAAGACATAACTGGTTACAGTATTACTTACATATCAAAATGGATATTGATTGGGATGATTTATTCGAAAATGACTTTGATATTTTAGAAATAATAGATTTCGGCTTTCCAAAGCGCATTATTTATGATAGGACAGACGATTTCAGTAATTTAGATAAACTCTCATTTTTCGTAGGTATAGGCTAACTAAACCAACGGTTTTGAAGTTACTGGAGAAAATTGAAAATAATCTAGAATTTAGAACTGGTGGGTAACTACAATAGCAATTTCCTGATATTCACATTGCACAATTGCTCACATATTTGAGATTCTATGCAAGTAACAATTTTCTGATAAGAGTTTCTGACTTGCAAAAATGCATACCTCGACAATATATATATATGTAATGTACGTCATGTTCATTCAGTTCATAATTCCCGCCAAAAACACTCAGGAACTTTATAATATAATATATTGTCAAAGGCCTTATTAATACAGTTTGTTGTTAAGGTTAAGCTTATATTACATAACAAATTCATTTGTACTGACTATATACCATTGTGGCCCACTTCTTCTTATCCCCCGCGACCTCGACAATGTCAAAGACAATTGTGAACGTATCGGAAGCCATAGCACAATTGAGAGATACATATATTACAATGCCAGGTAGTGAATTGGAAACCCAGCAAATCCTTCGGGTTAAAATGTTTTTGGCATAAATAACAGGTATACAACAGACAAAGATAAATTTTACTAGAAATAAACATAGTTGCCATATCGCTTCAGACTTTGTCTTAATCTTGACTTATCTGTTGCGGTGCAAAGCTCCTCATTTTAAGCTGGGCTTAGAAATTAATCCGAACTTAACTAAGTTCGACTCAAATCGCTAAACGATTGAAACGGGCCTAAGATATTTAGGTACTGTAACCTGTGACGTATGGTCTGCGCATTTTGGTATCATAGTATAAAACAACTTTACATTTCCCGTGCATCAACACTAATGGAGAGGAAAATGGAAGCGACTGGACCCTGACGGACCAGAACTGCCGAAAGATCTGGTCGTTTACCAATCTCGATCTGTTGTTGACCACGATCTTTAAGCGTAAAAATTTGATTAACGGCAGGACAGATCGTTCGCAAATTCCTCTCGGGTGTACCCAGCTATCAATAAATCAAGTATGAATATTAACCACATACCTAACGAAGCATGTGCCCCTAATTGTATTGTGTACCCATTATATCAATGTATTTTAGTATCTACTTGTATCTTGTATCTACTCACACGGATTTACATAAAACTTAATTTACTATGTCTGAAGATTGTTTGAGGTTAAGGCTATTACGGCGTGAATTAAGTTGACAATAACTCACAAACATTGTAGATGTTAGAACATTTATCAAGTGTGATCGCCGTAAGTTCCCGCAAAATTACTGGTTAGCTGTAAACAGGATTATAATTTACAGGCCGTAAGAACATAAAAGACAATTTGTAGTCGCTCTATTAGGTAGTCGAAGCACACAATGGCTAACATATGGTTCAAAATGTAAATTATCGGGAAAGTACTACGGTTCGATATTACGTTGTTCCGGATATAATAAATCCAAAGTAAATTATACAGCGTGAAAGAAAAGTCCAGAAACGCTTATGTAATTTTCTCGAAAATTGGATCTTAGAATTGTTCAAAATTTTGGATGTGGGAATAAAATAACATGTTGATTCCGATTTTGTTTTTACGCTGTTGCCAGATTACCTGCTTTTCTGATATGTCTTTAACTATTTGAAACTTCAATTGAGACAGATCGTTGAACTGAGATTGAAAGGCACAACCAAAAATATGCAGGTTGTTGCATTTTAAAACCAATGTTATCAATATTATCATATAATTAAATGGCTCAAAGGGCCTCGAGGGCCTAAGGCTTCTTTTCCACTTTCACTTTTATTCACTTTCTGGTAATCGATGCACTGTTTGTCTCCATTCTTTTCTGTCTCCCGCCTTTGTTTTCCAGTCTCATATTCCCATCTTTCTCAGGTCTTCTTCTATACTTTCACTCCATCTTTTCTCGGCTTCCCCCTTCTTTTCTCCCATTTGGTTGCCTCTTCGTTACCAGCTTCGGGATTCGTTCATTTCACATCCTCTCTATATGGCCTAACCATCTAAGCCTTTATATAATTTTTGTCTCTTATTATATTTAGTTCCTTGTACAGTCTTTTCGATTCCTTATCCGTGCTTCTTTTCCAGCGCTCTGCTGTCTTCCTTTCCCCAATGCATAGCTCTTAGTTTAGTATTTTTCTTTCCCATCTGCTTAGAATATCCTCTTCCGTTTTGTTCAGTATCCACGTCTCTGCTGCATATATTACTGTTGGTCTTATTACAGTTTTATATATTCTAGTTTTTGCCTTTCTGGATACATACTTGGAGGTCATCAGTTACTTCAAGATGCCACATTTTTGATTTCCTTTAATTATTCCTGCTCTTCTTTCTCTCCTATCAGTACCCCAAAGTATATAAACTAATTCACCCCATCGAAATTATATTCTTTCTCTTCCTGTACTCTCACAGTCAGACTTTCGATTTTTCTTCTGTGCTTCCCATCACCTTGTATTTCGTTTTCTTTTTCTGGCTAATTTTCAATTCGTATCCTCTTGCTTCTTTTATCAGTTGCCCCACAATTTTTTTCAGCTCTTTTTCCCACTTTGCTATAATGTTTAGATCATCTACGAAGGCCTGATGTTCGCTGCTGAGAATAGTTTCTTCTATTTTTAGTTTACTGTTTCTTATTATTTCTTCTAGCAGTACATTGAAAAGTATCAAAGATAATGGATCGCCTTGTCTAAGACCCCTTTTTACTAGAAATTTTTCTGACCTAAATCTCTTCCATATTACTTCATTGTAAGTTTCTTCCAGGGTCATTCTTATTACTCGTATTAATTTTCTTGGTATTTCCATTTCGGTAATCGCTTGATACATTTTCTCTCTGCTCAATATTATTATAAGAGCGATTTATCTGACAACAGTGTAAAAACCGAAATTAAGATCGCCATAGTCTTATACCTGCGCATCCAAAATTTTTACCATTTCTAAGGACCCATTGGAGAGAAAATTAGGTGCTTCTGGACATTTCTTTCACACCGTATATAGTGTCCTATTAAATATATACATATACACGTATGTATGTATGTGCCAAAAAGTACATTAACAGAAAAGATTCAGTAAAATTTTAACTGTAAGCTGTACAATCGTATCAGTCATAAGCAAATGCGCTAAGAATAAAACTAAAAACTTGCAACTAACTGAACATAGTAATAATTTTTACCATTAGAAGACAAGTGATTGGAAAGTTGCAAGACAATTTCCATTTTAACGAACTTGTAGGATATGGTTTGTTATTAAATATACACTACCATTGGTACTGGCGCAATTATAACGGAAGGACGTTTAAAAAGTAATTCACGGCTGCATGCATAAGAGCATATAATCTCTTCTCGTGATTCTGTTAACGATGCCTTTAAAGGAGAAAATTATCTAACTGTCTGCCAAAAATGCCTTCTTCAACGTTTTGTAAAGAACGGACAAAATTCAAATTTACAGTTTTAATTATAAAAAGATTGTGATTTAGAATATTTTACCTGTTATGCGAAAATGTTTTTCATATTGGACTGTTATTGAATTAAAAATTAGTTTTCTTTAAGAATCCAGGATTATCATCAATTTCAATTCAAAATTAAGTTTGGCAATAAGCAACCGTTATAAGAACTATGCTAACAGCCACAACAGAGTTGGAGAGAAAGCAGGTATCATCAAAGAAATAATGGAAATATTCCAAACAGCACCAGTTTCATATAAGGAAAAATATAAGTCAAAATTCTTAATTTGTTTTACACATCTGATCATCAAAATCTGATCAAAAACAGATCACGAAGAGCAAAAGTAATCAGAAAGTGAAATGACAATAATAAAATCCATCACAACCAATTTTAACTTCAATTGATGATTACGATTTCATACATATCTTTTGCAACTCATATCAACTTACACTGTAGTTATCTAATGAATAACGAATACGATTCCCTTTTAATTCATTCACCTTCAATAAGGCACAATACTGAAGCTTCGTGTTATTATATACATAGTAGTTTCCGTGACCATAAAAGCGTGCCACGATCTCCTGTATACAATGAATTATGATTGCTAAAGTTGAAGTATGCATCCGCACTTTACATGGTCATCACGAATGCGTAATGCCCATTATGCAAATTATATAGAACTTCAAGATATTATTAGAATAAGATGCGGTAAAAGTACTATCAGATGATTTGGTGATGAAAGAACGTTCAAAACAATTAGATAAAATACTTCAGTGTATGAGGTATTTGCGTGAGTTGTAAAGTTCTATACATATTTTCAAGATGAAACTTTTTTTTGTAACTTCAATTACCCTTTCAAATACAAATTTGTCTCATTCACACCGTTTACACTGGTCTACAATTATTTTGACAGTATGGTCAATATTGAGAGAAACTTTATTGGACCTACCCCATCCTTTGGATTTAACAAAGGTCTCCTTAAAGAGGAGATAAAGAAGTGGACAGCATCCATCACTACAAAATACTGGAATGACACCAGTGAGCTGGAACATTCCAAAATGTTTCTGAGCTTCGACGCTATGAAGGCGGACCTCGCCCTAAAACTGGACAGGAGAAGCTTAAAGACACTGACGGGGGCACTCACAGGCCATTATATCTGCAACAAGCACCTACACAAAATGAGCTTATCCAACACGGACACTTGCAGATTCTGCGGTGAAGTAGAAGGAATCAACGGAACACCATTAGTGATCAATAATTGTGGGGCACTGGGCCACAGGGGATACAGAATACTACATGCATATACGCTGAGTGAAGAGGACCTATTAACACTCCCATTGAAGCAGCTGATCCTGTTCCTAGACGTATTAAGCAAATAAAGACAAGGGGAAGCACAATAGATCAACGTGGTCGCAGTGCAAAGGCCAGACCCCACCTCATTACATTACATTACATTACATGGTCAATATTTGCTGAATCGTATATAATTTGAAGTTAGAATTTCGCTATCGGCTATTTTGTATGATGAATATATGAGGAATAACAGCTAAGACTAGACACTACTAAATATCCTAATATTCCCTCTGCCATAAGACCTGTGTTTCACAGTCAACAGCTTCCAATTTCAGTGCCAGCAAACACATTAGACGAAGATGAAGATTTATCAAATGATGAAAAAACTAAAACAAATACTTTTCGTAACAGGCAGTGTCATTTTAAACATTTTTTTCCCAATTTGGGATTTGATCTATTATACTGATGTGGAATCTCTACTAGAAGTTTTGGGACATATGTACCATCCTGATAAATGGTGTGTTTCCATAGACTCATCAAAGCGCAGTTTAAAAATACTCTTTGTTCATATTGGAAATAAATACCCTTGAATCTCTTTCGCCCATGCAATTCGCACGAAGAAGACATATGAAAATATGAAACTTGGATATGATTAAGTATGAGAAACATTTGTGGCATACTTGTTGAGCCCTGACGCTGATAGCACTGTTACTCGCTTTAGAACTTGGGTATATTAAATTTTGTTGTTTCTTGTGATAATAAAAATCATTATGTTAAAAAAGGGGTCGCAAAAATAAATGTTGACAGTACGAGAGCACGTTGTGAATCTGACACTAGTAAAACCTGAAAAGATTTCCTTCCACCACTACTAGGTTTAAAGAAAGATTTTGTTAAAGCAGTGGATCGTAATGGGACTGGATTTCACTTTTTGGGATACAAGTTCCCTAATATAAGCTATGCTAAAATAAAGGAAGATATATTTGTTGAGCTGTAAATAAGAAAACTAATGAACGTTGTCTAGTTTGAAGACCTTTTGAATGATTGTGAGGTTGCTACGTAGAGTCTTTTAAGAAGGATAACTACAAAGAACTTATAATTGAGCTTCTTCAAAACTATAAGGCACATAAATGTAGTGTCACTAAAGATCCACTTCTTAGATTCTCATCTGATTTTCCTCCTATCAATCTTTGAACTGTGAACGATAAACATGGAAAACTCTTTTACCAGGAAATATCCACCATAGAAACACGCTACCAGGAAAAATGGAACCCTAAACTGCTGGCTAACTACTATTAGAATCCCAAGACTGATGTAGCTACAGCAAACCAGTCTGCCATGTTTGCCACAAAATGAACTTACATACATTCTTCCTTTATCATGTTCTCCTGAAGAAGTCCTGATAATAATATACATCCAACCATTTGTTGTGCCCACTATGATACGTCTAAAGCTTGAAATATGTTATGAAAATGTTTAATAGAGATTATACCATTCTAATCTATTCCCTAGGTAAGACAAAATTTAATTTTAAAGAATGGGGAAGTTATTAAAAAAATTCCCGTCGGGTTTGAGAAAAAGGAAAAGAAATTCTAACCGAAACCAACTTATTGTTAGTAACAGTTTGGAACCATTGTTCTCCTGAAAACGTCCAATGTTCAAAGTTTATGCCTTAAACTGCTTAGCCCGTAACATTCCCAAAGAACATGCTCTAATATCTCCTACTACCACTTTGCAGATCAAATTTGCTACTGCCCAAATAGTGTGAAATAAAAATGAAGACATCAGCATCCTCCAAACAGATTTATAATCTTCTAAGTTTGATTTCTGCTTATTCACAATGGTTACTCTATTCTGGCATTTGAGGACTTCTCATTGCATAAAATATTTGTGATTAAATGTTTCTACGTTCTACGTGCCATTTCTTCAATAAGTCTCCCATTCTCAATTTGATGATGCGATATAGGTACATATGTACATATTTCAAAAATCAAACTTTGCTTTTTCTGCTTGCTTCTATATTAGTCTACATAAAACCCTGTACAAAATAACAGAAGTAGTCCCTGAAGTAGTAGAATTGCAAATCAAATTGTCTTTATTGCTTTTCCAAATACTTTCAAAAACAGTTTTTTCTGTAACTGACAGCACTGCTCTTATTCTGCATATACATATTATGAGTATAGTATTTTAAATCTAGTTTAACGTCTTTTTGTATCCTTCTGCCTCTTAAAACGCCGGGTTTAGGTTTCATACATGACTTTTTGCTATGGCTTTCCCATCTTCATTCGTTTTACTAAATCACGAAATATTTGTTTCATTCATTATACATTGGTGATTCTTTTTCTTCCTTTTCTCTTTTATTTAGGTGTATTATCAGATGAGATGATATTATCCACAAATAAGAAATATTTGTTTCTTGCATCAAATTCATAATAATTGTATGAATCACCTAATAGAAACTAACGCATTCCCCTAATTGTATCAAACATTGTAGCTCTCTATAGATAGAGTAGGATAACATCAGGAATTCGTTTCAATCAACTTCTTCTTATAAGTTTTTATCGGACACACACGGATAAAGAAGAAGGAAACGCGATAAATAACGAAGCCTATAAATCTTAGCTCATTAAAATCATTAAACTATATCCATAACGATAACATGAACTTCAAATTATGTGCCTGATTACATCTGCGTCACTTTCTACCATAAATAGAAGTAGAACGCGAATTAATTTCCAAGTCTAACGAATTGCCGCGATCCCGTTTTGCGGAATTGAAAAACGCATTTCGAGTTTTTATTAATTTATACGTCGTGTTACTGTATGTGTGAATTATTTACGAAGATAACGAATGATCCGTATAAAATGGATAGAAAATTTTAAAAACTGACAAAAACTGCGCATGCACAAGAAAACGCCAAGTTCATTTCTGGGGAGCACTAAGAAAGGTAATCGAATATATGAATCATCTTGGGACAAATAAATACCTTTAAAGTAGACTCAAATACAATTTCCTCAATCCTGAATCTCACACATTTCACCAGAACCAACTATACGAGGGATGTTCCTAATATTCTAGGAATTGGCTCTAGTTTACTTGCTTGCATCTTATAGATCACACTATTATTATACGTAAAACATCATAAATAGGTGATTTGCAGGAACTCCGAAAAATTATTTGATGACGGTTTAAAAAAATAGGTTCACGTTGGGATAAGTGTATTCAATTAAAAGGAAATAGGAAAAATATATAGCCAAATTCCTAGATCTTACGAAACATCCTTCTTATATTATACTTAAAGAGCTTATTCAACGTTATTGCTTCGGAAGAATAAATCAAGGTTCGTCCATCAATCAATTTGCGATGCTGGACATGTTCAAGCGACACAAACGGTAGTTAAGAAATTAAAACGATCCTACTTCTCGCATTTCATATCTATCCGCGTTCCTGCTGTGAAAGAGGCATTCTTATCCGCTTACCGCGTATTAATTAACTATAACTAACTTCGAGTAATTATCACTTACCTGCGGACTTTTTTGCATTTCCTACCAATTATTTTCCAACCTCAGTACAAATTCGTGCGTTTAGTTACTGTTTTATGCAAATTGTTTTAAAGTGACGTTTGATAACTTAATAGAAAACTAACATTTCTTATGTTATATAAGAAGGTATGACAGGCACGTCATTTACAGAAATAATATTTCTTCTTCTTGTTCCTTGTTACTCCTCTTCGAGCACAGGACATTAGTTTGGTGTTTCTGTTATTTTGATCTAACGACAATGTTGCTAGCCCTGTACGTCCTCACATTTCTCGACATACTTTTCTACCAGATTCTTCAATTTCTCTCTGTCCTTTGCTGGTTTCTTCAATTCATCACAAGTTTTCTTCCGTTTCTTAATTTGTCGATGTATCTTTCTTCACGTGTTTTATGGACTTTTCTTTTCCTTCTCTTCTCAGGTACTTCGTATTCCATAACTTGTCTAATTATGTTCTTCCGTGTCTTCCGCATAGTAAGTGTTATCTTTTTCCATTTTCACAAATAACTTTAAGAAATCCAAATATGATCTTTAGAGACTATCCTAAAAATTGCTTAGTCATCTTCCAAATTACACTAAAAAGATGGTATGCTTCTTGTGATTATGATCGAAGCCCATTTATTCACAAGGTTTGACCTTTTGTAATTTTTAATATTTACAATCATTAGATTTTTAGAATTAAACGTAAAAAGGAAAGATAATTATTACCATCTCGTTTAAGATCGAGTAAGTTTCTGGCAACCTTTGCTTGTGATTGTGCTCGTCCATTGATATTGGCCACAACACAACTCACTTGATTTTCTTAACAACATCTTCAGGGACGGAAACAAGAAAATCATTACAATTAAATCAAAGAGGCATTTCCAATATCTCTAATTTTCAAGAAAATTTTGTTTCGCATGTAGTACATACGTAATTCCTCCTTACATCAATTACTGGTCTTAAAACGGTATCAGAACAAAGGATCATTTGTCATACTCGACAATTATGATGAATAACACATCGTTTGTTGAATAAAGTGTATTGTAGGAATAAATCTAACTTAAAGATGCCATAAAGTCGCGAAAGATTATTTATAGATAAAATAGTAGTTATTCATTCAATTTGCCTAAAGGGATTGCATCAATCACAAAGATGGCAAAATGAAAATCTTGTACCAATTTTCTTCACCAGATTGTCCAAAATTAAAATCTAAATGTTATTTTCTTTTTGTTTTCCTTTTTAACATTGTTACGTTGTTTTCCTAAATTCAGAAACCTTTGACAAGTTCATTAACTAGTTTTAATTCAAAATTTTAATCGCAGAAGTAGAAAAACATAAACCATTTTTTAGAAATATAACCGCTTAAAAATAAGCGATGTCCCTCTTTTAAAACAAAACTCGCTAGTAGTGGGAAAAAGATCAAAAAAGAAATTGAAATATCACTTATTATTATTATGAACTGAATAAATACGTTGCAACTTCTTTATAAATATTCACAAGTTTATTTAGTGTAAGTAAGCCAATTGGTCTTTCTTTTAACCGTAAACCTTTGTAGATTTGTTTAATCCGTTGAACATCATCACATCTCCGCATTCATATAATTATATGATATTGAAAGGCTCCAGGTGTTAAAGACGGACCGTGCCATGTTAATAACAGGTTCTATTTATATTATTAGCGAGATATCGAAATCAATTATTCCAATAATTTCATATTTTACGGTACCGTAATCTCTGTATGTATGAATAGTGTGATTAACGACCTTACTTTACCCATCTCATTACCTTCGAATCACAAGACGACCTGCTTTCTAAGCGAAGGGAAGAAATAACTGCAAGCAAAATCCATAAATTGAGATGACATTAACATTAAATCCCATCACACAGGTAGTATTATAAAAATAACGATAATAATAGTAAATAGAACTGTTTAGTTCGAGAAGAAGGCCATTTGCGTCTTTGGTTGCAGAAATTGTTCATTTTCAACTTTTACGTTAGATTTATTTTGATTGAAGCAGATATAGCCAAATTTCAAGGAAATATCCCTCATAATTCTTTTATTTCGTCAATTTTCATGAAAATTACGATGTAGTTTTTCAATGTAATCTTCATTTATTTGAATATACTTATTTCAACGTTAATTTATTTTTTAACCGTACTCAAAAGAACTTTCTCGGAGTCTCTGCAATTCATCTATATAAACATATATAGCAAGTTACCTCACACAAAACGAACAGTCGGTAGTGGTTCTTTCAAATTTGGGAACAGATGAAAATCACTGAGAGCCAGATCTGACGAATAGAGTGGATGTGGAAGTAATTGCCAAGTCCAATTCGTCTAAAACATCTTTCGTTCTTTGTACGGTATGAGGTCTTGTATTATCCTGTTAGAGTAACGGACACAAATGCAACTTCGTAGGCCGTTTCTTGTAAAACGTCTATCGGCATGAACCAGATAAGGGATTAGAATAATATTCTGGGTTAATTGTATTACCTTTAAGCGAACATCCTTCTAGTTTTTGCTATTCTTTCAACTAATTCTTGGTCTCAGAATTGAAGGTAGGTACCATGCTTCATCAATAATCATTATCCGTTGCTAAAATTGGTTCCGTAACGTGCCAAAAGTTCTTAAAATTGGCTGTATGTGTTGGACCTGTTAAGTTTCTGTTCCGATTCCAACAGCCTTGACATCCTAGGCTAAGACTCACGCCCAAGCGTTTGTGTAAAATCGCATGAAGCCATCATCCACCTATTCCAACACTTCTCTAGACTTTGTACAACACCTTGCAGTCGTTGATCGGTTTCAGAAGGTTCCACTTTGCCTCTTTCAATAAAAAGACAGTTCTTTGTGATTTGATCTTTCATGATCGCAAAATCAGCGGTACGGTCTGTATCAGTCAAAGAGCTAAAGTATACCAAACAATATTGCACGGGATGACTGCGTAAATATGGTAACACTTGTTACCTGACCAATAGCGTGACCTATACGACGCAATTGAACCATTGATTGAACAAGAGCCAAATTCCAAGAACATTCGACACATCCCTCGTATTGTCGAACTTTTTAAAGATGGGTTTAAATAAACCTGAAGAAATTGAAAGGCTATCTAATGATGCATTAGCAACAGGTCTTGTAAAAACATCAATTTCAAAATAAGATAAACGTATATGCTAGACTTTTAAGTATTTTCTGTTTTGTTTCAGGCCAAGTTAATACACGCCCAAGACTATGAAGGTAAGTGTAAACTGTAAATTCTCTTTTGGATTGGTAAATGCAACAAGGGCTTTAAACTCTTTAGTATCAAATAACCATTGAAGCTATCTAAAATCAGTGTGGTGAGGTTAAAGGGTAATTTATTTAAGTTAATCCTAGATTGGTTTTAAATTATTTACGTCCTCGGGAATTTTAATGTTTTCATTTGCGACCTCCGTGATAAAGAAGTTGTCAAATTCTCTTTTATCTGTTTATGCGTAATTTTTTAGGCTTGAAACTTATTGCAGCTATTTTTTTATAAAATTTCAACTGTGTTTTTTCCCTAGCATTATTCTTCAAATTTCTAGAGATTGTCTCAAATATGTTAGTCAATTTATTAACTTGTTCTATGTCTTCGTGACGTAGCAGTATAAATATTAGAAGTGGTTAGTCTGCTTTTAATTATTTGTTATTTCTTATTACATTACTTCTTAATATTTCGCATGTTAGCTTTGTTTCTAAGGAATTAACACAATTTTACATAAGCAGTTGAAAGTGTGGTGCAGATCTACGCTAGATCGCTTTGTCAATGGCTGGTCTCATCTGGTGTATGTACATTATTGTAAGTGATGAAGCATGGGTATACGATGATCCAGAGCAAGAACCAACAACGGGCAGTCTGGATCTTTAACCAACTCCAGTAAACGTTATCAGTGAGAAAAACCGAAACAAAGAGGTGATCACCACGTTGTTTAATTACTGTCGTAATAAAGGATTGCCGTACTGTAAATGCTGAATAGTTCATTATAGTTTGTTTGTCAGGTTCTTCAAACTGTTCGCAAAAAGGATAAAAAATATCAGATCATCTAGCATCTTGATAATGCTCGAACTCACCCTGCTACTCTAATGATCAAGTATTTCAATACCCACAACAGTGGCATAATCGCTCATTCGCCATACAGCCCACTGGAACAGCCACTTGGAACTTAATTTCCTTTCTTGATGTGTAAAGCAGAAATTACGTTTTACTAATTCGCGAAGTTTGTCAAAAATGTTTTGGAGATTGGTTTTCATAAATGCAAAAGTATATTGCCTGTAAAGAGGAATCCTTTGAAAATTTCTAAATAAATGTATCTTTTCGATATATTGTGTCTAACTTTACTAGACTCGGCTCAAATAAAACAGCATTTGGTGGATTTTCCTTCCTTCTCCCATTTATTTCCCTTAAAATTTTCTGAGGGCAGCAATTCTCTACCCTAACCACTTACACGCAGCCATAGACAGATTTCGGGTTTGGTAAGTCTTCTTTCTTCGCCCAGCTGTTCTCTTTAAGATATCCTGATATTGAGCTACGTATTTATCACAACCACCTAACCGAGATCTTAAGCAGACTAAAACTCCATAAAACTCCAGCAGCGAATTTTACCGTAGAAATTGAGCAAAACGAACGAGCACGTTTACGACGCGCATAAAGCGTACCGGTACGCCTTACATAGTTCCATAAACACGTGTAATTGAAGAATACTACTACGTAACTACTTACACGATAGCATCTGGTTTGATAAACGGGCGACATAATTGGGTCGGGAATCGTGCGCTTCACGGCGCTTTACGTTTTATGCGGCTCATATACATACATATATTATAAAGCTAACTGTATATACAGTTCATGGATTGTAAATTAGCGCATGACACGAATGGATGCACCTGATTCCCTCTCTGCACGCCGACGTGCTTCTACTTGCGGTCGATGAAAGTCATGCAAATAATGAGAATGAAAAAATAATGTTTGCTTCGTTACGTCATAGGTGGGTATCCAGTTACGCCGTTAAAAATTCCATATACTGTTCTACAAGTCCGTCCAAACATACAGGAATGATCTTACGATTTGCCAAAAAGTTACTGTCGCGTTGCAAAATTGATATGTGCGAGGTATGTCTCCAGAGTTATAGAAATTTGGCTTTCATCAAAATTGCAATGGAGTTTTTCACCACAACCTCAATTTAATTGAACACTCTTATCCCAGCGTGAAACTATTTTTTTTAAACCGTCCTCAAGGAACTTTTCGGAGTCTCTGCAATCTGCCTATTTATAGCTAGTTTTACCTCGTTTAAGGTCTCATCTCGAAGACTCTGGAGTGGTTTTTTCAATTTGGGAACAGATAAAAATCACTATGAGACAGATCGGGCGAATAGGATGGATGGCGAAGCAATTCCCATCACAATTCAAATTCGTCTTTTGTGCCGTGTGGGGTATGGGGTATATATGGGAATGATACAAAATTAGAATAACATTCTGCGTTAATTGTCGTACTTTCCGTACTTCCTAGAATACCGTAAGTATTACCTCTTCAAGCGAGGAAACTGCACGTTTTTAAGCTGAAGCCCTTCTTCTTGTTTGTGCCATTTTTTTGACTGAAAACATCGTTCTTCGTGCGGTATGGAGTCTTGCATTGTCCTGTTGCAATAACAAATGCTTATCCAACTTTCCAGACTGATTCTTCCAAAGCGCCTGCCATAATGGACTAGATAAGAGATTAGAATAATATTCTACATTAATTTTCGTACTTTTCCGATAATCTATAATAATAATAGCATTGAAATTCCAGAATACTGTAAGTATTACCTTTCCAACCGACGAAACTGCACGTAGTTTAACATGATGTCCTTCTTCTTATCTGCGCCATTCTTTCAACTGACAACATCATTCTTCGTGGAGTATGGAACCTTGCATTGTCCTCTTGCAATGAAGAACGCTTATACAACTTTTCAAGCCATTCCTTGCAAAACGCCTGCAATAATGAGCCTGATAACAGATTAGAATAATATTTTGCGTTAATTGTAAAATGTTTTAATAGATAATCCATAAAAACAATCTCCTAGAATGATTTTTGGGTTCAGAATTGAAATAAGGTGTCTATGTTTGATCGGTAATTATCCGTTGTCAAAATTGGTCGCCGTAACGTGCTGAAAGCTCTTGAAGTTAGCGACATGTGTCGGACCTATTGAATTTCTGCTTCGATCCCATAAGCTTTGGTACCCACCAGGCTGAAACCTTATTCACACCCAAGCATTCATATAAAATCTCATGAATCTGTCATGAATCTATTCCAATGCTAACGCTAATTCCACAAATATTTATTTGCCTATTATCCTTCATTAGGTTCTTCACTGCAGACACATTTCTTTCATTTACAGAGGTGCTCGGCCGTCCACCACGCGAATCGTTTTCTAGTGACATTCTACCAACTTTAAAACGATCGGCCTATCGATAGACTATACTTTCAGATTCTTCAGACTCTTGTCAAGACTTGTCTCTGAACAAGAGCCTAACCTATAAAATTTAAGCAATTGAACTAAAACCAAATTGCTAGTACATTCGATTCAGCCTTCAAATCTAGTGTTAAAGCCAGATATACTGAAAATGAGCCTGTTATGCTTAATTTAGAGTGTGTCAGTTCTTTTGAAACCAAAGAGATAAACTATACAGATTCGTTCAATGTTTACATGAAAATCGTGTCATATGGGCTTCAGTTTTGATGCTTCATAGATAAAACCTTTAAATGCTCATTCTTCAGTGGTGTGCGATCTGCTTGCTAAATAACAAGGAGAAACTGTTTAAACACGTCAACCCGCTACAGATATCTGCGTAGATAGGTGCATTTGTAAGAATATAGAGATGAAGCTCTTATGTGGTTCTGAAAATTCTCAAATTTTGAATTACTTGTATACGTATACTATCTTGATGAGTTAAATTACTTGATTCCGATCTTTGTCTAATAAATTATTCAAAATAAACGTCAGCGGAATTATTTCTATCACCACGTCATACTTTTGCAGTTTATTTTTTTTACTTTAGTTATTTATTCCTTATAATTTATTAACTAAATTATTACATCAAAAGAATATTGTGTAAATTATTTTTTAAATAATTCAAAGAAATACTTTAACCCTGTATTTATAATAAACGTTGAATTATTCCTAAAGCTAAATATAACTTATCTACCTTAAATAAATCGTTGCCCATTGCTTGAAGTAACAGTTTCATAAATAAGGAAAGGAATACATAATGAACAGAGGTCATTAAATGTATTATAGTATTCATAACGATCTATGCGCATAATGAATTCTCCTTTACAAGACAAGGCGAATAGCAATCTGTGGTTATCTCATTTATTACGCCGATTTTGTGGAACATCGCTTTCTCCAAACGTAGTTCTTAATGCGTTACGAGTGACGGGAGCAAAGATTTACCATCGAACAATAGTGCGAATACTCCTCATAAACAATTAATAATTCCTAGAGTAGTAGGTTTTACAAGCGTGCCACTTTATGGAAAAGAATCATGTTTAATTATCCTATTAGACATCATTGATTTACTGGATAATTAATTGTAGGTGATATACGTATGAGCTTCAGCCATTTGCTTAACTGTTAAACGTCCGATATTTTCATCTTAAAAACAAATGTATGGGGAATTAGCTAGGTTTTGTGTATAAATACACAAATGCTTCTAATGGAAATGTCTATTGAAGCGCTGTATTTGCAGTTAGATTTGTGTAAAGATATTATCTGTTTTGGATATAATCAATTACTATATAGCAACGTATCAACGTAACGTAACTTAATATTAGAGAGCTGCTAGTTACGAGTATTATACACCGGATGTTCAGGTTAAGTGGAGAAAGGGTGTGCAAACCAATGAAGCTTCAAGGGGAGGAAGGTATATACCATTAAATGAATGCTCTCGACAAAATTCTACGGTGAATAAATTTTATCTACTTGCACTTGCACTCAAAATTTGTTTTCTTTACAGTCACCATCTTGAAATCGTCATAAAAATGTATTTTCCACTATATCAAACATTCATCCATGGAATGAAAGTGAATTATTAAACAGCATTCTCATAAGTATGACAATGCAATGTGAATTGAGTGAAGGAATAATTCTGTAGTACGAAGGTTAGATTGAAAAATTTCCGGAATGACAATGAAAACAAAATAATACGGATTCAAGTTATATTTTATTTTTCAATATAATCCCGTCGTAACTCAACACACTTGGTCCAACGTTTCCCTAGCTTTTCGGTACCCTCCCGGAAGTAACTTTCTTCAAGGTTCTCAAAATAATCGTTTACAGCTTCCATCAGTTCTTCGTTCGACCAAATGTTCTTTGCACCCAGAAATGTTTTGAGTTTCGAGAACAGATGGAAGTCTGGCGAATCCCTGATCAGGGGAATAGGGCGAATGCGGAAGGATTTCGAACTTCAATTTTGTAAATTTTACTGAGCGATTGCAGTTGAATAAGCTGGTACATTGTCATGGTGAACCAACACTTTGTTTTTAACCATTTACGGGCGTTTTTCCTGTATTTCTGCTTTCAATTTGTCCAAAGGTGATGTGTAATATTGGCCAGTAACAGTTTTGCCTTTTTCAAGATATCTAATTGCTAAAATTTCTTTTGTGTCCCAAAAACCGATGCCATCAACTTTTCAGCCGAGTGAATCTTCAAAAGTGTTTCACCGCGTACAATCACTGTTTTGATTGTATTTTTATTTCTGGTGTATAGTGATGAATCCAGGTCTCACGCATGGTCACGAATCGTCTCTTGAAATTTTTGGATTTACCGTAAACACTTCCAAACAATCGACTGAGGCTTGAGCTCGAATACTCCGAATTGAGCAAATGCGGCACCCATCTTGCAAAAAGCGTTTTTAAACCCAATTCATTAAGTAAAATACGAATCACTCATTCATAAGAGACGCCAACGGCTTCCTCAAATTCATGCACTTTTATTCGGCGGTCTGGCAAAACCATATTATGAATTAAGTAATCTGTTTAAGCCAAACGTTGAGAATTTGAAATAACTTTGTTAAGTAACAGCAGTTAAGTACTATAAGAAATCTTCAAGTAATGAAAGCAAATAAAGTCTCATCATTGTTTCGAAAAGTGTTGAAATAACTCTTTGTAGACTGTTCGGCTTTAAAACATCAATCGGCCTCGACATATACTTGTTCAGTTTATATAATTCATTATTGTTGTTATCTTAATGAAAAGTTTCAACTGAAATTTATTCGAATTTGTAGAAAATTCCAACGTAAATCCGATCGAGTGCTAAGTTTTCCAAATAATTCTCCCACTGTAGCTGAAAACACTACTTTATTAACCTTCCTATACTCACGCATACGGTCTGTGAGACCGATTTATATAGTATAGTATATGTCTTTCATTTTGACGTGAGTATAGGAAGGTTAAACATGATACAGGACTCAGATACTAACAACACTTAAAACTCACGACAGGTCACATCGCACTGTTCACTCGGTATAGCTGGATATAGTCGCTGCCGAATAGACTGTTTGAAATTCCCGCGACGATTTCATATATACACCGACAGAGCCTTTGTCAATTGAAAAATAACCGTCCTTTTTCCCATCTAAACGTAACTGAAATACTCGCGCTTCTCAAGCTTTCCAGGCTTTTCCAACATTTCCGCAATCTAAAGTTAAAGATAAATAGCTAAAAGTCCGAAGGTAAACTATTTTAAGGATGTGTCCTCCCCCACGAAATAAACAAAAGTTCATACAAACATTTAGCATTCAGAGTAAATGTTTAAAGTGCTCTTCATTTTATCAGGACGATCTTTGATAGTTGCTACTGCTTCCACAATGCGATTGTTTAGCTCTTCTTGTGTGCCAATAAACGTAAAATAAACCATAGACTTCATCCAGCCCCACACAAAGTAATCCAATGGCGTTAGATCAGGAAATCGTGGTGGCCATTTAACACGTTCGTTTCGATCAATCCATCGATTACCATATGTTATGTTCAAGAAATCAATGACAATATGAGGAAAATAAGAAGGCGCACCGTCATGCATAAAGCACATCTCCGGCTTATTGGCTATTGGAATATCTTCTAGAAGGTTATACAGATCATTTTTGCAAAAGATATTCCTGAAACCCTTGTTGGTAAAAAACAGAGGCCGATGAGATTGTTTCCAAGAAGACCATAATAGACACTTAATGAAAAGGTATGTTGCTAATGCATACTACCAGTTGTATGAGAGTTTTATTCGTTCCATTCCATTCTGATGCTAGTGCTAGGAAATAACTGAACCTCATTTTAGGGTGCCAGTTTCTCTAACATAAGACATTTTTCAATGGCTTCAAACGTTTTACGATTTGGTATCCTTCTAGGTAGGAAATGTTTCATGGTATCTTCGAACAGCAACAGCGCCATTTTTATGTACCTCGCTATAAATTAAAAGCATATCTGTTTGTTCTTCAAAACTAAGCAAATTTGTGTTATCTTCCATGACAGTAACAAATTGAAGAGATTTCAAAATACTATTCACTCACACGAAAACGAGCATAAACTAGTAAAACAGGTTACTTAATACTATCAACAGATTTAATGACATGATTAATCAATTGTTTTAAAAAACGATATGCAATTGACGACTCCTTGATTAATTTCGGACTTTATTTATTTTAACTTTAAATATTTCGTTAAAAAATATTTTGAGCCGTATGTTTGTATGAACTTTTTTGTTTATTTCGCGTTGGAGAACACAGTGCCGCGCAATTCCGAAACACCCGATATATATTCTGCGGCTTTGGTGGTTGATGTTTAGCTCAAAACTGTTTACTTAAAATATTTATGGCTGATCAAGTACCATAATTAAAAACATATTTTTACTATAGATTTTTTATCTTTTAATGAAACAATTACCATTCTTACATACGACGTTATCTTAGGATCTCACAATTACTTTACTTCTAATGTAATAATTAACTTGATAAATAATAATATATATATAATATTAAATTTTCCATGAACCCTTCACCAACTAAATCTAACTATTATCTATAGTATAGGGAGACCGGGGCTAGTTGTGACATTTTTCATATTGTTGAATTTTACAGGAATAGTTTACACATATTGGGCTTGTCATATATGGGCCAAAGACACTAGGTCTTCCTACATCTTTTGGTAATATTAGTTTTGAAATACGTTTTTCCGTTCGTGTTAAAAAAAAATTGTTTTGCTGCAATGCACTTTGTCACAACTTGCCCTGGCATGGGGCATGTTGTGACACATATGTACAGTGATATAAACAAAATAAATATATTCATTACTGGAGTAATTGTTTAATCACAGAACAATTTGTTTGATTTATATGGTTTATTACACAACTAATATTACAATAATAATACGTCATAAAAACAAATAATTATTCAGGTTTGATAAAAAAGTGCATGATGTTTTATTATATTATTCAATGGCAACTTATATAAAATTCGTAGAAGTAGCGGCCTGAGTCCGGTGTACACTACCTACTTAATGATAACACGTATCCACTATTTTATCAATTATTATGTTTACAGGCTTTTGTTGCTGTGCCTGTTTCGTCGATATTCCATAGGTCATTAGAATTAAAATTTTATTTTCTAGAATAGCTCCTAAATTGTCAAGAAATGTATTAACATTATGCTTGTTGAAACTCGTATTACGACTTAAGCTGGTAGCTTCGGGAATACATAGAGAGATGTTATTGTGACACTGCATAAATTTAGTCATCCAGTCACCACTTGCGGATTTGTTGGCGGTCAAGTTCTGAGGAATTTGAATTTTATTTGCTATGGCAAATTCGTATGCTAAAAATCTTAGTTCAGAAGGACTGATGCCGTAGAATATATTTGCTGATTGTATTGCATTCTTGTTGAGGAGTGAATATCATACGGAGCTTTTGATATCCCATGTGAATGACTCCATCAGGATTAGCTTTCCTTTTTTTTTTATAAATCGCTGTTGTGACATTCGATTTATATTAAACATTTCCGCTGCGTTCCTTAAGCTATATCTTCCGGATTGTACTTCTATCTCAGCCTTCTCGTAGTTTTCCGAGGTGGCTATTGCTTTTTCCGTTTTCCTTTTGTAATTTCTCACCATTTTTTCTAGAATAAACAACACTACATTAGAATTTAACCGGGGCATGTTGTGCCGCTGGCACAACGTGCCCCGTGGTGACTGTCACAACTGATGATGAATGAATTTAAAATCAAACTATATCTAATTGCAGGTAACGTATTACTTTTGCTAATGATGCTATAAAAGTCTACATACCTTAGTTTCCCTGTTAGAAAATCGTTTCAAACAGACTCGTAAAATTTTACTTTTTAGCGCCGAAAACACAAAAACACTGTAACTTCAAAACCCTACAATGCTTCCACTTAGAACTCGGAGAACACGCTGAGACAAAAAATTGAGACAGCCGTGGTGGACTATCTACTGCTACTAACTAACGGGTAGCTCAATAAATTGAATGTCACAACTTGCCCATGTCACTACTAGCCCCGGTCTCCCCTACATATACAAGTTTTATCTGAATTTTTGTTTTAGTTACAGAGATACAATGCACATTTTCAAACAGCAACACCATCGCCTCCCGTGACTCAATAATGGCAACCCTAAGAAAACCCGATGGATTCAAAGGGCATCCTTTATTCGCAGACGATCGGGGAGTCGAACCGGAAATAGATAAAAATTGTCAAATACGACCTGATCCGAACGACCCCACAAGCTTAAAATACATAATGAAAATTACAGATTTTGGAAAATGCGGTGTACTTAAGAGAAACGTAATATAACCTCCCAATTACCTTCCACTAATATATCCAATCTAAATTGCTTAATTTTCAGGGATACGTTCACGTTAGAATCTGGTTTCCTCAATTTCCCGGGGTGGTAATGCAGTCCGATCAAGAACTGATAATTATGTGTAAACCACCGGAACCTACAATCATCGAAAATAAAGCCGCAGGTTTTGCCGGAAGTTTTCCTCACGGTGCCAGGGTATCCGGAGTGGTCGAAGAAACGCCCGGGAGGTTAGAATATGAGGTAGCTTTATATAAAGAAGCTCCGGCTAGAATTGGAAATAGCACTAGTGAGTTACCAGTAGATCAAGCCGTGCCTATCGGAACAAAGCTGCAATTAAGAGCAAGGATAAATCCGGAGTCAGCTTGGAAATACGTTAAACTAATGGAAGTTACTGTCAGCCCTGATCCTGACGATCCTCACATGACCGGAAGTGTAGCTTTAGTTAAAGACGGGTAATATGGCGTGGCAATTTATCAATTCCTAGTTCTCAACGAATGTTCTTTTTCTAGTTGTCGAAATAGAGATTTCTCATCGATAATTCCGCACCAACCTGCAAGATATCGCGAAAGACACAACGAAGTTTTCTTGGACTTCGAAGCCTTTCTTTTAAGTTCAATGAAGGAACGATCGACGCTTTGGATTCATTCCCAAATAAAGGCTTGCATGGACATGGCAGACTGCCAACCAGATTTCTGCCTGGATCTTTTCGAACCTTCCGGACACGGAAGAAGAAGGAGACGATACACCGATAATCTAACAAATAAGAGCCAAAATCCCTCAAAAATATATAACGCCACCCAATATACTAAATTCAAGGAAAACATCGAATACACTGTGTTAATGCCGGGTGAATTTTTCCATCGAACGACGGCGTTGGAAAGTTCTTGTAGTACATTCCTCGTGATCGCAACGATTTTGGGGTGTTTGCTGTTTATGTCCGCATTTATAATGTGTTGGTTGGCGTCTAGGTTGCACGCTGCCTTGATAGGTTCGAATAATATTCACAAAAACATTGACCAGTTAGTGAGAGATTCCAGGCATTTTCCCGATACTGGATATACAGGAAGAGCTATGACGCAATGATAAGCGACAGTGATAGAGTTATGGACTTTTGTGTTATCGGTCAAAGTAATGTGAAATCCAAGCAATGAGAGGCAAACGTGAATTCATAAATATGAATATATAAAGTTTTTCTGATGGTTGGCGAAATACCTGTATGCTTTCGAATATTGCTGGGATAAATGTAAAAGGAATTATTTGAACACATAAGTGTGTGTTGGATCAACAAATTCCAACCGATCTAAAATTAGGGAAAGTATTCAGGAAGCTTTGACAATATCTGGTGTGACCACATTATCATCAGTTTCCTTCTTACAAGAATAATTTTGATTTAAACCTAAAATATGGAAATATATTTGGTACTTTATCTGTATACTAGCACTGTATAATTTGTTACGTGCAAGTTGTCTGCTGGGTTGCTGGTCTCTAAAATTTCAAAATTATAATCTTACAATACTTAATATATCCATTTAACTCAGTATGGTGAAGGCTTGACCTGGAATAGTGTCCCATTTGGAGCATCGCTTCGACACATACTCAAAAAAATCACATTTATATTCCAAATTCCAAATGGCCTATCAATATTGCAGTTCGAAAATAGGAAAAATCTACAAAATAGCGCTTCAAAATCGACCAAAATCCATTTCTACCCTCGCTAAGAGCAATGAAAAACGATGAGAAAGCCATCATATGGGGCGAATTTTAGGAATTAATCCCATAACTATCAGAATTCGTTAAGAAATTACCACCCCAGTTTCATTTTTCAATATTATGGATGAGAAGATCATCTTAACAGATTCATATTTCATGCAAAAAGAAGAAAGATGGTAGAGACCAATGGAATGGAGGTTTATGATCAAATTCATGACGATTCAGACGAAATTGTCTACAAAATAAGTTAGATTGCAATATTATTCGCCGAAATTCAGTCTCCCTCTAATACACAAACAAAGTTTTCACGGTAAATGTCAGTTTCAAGTGTATTAGGTAGGTGACTATTAGCAATTACCAATTCATTAGAGGAAATTGACTAAAACCGAGTAGCTAATGTTTTACGGCTTACTGAAGCCAAAATTTTCCAAATTTGACGTAATAAACTCAGTGATAGTTTCTCTGTAAAATTGGAGCAATATAGATGTGGTAATTTTTAATTACATTTTGATAGACCTTTCTTTGTAACCCCCACCGATGAGGTAAAACCTGATGAACTGTTAATGTTATGGAAAATGCAATAATTCGTCCTATAAGATGATTTTCTCATTCTTTTTACTGGACACCAATTAGCTAGCAGAAAGTCGGATTTTGATCAACTTGGGGCGCCACATTCAATAAACCAATTTATAAAATGCTAACTAACTAAATATAAACTAACATGGCATCCGTTACCGGCGACCAGAAAACTCCCCGAATACTGATTTCCACGTTGTTTACAAAACATTTCCATCTGTCATGGAAAATCTAAGTGAGATGGCAATTTCTCGATGAAATACAATAGTTGCGAGACTAATGTCCCAAATCCGCTCCGCAACATGACCTTTTCATCATTTACATTCACTGCACAACAGTTAGCGAAGGGAAAGTCGGATTTTAGTCGCTTTTTTGAGCCCCATCTTCAGTCAGTTATTAGCTAACATTAGATTTCAAGGAAGTACCCGAATACCGACTTTCATGTAATTTGCTAAACTTTTCTCATTTCATATAATTTTAAGTACCAATGCTATACCCCAAATTCCCACAATCCCGGACTGTGTCTTCAGCAGTCTCGTGGTGGCCTATACTGGATTAATAGAGGAAATAAGCAACAACTTTAATCTACGAAATTCCAAAGAAAATGTCGCCGAACTAAAACTGGAAATTAAACAACGGTCAAAAGAACTGTTTGTACAACATATCAATAAATATTTACAATTGTTTTTGCTGTCAATATTATTGAACGATATATTTTATTATAAGAAAAAATAGAGAAAAGAACAAAACTTGCTTTATTCAACCATGTTGGCGTTCTGATGAGAATAATTTCAATGTTACTACAATCCAAGGAAACTGAAAATATTATCTGGTAATCAAAGTACAAAAATTGCAATTTCTAGAATGTATTCTTACTTTGAGTACATTGTTGTTATTTAAAATCGAAACATGAATGTAATCATTTACTTATTTGTATAATGCCATCAAAACTTTCTTTTAAGACGACTAGGACAGGTCCTAATAAGTTTTATTGGCATTTTCTGTTAAATGTGGTAACAAAACGCATACCTGTTATCACATTTTTATTGTAAATAGAATAAACAGTACGTTAATTATACAATCCGAAGCAACAAAATATTTTTCTAGAATGCACCACAGTTTTGTTGCGTTGGATGCCCTTTTTGTATATTTAAAGAAACATGGGTGGGATTATGTTATGTTACGAGTAGATATTATTTGTAATAGTTCATAGTTATTTATTTTTAATTTATTAAATATTTATTAATAACAATTGTAGTTTTACTAATTAAAACACATAGGCGTAAATTTTTATAAAACTTGACTGAAATGAAGCTGTTAAATTTTTGTTTGTACGTATAATTTGGTTGCAAAAATAAATCTTATGATTTTTCAAAGTTTACTTTTGATTATCAATCCTAAATAAGAAAATCAATTTTGTAATGGTAAAGTACGATCTCCAAAGAAAATGCCAGCCAGCATTGGCGAATAGGACATTCTTTGCCTTTTCCTATCGAAGATGGCAACTTGGATGTCGAAACACGTGTTTAGAAACCTCCAAATCGATGTAGTAAGTTAGAATTATTTATGTTCGTTCTAAATCGCAGACTAAAATCGGTTTCTTCCTTCATTACAGTAACAGGTGTCAGAAGACTCTGTATGTCAAGAATTAGATAGTTTTAAAAAAATCTTCGTTGATCTTTCCGTTGAGGATCACAACTTGATTATCAAAATTTGATGTGGTGGTAAAGATAATTTTCGTTGAGAAAAGAAAATATTTTGGCAGAGATACTGTCGATTGAAATGTTAACTCATCTGAAAAAGTGGTGAGGAACTGAGGAAGCAAGGCAAGGACACTAAAAGTCCAAATTTCTGTATTTCTTCTAAAAAATTTCACGTAGAACGACGTATCTTGTAGTATTCGACTCAAAGAGAGGAGGACACATCTAAAAAAACTATCTATAAAACGACCTACAACTGAATTTGGTATGTTAGGCCGCAACGTCTTGCATAGCAAGCACAAACTACATATGGCAATATAATCACTGATGAGGGAGTTGCTTTATGCTTTAGTAATCGCAGACTACATCCATAGACTAGTTTCGTCCTTAAGCTGAGTACATATTAGAACGAATCCAAAATATTTTCTTGCGAATTCGGAAAAATTTATTTTCGTTCGTTTCTGCAGTTCATATTACAACGACTTAAAAATCGGATTTCTTGGGGAATTTCACTCTTCATTTTAGTAACTTACAGGCGCGTGCCGCACTTTTGAAATTTTCTAACCCAACCCAACCTGTGTATGTATTCTGTGGCATTTCCATAATTAGAAAGTTTTCAAAAAATTTTCAAAAGAAATGTTGAAAGGTTGCGGTATGTTTAATTGCTTGTTTTGTAATCATCTTCCTATTTTTGAGTTTCGCAACACTCCACAATCACTTTGCCTTTCCTTAGCACCAATATCTACCATGAAAAATTTATATCAAGCATAACACACTGCTAATAGTCTTCTTCTTCTTCTTAATCATATTCCTCTATCTACCTTTCGGTGTAAGGCTTGGATGGTGTCAAGTTTCCTATTTTCCATATAGTTCTCTCCACCGTTTTCTGTCTCCGGTCTGATCCTTTATAGTATTATAGTATTTAGTATAATACTGCTAATAGTATTATACTAAAAATATTTTTGCAATTATAAAAATCTGAGCCTGAATTAGATGGAGCCTAAAATTAGAAATAATGCCTATACTATACATCTATAGCACAAACCCAATGGGGAAGTTGCCATAAATTTTGAAAATCTTTAGCTATATTAACCCATGAATTTTCATTAGACTGCACAAAAACTTGTTCATGTAATATTTTAGTTAAGCAGATGCCTTATTACTTATTCCATACAAAATTTCCTAAAAACCTTAAAGTCATGGTTAATCCCTCTCCAGGAGATAGGGGCTCTCTCGTATCATAGTATCTTTTTTATCTTCGGTCCAACCAAATTTAGTAATTCGTCAAACTGCGTTGTTGTTACTCGTAAATAATTAAAATACTTTCCAGGATCTTTAAATTTCATTTCCCTTACAAGATTTAAATAATCTCCTTGACTTTTTTTGAAAAATTTACCGAACACTACACCGCCTATTATATCGTCTTTTGGTATGTAATTTATACAATTTGTGTAGCTTTCCCAAATTAATTAGATTTATAAGAATGTTGTAATGTTTCATAATTGTTTAGCCTCTATTTTCCTATAACTACCATGGTGTATACAAAAATAAATGAAAATAAGCACACCACAAGTCAATAAAGATGTACATACATAACCTAATTCACGTATTAAATTTCTGCGAAAATCGCAAAAAGTTGAAATATTTTAACTTCGTCCCGAATTTCGTGACGGCCATTTTTATTCGCAAAGATTTTACGAAAATCATTCTAATATGTACTCAGCTTTATTAGGACTCATGAGGACGGTATAGTCAGTCTCCGAGTAACAAAGCAAGTATCCTGATTTTGCAACAACAATTCATGACAATGGATTTGATCAAACTAAAGCTATTTGTCATACCGGAGATATCTTTTCCTTTCTTTAGATTATATACAGCTCGCTCATGTGAAACTAGTTTTATATTTTCCATGTATTCGATTCGTTGATTCGACATCTCTAGCGTAAAATTATCATTCATAACACCTACCAAATTTTTTGTTAAAATTTTGCCCGCTTCAAAAATGTTAATATTCAAGAAACGTTATTTTAAACGAATTCAACCTCAAAACGGAACAAGATAGTTACATATGTACATCTAACATCAATGGAAGTGTTGAAAATCATTGATTAAACTTCCATAAAATCCTGCCTAAACCTCTCGTCTCTTTGTAAATAAAATTAACATTGAGTAAAAATTCAGATTACAGAAGAATAGATGCAGCACCTTTAAGGCGTTTAATTTCAGTTTTGTTTAGTTTTTTTAATTTTAACTTGATATTCCACTATAATAAATTGAGTCCATGCTAAGCGACAGAAAGTCCTACTCGTTTAGTCACTTCCTTTTTCAATGCACTATTTTACCGCCTCTTTTTCGACAGTTTCCGTTTTTCTTAAGAAACTTTTTGCCTGCAAGCAAAGCCATCCTCAGATAACTTTAATAACTTCTTCAATGGAACGAAACCTTTTCCCTCTTAGAGCCTCTTTCAAGGGTCAAAATAAATAGAAATCTAAGAGCACAACGTCAAAACTATATGAAGAAATGTGAGGGAACAATCTCCTTGAGTTCTACATGTGGACGTATCCTGCAAGAAATTAACAAATTAATTATCTTGCTCTTATTTCGGATGACTTTTACCGAGCTTTTCACTAAATTGGAGTGATCTTCGATGCGTTTAGTCCGTTGTTCTGTTAAGAAATCAATGTGCGCAACGCTTTATTGTGTAATATTCTGTACCCAGGTTTCATCATCAGCAGTGCAGTCTGTAAGCAGGCATCTTCCTATCGTGCCAAGTAAGTCGTCTGCAAGCGTGTTTGTTTGTGTTCATCTGTAGTAGTCATGGAACCCAAGGAAGACATTGTATTGTATTGTATTGTATTGTAATGAGGTGGGGTCTGGCCCAAAATGGACCTTTGCACTGCGACCACGTTGATCTATTGTGCTTCCTCTTGTTTGTTTTACTTATTTATTTAATACGTTGAGGAACAGGATCAGCTCCTTCAATGGGAGTGTAAATAGGTCCTTCTCACTCAGCGTATATGCATGTAGTAGTCTATATCTCCTGTGGCCTAGTGCCCCACAGTTAGTGATCAAGTGTTCCATTGACTCCTCTTCTTCACCGCAGAATCTGCAAGTGTCCGTGTTGGATAAGCTCATTTTGTGAAGGTGCTTGTTACAGGTATAGTGGCATGTGAGTGCCCCTGTCAGTGTTTTTAAGCTTCCTCTGTCCAGTTTTAGGGCGAGGTCCGTCCTCCTAGCGTCGAAGCCCAGAAATTTTTTGGAATGTTCCAGCCCGCTGGTCTCATTCCAGTCTTTCATTGTAATGGACGCTGTCCATTTGTTTATCTGACCTTTAAGGAGACCTTTGTTAAACCCAAAAGGTAGGGTAGGTCCAGTAAAGTTTCTCTCATCCCCTTTTTTGCGCAGATGTCTGCCATCTCATTTCCCCCGCGTCCCTCATGTCCTGGCACCCAAACCAGGGTGATCTGGTTCTGAGTAGCCAGGCCATTAAGCATGTTGCGGCATTCCAATAATAATTTGGACGTAGTTGTACAACTGCTCAGGGCCTTAAGGACTGATTGACTATCCGAGAATATTTTGATTCGTATTGCGATAAGATTGCGTATAGTTCCGCTTGGAAGATTGAGGTGTTCTTGCTCAAAGTTATTGATCTGTGTGTTCAAGGCCCCACTATTCCTGCCCCCACTCCGTGGAGCGTTTTGGAGCCATCTGTGTACCACTTTTGCGATCCATCCCGTAACCATCTCGGGTTTGCGCACGACTCATCCCTTGTCGGGAAAACGACCCCGGAAAAGGGAAACATACTTCCTATGTAGCTTTTATTTGGAACTAACTTGCAATTTTAATTCGATTGAATGGGGGAGGTGGGCGATTGTTTTTAATTGGATCTTATCACAGAAAGAAGTCGATTTTACCAACCAACATCATGTTAGTAATTTCAACAAAGACAATTATTGCTTATGTATTTGTTTGAACTAAATTGCCTTGAAGATTCCACACACAGATCAGTAAGCATACAGAGAATTCAGTAAAGAAAGAAACCCACGTGACCACTGTAATATTAGTTACTGCTTTAGAATTGGTATTGCTCACTAAATTTTTTAACAGCCATAACTAATAATTTGAAAAATAATAATAAAATAAATAATTACAATGAAATTGACAGATTAGCTTTCTTGTTATTGCTATTTGCATAATTTCATAGTTTGAATTCCAAAATAGTACCACTACTCATGTGAAATAAAACAATTCTTAATAGGCATTTTTATTTCAAATAATTAGCATGATGTATAATTATTACAACAGTAGAGCATATCTAAGTAGCAAGTAAGTATAATATAGATGCAAAGTTTTAAATACGAAGCGCATTTCAAAACTAAGAGTCCATTGATTATTGATAAAAAGCATACTTCTTCTTTCTAGTTTGTCACCAATATTTTCCAAGCAATTTAAATATCATAGAAAAAGTGTTAGAGCGACGTCTTTGAAAATGCCATGTTAATACATTATAACAGCAAAACTCCTCACCACACAATTTAATTGAATTCAATGACGTGTGTTTCGCTAGCAACGTCGCTAGCATCTTCAAACTGTACCTCACCGAATATTCCAAAAGAAAATTTGATTATCATACTCCAAGTTAGTTTTACGAGCTATGCACGGCTAAGCGTTATTACGGCTAAGCACGGCTAAGCACTTGTATCCATATTATATGTGGATCTGAAAGCAGGTAGAAGCAATCTGTGACCAATCAAAGCTACTGGCAGGGAACCATTAATTAACAACTCTACTTCCATACTTGTTAAAATCAATCGACCATTAATTTTAAAATGCGCATATTAGACAAAATAACACTTCAGATTATTATTTCTTCACAGTGCAAAGGTGATATTACATTAAATCTCGTTACATTAATGGAAAACCTTCACACTAACATGAAATAATCTTAAATAAGTCATGCAAATATACATAATCCAATCTTAAATCTATAAAAAGTAACTGTAATAAGACGGTAATATAAACACATGCATTATTGGCTATTAGTTCTTAATCGTCCCTGCAGCTTCGAGGCGTACATTTAAAATATTTCCAGCGCATTTAAACAATATAGCAAAGATCTTCATCAGCATTCGTCATCACAGAAATAAAATTTGCTTTAACTATGGAAAAGGTTGAATAGAGCAATCTATGCTACCATCATCTGCTCAAGTACGAGCGCAAAAATATCGATAGTCAGCATTTAATTGGAGAAATTGCTCACGATTTAGGACTGGCTATACGACATGCGTGGTATGGAATGTAAACCCTCGTATAACTTCTTAAAAAATGGTGTGAAGAGGAAATAGTATGAAGCAGTGGCGGTTCTCCTTATAAGTCAATATAGCATTAGTTACAATACCTTATTGTGAATAATCCTATATTACAAGTAAGTTAATGATCCATTGATCAAAGAAATTTTCAACTGGCATTAAGAGGGATGTAAATATATAATGAATTACTGACCACTCAAGTAATACAGCACATTTCTCGATGCATGCCCTAATACACAATATTTTTCTATCGATTAATGAACTAATTCTATCTGTCTCAAAGACAAGAAGACGATCAAAACTTACAACCAACATAATAGAAATAAGTAAATACTACAATATTCTTAAATACGGTTATATGTATTAACAAGCATGGATACTAACTACATCTACAAAGAATCCATTCTATTAAATACTACATCCAATATTTGTACTGAATCGAACGTCATAGATCACTAATACTAATTCATGGCTTCTTAGCTTCTATCGACTACCAACGAAACAAATTTTCTATTGTTTTGGCAAGCTGTCCGTAGAAAAGTACGAAAAGTAAGAATTTTTTTGCTCTAATTAATTCTATTGACTATATTTCTGGCGATGTAAATTTGTATCCACTGATCTTAGTGATCGTAAAAATTGTAGTTGCGAAATTGATGACATTAAAATGCATCGATGTGTTCCTCATCATGCAAATAATTCTTTATTCGGGACACGTGTTTCAATGATAACATTATTAGTATCGGATTGAAGATCAAAATCGAAGAAAAATGATTGACGAATCAATGGAAAAGAAAAATAGGTACCTGGGAGATTTGACCGATCGAACGAACTTAAAGATTGCTAAAACCCTTCTTACTTGTACCACACTCAATTATGCACTTATCAACTATGAAATCAAAAACTCCTTTCTCTCAAGTAAATGTTAATCAAAGATCAAGATAGACATTTTCATTCCTTTCGATTTTCTCCACCGAGGATGACAACTTAGTTGTCTAAAGCGGTATTTACCCAAACCGGTGCCGTAAGAAACATTTAATTTGAATCCCATTTCAAACCACTAAATTAAATTGACGATGCCATTTATATCGCAAAAGCAACAGATATCCCGAATAAATAATTATGTGATGAGAAGATTTCAATTTCATTTTAAAATCATATGTTAACTTGATCAAAAAAGCATTATTCAGTCTTTTTGTTATTCAACCAGAAAGGATGTATTTTTATCTTATGTGATCAAATTGAGTTCCATGTCTATTCCCAAATCTGTAATGAAACTATTCCAAAAATATTTGCCAAGAAGTTTTTGAACGACATCGATATGAAAATCAGGTAAACCACAACTATTTCTTTGAAAATAATAATAACAGTTTTTTTGGAACTATGTTAGTGAAACACTTTTTAATTGTATGACAGGGAACCTTTATGTTGCAAAGGACTGGGATTTATTAAAAACAGTACCTAACTAATTATTCTAGTAACTAGGTAAATATTCAAGTCCAAATTTTTTAAAAAGTTTGATCTCTCATTCAGCACCTCCTAGAATGTTGCATTTTGATGTTACTACAAGTATCTGCCTATTCACCAAAACTCATCGTCCGTGTACGAGGGATGTTTCAAATGCTATAGAAATTTGACTCTAGTTCATTTGTGTAAATCTTATTGGTCGGAGACAAGTCTTGACACGTTTACGTAGCCATTCCGCGTAATATTGTTGACCAAAAATCAGTCGAAAGAATGGCACAAACCAGAAGAAAAGACAAAATTTATTTACAGAATAGTTATCATAGTAACTCGGTAAATATTAAAGTCTAAATTCTTTAAGAGTTACAATCTTATTCAGCACCTCTTAGAATGCTATTGGTTCCTAAGCTTAAAGTACGTGCAGTTCCGTCGGTTAGGAAGGTAATGTTTACTGTATTCTGGAATTGCGATGGGATTATTTTTATGGCTTATCTACGGAAAAGTAATTCGCCAGATTTGACTCCTAGTAATTTTCATTTGTTCCCAAATTTGCAGTACGAAGTATTCGATTTGAGACCTTAAACGTGGTAAAAATTGCTATAAATCGATGGAGCGTAGAGACTCCGAAAAAGTTATTTGAGGATGGTTTTAAAAAATTAGTTTCACGTTGGAATAAGTGTATTTAATTTAATGGAGATTACATTGAAAAGCTACATCATCATTTTCATAAAAGACTGACGAAATAAAAAATTATGGCCAAATTCCTAGAACTATAGGAACATCCCTCCTACCTACCGTCTATGTTCACATCCCACCAAATTTCTCGCTTAAAAACGGTGAAAGATTAGTAATCATTGTTTTAAGCGAATATTGTAATGTTGGGTCTATGTATAAATATTTCGGTGAAAATAAATAACTAAAAGAAAAAGGTAAATAAGACAAAAGAAAATTAAAATATATGGAATCTTGAAATATAAAATTTTATTTTATATTACCATAAATAGTGCAAATGTGTACAGACAAAGAAACTGCAAAATGGAAACGAAACTGGCAAATATAATAAATAACAGTGTTTTGGTTTCGTAATTATTAAGCTCTTAAGAAATTCACAATCTTACATAATTTGAAACAGCAATTTTCAATATATGATTATATAAATATATGTATACAGGGACAATAGAAATATATATTGCACATTACTCCAAGATTAAAACAATCAGCAATATATGTTTGTAATCTCCAATACCACTTACCAATCGATAACTTTACGAATTCACATTGCTTCGTATGTTTCTTTTTATTTAAATTTTTCTTTTTTCCTTTTTTATTGCTCTGTATAAATATTTATTCCACACCCGAATTAGGAAATAAAGTTGATGATAATAAAAATTATAATGTATATATAAATATTCATATTCAATAAGTCATTGGTGGTCAAAAATTATTGAAGATTTTCAATAGTAATTCCAATTCTCAAAGGGATATGGAGAGCACCAAACGAGATTCAAATAATTCATGTCCTCGTAGAAGAAAAGGATGAACGCAATGTCACCAACATGAGAACATCCAGAGGGTCAGATATCAGCTCAGACCATTTCTTAGTGGGAATAAAAAATAAAACAGCATATTTCAAAGCAAGCCTATAGAGGGCAGACCCAAAGAAATAAAATAAACTGGAACGTGCTAATTCATGCTAATTCAGGAAGATAAGTAGAAATCGTACAAAGATCTGATAAGAGAAAGCCTAGCCAATATAGATAGGAATAAAGGAATACAGATAATATGGGAGAAAATTTCACAAGCGTTGGGAAAACTACAACTAAGAGAGTGTTTCGATGATGAGTGCAAAATTGAAAAGTTGTGACTGGATTTAAAAACAAAGAAGGCAAATGGATAGTAGACAAGCAGAAGAAAGAAGCAACATATCAAAGAATTACTAAATATGGACGTTGTGGAAGAAGAAAGAAACCAGACAGTAGAAAAATCTTAAAAAATAGCAATAGTATCCGAAGCATTAAAATATGGAAGAGAATAAGTACGGAATAAAACTCATGGAGTAAAAACACTTCACTACATTTAACACAAAAAACTGTAACGTTTGTTTCGCCGACACAGTGGCTTTATCAGACTATATATACTAACTAACTGATCTAACTAATCTGAGTAACTGTTAGTCAGTTTGATTGAGAATCTTTGTTAGAAAAACTACATTAGCAGATAAGTATAGTATGGTGGAAGAGAAGATATAATTCCAAAGAAACAGCAATTAACTGAAAGGATAAAATTATTTTACTGCAAATGGCGAAAGAAAAATGTTCCTGATGTGCGACCTTAAACACTATTAACAGATAGACTGGAATCATATTCAAATCTTTCCGAAATCGGCAGCAAACCAAAAGTAACAACTCGAAAAGATCGTTTTATTATTGTTATTACTATGGTATTAATTGTATATATGATAATATATAATTTCAACTCGTTCTGTTTATTTTAATATTTTCTAACAAAATTTCACACTCCCCAATTTGTGAGGAAAAGCCTCTGAGGAATTAAACCAGTTTTCTACCCTTCTTAGTAAGCTTCCATCTTCAAAAATTAGGGGATATTTATTCTTGTCGTATAATGGAAAGGAATTGTACAAACTTTGTTTCTGTCCAATACATTTCAGGTACCAAAATCATGAAATTTTTAACTGTGGTTTTAAACTTTTGTCTTCTTAAAACAACTCACTCGTGCTGTGAATACATTCAGTTTGGTTTTAAAAGCCAGGCTGTATAAATTGCAAATACATAATTTCAAAATATCAAAATAAGTCAAATAAGTCTTACATCAAATAGTAGATAGAATGAGAATGAAGTAAATTGCAAAATATATATTTCTACTCACGTTCTGATAAATGACATTTTTTCCAATTGAATATTGATATTAAGCTACATGCTTTATAAACCGTTACATATAAATTTATTACAATAATTAATTAATTACTAATGTAACTCTTATAAAGAGAAAATTATTCCAGAAATACATATGTATCAAACGTCCACACATTATGTACAGTTAGTCCCAAAATCATATACCTTAACCAAAATAAAAATGTAATTCCTTTTTTCTGCTAGTTAAGGAATCTGTTCTGTTGTTCAAATTTAACGTCTCTGTCTTTTATTTCTTCATTAGAGTAATTTAAAATGTAAGATTAGATTCGAAATTTTTTGTAAATTCTTTCTTAACACTTCTATAACACTACATCACATCGGTAAACTAATCACTGCACAATTGTTTAATAATAGTATGGGTGACATGCAATTCGCTAGCACGAGGCAAACATTATCAAAACCGTCGAACAAAGATCTAATATCATCGCTTCTTTCTCTGTCTAACAATGTTTTGCCGGGATCTTGTCTTAATATTTTCATTTCGGTGCCTTCTAGAATTGAGCTGATCGTCATTTTCGAGACCCTCGCCTTCGTTTTCCGCTTAAAGTGTTGATTCCTCCAGATCGTTAAAGCACCCTGCAGCTCCACTTGTTTCAATGACCTGATGTTGCGCATCTTCAATTTTGTCGAAGCTTATTACATTTACACCAAGATATCTAGGTTCAATTTTTTACTAAATTACTTTGCCGTCAACTTCTAATTTACATCTACGCAGATCATTTGATGTTGTCATGCAAATGGTTTGCTCAGAAGCTATTTCCATATTATACTTCTTCCCCATTATGTTGAAGATGTGTGTTAGCTTCTGAAGTTCACCTTCATTTTCTGCAGAGCTGCATCATCAGCGAAATATAGTATCTTAGCTTCCTAGTTGCCCACCATATAATCTTTACTCTTTTTATAATTTTATCTATGACAGTGTTAAATGGTAACGTTAACTTGAGTGTTAGTTTGCCGTTGATTCCTAGCATGTACTGTGTTGTTGTGGTAAATATTTTCTATGGTTTGAACTACGTTCATTGGTAACAGACCAATTTTATCCCCAGGTCTGATGCGGTCAAACATCTTTCTCAAATCTACAAAGCAAATATAAACCGGTCTAATACAAGGGCTATCCAGAATCTGCCTTACGTTTTGGGCTGACGTGGCAGGGTGCGGGGCTACCGACGCCAACTTGGGCGTCCCATCACTCAATGCGCATCCAGCTGCGGTAGCGTGAGATTCGTGTTGTTAGTGGTTAGTGAACTGCACATTTTTAAAATGAGTGTTGCAATAGAAAATCCCCCAGTTATCAAGTGCGATGTGTGATCAGGATTTTAGCAAAAAACAACAAGCCAATGGAAATTCTTCGGAAACTTTGTAAAATGCACGACAAGAACGTAACGTAATCAAGGTGGAGTGGGACAGTGATGCATTATGTTTATAAATGGCCGCACTAATGTTCACGGTGAAGTGTGAAGCGGCCGACCAAGCATTGCGACTGCCCAACCTGACGCTTCCACGACAATGTGAAAGTGCAAGGAAGACGTGAACGAGTGGTTGATGTCCTAGGAGGCAGAATTCTATGACAATGGTATCAACAAATTTCAATGTATGTTGATGCAATTTCCCGTTATTGCTTCTTTTAAATTCTCCTAATAAAAAAACAAGTACACACGTATTTTTGGATGGACATATATGTATATGTACACTCAATTTTGCGACTAACTGTATGAATTCATAACATCTCACACCACACATAAGTGGGCATTATAATGTATCGTGTCTATGCGAAATACATAAGTAGCAACAGATTACACGTTTTCTTAGAATAGTCCCGAATTTTACACTATAATTATTAAAATTACGCGTAATTTATACGTGCCTAGCGCAAAATTATGCTATAACATATGTATAATGAAATGCAATAATGCATTTACGTCATCATGAGTCAACAACGTAAAAAAATTATGTATTGGACAAATAAACAAAGAAAATATACATATACACATCTATATGCATATCCACGTTTATATTCAAGCACGCACATCTAAAATACATTTTTTAAAATGTTAATCATATTTCTAATCCTAACGAATTATAATGATTCTGAAGTAAACTGTTTCTTTTGTTGTTCCAATACAAATTCGTGTGATCCTTGAATGAATTTTCTTTAAATTATTTTCTCAATACAATTCTCAGTTTATCAAACTGCGTATTTTAGTTACATGCGTTTTCAGAAATAGGAAGACGATAAAGCGGGACTACCTTTGTAATTAAAGCTTCATTTCACAAAATCAATTACAAAAAATATATTTTACCTATTACAGTTACCAATACGTGTAACTACAAACAAAGCAGAAAAATAGACTCTAATTTTCCACTTGGAAGACTACACGATTAATCACATTAATAAGGATCAAGATCGGATTTGTGAAGGTGCTGGGTTTTGTATCGGAGACAGTAGAGAAAACTCGTTTAATGTGACTGCACCAAAAAGGTCTTTCATTATTCTATTATCTCCGATATTCACTACACACAATTCACATTATTATTTAAACCTATAAAACAAAACTGTATTAACTTATTAATTACCACATGCAATCTAGGTTTCAAGGTTTTGCTAAAACTTCACATTTATAGCAACTAGTTAACGGAGTGCGCGAATAAAAGTGGTAATCATCTTCATCGTTGACGAAGTTACACAAAATTTCACAACACCAATAAGACTATATTTCAAATGAGTCCTTTCCTACCTTTACCACCAATAATTTGGATACCTCCAAATACATGTTTCAACAAGTCATCGTTATCAGTCTCAATTCTAAAATAATGGAGTGTTACAAACGTCCATGTGATTCTCAGTGGGATAAAGATTTATCCCACTGAGAATCACTTCTCATCATCTTTTACCCGTTTGTATTCCTAAATGCCAATAAAGAAAACAACGATTTAGTTATCGAAATACATTATTTATATAATGATAATAACAGCACGAGGGTAGATTGACAAGTTCCGGAATCGCCAATTGCGTTGCTATTTTTCCAAATACTTTATGTCGTTGTGTTGGCAACTCTTTCATATCAATCGATCTATCAAATGGTCTAGTTTTGGCAAGCATTTAAATCAAGTACCTTTTGTGTTTTCAATTATGGATAAAAACGAAGTTCGAGCGGTCATCAAATTTTTCTATTTGGAAGAAAAATTGCAACTTCACCTGTTCCCGAAACTTAAACCATTCCTAGGTAGAAAGAGATTTTGGTCGAACGACGAACTGATAAGAGGTTGTAAACTATTATTTTGGGAACCTGGAAGAAAGTTACTTCCGGGAGGGAATCGAGAAACTAGAGAAACGTTGGACCAAATGTGTTGAGCTTCGAGGGGATTACATTGAAAAATAAAATATAATTTATAACTTGAAGCCGTATTATTTTGTTTTCATTAGGATTTCCAAAACTTGTCAATCTACCCTCGTATTTATGTTCGCGTGTAATAATTCTTTCTTCACCTTTACCCCCTTCAAGGATTAGATTAAATTAAGAAAACATTGTCGAAATCTCACAAATATTTCATTTTTTCATCAGAATCTACAGCACACACCCATGTTATCTGTGTCATACTCCAAAAGTTCTTTACCTAACGAAGAGATACGTTCTCCACCATTAAAACTGCCGATAGCATTTCGAGTATGTTTCCTGATCTTTTTATTCCTTTTTGTGTTAACTCTCTTCTTGCGTTTCGCCTTCTTAATTCTACGTGCTTTATTTGATTCGTCACACTTGCGGTTTGCGGTTCCCTTATTATCATATATACTAAACATTTTAAAAACGAAACAATTAAGGTGTAATGTATTAAATTTTCTGGCAACTGCCTGGCGCCTCTTAAAAAGCTGACTAAAAGACTCTGACTAAGAACATTCTCCCCACGATTTTGACCTGAATTTGTTCAAAAGACCAAGATTTTCCCAACTGTTATACATATACATTTTGTTTTAAAAAAACTAACTTAATTCATTCGTTGGATGATGTCGAATTCATAGGAAAATTTGAAGGCATCCAAATTTGCGAGGTAAAACAATTATTTCACTTAAATTCAAATCTACTTTTCTAATAAATAAAAGATACACATCAAACTTAACAAATTCATAAAAAAATTCTTAGTATCATTACGTTGTTGACTCGAGAATTGGAATTTATTTTTATTTAGCTCTTACAGAACTTTTCCTAAAGACTATTATCATCATCAATAACAATGATGTCAATTTCTTGTCAGGTGTGGAATTAATTGGGATTATTTCTTCGGAGTCTCGGACAATAAAGGTATAATTAATTAACTGCAATAGTGATGTGACGTTTCGCTATTTATTATATATAATCATCAGACTAAAAATTACAAATCAAAACAATCAAAGAATCGTTACAGTAATAGCTTTGCCAGTTCATACCTTAGTTATATATGTTTCCTAAAATTGTACCCTCGGTAGATCAGGTATGATAAGTAGCGAAACGTCACTTCATGTACTATTGTGTACTATTGCGTTTAATTAATCATACCTTGAGTGTCTGAGACTCGGAAGAAATAATCCCAACTAATAAAAATGTTAACGTATTAATTTAATTTTAAATAATCATGAAAAATAATATTGTAAACTTTGATAGTCTTGATGGATGTGCAGTACAGCAACGTTTTTCCTCAAAACTGTAGTTCCACATCTACCTCACGAAAAGCCCACTAGGATCTATTCCAGCAGCTTTATGCCCTCAATAAATAAACGATATTCACGTTTTGTTTCAATTAAAATCTCATTTTTTGTATAAATGCTACGTTAGGTGTATAACTTCAGAGAACAGGCAATACAATATAAAACGTTTTGTTACAATTAGTTATACAACTTAGATATTTAATTCATATATACATACTTAGTTAAGAAAAGATTATAATTTGACTAGCAACTTATTTGGTCGACAAACTTAAAAATTCTGGTCAATATTGATACATCTATCGCTTAAAGTTAACAGAGGGTACAAATCCAAGAGGTTGATTAACATTACAATAACACACTATACTTTCCATCATGGAGAGATTTCTGCTACATTCTTACGCAGATTTACGAATTACCTAGACATACACTTAAAATATATATAACGCATCAAAAACTTATCAAGAGAAAAAAATTTCAAAACTCAAATGAGGTGGTTTTAACATTTTTAATTAATTTCGATAAAGTCAATCAATCATTTAAAAATATATGTATGAGATATATAAATGTACAAGTTTTAAATAATTTAAAAAAATAAACAGTGTATAATTTTACATCGACGTTTCCTTGCTTGAATAGAGCCGAGATCACAAGATAACACCAAATTTGAGATTAGCCATGTGCACGACATTCAGATGGAACCAAAAGCGTAATAACAATCTCCACTTTACGGTACTTACAACCCACGTGCACGTCAGTTGTCGCCTCTTCCGACAGTTTCGGCTGCCAGACCATTCGTGTGACTATGCCCGTTGCACACCTTCAACAGCTCCAGCTCCTTCTTTTCCTTTCTTTTATTCCTCGCTTCATACTCCAATCTGTTCCTGATTATTCGTTCGACAATCTTCTCCGTCGTCATGTCGCTCTTAGAATCAACAATTAAAAATTTTCCTAACTTCTTTGGTAGCGCAAAAGGATCATCGCCGTTCTCGTCCTCCATTACCGGCGTATTTCCATGAATCACTATATCAACTTTAAAATGATCCATGAGATCTTGAGTAACCACGTACGGCGCGCCAATCACAACTTCAGACACGTACTTGCAAGCGAGTACACTCAAGACCCTTTCATGGAGATTCATGATGGGATAGTTTGAGCCTTTATATCTATTGACCACGGGATCCGTGTGTAATCCCACGATTAAGTAATCTCCGTTCTTCCTCGCCTCTCCTAAGAAATCTAGATGACCTACGTGAAACAGATCGAATGCCCCGGCCACGTAAATGACTCTATCTCCCGATGCTGGAGGTTTCCCGTCAGAGAACTGAATGATTTTCTGCGTTGTAGGTAGGAATTGAGAACAGCCAGTGTAAGGGGATCGAGCGTTCGGATCTTGCCCCATGGTGGATGAGTGCTCTTTGGCGACGTCGTATTCGAATTGTCCTCGACGAAAATGCTGACGTGTTAATAGTAGCATGCGACCAACTAAATCCGTTGTTGATACTCCTGCGGTTCTTTGAACTTCTCTGGAAAAAAGGAGACATTAAAAAATCAAATTAGTACAGGAAAAAACGATTTAAATATGCTTCCAAGAAAACAAAAAGAATTTCAAAATTACACGGAATTAGAAAACTACTTTCACCATTCGCATACGCATTTCGCGGTTATACCGCTCGTCAATGCGACTTTGTGGGAAGTAGTTTTTCGTTTCCAGATAAGCACTATATACGCTATACTCTGTTCATTCAACAGAAATAGTTAAGACACTCCCCATAAATTTATACCAATGAGCGCAACAGGCAGTTTACAATGCTACAAATTAGAAAAGGCGCGGCAAATTTGAAATAACGATATAAAATTTGAAATTCATAATTTATTAACTAGACGCTGTAACTGTTAAAACCTCGAAACAAAATGGTCTTTGACGTTGGCCAGCTCGTCGCCGCAGAAGGGTACACGTTGGTCTGATACGGGTTTTTAGACATACGACCAATTGAAACATTTTATTCAAATATTGCGCGCTTTTGTAGGGAGTGGCTTAACTATTTCTGTTGAATGAACAGAGTGTAGTACGTTTGATATTTGTACATACGAGAATTCAGTGAATAATTCCTCCAATATGTACTCAAATGCGCATTTTTACAACTATTTACTTCTACCGAAGCCACCGTGAAAATATGCAATTAGAAATCTACTCTCACCAGTCGCATACCCGTTTCACGGTTATACCGATCATCAGTACGGCTTTGAAGCGAATGGTGAAAGTGGTTTTCTAATTGCATTTTCCCACGCAGGAGAGAGTTAGTTAGTTGTCCACTTTTGTAGAAGTAAATAGCTGCAAAAATGCGCATTTAAGTACAAATTGGGGAAATTCTTAATAGAATTCTCATATGTACAAACTTAAAAATTAAATACAAAATAGAAATAGAATTTAAAAACATAAGTTCTTGGTAAAATGGATAAAGTTCAAAAGAGGGGGGTCGGGGAGCACACTAACTTGAGAAACTCACAAAGAAGAGTATGATATATTGAAGAAAACAAATAGGGAAAAAAATCAATATTGAAGACCACGATAATAATGAATAGAGAAAGATCAACACAACTTTTCGGGAAAACGACAACAGGAAAATCCAAGAAAAACAGAAACCAGCAGAAAATTTGTTGACAACAGAAACGCTGATGCAGGTTTTGAAGAAATCAAATAAATCAAACAACGATCACAAGGAATCTTAGTAACAGCCGTCGAAAAAATATAAATTATCGATAGAAAGATTACTGTAATTTTTATAAAATATAATACAGACCTGCTTTATTCGTAATAATCAGATAGAATCAATTAAATGGATTAAATTCTTAAAACAACTTAAGCATTTCCGATCTTAGTTTTAAATGAATACGATTTCAAAATAATGAAATACAAACCCCTATGATTAGTGATTAAATGAACATACTCTTAATCAACGGATTATGGGTAAATTTAATTTCGTATATTATTAATTGTGAACGAGGGACGTTTCAAATATTCTAAAATTCAGTTCTAGTTCAATTGTGTAAATCTTATAGATCACACTATTGATCATCACGTGCAATACTGTTTAGTATACTTCAGTTACTTGACTAATACAGACGTATTTCCGGCAACAGATAAATAATAATTACTGATAAAACATGGATACTTTATTTCAAGCTTGAGACCAAGAGTTAGTTGAACGAATGGCGCAAATCGGGAGAGTCTGCGCTTACAACACGTGCAGTTCCGTCAGTTGGAAAAGTAATGGTTACTGTATTCGAAGGAAAATAATCTTCTGATTTATCAAAGCGATCATACACATTAAACATTTTAAACTTTCGAACGAGTTTAAAATTTTATTTGTACGAAAGAGAGAAACAACACAATTGTGCCATATTTTAGACGATATAATCAATTACCATTAGTGTAAAAATTTATTTCGGAGGATGAAACTATGAAACACGTAGTCCTTGCGGATAATGACGATCTAAGGACAATGATTCAGACAAATTCGAAATGACATTCGTATACATACTAATAAAATAGTTAAAATGTACCTTACCGTTTGTAATGAAAAAAAAAAAGAAAATAAGTATACTACATTACATGAAAATTGCAACACCAAGAAGGTGTGCGAATTTTTTGACCGCTAAAAATGAAATAAAAAATCGAAAGAAATGCAACTGACAATAATGCTAGAAAAAACTGCATGAAGTGTCAGATATGCCATGACCACTTGGTCCATCGCAACAAAATTTTAATGAATTATCACATTTAAATAAATAAACGTTTCCGCCACGTTCGGTCAACAAATTTTCACCGCTTCTTGGTGTTGCAATTTCGAAGTCATGCAGTTATACATATTTAGTATTTTGAGAACGTATGCCCTACTTTATATTTTTTATACAACAGATAATAACCAATGTCAATTTTGAGGGGACTGTATTTTAAAAATGTCACCTTTTTTAATAACATATTATTTGTATCATTATTACTCATGAGTAGCAAGAAATTCGAGAAAATTAGTATGTTAATTGGGGAATTTACGCATTTAATTACAAATACCTCAATTTAGCAACTTGGAATTTCATTAAAAAACTAACGATCATCAAATTATAGCGTCATCCCACATATTGTCATATAAAACTGGATGAATATTCAAGGTGAACTACTAAATAAATGATGGCAGAAATTATTATCCCGACTCTTTTTCATAATTTTTGCAAATCAAGTAAGAGTAATCTATTGCATTACGTATAGTATCGAAGCAAACCAAAAGATACGCTAGAAAATGAATTTGTCAAATCACTTGAGAAATCACAGGTAAATAATTTAAACACATTAACAAAAAACGCTAGGTCATTGCCAATCAGCAATAATTTTGGACCTGGATTCATTCACGATATCATGTTTTTCGTTTCAAGTACGTTTTCAAGTGTGTTTATGTAATTCACTATTTGTTTGAAAATAATGACAGAACTAGCCCAATCAGATCCCAACATTGAGACAACGCCCATAGCAGTTTATATGTACGTAATCCAAAAAATTTAGAACAAATGGCATTCCTTAGTGCTCAGTTAAAAAAGTAGTATGTATGTTTTGACGTACAGTACCTAGTAATCGAATTAACGTCACAACGTATATCATGAATAAGTATCCCCAAAAATGATTTGATCAATGTAGGTTTCGAGGATCTTGTTTTATTATGTCTTTATTTACAAAGTACATTACCTTTTATAAAAGATATTTACAATTTCCTGTTGTAACCCTCGCAACCTGTGGTTCGATAATTGTACGAAGGCTATTGATAGTTACACGCACAAGGGTACTGAAATTTTTCTTTTAATATTTGTGGTTTTGTGTTGATTACGTTTTATTCTCAGCGTTAACTTTGAAACAATTTGAGAGTTAAGATATTCCAAACGATAAACAAATTAGGGCGGATGATTTGTTGCAAACTAGCAATCTATTCTCAACGAGTTATTATTAAAAAAAAATAACTGTGTCTTATCGTACCGTTTAATGTAAAACCAATTCAAGCAACAAGAACTTCCCCTTATCAAGCGGTAGAGCTCTGTCGCGGGGTGCGTAAAACCATAATAAAGGAAGATAGGAAAATTGTACGGTATTACACACTAGACAGGCATTCACTTCTGAATTGCAACAAATGTTAACAGAAATAAGCATTGCAGCATCGAAAATCTCGATTATACGAGGCAGGGATAAAAACCTTATCGCTCAGCAAATAAACCAAGACTCACCAAGGAAATGAAGATAGGACCTCTTCACTGGACCAAAATGCATGAACATTTTACTGTTGAAGACTGGACAAAGCTATGTTGATATAAACATAAACACGTTTACATTTTTCTTACTTTTTTAATTCTTACGCTTCAAACACGTTTTGGCTTTTCATTGAAGATCGTCTTCAATGATGAATTACTTCTAGAATTTGTGACAGAGAATGTGTTGCAACACAAGTGAAACATCCCCTTCAGTTATGATTTTTTTGTGGAAGATTCAATAAATCCAGTTTGGTACAGAAATTTAATGGAAAATATTCTGGCACCATTTATTTATTCTCTAAATGCAGAGAGTGGTTCGTACACCTTTATCCCAGATAATGCGCCCTGCAAAATCGGTTTGGGAATGCATATTTTTCGGGACTTCCTTATCCCGAAAATTCTTCGGATCTTCACGCAATAGAAAATACGTGGAGTAGCCTAAAGGAAATATATATATATATATATATATATTGGCAAACGCCAGCAAACACTTCTTAAAAGGTAACATTTGCAAAACGTAAGAATAAAATGATAAACTGCAGGAGGTGGTTGAATCGTGTATTGATGAGTATACTTGATAGAATTAAAACTGTCATAAATGAATAAATGAATATTAAATACAATGTATTGTAAAAAATCAGCCTGATTTAAGCTGTCATTAAGAACGGTTGAGAAATAATTGAATACGAAATACAATCTATTTCAAATTGAATAATAAAAGATAAATTAAAAATTATAAAAATCTTAATGATTTATTTTCTCAAATAATCATCAAAACAACAAAATCACGAGGTGGTGCTAATTCCATTACCAGGTATTGTACATACACATATATACAATACATGAACTATCTATAATTGAAGAAGAAGCAGTCAATCTTACCGGCATTTACTTAGAAAGTTTTTTTATTAAGCAATGCTTATATGCAGTAAGTTATTGTGATGTGTATTATACACGAAAGGACATTTTTAGAAATATGTTGATAGTAGCCCAAAATTTGGATCTCATTGACACATATTCATTTGGCAAATAAATTACAATACGTATAGTATTAATAGTAATAAAATTTCATATGGAATCAGGCAATTAGTACCAGCGTTATTTTCTCCCTAAAAAAACTTTTTGCACTGTCCTCTTTTTGATTAAAGACAAAGAAAATTATATTTCATATCTTCAGTAAATCAATAGATATACAACTCACACGTAAAGTTCACTTGCAAAACGTGATATTAAAAATATAAACCTCAACTCTGGTTCTCGTTTTAGTGAGCAACCTTTCCGAGGAATAAACTACACGCTCTTACGAGGCAACTGTAGTAACTTAGTTTTTAATTTTTTTAATTGTACTTTTAATTTCCCATTTCGATAGTAAAATCGAAGAAGGAAAACTCTGAACTTCTGAATTAAAACCGAAATCCCCTACTTAACAAACAGGAACGTCGTTTTGCTATACAAAAATTAATAACAGTTAAGTCTTATGTAGTTTCTCTTTTACATGGGATCCTACAGATAATGTCCATTAGTTCGAACAACAACGTTTGCATTAAACAAAATTAAATTTTATTAAATATGGGCAATTGCTTTCGGAAAGTTTTTTCTGTGTCAATATTATGTTCGTCATTCCAAATCGAATGATATGTGATAAAGATTAAAAATCATCTTACGATCAAAAATGCAACGAAATATATTGATAAAATATCAAAACGGTTATCATGAAATAACGTGTGCGGAGATATTATACGTGCAGTTCGCAATTGTGCTTATTACTGTTTATCAGACATGCTGTAGATTAGTATTACCGAATGCTATGCAAACATCAGCGATGGAAATTAGGTGTTAAATCATAAAAATGAATATTAAAAGTTGTAAAATGAAGCAGTGAGGGTATTAAATCACATACAGTACATTTTCAATATTTTTAATTATAGTGTATATATGATAGTTTCTTTTAATGTTTCAATAACGATTAACCTGAAAGAAAACAATGTTTATTGGAACTTTTGTTTGAGATACGTATGAGATCTGATAAGCATATTTGGTTTGTGAAAACTACAAATGCGTATGTTCAAGCACTTTTACAACGTTTTCTTTATAACGCACATACCTTTGTACATATGCGACTAATTCTAATTCAGTAATGCCACCTGGTGAATTAAGTCAATTAAGTATTAGTGAACAATGGAAATAACGCCTGGATATTGAATACAAATTTGCCTATGTGCGTGCACTACAGTAAAAAAGTTAAAATTGGAAATTTTATCCACGATAACAATATTCGAATAATGTTGAGTTTATTAATTTTCTCAAATTTCTTGCTACTCATGAATAATAATGATATAAATAATATGTTATTAAAAAAAGCTGACATTTTTAAAATACAGTGCCTTCAAAAATGCCATGTCTTTGCCTCTTGGACGTACAATACAAAGTGGGGCATAAATTGTCGGTTTTTGTATAATTGCGAAAACAAAATATTAAATATGTATACTGCGTGACATGAAAATTGTAACACCGAGAAGGGATTGACCCAACTTGGCAAAAACGTTTACCTATTCAAATATATGATTAAAATTTTGTTCCGATGGGTCAAGTCATGGCATATCAGACACTTCATGCAGCTTTTTCTAGAATTATTATCAGTTGTATTTTTGTGATTTCTTATTTAATTTGTACCGTTTCCTCTTGTTTTAATTTTGTTTAACTTGGTTTAGAAGTTTCATTATGTCTAAATTCGCGCCCCTTCTTGTCATGTATTTGTAATATATAAATAATTAAGTCTAATAAGCACTGATTTAAGAAAGCAATTATACGCAGTTCTTGTACTTTAAAATTACTGTTATCTGCTTGCCCTTTGATGGTTTACGGTTGTAAAAATTCCACAAAAGATGTAAGAAACAAGTCAGCATTACATTAACTTCATCACAGAAGGAAATTCTTCATGGTTCTGACGAAGTTTCAGATCTTTATCTTGGTAGAAAAGCAACTTTTGAGCGACATTTCATGATTCATAAAAATTTTTGATGGCAATACTTAAATACAAATGATTAGTGAGAGTTCTATCGAATTCCTACAATTGTGTACAATATATTTGACACTATAACACATTGGTAAATTCCTCACCACACAATTGTTTAATAATAATTTCGATAACACGTGTTTCGCTAGCACGAGATAAACATTATCTATATATTAATACGCAGTGGGTCGTCTTCTGGTACATATTTTAGAGTGTTCCCTCCATGTATCGCGATGGTACATATATCGTTGTTTTCGTATTACAATGCAGATTTGTCGTATGTATGTTTCATCGCGATACGTGCAATGGAACGCAGATGAGAGTCTGTAACATATTGCATATATTGCATATATTACATATTGTAAATGAGCTTAAGTGTCAGAATGACACATGCAACGTGATATACATACGTCAAATTTATTCGAAAAATTAGCATGGCGAAAAATATAATTTTTGAATTATCTTGCATAAAATGAAATATATTCGTTGATATTGTGCAGGAAGAGATTGAAAAAAGAGCACACGAGCAGGACTTAAACACACATTCCCAGGGGTGTAAAACCTAGATCATATTCACCGCGCTACGATCTCTTCGTTGAACAGCACTTAAAATTAACGATATAAGAGACAAATAGGAAACTTCAATTTCTTTTTCAACGATTTTCTCAAAAAGTAGAGCGCGATTTTTATTTTATTTTACTTATCTTATATGATAGATCTCTACCACTATATATATATATATACATTTTATTTTATTTTACTCGAAAATACAATAAAGATTCAATGTAAATCAGGTGTGATTGTTTGTATTTGACTCTGTATTAATATATAGATGTTGTAGTCGAATTTCGACCATCCGGCGATCCTAGTATAATATAAACCGAAATATTGTCATTAAACAATTGTGTGGTGAGGAGTTTACCGATGTGATATAATGTCAGTAAATACACCACGATCCTTGCAATCACTATCATTAATAATATATTTCCAAGTATTCAATTGCCTTCATGCTATATTCTGATTTTAGTGAATATGGGTACAAGCATTATTTCATCCTCAAATAGATGATTTGACTAAACACCAAACTAAGGGACGTAGGAGAGGATAAACCACTTTCTTCCTCTATGTAACCCTATATTCCATTTGCTACACTAGTTTTTTTTTTATTTCTAAAGTTACTGATATTCTATTTTACCAATCTTACTTTATGTATCATCATTTATTTACTTTCTAGGTAACATATTAACCTTCCTATACTCACGTCAAAATGAAAGACGTATACTATACCATATAAATCGGTCTCACAGACCGTATGCGTGAGTATAGGAAGGTTAATAGCAGCTTGCATTAGAGAATGTGCACTGCCAATAGTTAATATGCATACAATTACATATTAAGATCTAAAAATAGATAGGAAAATAAACAATGGGATATACATCATTATATTTAATATTTTAATTTTTATGTCATTCTGTTTTATCAACATACTTTGTTTATCTTTACTTTCACGCAATTGACACAATTGAAGATCTCGTAGGATGGAGAAAAGTATGTTACTCTAAAAATTAACAAATATGTATATGTTTTTTGTTTCCTTAATTCTTACGCTTGAAATGCGTTTTTGTTTCTCTTTGGAAATTGATAAATCACGTTTAGAGGCTGTAACAGAATGTTCGTTTTGTGCAAGGAGGAACCTCCGAGGTTGTGTTGCAAAAATTGACCTTCCTATATAATTTGGTCGTGCATTACATGAACAGGGACATCACCTCGTTATTTTATGGAAGGTTAAATGAATCAAGTTCGATATAGAAATGTAATGGAAAATGCTCTGGTATCATTTATTGCTTCTCGTACACCACGCCAAATTGCAAAATCCATCATAACTGGGTTTAGGGAAAGCTATTTATCGGTACTCCCTTGGGCCGAAAACTCCCCGGATCTCAACCAAAAAGTAAATGTGTCAAGTAGCCTAAAAACCATATTTATTTATTGGCAAAGCCTGCCGAAGACTCCTTAAAAGGAAATATTCGGAAAAAGTGAGAACATGTCAAACTAACTGCAGGAAATTGTTAAGTCGTTTGTTGACAGCAGACCTGATAGAAATAAAGCTGTCATAAAGAACAATGGAGAAAAACGAAATATTGAATACAATGTATTGTACACAAATTGCATAATAAAGAGATAAATTAATAATTCTAACAATGTGTGTTTTTGTTGTGGTTTTTCAAAATTACAAGGTGGCGCTAATTCGATAACCAGGAATTATGATTCAAATTTGATAATGGCAATTTTTATAAGAAGCTTTGAAGCTTAATTTCTCTTATATGTCAAAAATTATAATTTGAATACAATAGAAAGTATTTCATGCACAATGAAACCATGATATATGTACTTTAATGCAATAAAAGACCAATTAGCATACATAATTGCATAAACAGTTTATGTTGCAATCGTATATGTAGAAAAATATTTCGGAGTTAGTTGTAATTAAAAAAGGAACCTGAAATCAGTTATTAAATGCAAAACATTCCAATTATCACAACGGGCATCTAGTTTTACGGTTCGCAATGGAAGAAAATCATAGACCATTACATGAAAGCTTACCTAACCACTTAATCACATTCGATATGCATTGTAATTTTCGAATCGATATTGTTATCTCCAAATTAGGTATGATTAGTTAATCTGTGACTCAATTTAATCGCTTTGATTTAAAAAGATTTTCAAGCAATTCATATACACTACGCTCATAGGTATTTGGACATCCTTCTTCTGTATACAAAGAACGTATTTAGGAAGTACATTCCAGCATTATTGAATAGTATGCTAATAATCAGTAAGGTCCACTTAAATTCATTAAATAATATCGGTCTAGCTACTTCTCTTATTTGTATGAGAAGTAATACCTTCATAGAAGCGCATGTAGTAGTGACAACGAAGAGCGTATTCCTTGAAATTCCAGGAAAAATGTAACAGTTGGTAATTTTACTATGAATCACGAAGCTATAATAAAACCATTTGAAGTAATATTTCTAAATTACGGTAAGTTATGTGTTGTAACGCGTGCTTTGATAGTAGCAAAACATAACTTAGACATAAGCAATCTTCAAATTGGTCGAAAATTACATTTAAATCCATCTACTGTTGTCTATAACATCAAAAAATACCGCGAAGGTGTCAGTTTTCTGCATAAAGTAAAAACTGGTAGACCAAGAGCGACAACATCAGCTCAAGATATTGCAATTGTGGTATCCAGCAAGCGAAATAGAAGAAAAACAGCTCCAGAAATAATCGCAGAAATCAATACTGTACTTTTGAAGCCTATTAGCGTGTCCATGATTAAACGCCATCTGGAAAAAGCCGGCCTTCATGGACCAATTGCGATGCGAAAGTGCTTGCTTCGCCAAATTAATAAGAAAAAGGAGATTACAATGGGCACAAACATCGAAATTGGGCAACGTACTACCGACGAATCCAAATTCGAGATTTTCGGTTCGCAAAGGCGAGTATTTGTAAGATCTGTAGGTGAACGTGCACTAAAGCAATGCACTTTCTCTACCGTCAAATATGGTGGTAATTCGGTAATGATTTGGGGTGGTTTTGCTGGTACATCCGCAGGTAATCTGTAAAAATTCAAGCCATAATGAAAAAGGAGCAATTACAAACGCATCTTAGAAGAAACTGCCCAAAATTCTTAGACCAGAGGGTATGGTCTAAGAATTTTGGGTCAAAATTTTATATTCCAACAAAACAATGACCTAAAACTCACTTCAAAATTATGCAACCAATATTTAGAACAGTTGGAAGAGGAAAGGAGACGTACAATCGCAAAATGACAACCCCAAAACTCCCACTTGAATCCTATCGAGTTATTATGGGAAGAACTCAATCAGGAAGTAAGAAAAACTGCTCCAACTTCGGTAGATGACATGTGGAATAAACTACAGGCAGGATGGGCACGAATAACTCCGGAAACATTGTTCAAATTAATTGCAAGGATGCCCCGATTATGCGACGCAACCGTTAAGTAAAAATGGTCACATAGACGAATATAAAATTTAGCCCAAATAAATAATGTTAATTGTTAAAGTTGTATATTTGTGCATACTTAAATACCTAATACATACATATTTCAATATTTCTATTTCAATATTTAATGATTTACCCTGAAATTTGCGGTGGCCAAATACTTATGAGCGATAAACGCTTCCTCAGCTGATTACAATTTATGAATGAAAATCTGAATCTGCATAATTTACGTAAAGATAACCCCCATACGCTCTGCACTTTACTCTAAAAGATGCGCAATACTTGAAATTCCTCAAAACAGAAAATTTCAAAAGAAACAAAAACTCTTGACTTTTAACACCAAGGAAGCCTTATTCGCGCTAAAACTTAATTATTGACGTAAATCTAGTAAGTAAAGATCAGGCTTATCAACGATTAGCGATGAAAAGAATCAGATCGACGGGTTCAAGAGAGGGCAAAGCCTTCGTACGCGTAGATAAAACAATAACGTGTTGTGGAATGGACCAATGAGCAACCGGCGGGTTCACAGAATATTTCAACCAACTACTTTATCTAACGGAGCAAGTTTTATGAAGTGCCAATGTAGCTATTTTGGTGCTCACGCGGTACCCGATTCCTCATTCGATAAGATTATTTATGGAAGCGGAATTAAAAAATAAATATATACATATATTTATCTATGCAAACATAATTAGTACGTTATTTAAAAATTTCTAGAGCAGTATCATTAAAAAGAAATAGTACAATAATAGCTACTGTAATGTTTATCTATGGAACCATCGTCTAGATTTTCCTAGATTATAATCTATATATATATATAAACCAATTGCTGTTCGTTTGTCTCGCTAAAACTTAAGAATAGCTGGACCAATTTGGCTAATTTTGATCTTGAAATATTTGTGGAAGTTTAGGGAAGGTTTTAACGGTGAGAAACAAATAATAAGTAACGGAAAATACTAAAAACGGCAATTTAATTTTCCGTTATGACAGCTGTCATGGTGCGCGCAAAGACAATTAAGGTTGACATTTGTGATTGTGCGCGCATGAATAATTGTTATATCATAATAGAAGCAAAGTCAGCAATATCCATTACAGTGTTATTTACAATGCCGCGAGCGAGAAGATCAAATAGAAATAGAAATTGCGAATGAATCCACTGCAGATGAAGAAGAAATTGCACGAGAGAAGGGCGCCGAGTTGGTACGGCCCGACTTCGTGCTTCACAAACACAAGAACAAAGAGAGGCGATACGTGAAACGGCTCGGTTGGCAATGAGAAATCGTCGAGCAGAACACAGAGATCAACTACGTCGAGCACCAAGAAGAACTGCTGCAAGTGTTAATTTGAATCGAGGAGCGTTTCAATACGATTCCACAATTGACTGCAGCTCGCATCCTTTCGTTAGAATTGGCCCTGTGGAGGTTGTGTGCGTCCATTGCGGTGCATTGAAGTTCACTGGAGAAACGCCTGGATTGTGCTGTGTCAGTGGAAAGGTCAAATTGCCCTTGTTGCCTCCACCACCTGAGTGCTTTATTCATTGCTTTATGGGGAAGCTCAAGAATCACGACATTTTCTTTCGAACGCTTAAAGGTACAACGCATGTTTCCAAATGACTTCATTTGGAGCAATAATTATTGAAGAACGCGGATTCAGTCCTACATTCAAGATAATGTTTGTTAATAAGAGAGTAACCTTTATTGTTGGTAATCATAAATCACTAATTATCACTTCCCTTTCGACTATACAGATTTAAGAACAAATTCACCATAGAATTGGATCATTACAACCGGTTGAAGATGCAGAGCATAAAATTGTTACATATTTACTTCATGGCCAATATGAAGCACCAACTTGATCGGCGTCAGACGATCAATAACGCAACGAAAAGAGAAATTCTTCAAGATTTGCAGGAAATACTTCATGAACATCATGCATTGATTTGGTTGTTCAAAACTGAGTTGGATAGCATGCCAAGTGATGGCTATAAAGTCGTGATCATAGAAGGAAATAAACGCCCCGCTGGAACACACGAACGACAATTCAACAAAGTTGGTTACAAAGAATGAAAAATATGAATAGATTAAGATATAACGATAGTGGAATTGAGAACTTTGGCCAAAGATCGCAAAAAGTAGAAAAGTGAAGGATTCGACAAATTGGAACAAACCAACGCTTTAAGGAGGACCAAAAGGTCTTTTTCTGAGAATTTATTTTACGATGTCTGAACGTAATACTATATAAACCTACGCATTATTTAAGACCTTGAAGAAGTTTAAACCTCCACACCTCTTTTGGTAAATTGAATAAATTCGTCATTCTTCTTGTCTAGAATTCTACGTCATTGGAAATAGCGTTTTCTTTCATATCAAGGGTAAGGTAAAGTCATAGAGTATGGGATGCAAAGTGAGGGGAAGTTGTTCACTTTGTATACGAAAACACAGTCATGATACAGAAATCACATTTACTGGAGATCTTGGTCAGAACTTATTGAATGCCAAGAGAACTTGCACTATTGTTAACCGCTTTAATCACTGTGTCCAGTATGTGATAGTAACCCTTCACTGAGTCTTTAGAGTAGTGAATTCAAGAACACTCTTACTCACGAAGATGTATTTTTGAGAACAGAAATGTTGAAATATTCACATCTTCTTCAAAAATAACAATCAAATTTCGTGGATTGTTACGATATCACCTAGCTCTTCTAAATTATTTTGTCATTTTCGAGTAAAGAACTTTAACAGGAATCATTTACGATTCCTGCCCCTTTAGAAAGACATTTAAGTTTTGGCCGAGGTAATTTCCACTACAAAAAGTAAAGATAATAATGTGTGGCACTCGTTCAGTAAATAAATCGAATTAAATGCAGCTAATATCTTTTATGATTTTTGTCGAAACTCGAATTTTCTGGCCCCTTTCAGCGAAAATACAAGAATTAAACTTTAAAGAAAACTTTGGTGTTGGTAAAGCAGTTTGATGACAGAATTATGCCAAACTCAACCATTTTTGACGACTGCAGAATAATACATGGTAGCTGTTCATAATAGTTAAGAGCAATTTAAACCGCGAAGGATACTAGAACCTTGTTGCTAGCAAAACGCGTGTTACCGAATTTCACAAATTAATTGTGTGGTCATGAATTTTACCAATGTGACACATGAGTAAATAACCACAACACTTCCTGATAATCAATATCAAACTAATAAAATAAATACACCGTTTGTGTATTGATAAACTACTCAAAATTATTTCCACAACCATATATTTAATTATGATTAATAAATCTTTCGTCATTTCTTCAAGATATAAAAATACGTACACTGTTTACAAGTCTTGACCCGGCCCTGACCTAATCACAAAAGAATTTTCATGAATAAGTCAAACAGCTCGCTACTGGCGTATTACAAATAGCTACATATATTTGCTAAAAACTAATCTAAAATTCCTACCAAGTAATAAAGCACACAAAATGCTGTTACAACGCTGACAGATAGTACAAGTACTTGTTTATGTGGTTCAACAAGTAGTTTTTCACGCTCTCTTTTATGTAAATTCCTTCAAAACATTTTCAAAGTGGATAGCTGCTGGACTCCGGAAACGAGTAAATTGTCGTTTTGAAATTGGAATTTATTGAAGTGCCAACAATCATTTTCATATTATGAAAAATGCAATGCACTTGTATGTACGTAGATACGAGGCCGGGTCAATAAGTCCGTGACTTTTTGAATGAAACACAGGTTTTTGGATAAAAATCATGTTTTCAACGTAATCTCCTTTGAACTCTATACACTTTGTCCAACGTTTCTCCAATTTTTTATTCCTTCCAAAAAATAAGATTTTTCGAGGTCATCAAAATAGGTATTTGTTTGTGAGATGATTTCATCATCGGAGTCAAATCTCTTTCCGCCGAGCCATTTCTTCAGGTTTGGGAACAAGAAATAGTCACTCGAGGCTAAATCGGTAGAATAGGGCGGATGAGGGAGCAATTCGTAGCCCAATTCATTGATTTTTGCCATGAAAACTGCACATGTGTGCACCCTTGCATTTCCTGGTAGAAAAGAACTTTCTTCTTGGCCAAATGCGATCGTTTTTTGTTTTCAAATCCCCATTAAATCGACCCAATAAGTTGGCATAATATTCTCTATTGATTGTTTTACCCTTTTGATGGTAGTCAATGTGGACTATACCGCATGCATCCCAAAAACGGTCGCCATGACTTTATTGGCTGACAAACCCACCCTGGCCATCTTTGGCGTCGATTCACCCCGAGAAAAACCAGTGGTTTGACCGCTTTTTGGTCTCTGGTGTGTTGTGGTGAATCCACGTTTCGTCCACGGTTACGAAACGGCGCAGAAACTCGTTCATATTACGATTGAACAACGCCACGATTGCGTTTGTGGTCGATTGTGAGTAAACGCGGCACCCATCTTGCGGAAAGCTTTCTCATACTTAAATGATCATTCAAAATTGAAACCACTGAGCCATGTGAGATGCCTATGGCTTCCACAATCTCTCTCACTTTCAATCTCCGATTGGCCAACACCATATCGTGCATTTTTTCAATTGTTTCGGGTGTAGAAACCCCAACTGGACGTCCAGAACGTTTGGCATCTTCCGAGCCTGTACGGCCACAACGAAATTCAGTAAACCATTTTTCTACCATTCAAATTTGTTTGAGTGATGATTTTCCGCAAAAAATAATGCTTAATGAACACACCAAATTCACTTTTTTCCATTTCACGCGGTAGTCTGCTATCAATGGCTGTCAAACACAAACTAAATGACGCAGCTTGTTAAAATTTTGATAGGAGTCAACTGACAATTGCCTGTTGACAGGAGCAGTGTTGCCCTTTCAATTAAGAGGCGTCAAATTCAAAAAGTCACGGACTTATTGACCCACTCACGTACATCCAAAACACTTCCAACAATAAACGCCCCCAAGATTCATAGAACACCAATTTTCTTTTCCTACGTCCTACACAGAAAGCAATAGAAAAGAATTATCTTTTGTGAAAGTATGTATTTTATAAAGAATTTTAACATTACCAAATCGTAATATGCACAAATTAATTTATAAATACACACAATAAAGTAAAGGATTTAGTTACAACCTCCATAAACGCTTTAGAGTATTGGAATGAATACTCTAATAGTTGGTGTACTATGGTGTAATATGGTATACTTTTGAAAATATCCTCGATGTCGGGACTAATACGACAGAATTATTACAAAAAGGTGGTATAGAACATTTATGATAACTTGAGTAAAAAATGCATGATAGATAATCTTTATCAATTAGGCAACCGATTGTATCTTCGAAACAGGTGATTTTTAAACTTATCTTGACTAAGAAATGTGTATATTTGCTTTGATGAGTGTCATAAATGACCGAAATCACCGATAAATGATATTCAACTTCATCGAACTTCAATTCTGTCAATTCTTGCTGAACAATTGCCCTCGAATTAGCAGGTGCATTGTAGTGATGAAAGAACACTTTTTTCTTAGCCATTTCTAGGTGTTTTTCGTGAATTGCTGCTTTAAATTTGTTAAATTTGTTCAAAAGTGTTGTGCAATATTGACGAGTAACGGTTTTGCCTTCAAGATAGCCAATTAGCAAGTCATGTTTTTTTAAAGTATATCTCGATTCTTTCGATACGGGGCTACAGAAGTATATTTTTTTGAGTTCTTTTATGATTAAATAACATGATTAACAAAACTGCGTTATTCTGTCCTGTAAGTAGACTTTAATTGCACGCGGTGAATCGGTCTTAAAGAAGGCAAAGACTATTCATTCACTCGACTGGAAAGGTGACGCCACTGGTTGTTTGGGACGCAAAAAAAAATGTTGCTAATTGGTTATCTCGAAAGCAAAACTGTTACTAACCAATATTACACATTTTTCGACAAATTGTAAGCAGCAATTCGGGAAAAACGCCCGCGTGTGGTTGTGTTGTTCACCATGACAATGCACCCACTCATTCAAGTGTAATCGTTCAGCAAGAATTGTCAGAATTTAAGTTCTAAATCCTTCTGCATCCACCGTATTCGCCTGATTTGGCTCCGTTAGACTTCCACCTCTTTCAGAAACTCAAAATATTTTTGAAAAACTGATAGAGGCTGTATTATTATTATTTTGGGAACCTCGAAGAAGGTTACTTCCGGGAGGGAATCGCAAAGCTAGAGAAACGTTAGACCAAGTGTGTTGAACTTCGAGGGGATTATATTGAAAAAATAAAATATAACTTGAATTCGTATTATTTTGTTTTCATTGTAATTCCGACAACTTTTCAATCTACCCTCGTACTTAAAAATTCGTAGTAGTTAACTTCGAACCACATTACTTGGAAAACTAGTTTTTCAACCGTAATTGCATTTTTTCTTCAAATCGATGAAGCAAGTAACTTCTGCAATATTACTATTCTAAAAGTACCGGTAATAAGGAGCAAGGTCAGCGGTTAATTGAAACGTGAATTAAAAGGAATGAAATCGATCAGATTATCGTAGGAGACTGACAACATTCAATTAAAGATATTGCGCATCGGCATATTGCTAACTAACATATTTATGAACTTCTATTAGATATTAAAAAGGAGAGGTCAAAGATAAATAATGTAACATCCGAATCTCGCCGGACAATTAAGTTTAATATGGTATTTTGACGGTGGCAAAATTAGTATGACCTTGTTCGAAAATTGCGCGGCACAAGTTTCGATACTATCTCGAAGAGGAACGTGCTGAATTGAAAATGAGAAATATTTCTGGAGGGGAGCAAATCATAATAAACCATGTAGCTTAATAAGAAAATTGGACAATAACGACATGGGAGGTGCTTCTTCAATTTTTTGAGAGAAGAATCAAATTGAAAACGCGATCAAAATCCGTCCAGCATCAAGCGTGAGGATATGACACGGTGTTACTAATTCCATCCTTCTCCTTTATTTTGAAAATATATTAAGAGGGCAAAAGCTAAATTATATTAAATGACGAAGGGCAAGTCTTACGTAATGCCACGTCATTACTTTAATAAATTCTAACAAACTGATAGAGCTAAGCTCTCCACAACACAACAATGCAAAAGTTTTTCATATTTCAATTGTTTATTGTCACCGACACCCTCGACACCTAACAGTATAAGATTCTCTGTCACAGCTTCTAAAAGAAATTCATCACTGAAGACGATCTTCAAAGAAAAGCAAAAATGTATTTCAAGCGTAAGATTTTACGAAAACGAAAACACACACTTTCATTAATTTTTATAACAACAGCAGTTCTAAACAATAGAATGTTTATATATTTTCCCCATTGGCAATATGCTTTCTTCAATTTCTTGGCGACTCTTGATTTCTTGCTTATCCGACGACATTTTATTTCTGTCTCGTATTATTGAGATCGCAATATTTCCTCCGGTGTTCTTATGTTTATTTCTCTTAACATTTTCTGCAATTCAGAAGTGAGCTCCTGTTTGCTGTATAATGTTAACCGTACAACTGTCCTATCTTCCCCCTTATTATGGCTTTACGCCCCCGCGAAAATGAGTTCTACCCCTTGATGTTCGATTAAATTTGCTATGCGTTGAACGATATGGTGAGACACTTTCTCTTCATTGGCAATAGCTCATATAAAATAAATAAAAATACTGAATTCCCCCAGTTTTCCACCGAGTTGCCGAAACACATATCTGGATTTTTTTCGAAAGGTGTGGTAAGGGTATTTTTATTTATTTTATATATTATTTTAGCCACAGTCTCCTTATTCTTATTGGCAATAGCTCGTTGAGAATACATGCCTATTTGCAAACAAAATTCCATATTTTTTTAATAATCTTAAATATTTTCACTATCTTACAAAACTCTTACAAAATTAACACTACGAATAAAATCGTAATCGATGTTCAATTGAAAATTCTTAGGCTTATACATCACACAAAAAGATAAATATTAAAAGAAAAATTTCAACGCACTTGGATGACTGTCAATGGCCTTCGTACAACTAACGAACCATAGGTAAGAAATTTGTGCTGAGGCTTGTAAATTTATCGGTAGTCCCACAAGTACTGATTGTAAAGGTTACAACAGGAACTTGTAAATATCTAATAAACCACGGGATATATCATAAAATACATAGTGACGCAAATTAGATTACCAGGTGCTGTACATAATAAAATGGTTTGTAATAGAATTGTATTATAGACACACAAATTCTTCTTCCTCTTTCGCTAAGGCCTGGTACCCATTAAATAATATGAATAACAGATTTAATACCAAAAAACAAGCAGTTCCAATACAATTTCCCCTTTTTCTCTTCCTCGTCCTTGTTGAAAATAAATTAAATACTTTTAACCCTCCGGTGATATAAAATCAATAGTGTACCAACGATTCAATCAATGTTTTCCATATAATAATACCAAGAAATACATTACAGTTATAATTTATCGTTACTAAGTCCCGTATAATGTATTTACATACGTGCTTCAATTCGATAGAATCACATGCGACTCATATTTGTATGTACAACTAATATCCAAGACGACAGAGGAAACAGTTAAAAATAGTACGTAAAGCTTCAAGAACATGCTTTACACAATAAATTAAATAATGGCCAAAATTTTATTGAATAACGCCGACTAATATCTGATCGGTGTATGGATATTTTCATAAGTTTATCAAACATCGTATGATCCAAATGATAAGCAATTAACTTGAAGCCACATATCAAAAAATAATCTTATTGTAAGTCCCACATAGTGAGTGAGTGGATTCCAAAAAATTTATTGCAATATCTAAGGTCGAAATAAAATTTATTGTACTAAATACATTGCCAAATATCTCCTCAGAGGAAGATTGCTATTTTTATAATTACCCTGAATTTTATGACTAATCACTTCGATTACCTTTATTTTCTCTGATTAACACTAATTAAACCAAATACTTCTGGAAAAAGCTTTAACTAAAATGTGTGTCGTGTTACGCAGGCCGCAAATACTGCACAACTTTTCGTTCGCTTTGTATACAGACGTATATAACAGGAATCCAAAGAAATTAAACAGTATTTTTCCAAGAACGTTCAATATAAAAATAAAGTTCAATTGAAACAAAAGGGCGACCTTGGATGCAGCGTAGTATAAATTACCGATTTTTCCACAGGCATCTCAAATAAACATTGCGTCAACAGGAAGTTCCTTTAACTTATCTATGGGATCTGCTTCGATGAAATTACTAAAAGGATTTCAATCCGCGTGTTACGTATGGGAAACATTTAATTTATTTTTAATTGTTTTTTTAATAATTAATAATCTAGCTCAAAGTTTCTATTATTAATGATATGCAAAAAAAATACAAATGCATAATTTTTCAATTGATTTCATTGCAACACATGTCAGTATAAGGTTGGAAATTCTTACAATTACAAATAAGAAAAAATCATTAACGTATTTTAAATGTACGTCAAAACATCTTCAAACCAATATAATCATTTCTTCCTCGAATAATTCTTGTAACAACTTAATTAAAATAAGCTAAAGTTTGTAGGACTGATTTAAATTTGTCAGCTTTCTTCCGACCGTATTTCATATTTATTCAATGAAGTAAAATTTTTAAAAATTGGTTGCAGTTTCTTCGAATTTCATTGTTGTCGGAACCATACAGATACAGGCGTTATCTTAGTGACATCCACCATTAAAAAGGCCTCATCAATATGGTAACAACAAAAGGTGAAGGATACGTCTCTTTTCCTTGCTTTCAATCTGGCGAGACGGTAGCTTACTACAACTTTTAGCATTACAACCCTGTACTAGTTCCAAATCAGAGACTGAAGTAGAAGAAGTAATTGATTGCTCGTCTAGCTTTTTGTCAGACTTAACGAAATTGCCCGGCTTTGACTAGCAAACCACAATTCACTTTCACGTTTGACGTGCACCCGTTTAAGTAAAAAGTCTTTACAATAATTTATTTGTGCACATTATACACTACTCCATTTATCTTATTAAAATCGTAGAATTCAATTCGACTTTCCCTCGTGTGATCGCGGCGTTTTTATATCGGTAGATGTTATTCTCGTTCTTTCGAAGTTTCGTACAAAAATGTACTTACATCGTCAGTGCCGTAGCTTCTCATCGAGTTGCTGATTGTTGCCTGTTGCTACTCGACAATTTTATGGAGGTAATATTCTTGAATTTCACATTTAATTGATTTGTTACCCTATTTTGTTATCGTATTATTAATAGTGATGCGAATACATTCACCTGCATTTAGTATTTTGTCATATTAGATATTAAGGATAAAGAATCTTATCTCATTCTGCATACTGAAGTATGTTGACTCAGTAAAGGTAAACAAGATTTTTAAGTTAAAAACTAAATTCTTTACACTTGGAGCTCTAAGGGAAAGACAAGCATACTCGTATTACGAATATTATAGGCTCTATTACCTCATTTGAAGCAAAACTAGTTTTACTTGATATCACTGCAAATATGCAGAAAAAGGTAAGCGACAGTGAATTTCGTTTTCCTTTATTTGTTAAGTACCTTCAAGAACTGCTTGAGGAGAAATTTCAGCAGTTTACTGTCATCAAACCAACAATACTCTCTTTTCTATAATAATAAAAGCTGCATACATTGCAGCTCCAGTTCTTCAGCCCTTACTTGCAACTATGTCAAATTATAAATTTACTTTCGAAAATAGATGATGACCGTCACTACACCGGCGTTTTATAACGCGCTCCACGGTACAAAAAAGTTGAACCCCTAATCTACACCACCTCAGGTAAGGCAAAAGATGATACAATGAAGCCATTGAAAACCAGTGGTTTTTAATTGGGACTAATCAGTTAATGGTTGCTTCTGTAAGAACAAATAATAATAACCATCAATTTCAAGAGGCTGTGATACATCTTGCTTGCCCAGTGGGCATTTCTGTTCTTTAATCCAAGCTTGTCACACTGACATAACAGCGACCTTATTGGGATTCACGCAACAGGTAATTTCCCTAAACAAGAAACCAGATACGTGTAAACCAACAATCAACCTGTATCAAAGTCACCATATTGATGTAATTGTCTATCGTTCCTAGGTGTAGACTTAGTGTTTAAACGATTACGCTCTTAAAAATGTCAGATCACATCTGCAACATTTCATTGTGCACTGCTAGTATACTTATTTAATGAATGTTTTGGACATAAATGGAAATGCTATTACAAATAGAAGGAATTGTAGTTTGAAAACTTGTGCATGTTTTGTGACCAGCAAACTAGTGCTAGTACTTAAATGAAAAATATTTATATATATATTTCTAATGTGTATCATATAATACCATAGGACAGCTACTTCTTACATAATAATATACGAGTAAAATATTTTTTCCTTCAAAGAACCAGAGTAGAAATAAAGTATAAACAAACGAAGGGAAAACCTATGACAGACCTAGTCTATCCCATTAACAAACCACACTTCTAATTGAATTAAAACAATATAAGTATTGATTAGGCTAGATATAAATGGGGTTCAAATGCAATTCAAATATGAAACTCCAACTTTTTAGATATAGCTCCGTTTAATCTAATGATTTGATCCCCTATAAATTAGTTCGAGTAATAATTATGCACTTCAATAAGAGGAAATCCATGCCTCTACTTCTGCTACCACTAAAAACGTGTATAGATGAAATTTCATATCTACAAACCTATCCTCTAAATAACTTCCAAACACCACACCAAATACATTTACTCCTATTAGAAAAATGATAATTTCCTGTAATAAACGCAAACTCACTTGTATCTACCAGCGGCCTTAACCAAATGATATGTATCCACTCCATCGGCAGTCATCGTAATATCATCACCATGACAACAAAAATCACATTTGTATTTGTCAAGAGTCTCCAACGTAGTTACGTATGGAGCCCCCTCAACTACCTCATCCACCCACTTGATTCCTTTGACCATTTTATATCGTTCCTCCTGCGTGAATACCGGGGGCCCTTGTGTTTTGTAATTTCTTCATCGTTGTGAATACCGACCACTAACCAATCACCTAATGCCTTCGCCTGGCGTAAAGAATTTGCGTGTCCGAAGTGTACCATATCATAACTGAAAGACAACCAATATTTACGCCCCCGTCAGGTGACACCCATAGCTAATTGCGGCACTTACCAACCATCACACCACACACGCACTTCTTTTTTTTATCGTTCTGTCCTGTAGTTTCCGGCATATTTATTTTTATTCGCCGTTCGTGAACCGATTTGGAATTATTCGAGCCGGTATTGGAAAGAAAATCGATGTAGGAGATACCGACCTGTCACAGCGCTCTAATGACACTACTCAAACTCAAGCCGTCATTAAATAAATAACTATGGTTTCCCTCTCTCGTATGGCGAGATTGGTCTGCGCCAATCCGAAGACGATAAGAATTTTAAAATGTATTGAATGATACTCGAAATCTGAAGAGCTAATTAATAATAATATTCACGCCTTATGGGTACCAATTTTGTACAATCGTACAGGATCAAATGCAAACTCACTTCTCTCACTTTTGCGGTAGCAAACTTTATGGCACTAAGAAAGCTGATAGGCACAAGCCTCGGTAAACTAATCTAGGAATCACAAGCAGAATTTGAAATGTTAAACAAAATCCATGGGTGAACCCCTAAACCTAACCGAACCCGTACTCGTGTAGTTTGCCAGAACTTGAGTAGAATGGTATCCCGTTCGATTCAACAGACTACTAGGTAGTAGGCAAATTTTTTTCAAAGTTTCTTAGAAAAAATTGCAAAAGGGGAGATTCAAAACAATCGGGGGCAAAGCTTGTAGTGATAGATACTACATATTTCAAACTCTTTTCCTATTCTACTGAAGTTTTTAATATACAACATTTTCAAAGATGGAACAACCGAAATCCATGTTGTTTGCCTTGTCCCTCCCAAAAATTTGACACTCAATACATTTTATTTAAAATACCTTGGTACAGTTTAACAAGTTTTCCACTTACAATTTTAGTAGCAAACAACAGTTAATACTTAAATTAATACTTATCTAATCTTTAACATCATCAATACCACCAATGGTTATTGAAAATTGGGCTTCAGCTTCCTCCAAATCCGGACTATCCAATAATTTGGCGATTCGAATAGGACCTTCCCCCTTTCTAAGAGCAATCCTAGTTGTAGATGCGTGAGCCAAAATATTTCCTCCAATCGGACGCGTAGCTAATTCGGCGCTTTTAAAATCGGACGTTATCTGATTGGTGATAAAAATCGCAATATTGTACTCTTCGCTAATTTTCTGCAAACGAGACATCATTTGCGCCAATTTATGTTGACGATCATATATTTCCCCGCGTCCGCTATAGTCTACTCTAAATAAAGCCATAATGGAATCGACTATTAGCAATTTGAAGACGCCAGCTTCTTCGTGCAGTTTACAATTAACGACGTTGAGCAATTCCGATTGGTGTTCGGAATTATAAGCGCGGGCATACAAAATATTGTCCAAAACCGTATTTTCGTCCAAATTGTATCTTTCTGCTATAGATTTTAGTCGATTTGGACGGCTAGTTGGTATGTAAGAAAAAGCAGTGATGAAAATAGACTCTTACGTCAAATTAAAAAAGGATACAAAGTGTGTTCGGTATCGATAAATATTACTTTCCCTCCTGTGTAACCATTTGGACCAGGCATTTGGGCAGTGACACACAGAGTATGCGATAATTGCGTTTTACCACAACGAAATTCACCAAAGACTTCGGTTATGGCCATAGCTTCAATGCCACCACCTAGTAATTTACTGGAAAATCAAAAACAGTACAAAGCAAATATTATCTATAATTTGGTTTGGATATATAACAATTGTGGAAATTATCGGAAAATGTATTTCAAAATGTGTAAATAAGGACATTTTCCTAGATAAAGCAAGCAATTATAGATATAGGTCACCTAAGGGACGATGAAGTATTCGATTCAATACCCTTAGATGGTGAATCTGTTATGCGGGATAATTGACCCCGAAATCGACCCTCTCCTCAAGTAAAGATTCGTCCCCTGGCAGATTTTTTCAATATCGGCTGAGGTAACGTTCTTAGGTCCCTCGATGATCATCAAACTCCAAATTTAGTGATGATAAATAAGTAAGTTAAATTATATTACACAAAAAGTAAACTAAATTTTCATCATCACTCCCAAGATTGCGCGATTGCAGCAGTCTATTCACTGAGATAAGAAAGTTCAATGCGTTTTCCGCTGACTCTAGAATTGAATTGAGGTTCCATGAGAGGCAGAGGGAGCTTAAGGCCCGGGCGACTGCCCAGAGCCTTGCGTCTAGGGGGCGCCAAGAAGTTCAACCATAAAAATAATTTTCTCATTACATTTTTTGTAGATTACAATTTTCTCATATTGCTTTTTTGTTTATTGTTTGTTGTCTTTGGTAATAATGTGTGTATGTTTTGACTTCATGATTTTTTTTTCTAATCTATTCTCCATCATGGTGATTTTTGGTTTTAAGAGAAGAGGAGGGCGGGGAACAAATTACCCTCTTGCCCAGGTGAAAATTTTATCTTGAGCCAGTACTGGAGAGAGGCATAGGCGAGGAGCGAATTCTAGATTCATATTTCTTTCACACGACCTCAACTAGTGCAAGATATTTGGATTTTCTTCAAGATGACTTCATTGCTGCGGGGAACCTGATATTCCAAGGAATGACTTTTTCTTTTAACAAGATAGAGTACGCCCCCGTTACGCAGCAACTGCCCCTCTTATTTAGATAAGGTGGGTGATTCAGTGGCTATCTAAATTACAAAATTTGACACCCCTAGATTATTTTTTAGGGATATTTGAAAGGTCCACCGGTGAATTAAGAAGATTTAAAACCAAGAATTCGTCAAGAAAAACCAAGTGTATCTTCCAGTATTATTGACAGTGTTCCAAGAGAATTTATTAATCGTATTGACTACTGTCAGGTTGCGCAATTTGAACATTTAGTGTAGTTGTTGTTGTTTGAATTTTGCAGTAGAAATAAACTTCGTATTTTTAACTTTCAACGCCATTTCTTTTTCTTAAAAATTGCCTTATATGACCTATATCTATGCCCTGATCAAAGGATTGATAAATAGATGAAATAATGCAATTTTCCATTTGCCTCACCTTTTTCGATCCAGTTAAACTTATCATTTTCACTGAAGATTACAACTTAGTTTTCGAAATACGTATTTTGCATACGTACGTACTTTACCAGATGAAGGTGTGGTAAAGAGGAAATTTATTTATTTTATCTATATTACAAAGAGGTCAATGAGTCATTAATTTACAGGAAAGCGTAATGATTTTAATTATGTATGATATCCCCTAACTTCAATACATTTCCTGCAACGGTCAATTAACAATTCTATACCCTTGTAAAAATAAAAGTTATTCTCTCAAAATGTTCTACTGCTTGCAACTCATTATTATCCTTAAACATTTACCTCAAGGTCTTCTTTTATAAAACAAAACCATTGGTTCATCTCCTGTGATGGTGGACTCCAAAATAAGTTTGGCGTCGTCTCCATACATGTTTAACTACTTAACGTCCAGATACGTAATACTACGTTCACGAATTACATTACAAAAATTTCTACATCCGTAATATTACGGGCTCACCGATTTTCGGTAGTCCTATTTTAATTTAGTGTTGCATGGAAAGTGTATTATCGCAAGGAAATTATAGAAAAATTATTGAAGACAATGGGAGGAAAGTTTTAAATTTGCAAAGTCGAAGACAGCCCCATATGCTCTTAAAGTGGTACAACGCCAGTTTCCGGATTATGTACCATCGACTTTTAATGCTACTCGATTTGTGTAGTTTGTGCAAAAATCCAGATCCAGATACCAATACCAATACCCTGTACGTATCACCGTATTTTCGCGTACATCATACCATAGGCTTTTGAAGTAAGTAATATCCTTTCACAATAATATGCCTAATTCAACTTTATTCTGCAGCTAAAGTGACGATGCCCGTAATATTACGTATTTGGATTCGGTAGTGTGTTTCTCAAAGTCTTTTAAGAATATAATTTCTTTTTTAATATTTTTGTATGTATTGTAATTATTATCAATAAAGCTTTTTATAGATTACAAAAAATATTTTTTGTTTCGCCAGACATTAGTTTTTAATTGCTATCTTAAATGGTTAAATACGAACGCGCACATTCGACCCAACGTTGACATTGGAGAGCGGAAAGAAGACGCGGTACCCATCTTGCACTAATCTTATTCATAGCCAAATAGTCATAAAGACTTCGGCGAATACTTGTTTCGTATATATTAGACATTACTGCCAATTCCTTCATTTCCAAACGGCGATCTTATGATACCATTTCTTCAATCATTGCAAGTTTTTGAGACGTTATCAATTCAGTCGCCGCTCGGAGCGCTTATCATCTTCTTCAAAGGGTTCTTACCCCAAACGGAAATATTTTTTACGTGGAACATGGAGGAAACCAATCACCATAAACGCGGTCTAAACGTTGTTTAATGTGATTAGGCGTATGCCCTTTTTTTGATAAAAATGTAATGACCGCGGTATTCTGTTTTCGTTAGCTGCGACATTTTCATGCACTAGTCACATTATCTGGCTGGCTATTAAAAACTACTACATACTCTGCGAGCCGCCTCACGCATGTGCAATTATGGTGCAACGGAGTTTGAAACATGCTTAAAGCTATATAACCCTGTCGGCCGAGAATTTATGGCGCCTACCTCGTAATTTGCAAGCATTAAAAATCCCATATCATGTGTATTAGCGTCTTTGTAAATTCAGTTGCCTATATTCCTAAAGTTCGAATTAAAAGTTAAAAACTCAAAAATGCTTACTCCAATGCTTTACTGCCCGTACTCAACTTAAAAAGTTGTTTCCTTTGGAAGGACACCTCCGAAGCTGTGACGAAGGCATTGGACAGAGATATCTTGCAACAAATCTCTTTGATTATATCAATTTTTTCGTCATTAAAACCTTCAATTGCTTTAAGCTTCTTCCTTATGCACATTTGTATTCCTTTAATCGTATTAATTCCATTTTTCTTCAAATTATTTACATCTTTCTCGGAAATGCCATGCTCCAGTAACATTTCGATATCTTGGAAGCAAGCTTCTTCCTCTTCGATTTCTTCGCATTCTGTAACTGTTTCGGATGCCGTGGTTTCCTCGCATGTTGTATCGGTTTTCTCTTCCAATATCGCGGCTTCCATTTTAAAATTTAATAAATAAATGAAAGAATAAGTAAGGATAAAATTCAAAACGTCATCAAGGATAATTTGAATTGAAAGAAACGCGTACAGGCGGCGCAACAGCTCGATTCAGTATGGCCAATCGTGCAACAAGAAATCTCTTCTTCTTCTTCCTCTAACAGTATAGAAGTTCATCGAACTCCGTTAGGAACGGAATTAGCATTAGGCTTTTTATAGTTGGCCATGCGTAGGTCACGTGACAAAATTTGACAAATGTAGTGTAAAACAGGGACATCGACAAAGATTCGTAAAAGTTATTATACTGGGAAACAGTGTCAAATTATAGTGTGAAAGATCAAAAAGAGAATGAACATGGAACCTAGGAAGCTAATTGATATGTTAAGGGCAACCATAGATCCTAGTCAGCGACAGCAGGCGGAGGAACAACTCGCTCAGGTTTGGAAAACATGTGCTTGGTGCGTGTCCAAAAATTTAACATTCACTTTCGCCCGCAGATACACAAAATTATAGGATTCGCACCTTCTTTACTCCAAGTCGTAATGATGAACGAATGCGAGATGCCGGTCCGACAGGCTGGCGCCATTTATCTTAAAAATTTAATATCTCAAAATTGGCATGACAGGGAGGCGGAAGCCGGTCAACCGATGCCGTTCTCCATTCACGAGCAGGATCGCTCCCTAATAAGAGAATCCATTGTAGATGCTGTAGTACATGCACCCGAATTGATAAGGCTACAGTTATGCACTTGCGTTAACATTATGGTTAAGCACGATTTCCCAGGTCGATGGACACAAATTGTGGATAAGGTAAAAAACATTTATCACAAGTGTTTTCATTACAATTAGTATGAAGAAAAGATTTCCTTTATCTTACTCTATATGCCATTGGTAACTTAGGTTTCGACATAATAATCATCTTACATTTATTTTTAGTTGTCTATTTTTTAATGTTTTTAAATTAATGTCGCATCATTAAATTGCATTGACAGCAATCAATTTGTGTGGGTATTGCACTTTGGATTATGATATAAATAACGAATCTATGATTTAAAAAATATTATTAATAAATATAAGAACCAGCAACTGGTGACATGTTAAATCAGAATTTATTTCTTTAGAATTGCTAAAGCGTAGTTGCTAATAATAAATTTAGATTTATTTAGGAAAGGGACACGTTTCTAAGAAATGACACCTTATTTTGCTCAAGCTATTATTAAGATACACATTGAAAACAGAATGAAACATATTGTTTACAATTTACTCCGTTAATAACACCGCAAACACGCCAGATTTGCCCTAGATAGTACTAGATGATTCACTAGTCCAGACAATTCAATTCCTTGAATGACAAACACATAATACGCTGTCATTCATAAAGACATATTAAATGCAAAAGGGCAAGTTGGCCACCTGCCACATTATCTAAACCAAATATTTTTTATGAACCATTTTAAATATAAAACTGCAATTATATACTATATTTTGATGTTAAGAGCGCAGCATCATTCTATTATAAGGATTCTGATTGAATGAAATATTTATAGCTTGTTGATGAGTAATAGGTGACTCCCCTCATGACGTCAAAAGAATCTTTACCATTTTTGTGTAAAATTCAAATCATTTGTGTTCTGTAAATAGCATACACATTATGAATAGTAAAAACATTACTTTTTGCAAAATATTCATTATTTATAAAATAATTATCAGGCTTTCATGTTTTTACTATCAACTTTCAAATATATTAAGATACTTCCAAAATAAAAAACACTGAAATGATGAACATTGCTAGAAATAAAAATGTCTCTCGTTTAACATTAATAATTACTACGAATTTTAGAAATTGCAAAACTTGCGTCTACGGATCGATGTAGAAATTTCAACATTCTATGTAACATTTATTTAGTAGTTGTCACACAAATAGAAATGATTAATAAGTCTACAAACGGCTAAAATTCGATACCTTGCCAAATTTCATCAAACAATTTTCATAGAATATAATTCTGTTTCGACTTTGAGGGCAATTTCAACTTCTGGATTTATAACAATCCTGTTTCATTGGGTTATAACCAGAAGAACTAAATGTAGATGTGTCAACACTAATCTAACTCAATATTTTTTGGGAAACAAAATATTACCAATAATAAACGTGATGAAGATGATGTCGTAGATCTTTGCTTGGAAGATGATTGCAGTTATCATCCGACTTCTTCATTTTAAAATTGAATGAAATAATTTTTTCTCGGATCTAACACAATACTGGACGTTAGATTCTAGTATAACTCTTTTTAATATTAATAAAAATAATGATTGTTTGTTTTTTCTCCTTCCTTTATAATACGAAAGTACCTAAACTGGAGACTTGTGAAGCAAACCCGGTCCGATTAGCCCGTTATTCGTGATGACCAACTAAAATTAGAGTTATCGTAACCTGTTCTAGGGGGAAATACAAATCCAAACCTTTCAGGTCAAAAAGCAAAATTTTTCTAATTGACCACCAAGGTGGAACTTTAACAAATCAACTATTTTGTATTCCTAATTTCCTACAAATTCACATCACATACATATATGGTTGGAAAGGTGAGTTTGAACGGTCGTTTCCAATTATTCTAGTCCCTTTGTTAACATTTTACGTTTGTACCGCCCTTCTAGTAACCACAGTGTACTTAGAAATTTAATTATAATGAAGAATTCTATTTTTATTAGCTACCACTGGGAATAATTATGATTTTTTGGTGCTGTTGCTATTTACCTTATTCTCATCTTTCCTGAATATCTCTCTCTTGAAAACCGCTTTCAAAATAGAAAAATTATATTTCCCAAGGGAACATCCCCAACCCGAAAATTTAAAATAATTTAAACGGGTGGGAGTGGGCATCCTTACTATTAAGGATAGAATAGAAATATGTCATTATTTTTGTGTAACTAATACACAGTGATCCAGAATGAATAACGGTCACCTGACAACTATTGTTATATTATCAAACCAACTTTCCAAGGGAAAATTGATAGTTCAATTATGATTCGTTTTAATCCGTTTTGATGATCAGCCCCCTCTTCATAGGTGGGCAGATAAAATTATCAGTTGTGATTTTATTGTTATTTTTTATTCTTCTTCAAGATTAAAACAGCTAATATATTATATTTTGGTAAAGTTTGCTAACTGGAAAATGTTAATCAGTATTAACTCTCAAGTGTTAGATTACGATGGTTTTACCACTGATCACAAAAGTTCCTCCATAGATAATATATTACTTTCCTTCGTCGAGGCTTATTTACGGACAGGGCAACGTATCGAAGGGCGATTAGATATATTCATACTTAAGTTGTCATGAGCAATTTTTGGCAGTTTGGGGAAACCGCTTTTTCGTTTTGTCATCGTTTTAATTCGCAGTTTTTAAGAATTTGATCTAAATTTTGTTTTAAAATCCAATATACATTATGTGACAAAAGAAATGCTTGCATATGAAGCGGCAAATGTCATATTAGTATACAGCGGCACACGTCAATCATTTTGAATCACTCTGTAGAATTCAGAGTACTGAATATCCTGATATAATCTTGGTGTATTTATTCAATCCATTACCGAGTTGTATTAAAAAATTCTAAAATCAGCTGAACTTTTTAAGGCGCTTCCACTCTCTTAAAATGAATTTGAGTCGAAAAAAAATGTTTTCTAAGGCCCCTCTAGAAGAACTATTTATAGATTAAGTTTCTAATTTTTTTGTAATTTTCGGTTTAGGGATGTTCCCGTGTCACTTGATTTGTGACTGTGACGCCCTTTAATCTAGATAGTCTACAGCAACGCTCAATTCTGCATTAGAATTGGAATCAATTTTCTTCATTTTGTTTCTGTTAGCAGCTACGGAATGGAACATTTGTATCTTCAAAATCTTCCCTACGAGTATTAGGAATGTACAAGGAGATCACTGATGAAAGAAAAATTATTAATATTCAAATATGATAGCATTAAAACCTTCATGAGCAAATTGAAATAAGACTATATGTTGTATTTATTCTTCAAAAATACAAGTTAGAAGTTAGTGTATCCTATGTTAACATATAACACATATTAAGTGTCCGTTCTGATTATTATTACTAATTAAAATATTTCGTTTTAGATTAGCATATATTTATCAAATCCCGAAGCCACTGGCTGGCATGGGGCCATTTTGTGCCTATATCAGCTCGTCAAAAACTTTGAATATAAGAAAGCAGAAGAAAGAGGACCACTGCATGAAGCCATGAACCTCCTCCTGCCATTACTGCACCAATTAATAGTGCGAATTTTGCCTGACCCTTCTGACCAAGCAGTCCAATTGCAGAAGGAAGTGCTTAAAGTGTACTTCGCCCTCACGCAATATACGTTACCTCTCACGCTCATATCTAAAGATGCCTTCACCCAATGGATGGAAGTTTGTAGACAGGTATATTACTATAAATACTTGTATCCTTCGGCCCCTTTATCAATTCCTTTAATAGGTTGTCGAAAGACCTGTACCACCAGCAGCGTTACAGCCGGACGAAGATGAACGACCAGATCTATCGTGGTGGAAATGCAAAAAATGGGCGTTACATATTTTATATAGGATGTTCGAAAGATACGGGTCACCAGGAAATGTAACGAAAGAATACTCAGAATTCGCTGAATGGTATCTACAAACATTCAGCGGCGGAATATTAGAGGTGCTTTTAAGATTGCTTGACGCTTACCGCGGAGGATCCTGGTTACCTCCAAGAGTTTTGCAGCAAACTTTAAATTATGTCAATCAGGCCGTTTCGCACGCTTTAACTTGGAGACTGCTAAAACCTCACATGTGTGCAATCATACAAGACGTCCTATTCCCATTAATGAGCTATTCGCAAGAGGACGAGGAACTGTGGTCTGTAGATCCACACGAATACATCCGCGTGAAATTCGATGTATTTGAAGACTTCGTTTCTCCAGTTACTGCCGCTCAAACATTATTGCATTCGGCTTGTAAGAAAAGAAAGGACATGTTGCAAAAGACGATGGGATTTCTCACTCAAGTAAAAGCATTCGATTATGTGTAAGAAAATATGTTAATAGTTAGTAACGTTTTTGCAGGTACTGAATGATCCCAATACAGAATCTCCTAGGAAAGATGGTGCTTTACATATGGTCGGCACTTTAGCCGATGTCCTTCTCAAAAGAAAATATATCGCGATCAACTCGATCAGTTGTTCCTCAAGTATGTCTTCCCGGAATTTCAAAGTAGAAGAGGTCACATGAGAGCTCGCGCTTGTTGGGTTCTTCATTACTTCAGCGAATTCCCATTCAACCAAGAACCCGTGCTCGCACAAGCTGTCAATTTAACCGTCACCGCTCTATTACAAGATAAAGAGTTACCAGTACGTGTCGAAGCAGCAATCGCGATGCAAAGCCTTCTTAACTTTCAAGATCGTTCTCATAAATACTTTGAGCCTCAAGTTAAGCAAATAGCCTTAGAATTATTAACAATTATTAGAGAAACTGAAAACGAAGATGTAACTGGTGTTATGCAAAAATTAGTTTGCGTATTTACCGTGCAATTGGCGCCGATCGCTGTAGAAATTTGTCAGCATTTAGCGACGACGTTCAGTCAAGTTTTAGATACCGACGAAGGGTCCGATGAGAAAGCTATAACTGCGATGGGATTATTGAATACAATTGAAACTCTATTAACTGTAATGGAAGAGAGACCCGAAATACTAAGAATGTTAGAACCCACAGTTTTACAAGTTATAGTTCACGTTTTACAAAACGAAGTGCAAGAGTTCTACGAAGAAATACTATCTCTAATTTATGATTGTATGCGAGTAAACACATATCACCTGATATGTGGAGAGTTTTAGAATTACTTTATCAAGTTTTTATGAAAGGGGGAGCCGATCATTTTACGGATATGATGCCCGCTTTGCACAATTACATTACCGTTGACACAGATGCCTTTCTTTCAGACGAACAACGACTATTAGCTATCTATAATATTTGTAAAGAGGTATTATCGCGGGATCTTGGAGAAGATCCCGAAGCTCACGCCGCTAAACTATTAGAAGTAGTTTTGTTACAATGTCGTGGGAGAATAGATGGCGCAGCTCCGCTGTTAGTGGAATTGGTTGCTAGTCGACTTTTGCGAGAGATACGAACCTCGGAATTACGCACTATGCTTCTGCAGGTATGTAGTACAGTGTCTACTAAATAATGAAACCCAAGTGACCTCTTTTCGGTATCTAACTCATTTAGTTGCGTGGTAATGCTCAAAATTAAAATTACTTTGTTTCTACGCAGTGATACAGCATGATTGACCACTGACTTCCCAATCAAAGGGAAATAAATTCTTTAGTACTTTTTAGTAAAACTGTTTTAATTGACGAAAACGGAAATAATCAACAAAATATAACACCCAGCGTATGAAACTCAACTGTCAAATATCGAATATTTATATTTTTAGTTAGAAATGTTAGGAATATTTAATCTGTTGCCAACGTATTATTTACGTCATGTTACATTAGAGGTCACGTGGGTTGCGTTATTTTGTATATTCACGGTACTATTCATATATTGTCCATGATTTTTCTGAATTTGATAGCACTGCACTTATTGTTAGTGTGTTGTAAATAATAAGAACAAAATTAATTAAAAGGCACTACAATTCCTATATTTTCAGGTTCTAATCGCAGTTCTGTACTACAATCCACCCTTACTGTTTAGCGTGTTAGAAAAATGCCGGATTTTTCGAATCATTTTATAAAACAATGGATTAAAGATGTCGATTGTTTCCTAGGTGTACATGATCGCAAAATATGCGTATTAGGTATTTGCACTTTAATTAGCTTACCGCAGAAGCCGCAAGTTCTCGTAGAACTATCACCGAAAATAATGCCCGCTTTAATAATGCTTTTCGAGGGTTTAAAGAAAGCGTACGCGGCACGAGCTCAAGATTCGGGTGAAGAAGAGGAGAGCGAAAACGACGACGATGATGTCGAAGAGGTTCTGAGTTCTGACGAAGACGAAATCGACGAGAAGGGACAGGAATATTTAGATAGCTTATCGAGAAGAGCTCTCACATCGGGTGCGGCGGCAGGCGTTCCTATAACCGCGACGATAGAGGATATAGATGATACCTCTGACGACTTAGATTCAGATTATGAAGCCGACGAGATGGCATTAGAATCCTACACGACCGTTCTCGATAATGAAGACTGTGAAGTGGACGAATTCGTTGTATTCAAAGATGTTATGGGTAGATTAGAAACAACTGAAAGTGAATGGTATAAAGCACTAACATCAACCCTGACGGAAGAACAAAAAAAGACGCTTATGGAGATAAGTGTCTTAGCTGATCAAAAAAGGGCTGTTAGAGAAAGTAAAAGAATAGAACAACAAGGTGGTAAGTTAGGAAATTAACTATTTTATTATCTTTATTATATGTTGCTTCAAAATTTAAAAAGGCGAAGAGAAAGTAAATACACATACGTACGAGAATAACCATTTATGTGGCATTAAAATATGGACTATCTTGACTATTTTTGAGGAGTATAACCCAGTCGCTTGTCATGCTCATGTCAATTTTTAATGTCGTGTATAGTGCTTTTGGACACTCCTAGTCTTCTTATGGACCATTCTTCCCCAAGACAAGACTAAAGCCAGATTTAAACTGAATGATTCTAGGTGTCCGATTTTTTGTTGCCGCAATAGTATGTCATTGTACGATTACTTAAATTTTTTTATAATGGCTGCTATCTGTGATATTTTTATCTTAATCTAGGGTGTTGCTTTTTTCAAAATACTTTATCGTGTTGCCAACTCTTTCATATCAATTGACGGCAAATGTTAAATAGTCTAGTTTTGACAAGCAAGTCAAGTACCGTTTTAGGCATTCAATTATGGATAAAAACGATGTTCGAGCGGTTATCAATTTTTTTATTTGGAAAGGGAACTTGTGACATCCTAATTTTGAAACAACATATTTTTAATCCCTATCGCCGCAACTCATTACTTTACTATTTCCTATATTAATAATACTAAAAATGTGTTTCATTATTGACATTTTAGGTTATAATTTTACTCAGCAACAAATTCCAACGTCGTTTAACTTTGGCAATGCTTCTCTGGGTTCCTGAACCTGCAACCTGTTTTCTAAAGAACTCAACGAACTGTGACTGATAAGAACTGTTAACCAGTGACGTGATCTTTGTATGGTTTTAATTATTGTACAGTTAAAGCAACAGTATAAAATATCACGTGTGTATGATTATCTTTTTGTTGTAAGTACTTTCATTAATGTATAAGTGCCTTTTTTAATTGATTATATTATTCTATTTAAAATACGAAAAATCACGACAGTAAATAAAAAGAGCATCCTGTTAAAATGGCAACTTGTTTAATTGGTTTCGTAGGTGCATGTATTTTCTTTATTAGTCGTTTCTTTTTGTTTTCCTGTTGCTTTATGTACTCACTTTTAGTTTTTTGCGCTTTTATGTAAAAGTCTGATTGCATAAATCGTTTTCAATTAATTGAACTATAAAATCGCCCACGTTAGAAATTTATCGCCGTTCTTATAGAATTATGATTTGGAATTTTGTGTTGCGAGACATGGAATTGATGTATTTATTGTAACAATAAATTCAGTACATTAGTTTTTTTCTATTATTTTAAATTCTAAACCTGTTGGCATTTATTAGATGTTTACCATATTTTTACATGAATTATACGAAAAATTTTGTTAGTTGGATGTAACGACGAAATTAATAAAAGAAAAATATAATAAAATTATGTCATAATTCTATCCAGGATAATCTCTAATTTTTAGTAAACGTGTAGAATTGTTTCATTATTCTTTGGCACCGACTCAGTTACCGGATGTTGACGATGAAACGAAACAGAGCCATGATATGAGTGAGATACCGCTATATATATTGGTAACTGCTGCTTATTTGTGTTTTTGTCATTATTGTGGCATATCTAACTATTCCTTAACCTCAAACGATTTAATTACATTTTTGTCAGCTTTTTTCAAAGCTTCAAACAAATTTTCATTTAAAACTACATTACATATTTACACAAGAGATCAAAAAATTCTTATCAAATCAAATTTCATGCACAAACCAAAATAACCCAATATTTTTAAAAGGTCTGTATAGCTCTATTTGTACGTACTACCTTTAAAGATTTCTCCAGTAAAGATGAACTGTTTGTCCTCTTTATGGGACAAAAAAAAGGAAAAGGCATCTATGAGGCTCAGTTGATAGAATTGGAGGCTTTAATAAGTGTTCAGCCATTGTAATAGATCAATGACTGGTCAAAAGTCTGGATTAGCCGGATTGCTTCGGCAGAACGGCATTACTTGTCTGACAATTCATTGTATTATACACCAGGGAGCTTTATATGGAAAATCGATCAAGCAAGATCAAGTTTTTCAACGCGTAATTAAGAGTATAAATCTGATTAGAAGTGTGCACTCTTACACAGGAAACTTAAGCAGTTTTTATGGGAAACAATGACCGAGTATGCGGACTTGCGAATGTACATACATGTTCCATTTAACACAACTGAACTGGAAGTTATGTTTTACGATCCAGAACCTTTAAGGTAACCTTTTCTTACAGATTTGATTAATCACTTTAACAGTTGGAACTTGAGTCTTCAAGGAAGAAACCAGACGATTTCAAACTTGATTGGAATAATAAATGAATTTCGAAATAAGCTAATAATGTTCAAACATGCTTTAGAAAACAAAAACTCGAAGCATACAACAAGCAGAAGAGTTCAAAGATAATGACTTTATTGAGGAAAATATTGAGTTTTCAAGCTGCAGTTCACAAATTCAACAAGTTATTGATGAACTCAATACAAGATTTGAGAAAATTTAAAGTCTCGAAAGCTGCTTTATAATAATCCTCTTGAACCTACCATTGAAGATCAACCACCTGACCTACAACTTGAGTTGTGTGTTCTTCAAGCTGACATGTTCCTAACGACCAGACAAGAAAAGAGACATATTTTTTTCAAATTGCTGTCTAAGGAGAGATTCCCATGTTTGCGAGATTTCGGATTGAAAATGCCATCAATGTTTAGAAGCACGTATATATGCGAGTGTTTTTCTTCAAGAAATTCATAAAAAAGAAGCAACTTTACCGATTCTTCCTTACTTCATCTCATGCGATTGTCTACAATTGAACTGGAGGTGAACATTCGTTCGTTGGTAGATGCAGCCAATCGACAACAGTGTTCACATTAAATATAAATAAATTTTCTTTGTTATTGCAATGTGTGTCTTAGTTCTTAAAAATGTTCTTTATATTTCCCATATATGTAAAACGGTATTTAAGCAATAAAAAGATAATACTGTTTTTTTATTATTAATTTTTATACCTTACATTGTTTATTGTTATCGTACTTTATTTTATGACCTGTAATCGTATTAAAGGTTTCAGTTGTGATGCTTGAGGCCTTGGAAGGCACAGCCTATTTTAGAATAAATAATTCGAAACGGGTTTGAAGTTAATGGAACTTTCTAGAACGTCTAAATTACATCGTTCCTGTTACGGGAGTAGGCACCCTTACTATTTTAAATAGAAAAAATAAAAACTGCGCTTTCACCTCCTTAAACCTGGTCCAATAAAAAAATGTCTAATCCGTAAGGACCATTTTATCGATATTTCTATTTTTTTTTTTTTTTTTGGTATTTTAGGGTTGGGGATGTTTCCTTATTAGTATCTTCCGATAGACTAATATTATCATGTTTCCTCGTCCTAGAAATAATCCACTTCCAACCGGAAGATGCTCTCTTCGTTACATACCGCAGTCACAATGAACTCCTCTAATAGGGGAGGATTTCTTTTGTACCTTACGTATCCGTTAATATTTACGGCTTTATAAAAACGGGGTTTTAATAAAAGTGCAAAAATCTATATATGTATAACTTTGACAAATATGATTAATATAATACAGAAAATAGAATTCTGGTCATATTTATTTATAACGGTAAAAACGACAAAGACAGGAATCAATTATAATTTATTCCATGAAAAATGACCGTTTTCGGATCTAAATTCGGTTTGTACCGCATCAGTTATTTTATGCGAATGAATCCAGTGTATAGTTCTTTCAACTGTGGCGGATACCTACGTAGACATTTGACACGCAAATTGAACTGTCAAGAAGACAGACCTAGTGATTATTCTGCGTAAAAAACAAACGAAAGAATAGAAACTGTAATTTTAATACAATAAAAAAGAATATTAAAAGAACATTTTTAACACTCTGATAAATATTTTTCTATACAAAATCAACTACATATTACAATACGAGACATTTTAATATGTGCAAATAAATACCGCGTTATACAACATTCATATATAAAATAGATTTAAAATTAACGAAGCGTTAGTTAGTAAAAATGTATGCTTATAATCAGTGTAATTTAGCTCATTTACCAACTGTACAAATTGATCACAGTAGAGAAGACATATTCTCGATGGCTTCTACAATGTTAGTCGTAAGCATCGTCATTGTTGTTAGTGTCGTTGTGATTGTGGACCGCATGCGGAGTCCGCAAATTGTGGAAGCGAGGCAAATAATCGAACAGATCGCTGAACACATCCTTCCTGAAATCGATGAACCTCGGAGACGATTTCGAAGCTAAGAGCTATATGTATTATACATTAGATTTTTGGATACATTTATTTAATGAAATTACACGTAAGACTTAATGTAAAATATTTGTTAAAAGGGTAGAATATTGCAAAAATTAAAGATTTTCGTATTTACTTCCTAATTAATCTCTGGTTCTTGACGATTTCATTCTGGGAGGTAGTTTAACGTGACTTGGAGACCTGGCAGAGGGAAATCGTTGCGATGTACCCATAGCTGCAGACGGTTTACATATCTTTGATCCGTTTCCCATAGTAGGTGTCACTTTTGCCACTTTTTTGCTGGTGGTTTATACACTAAAATGAAAATAAACGAAACATTAATCATAGATAATTGCGCAATATTTTCTTTAAGATATATCGACGTTAATTCCAATTTCATCGGAAATTTTGCACAGCAATATGCACGTTATTCAAATTTAAATATAACTTCTTCTACACAATAAAAATTGCAGTGTGCTTTAAATACGTATAATTTAGTAATTGTTCTTTAGGACAGTATAAGAGAATAATCCGTGTAGTAACTGATTAGCACAAGCCTCAGCGTAATGCTGTAGAACCCCACCTTTCGCCAATAACTGTTCTGCGCAAACGGCGAGGGCCGGCCGTCCAGACGCCTTAACGGGAGTCAAGACAAATGTACCATCCAGCGAAGAAGTGGATTCGGCGTTCAGTTTCCGTTTACGGCTCTCCTCCTCATTTCTATTCGCTTGACTGATTGCAACTGGAGAATAAGGAAGCGGTACATTTTCGTCGAAAGTTACAGTGTGAAAACCTTGCAGGTCACGAACTATGGACTGATAATTCTTTTCCAACACCTCCGTAGCGAAACCGTGGCCCTTTACATGCAAGTAACATGTGCGTAACATCGACGACATCTTATCAATTATTTCCCCTTGTGCACGAATTTCGCCTGATAATTTTTCGTTGACTTTTTGTTGGTGCTCTACCTGTAATTACAGAATAATTTTATCTTATATGGAGGTAGTTTTTATACCACTAGTAGGTCAATTAAACGACAAAGATTGAATTAATCGCTATATTTTCAGACTGTTCACACGTTTTCGGGACACCATCAGATCACTGATTCACTGTTTCAAAAACGATTGTGAACGTTCTGAAAATATAACATTAATTCAATCTTGTAATTGATCTAATAGTGGTAGAAAAACTATATCCGTATAAGATAAATAAAGTCACGAAATACAGAGGTATCAACAATTCCTGTCCACCACACGACTAGCAAATTAGGCAACCAAGTAACAGCAGTTGATAGTACACAATTGCTTTATCTAAAATATTGTAGAAACTGGCGTATCATAAAGTTTTAATTAGGGTACGTATTTTTAAAATAAACAACAAATTGTTTTTACTTTTTTATCTAGGTAAATAGATTTAAGTTTAATAATTGCGACAATTTATTTATTCAGTTAGTCTAACAGCTCTTGCTACATTAAGAGTAAAGTAGATAAATTCTGTTAAATTAAAATAAATGTTCAAAATCTGATCCGTTCTGTTCTATACATATGTAATTGTATCCCCCTTTTTAAATTGTCAAATACTTTTCTCAAACCGTCCACAGAGATATCTTCGATTTCATGCCGTATAGCTACTTATTCCTCATCAATGTTATCTAAACGTTGTCTACACACTCTGTTTTTTTTTAATAACCAAAGAAGTAAAATCTGGAAGTGTTAAATCCGGTGATCTTGCAAGCCATCTTCCATAACTAATAACAGGATCATCATAAAATTGTCATAGGTAGTCCAATGTATCGAATGCAGTATGAGCTGTTGCTCCACCTTGCTGAAAATATCCTGCAACTGTTCGATATATGGACGTAAAATATTATTCCGATATCTTGCAGCAGTTTGCTGTATCAGAAAATATAGGACCCACAATACGTCGTATTGATAATGCCACCCATATAATAATTTTAATATGGCGTAAACTGGTTTTCGATAAAAATATGTGGATTTGCCGTTCCCAATGTTCTATAATTTTGGCTATTCACGTCGCCTGATATAAATATTTTGTCCAATAAATCGTTATTGTTTAAATTTTTAATAAACCACTGGCAAAATTGAATACGACCTTGATGATCTCGTGGATACATTTGTTGTACCACTGACACTTTGTATGGATGCATATGCAACATGCTCGGCGTGAAAATGTTTCATATGACATATTTTCAGTTGGGAATATTTCCACGTATTGCTCAATACAAGACTGCAGTAAGTATGCCCAAGTTCCCACTTCATTTCGAGTACCGCATCGAAAATGCATTATCAGAATGAATTCGTCTTGTTACTTGTAAACATTTTATTTATTTTATGCATATAATATTCTACTTAGCTTACCTTATGAAACGGCTGTATACTGAAAAGTACAGTTCTGTTACTTTAAATATATGATAAAAATAATGGAGCGAAAACGTAAAGAATGACAGTAAAAATTGTGAATAACAATTGTACGCCTATGTCAAATGCTAGTATGATCCTAGTGATATGCAAATACTATGGTACCTATGGATACAACAATTCCCAGATTTTAAAAAATTACTGGTCACGTGGTAGACAATCATTCTAGATGGGTCTGTATAAGAAATACCACAAATACGTATAGGTATAATAAAGATAATTTCGTTACCTCGTGTTTCGATTCTAAAGCATTTAATTTAGCATCTTCCAAATCCACAACGGGTTTCAAATTCGGTTCGTTCTGTAACATTTCGGCTACTTGTTCTTGTAATTTGTGTTTTGAGCTTTTCAACGTTAACATTTCTTCTTGTAATACGTTCGCATGTTTGACTAGTCTTTGGACAGTCGCGCCCAACCGCTTATGACCCTTTACCTTCTCCGGCGTATCAGCACACACATCGCTAAGCCTAGCATCTGCGTTTTCCTTCATCATTCTCCTAACAGACAATAACTGCTCGTGCATTTCTAATTGATGGAGCCTTTCCTGTAATTTGCGACTTTCGGAGAACATATCCAACAGCTTTGTTTTACTATCAACGGAGATATTACACCCACACACCTGTAATATTTGTTGCATTTTAGAATAGATACTCAAACTCGCTTTTAAATGTTTTAGGTCGGGTGTAGCAAACCAAAACTTCAAAGAAGAAAACGGAGCTTGAAACATATACTTAGGAAAAAATAATTCCCATCCTTACCACATTCAATTTACACTTTGTCTATTTTAAGTTTCTACCTACGTCATTGTCTTGTCGTAGGATAGAAGATCTATTAATTTAACTATTTTTCTCAAGTGCTGGCGGTGAAAAAGAAGCACGATTTGCGCTTGTCTCACAGCAAGGATCTATGGATAAAAATTGATGACGTAAGTAAAAACTTCAAATAGACGAAGTGTATATGCCTTTACATATGTATTCCGACAACTAGTGAAGATATGTCTATAAGATGCAAGCCGCCATTTTCTCCTTTAAGCTTTTAAATTTGCATCTTTAACCATACCAAAGTTATAACAATGAAAACTTACTGATTCCTCGTATGTGGGAATTTGGGGAATCTCCTTATCGCCTTCTGTTTCACTAGAATTTTTTAACGCCTCTTCCAATTGTAATTTTAACTGTTCATTCTCATGAGAGAGATCTTCCACTAGCTTAATATAATGTTTTATATCACAGTTAGTGTTCATAACATTCTTCTTAACATTCGACTTAATTTTTTTCGCCCGCGTCGCATATTTTAAAGTATTGTAGGTATCCTCGTAAGTTAGAGAGCTTGGAGAGACGTTCGCGATCATTACAGTCTGACAATTACCGCCTAGGCTATCTTTAAGCAGTCGTGTCAGTTTGGAGTCCCGATAAGGAACGTGTTTTAAACCGCCAGCAAGGCTATTTATACAATTTCCAAGCGCCAGCAGGGATCTATTGATATTGGCACCTTCAGTAAATCGCATTCCCACGCATCCAGTTGCAGCACCTCGTTCGCTGCCTGCTAAGTCTATCATACTCAATTTTGCTAGTCTTACCTGACCGGTTGTTTTAAAAGTCATTTGCATGTACACCTAAAAACACATTGGTGATAATTAAAAGGGTTCAATTTATTTTTTAAATGGATAAGAATATATAATATATACAGTCTGGACGTATAGGTTGGAACAAAATCAATAAAATCTGTAAATAGTGAAGAAATAAAACGATCGGACACGTCAACCTTGATTTTTAAATGGGTAAATTTTTCCAAAAACAAAAAAACTTGTGGCGTCATTATTGTCGTAGATATGACGTCACCTCGTTTTCTTTCAAATGGTAACCCCTATTTTTAATAACGCTATTAAGTATGATAAGGATAATGTTCTTTATTTTATATATTATTTTAACCGCAGTCGCCTTATTCCTATTTCCAGATAGATATAGAGAACATCTACTAAAACCTTTCATTGATAATCTATATGTTGAAGAACTGCATGATGGTTACTTACAACAAAATGCTCCTACACCACATACAGCGTATGCTAATTTAAATTATTTAAGAGAATTCTTTAATGAAAGATTAATTAGTAAAACATGTTGGTCAGCAAATTCCCCAAATTTGACTTGGCAAGATCATTTCTGGGTTGGATACTTGAAAAACAAACTCTTTAGCAACATACTGCATACTTTGGAGAAATTGGAATATCCAATAACGGAAGAACTACACACGTATAAATGTGGACTTATTACAAAATGTTTTTACGAATATAAAGAGACGAGTACTATTTACTTATTTAAATAGTATTTGTAAATTAAATAAAGTTTATGGTAATTTAGTGCTGTAATAAATATTACAAAAGTATGAAATCCCTATTCCTTCTTACATACAACATTCAGTTATTCATTTCCAAGAGCTGCCAAATTATCTTCAACATTTAACAAGTCCATACCAACTACTCTCAAGGGAACACCGGCAACTGAAAACTGAAATCAAAATTTCCATTTCGACGAAACTGTACAGACTGAAAGAGTACCTTGCTATAAGAACAACGCAATTCTTTTTAACGGGCGAATCCTCCGATTTCGGGGTACAGCCCCCTCCAAAAATTTGCACAATTTTTGAATTTTTGTAAATATCTCGGAAACTATCAGACAAATCTTTCCTTTTTTAGAATATAGTTGGAAGTATATTACATAGTCTCCAGCATGACGCAATTTATTTTCGGAAAAATTAAATGACGGGCGACCCTTACCCCCCTTTTTTAAGTTTTTTTTTATCAAAAATAAAGTCGGTTTTACGTAGAAAACGGTGCTGAATAACAAATTTAGACAGCTAATAGTAAAGGTATTAAAAGGCGATAATACAGTTTCGGTTGTCATTGATTGATGTACATAGATAAACATAAAATACTTTGAATTACTAATTATCTCGATAACGTTTGAAAGAAATACGAAATATATTCAGATAAATATGGATGAAGTACTTAATAATAATAGATATCAATAAACAAGAAATACATGCATTGTATTACGTATACCGGTGTAGGAAATTTATATGCAGGGTGCGGCAAAGTGGTTGCTCCGATTTCGAAAGGTCATTGCTCGGACCCTAGGAGAGGTGGAACAGTGGGTATGGTCGCTGTGTGTCCGTGGGATCTTGCAATTTTCAGTTATCAACATGACTTGTACTTTCACTGTCGAGCACTTTATAAAAAATAGCCACCTCACATCGTTATTGTGATACGCTTGAGAATTTTTCTGCGTCCAAAAATGAACGACTAACATGATCACGATCCAGAATATGTATGGATCCAGCAAGACGGTGACCCATCGCACACCTCACATCGCTCACTGGGGATTCTCCGAGAAATGTTTCTGGGTCATATGTCTTTACGGGGCGATATAATTTTTGGGGGTATTCCCCGAAATTGGAGGATTCGGCCGCTAGAAAATGCGTTGTTCTTATAGCAAGGTACTCTTTCAGTCTGTAGTTTCATCGAAATCAGAATTTCTCAGTTGCCGGGGTTCCGTTATCAGTGTTGCCAATTAAATATTTTTCCCTATAACCACGTAAGATTCCTCGCTCTGTATGTAAGGGTTCATGATTGTAGTGGCTAAAAAAGTGAACCGCCACGTTGATGCCAACCGGATCTTTACGGGTTAATCAACATCTCATCTCTCTCTCTCTCTCTCTCTAAATAATAAATTACACAAAAATAATTAAATACTTACTTGAAAAACCGCATGAGATCTAGAACTTTCAGCGTTAGCATCTGTTTGGATGTTGCGTTCTATTTTTATTTCCTTTATCCAACATTTCAAACAATTCCTCAGACGCCTCAATCCTCTTTACTTTGATTCCGGCTACAACCACACCATACTTCCCGTCTTCCCGTAAATGTAAAGTGGAACTGGGATTCAAGAGATCCTGGACATTCTCGTTGTATACTTCTAGGTAGGTTACCCCCAATTCGAAATCCCTCTCGGAGGCAAGTTCAGCTTTCCTTTCGAACAGAGCTCGCATGGTTAAAAAGTTATTCCGGGATGGTCCGCATGACCCAACATGGTGTGGGTTTTACCTGCACCCGTCGCGCCGTACACGAAAACCGAACAGTTGCAACCGTCCATCAAACTGTCGATAAGGTTATTCGTCGTCATTTGAAACACGTCATCATTGGTAGCTTCAAAACCGAAAACCTTATCGAAGTAGAATTTCATATCTTTGTGCGCCTTTTTCAACAGATCGCGACGCTTTTGTTCGACGCCGTGGTAAAAGAACGGTTGACAGTCCTCTTCTGGGTCGAACACGAGGAGTTGGTCGTTGATTACTTTGACCACAGTCCTACATCAACAGAAATATAATCGAGTTATTTCATACAAAATAAACTACTGAACTAATATAGGAATTTATAGATTATAGTTTAGGTAAAAAAGCACTATAAGAGAAGAAAATACAAGCTAACTAAAAACTGTATTATTTAACGCATCAACTTTAATTTGATTCTTCTTTGCATGCTTTTTTTATTAAATATAACAGTTTTTACCCTTATCTCATCAATTTGGGTAGCTCTACATAACGTATTTTGATAATTAAGTTACCATCCTCACTAGAAAAGATTATGAGGTGAAATGTGGCTTGTAAGAATTGTGTTAACCAAAGTTCATGAGTGACGCTTTGTTTCTTATATTCTGCCCAATGAATATGACTAAGAGCTTAGTTGTCGAAATATGCATGCGAAAATATCTAAATCATGCATTTGCAGAAAAAAGGAATCCACAATGGGTAAATTACCATAAATGGATTAAAAAAAAAAGCATAATTATCGTAATTTTATAATTGTGTGTATTATTCAAAAGCAACAGATGGCCTCCACAATTAAATCTTGATCCCTAAAATTTTCTATCTTCTTATTTTGCCCAGTTGCCCAATCAAAGACTTCCTCAGAACTAACATGTGGATCAATAGAACTCAACATTTCCACAATAGTTTTTAAATGGCACTGTTGTTTCAACCAGTTCATGACATCTTCCTTCAAATTATAGCTCTTCAAAGTCTTTGTCAATAATTTTCTTCTGTAAGCCAGTTTAATATTTTGAATTAAATTTTAATCCATTGGTTATATTGTGACTGTGCAATTAAGAGGTAAACACACAACTTTGAAATTTGGATCAAAATTTAATACATCTCGGCTGGATGCGAGGAAGCCTAATCTATTAAAAGGAGCGCTTTATGAGGAAAATTTTTCTCATCCAAATTTTTTATACGTGTTTGATAAAAACAGTTTTTGAACCCGTTGATAAAAATTGCTTGGGTCATCTATCCTTACTTGCTGGTTCTATATTCGAGAACTGTAATGTAATATCTTTCATGATTTTAACTAAGCAAAATTTTTAGAGTTATAATCTCTAATTCGCATGTAGTCAGAAGCATATGCGGTAGTTAATGTGTTACATATTTAGGCACTTAACTTCTCTTCTTACTTCATCTTTTAAGCGCCCTTGACACGCTCCTGTTTCATTCCAGTTTGACAAATTCCATTTCACGACATAAGGACAAAACTCGACGTCTGCAGTACCATCTCAATAACAATGACTCGACAAATTAGATCCTGTTTTTGGTAATGACGCACCACATCGATCGATAATCTCTCGCTGGTACCGTGAATTTCAACTACCTACCAGCCTTAGTGACAATTAAAAGACAGGTGGAAACCAGCAGTCATCGAAAAGAATATTAAAGCTCTCCACCACTTAATGAAGAAAGATAAATATGTGACATTCAGCAAGATGGAGACATTTCTGGACATTTCAAAGAGTTCTATTCAAAAGATCCTACTGGTAAATGTGTGCCTGTGGGAAAGCTGAAAAACTTTAAGCTGGTTCAGCAGTGGCAGCTCAATAAATATTTACAGCATCGTCAATGGTGATGAATCATGAATTTATTCCCATGAACTCGAAAATACATGTAAAATTGCTGCTTGGGCGTTTCAAGATGAAGACAATCCAGCAAACATTATCTATTCCTGGAGTGTATCAAAGAAGATGCAATGTTTGTCTAAAAAGCATGCAGCTACAATTCTTTTTCATGATGGAGGAATCATTCCTACCGAGTAGTATACCACTATTTGCTAGCCAGAAGTAATTTCCTTGGTCTGAGAAACTAACAGCAGAATGACTAATCATCCTCCATCAATACAATAACAATTCACTTATAAGTCAGAAGCTAATTGAGGGTTTGGGGCAGCAAAACACCTGAGAGTCCTGACCTAAGTCTCAACAATTTCCTTATATTTCCAAGCATCACGGATGGATTATATGCCACCAATTACTAGAAAAAGCAGTTTATGTACTCTAACTTGATTAGAGTTACTGCATTAACATTTGGTTTGAACAAGTAGAAATCGGTATGAATCTTTGTAGTGGATACTAGCAAAAATAATAAAGCACCATTATCTAAACCACAGCTTGTTTTAAATGGCTTTATATGCGACACTAAAAAGACACCGTCATGGAGCAACCCTAGACATGTAATTATAAGAACAAAGTAAATTTATTACAGACTTAACTGTTAAATAATCAACGAATATAAATACAACAGTACCTGCTATTGTCACCATTTTCTCTCTCATTGGGGGTCTGACTCGTACCACTACTTTAATATTTGCCGAAGATCTGGCAGAGGATATCTTGTTGCGAACTCCTGTTCGGCTTAAAAGCGAAGATCTACGCCTCGGAGACTTTAGATCCCTCTTGTTCTTCACCATTGTCACGCTGTCGATATCACCACCTTTTAAACACAATTTATACATCAATGCACTTTTGTTCCCGAAAATAAATCACATAACTAAATTGTAGAAACTTCAAATACAAAATAAGAATTTGTCACTTTTGGCTTTTAGAACTTCAACCCTTACCTAGCAACAAAATATTCCCTTAGACATGTTCCTACTTGATTGCTTGATATCTTCAACGGTTTTTTACCTTTAAATTCAACATTCGAAAACTAACGTTTATCGGTCGGTAAGTATGGTATTAATTATTCGACTTTAGTGCCGCCATCTTCTAACGATGAAAGCGATTTATAACATCGTTCCCTTTCATTGATCAATACAGTTTGATAAAAGGTGGATGACGTGTTATCATTAAATAATGTAAATCGGACTGACGTTGTCACTCTTCCGAATTTTATTATTCAATGGTAGATGTCATTGATAAGTTATCAATGAATAATAAAATTCGGAGGTGTAACAGTGTCAGTCCGATTTACACTACTTAATGACAACACGTCATCTACCTTTTTAACAAACTCTATTGATCAGTAGTACTCAACATATTAACGGTGAACACCGTTACCTGAAGTTCTCAATTAGTTTACGAGGTGTTTGTGTGTTTAAAGTTAATTATTATGAATACCTTGCATTACTGGTTCTTTGTACGTAGATCTCAGTGATAGTTCAAGTTCTATTTATTGCAATTTTATCCAGTTCTTTATTGACAGGGGAACCTAAAACAAGCAAAATAAAAGTGCGGAAGCAATGGGAAATAAGAAAAATGCGATCATCGTCGAAATCGAAGGGTTGATATACAGTGAGAACCAAAATTACTGTGCCGCTTCCGTTAAAAAATTAACTTTTTCAAAATGCCGCCATACTTATATCGTGGTTAGCATTTTTTAGTGATGTGCACGTATAATAACTAAAGTTTGATAAATGAGTGGATGATGCGTAATCATTAAGTAGTGTAAACCGGACTGACGCCCTTACTTCTCCTAATTTTAATGTCGCGCCTTGCACGTAAGCGGAGACCAAGACCGATTTACACTTGTTAATGATAACACGTCACCCACTCTTTGACAAACCTTAATAATAACAAAATATGATATTAGCACGATACATAACCATGTTTACGATACAAATCTTTTCATTTTTGATATATCTTGTAATTATTACTAGAGTTTGTTAAAAAGATGGATGACGTGTTAACTGACGATGCCAGTTGAATGGAGAATAGGTAGAAGGGCGGCTATGTCGGTTAACAAATTCACGCTAGACGCTGCGTTCACCTACATACGCCCTTACCCGGTACCACCCTTTTAGCAAACTCTATATTCATTTAATACAAACAGATAATACAGAATTTGTAACAAAAATAAAAAGGTAATATTAATATATATGTATATCGGTGTGTGTAAATTGGCGAAATTGGGTCAATCTCCCATTACTTTGTGTGTTTACCTCTACTGTATTGCACTTTTTCTTATTTAGACCTTTTATTGTCGCTACTCTCTTAATACTGGCGATAGCCGGTAAAAGAGAAATAAAAGGATTATATCGGGTGTGTATAAATTGGCAAAAAACCTACAGGTGACGTAGCTTCTTATGACATTCTGAACCGAAAATCTCAACATCAAAATATTGTAGCACGCTCCACTTTAATTCCACAAATAAGCGTTACTATTCCATCTTTTGATAGAGATAGCTGCAATTTAGAGTAAAGAAGAATACTTGATACTATTTATTAGTAAACGTTTCCGTTTTGACTTGCCATTTTGTTTTTAACATTTCTTCATTAATATACTATCATGAAAAACACATCTTGCAACGTTGTAGAACAATAAAATTATATTCGAATGTAATTTCTATGAATAACATTACTCTATTAAATTTTTACTATTACAGTAGTATGCGAGCGCAGTTTTGCCAAATCTATGTTTTGTTCAAGTGATCCCTAAACACATGAAGCACGATAGACTTTGGACAACCCTTTAAAATTGACTTTTTATTTAGAACCAAATTTATGCACACCTATTGTATACGAAAGAATAATCCAGCGCTAATGTCAAATAAGCTTTATATAGATAACTGTCACATACATAACTTCCAACTTAAAATTTGGTTTTTGTGTTGTATAGTCAATACAACAATATCATTTTCCTAACTTAAAGAAATTGTTCTACATGTATATACGGATCTCTGTTAATTTTTGCAGATTCTTCGATAAATTAACAAAACCGTTTATGTACTTATCTAAATACAATTGTGTTTATATTATTTTATTACCGGGACAGCGCGCACGCAGTCCCGACTCCCAAAATTACGCGCCCGAGTTACCCGCATTAGGGGTAATCGCAGGTGTCAGCCCGACCGTAGTGCAATGGAGGGGCCTCGTCCTGGGGGAACCGCCTTATTGATCACGGTAACCCCTACGCCAGGTAAGTATGCTTTTCGGTGCACGGCGGCAACTATATCCACCAACATACAGAAAGTACAACGATGAGTAAATCTAAAGTCCCCATCTACAGCCTGTAGGTAACCGCTACTTTTCTATAGGGGTATATCCGATCAACATAGGGACCAATCCAACAGAACCAACTAAAAGTATAGTTCAACGCCAGCAGATAGCGTTGATAGAGAAACGGACCCGAAGTGTAAATGGAACTCTACAATTTCATCCCTTCTTTGATCTAAAAACTTGAGGGATTGGATCCAAAATAAAATCTAACTAACAACGTCCTCCATCTCTTATACTACACAGTCAGAATATTGACCAAACAATTTGTAGTCGGGGGCCGAACTCGTATCACTCTCTTTCTTAATAATACACGTTTTTCTTTTTAAACTAATTTTTTATTTAACGTTCTACATCACTACTTCCATACCATTCTCACTCCCTTCTCCCCTCTCCCCATTCTTCATCGGTTAACCCTGAAACGCGCTTTTTGAAAAAATTGACCACAAATTTGAAAACATTTCAAAATCCACGTCTAAAGCTATACAAAACGATCATGAAATATCTGAAACCGACCGGCATAACTTGAAAGAGAGCTTCCGGTTCAACGCTGGCCGGAAAAATAGGGTTTGATTAGGTTACAATAAAATGGGTTTCGAGGAGATGCGGGTTGCAGCCGAACCACTTCCTCCTGTACATCAATACCGATATAATTGGGCTCGTCAAATATAGAGAGCGCCTGTAAACTATTTCTAAGTAAAGATAACAGGTTTAGGTGTATAAGCGCTTCGAAAAGGAATTAATGTTATCGCTTCTCGGCCTATGGCTAAGATCAAAGTGTAGTATCTGTTCTTATCAGCTTAATATCTGATACGCCCCGCATGCGGGGCCAGTATATTAAACTGATTTTTGGAAATTGACGGGAGTCAGGTGCTTGCTCCGTTCCTGTCGCGGGTTGGCCTTGCATTGCAGTACCGCAAGGATCGGCCCACATTATACTAATTCAAACATATTATTTGTAACAGCATTTTATTATGGAAGTTCACCATCGCGATAAATTGCTTGTTTTCCATGTACTTGCTTTATATGGTACACAGAAAGAAAACAATAAACACTACAAAGAAATTCTTTCAAAGTCCGTAGACACTGCCAGCCACTATACTATAATTTGAATTTGTTACCTAAAAGTCACGCAATGTAACATGTCTAAAGTCTATCATATTTTAATTGTTTGATAGTTATAAATGTATGATTTATTGTGTACGCCTTTTTATCATTATTCAACATTTAAGATTAATTAAGTGTTTTTTGTTTTATATTTAAGACTGTTAAGCCTTACACGGAAAAGCAGATAGGTAATTAGGTACAGGATTAACAATAAGTATTTGAGACTGTTAAGACTGAACCACTATATCAACATTTTTGTTTGAGTTGCCAACCGGTTTTTCTCAAATGCGTATGTGCAACTTCTAACATAAATTCTTGTAAAGAAACTAGAGTTTGTTTCCTTAAAGAAGAGCACATTAGACCAGTTTTAATGATGGAGTAAAACGTTAACTATTTTGTAGACAATTTAACGAACAAGCAAAACAAAGTAAACACAAAATGGTCAAACCCGGTCACTTCATTGTCTTTCGCTAGTCGGTTGCCATGGTAACGTATATCGAACACCAACCAAATTTAATGCGCTCTTTAGGGAAACAGGCATTTCCAAGTTAAAAGTTTTCTCCATAACTATCTCTCTTTGACGCATGTAGATAATGTGAGAGAGAAAACTTGTACAATCATTTCTTATTAGTGTCCATCGGCTTTAAGTAAAAGCCAAAATTTCACTCTAGCAGACGCGGTATTTTATATTTTCGTCGAAATTTTATGTTCTACAAGAAAATTTTGACAGTTCGCTATTCGCAATTGTTCGCTCTCCGCTATAAACAAGAGAGGTTGAATTCTACTCGCCATTCACAAGGCTGCATTTACATTTTTCTACTGAGCACGCTAGATTGTGTCAATACAGTGAATTAAGACCTCGTCTTTATTTCGAGTACCACTTCGAAACTGTGCCATGTCTTGTTCACTTCTAAACATTTTCAAGTTTAACCCAAAATAAACAATTTTTATTTTATGCGAACATTCCTTTACCACAGAATACTAGAAGGGACGAAGTTAAAAAATCTTATATTTTGTACGCGCATGGCCGGCAACCATATTTTAAATACGACGATAGTTGCTATATTTGGCTAGCTTCATTAATGTTATTATTCTGGGATAGCGTGTGCATATTAGAATTAAAATCTACAATTATTGTTGTGTTTCATTGATTTAACTTTTTAGCAAATACTATTCTCTTAACATACCCAAAACTCCAATATTTTTCAATTAATACGAAGAAATGTGCACTTTTCGTATTTTCTAAATGGCGTTAGCTAACTTCTGAGCTATTTCGAGGCCATTCAAATCGACTAGAATTGGTTGTGTCCGTCCCATTACTTTAAATGTATGATAAAAATAATAATAAATAGTAAAATTATAAACAAGGAATGGATGATGTACGCCGTTGTCAAATCCTATGTGACTTGTATGGTAATTTGCGAATACAATAAACAACAAAAATCACATGATCAAAAAAATTACAACACGCGGTATACAATAATTCAAATCAGTATAACATTTATCTTAACATTAATTAAACATTATGTTTATATTAATATTATACCGGGACAGCGCGTACGCAGTCCCGACTCCCAAAATTACGCGCCCGAGTTACCCGCATTAGGGGTAATCGCAGAGGTCAGCCCGACCGTAGTGCAATGGAGGGGCCTCGTTCTGGGGGAACCGCCTTATTGATCACGGTAACCCCTACGCCAGGTAAGTATGCTTTTCAATGTTCACCATTAAAATTATACGTCGGGATTCCTAAGCATATATTATGAGAATAAACGCACCTCCCTCTGCTGGAGAATACGTTGTAACAGCTAATTGTCACCGTATTGCTACCTTGTTGTGTTACAGATTATAGCTCTCCTGATAGATGGCGCTATAAATACTAGGTAGCATTGAGTTCTATGGTTGACTATGGTACTTCACCATCATTACGCATGTTTCACAAAAACCATTTAGATTTTTATTCATCAGTCACAAATTTTACTCTACGAACACAGATATATAAATACGCACGCGTCTGACGGTTGCTGATTGCTTTACGAACAAACCTATTGATAAGTTATCATTGAGTAATAAAATTCGTGGTATTGACAGCGTGAGTCCGGTTTACACTCCTTAATAATGACACGTCATCCACTCTTTTATCAAACCTTATTCATCATGGTATAGGACCTAACTTGATAAAAAATAATGGTGACTCACTAAACTGATGGCCAACTCGTAGTACTACACGTCAGTCGTAGCAACTTAGCACAAAAGAATCATACTTTTAGAATTTAGAACTGAAAAGGAGAAACACAGAAGTGGTTGAAAGAAGTAATATTGATTCGTTCTTAGTCTCCTTCATTGGCCATAAATATTCCCCCTCTTCTTCTTTCATTCAGGAAAGAAAGAAGTAAACGATTAAATAAGTTGGGAGATATTTGTTGTATATCTAAAATAAGATTGTTTTCAAGATTTTGGAAGGAAAATTGAATTTCAAGGCAGGGAGAGATCCGCTAAGAATAAAATAGACGAAGAACGTATAATTACGCTAATTACAGATCTAAAAGAGGGAAGACAAAAAGTATTGACGAGAAGGACGACAAATGCTCCCACAATCAAGGTGTTGAAGAGTAGGTTAGTTATCACCTTATCATATTTTGTAAAAAAGACGCAGACTAAGTCATCTTCAAGAGGTCAATCACCTTGCTTAATAAATTGGAAAAGCTTTGAATGACTGCAGCCATGACAAACAGAGGACGGAAGAGGACTTGAAAGAAAACTAATGCAGAACAGTCAAGGGGTATTGTAGATTACCAAGCAGAAGTTAATTAGAGTATATTTTGGAGACTGTAGTGCGATAAATAAAAGAAATAAAGACATTTCTCCCTACCACACCTATATTTGCAAAAGTTGAAATAGAATATATAAATATTTCAACAACTAATTTGTCATCAACACCGACCAATGGTTTGAAAAAAGGAGTTAACTGGTATCATATGCGACATTTAATTCCTTTTTCAATAAATTTGGCAATTTCAATTCAATAGGTATTTAGAGTTTTTCAAATAAAAGTATGTAAAATTCATTACCTCAATCTTCCACAGTAAATAGATACATACATACAACGGAAAGCAGGAAACAAGCAAATTACATCATTTTGTTGGGGATAATGCACTTTTAGGTCGACGTAATTCGTTTGATTCTTGCCGTCTACTATACGACTATTCTCCATAATAAGCAAACAAAAATGAAAATTCTTATCGGGAATACATTTCGAAGAAATTACAAACAGTTACCTAGTCCAATAAAAGATATTTCTACAAGCTACAGACTATAGAGGAATAACTTCTAAAATGTCTATGATATACATATGTAGTACATACATACTGTGAAACTTTTTATCATAACCCATCAGCTTTTCCACTCTTAACTATTTTTTTAATCTAATTTTCTGATATTTAAATTATATAGTTTTAAGTATTTTTAAAATCAAACGTTGAAAAACTTACCAATTGCAAACAACATTTTCACCGCAAATTACAACACACCCATTCGATTTTCAACAGAAAATGGAACATCACTAAAATAACGTCGTTTGGGGACATCCCGGAATATTAATCCTTTAGAATTGCATTTCACTCTTAACGAATAGGACGGGATTCCACACCAAGTTTTAACTTGTCTTGTATGCAACAATTGATCATCGATTTAATTTCTGATACACTCATTTGTATTACATTTGTATTAAAATATGGATAGATACGTATCACCCTCCCCAATTATACCTCAAATCATTGTAGAGTTAATCTGCTTTGTTGGTTGCCGCTAAGCCAGGATCTAAATCCAAGAATTTTGAAGTTCTATATTACCCTATACGTATGTACTTTCAATGAATTTCGAACATATAACACGTATGTATTCAATAAAAATTGAAACTGCAAACATGAATTTCCCTCAATTGACATGCAGTCTACGGAGAGCGTTAATGAGAATACAAAGCATATCAATAAATTTCAATATACATAAAATTTGTTAAATGATTGGATGATTTGATTTTGGCAAGAATGAGAACATATTTTAAACAAATAATATGTGGTGTATCATTTTAAAGAATAATATAAAGTGATGTTTCCTCAACCGCAACTGTCCTAGGTTGGCAATACTAAAGACCCTAAATATAAACATTTTTGTTTTCAAAGATTTTCGACCCTCTCATTTCCTTGTTTTGTCCGACTTGTAATGCCTGGTTCATCTCTTGTCCATATTTGACTAAATGCTGTTACCACTGAACAATGTATTCATGATAGAAATACGTTAGATATGCTCATAAGTTTACCAAAATAGGATTTTCTTGCGCATTTACCAATGTCAAATCTTACTACTACCAACATATCTGTGCTCTCAACTAAAAATTTCTGGTGACGTGGTGGATAATTTCGATTGTTCATCTGTACTAATATTCATAGTACAATGAAACCTATCTATAGACATATCTATGTATAGTGGAATCCTATAGGACCAAACCCTTTATTTTCCGCAATTGGTTCCGATATTGATATCCAACACTATAACTATTAGCCTTCTATTAGCTTTAAATTTATATTTCTATGCTAACGGATTTCACATACTGTATATCACAAATCACACTGTATTGATTCTAATCCCATCAGCGCCAGGATCGTAAGAATGTTGAATTAAATTTTTGCAGGAAATTCAAACAAACTTCAATTATTTCAGATCTCTTGGTATAAAATAGTGGAGGTATTTAGCAAATGTATAAATGATTTTCTCTTTTCGATTTTATTTACTATACAATATTGTAAATTATTATTCCAGAATTATTACTGCAACGTGCTTATACCAAACAAGCATCAAATAAGTATCACCACCAATCTGAAAGGATAGGATGAAATGAGTTCTTTAAAACGAAAATTAGCCTCAGCTCTGAACACTAAAAAGAAGAAATTGGAAAATTCAGATCATATTTCACTGCCTTATTTTACATCCCGACTACCAAAAGATTGTTATAACGTTTCATGTTACGACCTAGCAACTTCTTTACTTGGAAAACTTTTAGTTCGTCAAGTGGACAATATCTTACTAAAAGGTCGAATAGTTGAAACAGAATGTTATTTAGGTGGTGAAGATAAAGCGTCACATTCCTATAATGGAAGGTAAATTGATTTGAAAGCTTTTCGAAGCATTTGATATCCTCATTGTAGACGAACCCCAGCAAATGAGGCAATGTATATGGAACCAGGTACAGCATACGTGTATAAAATATATGGAATGTATCATTGTTTTAATATATCAAGTGTAGAAGCAGGCGGTGCAGTGTTAATAAGGGCATTAGAGCCTGTTGATGGGATTGATAAAATGCAAGAGTTTCGGAATGGTATATATACTTCTACATTGCTGAAGTATTATATTTTCTGCTGTCTCAGTATGTAATATAAAATTATTTCTCAATTAGCTTTCAGATCGAAGGATGTAAAAATTAAAGAACTATGTAAAGGTCCATCAAAACTCTGTATCAGTATGAATATCACCAAAGAGAATTCAAATAAATTACATCTTTGTAACAATACAAGTTTATGGATAGAATTCGACAGTAACTACGAAAGTAGTTTTCAAATCGTCGACACCACAAGGATTGGTGTTTCATCTGCAGGTGAAGAGTGGGCGAGTAAAGCTTTGCGATTTTACATCAAAGATAATCTACATGTAAGCAAACGTAATAAAGAAAGAGAAAAAAATTTAGCTACTTCATGTAATCTGAATTTGTAATTTACAGTTATGTATTAAATGTGTATAAATCGTAGCCTGTAAACACTCATCTTTCGGATTATTTCCACCACTTTCTAGGTCAATCAAAGACAAATTTGAAATTTACAGCTTACGAAACGTGTTTTTATTTTTCTATGAAATAAAAAATAAATAGAAAGAAATGTTTCGTTTATACGCTGACGAAGTTTTTACTAAAACCGTATAAATTAAATGAGTGTTGGAAGGTTTTCCATGAAAATATCCATACCACATTCAACGAGTTCAGGCACTGTTGCAGAGAAATTTTCCTAGATAATTGGACATTTGTCAGTGGCGAAATACAAAAAACTCGAGAGACAAGGAAGTACTATTCTTAATTGTTTAATCCGATAGATATCAAACTTAGGAAAAAGCGGTGACGTACAATTATTTTTATGTAACCTAATGTGGCGCTATTGAAATCATTTTAAATAATAACATCAACAGATTCTTTGTTATTGCCAATAGACACACCAAGTTTCGTTGACATCGTCCAAAAGACTTTTGAGTAATTCATTAAAAAAAAAGATTTTTTATTAAAAACACCCAGTTTCTCGAAGACGAAGCAAGTCAAGACACGTGTTTATATGAACTTTCTTTCGTAAAACATGACAAGGAATCACCGCCTAAAAGTAAAGTCTTCATTTAATTTATACCTTGTATACAACCAAAATTCTTTTGTTGCTTTCAATGCATATTTTTTATTAAATAAAAGAAAATCGCGAAAATAATTTTAAATATTTATTAATTAATACTACAAATATTGTTATGTTACTGTTGGTAGATTTAATAGTTTCCTCACCGATAATTCATAATTTTTAATGGCATAATCACTTTCACCTAAAAATATTCATATTTATTCTCAAATATATATTCAAAAAATAAAAAAGTACCTTCATTCATTAAAGCATTTACTGCTGTTAAATAGTCTTCAATATTTTCGACATCCTTCGCTTCTTTATTAAACAATGCTTCTATCGTTTTCTTGGACGCACTGGTATTCCAATCATAATATTCCATATCGGCTTCGCTCTTTAAGTCTTCCCAAGGCTCCACTATCTAAATACAAAACAATATAATTTGCGTATTTGTAAATTAGAAAATTACCAACCCAAGACTCATGATAAACAGCAGTTAATAAATACATAGCGTAATCATAATTTTGTTTTTAGTTGGACATCGATCTGTAACTATCGTTAGGGTATCCGTCGCTTCATCGTACTTATCTCCAACAAGTCTTCGAAACTTATCCCTTGCATGATCATCTAGATTTAAGGAAGAAAGTTTAACTTTTAGCGTTACAATTCTAGCCAAAGGATTCCGTATCGTCGGCGAGGAATGGCAATAATTCGATGACGTAACTTCTATAGGAAAATGTTTTTCGCATTTTTCATCTGAATCCAGAGCTTTCGGCCATGGAGTACAAAACTTCTTAAGCGCTTCGCACTGCCTTTTTATGACTGGTGGAGTTAAATGTAAGAAATTTGGTATTTTCATCAATTCGGCATTTCCGAATTTTCCAGGAATGGTTCCTTTCTCTGTGTACCCTTGCCTCACAGGTAATGGAACTGTTGCTGGATGAAAGGTCTTAGGACCTGGCCATACGCTACCCCAATCTTGGTCTACCGGCATTTGTGTAGTTCTAAAAAAAAACACATTTAAGTAATTAAAGACTTAAATGCTGTGGAGTTACCTAGGTGGCAGAACAGGTGATTTATAACCTTTCCTCCGCTGTACAGATTGTTCTTTGGAAGTCTTGAGGTTGAGTACTCGAAATTCATCTGCAAATTAGTTACTAGGGGTATAATTATTATGTACAAATGGAAGGAATAAAGTCGCTTAAGGGCAAACACTTAAAAATTATATTCTCAAGGATTTTACCACAATTTAATTTAATGAGAAATCGTTTATCCTTTTTCATACTACTAAACACATCAGTTGACGACACACGAATTTAGAGTTTTCTAAGATTAATGCTAGTGATAGTAAAACTAGCCATAAGATATAAGGTTTGTTTGGGTGAATAGAATCAAACTTATTTTTGTAAGGGACAACTTGACAAAGTTACAACCAGGAGTATGTATTTGCACGAGTACAAGTTGTCTAACTGGAGTTAGAACAATTTTGGATCAAGGTGGTTAGAAATAGACGAGGATGAGGGCCAAGTCCCAATACCAAAGTAAGACTACCCCTTCTTTATGATCCCAATCCCTCATCTAAGTATGCGTAAAGATCGAATTGTTTGTATGGGTAACTTGAAGGAAAGTTTCATTACATAGGTATTCTGATAAATAATTTATCAAACTGTACAGCACACTGATGAATCATAAATCACTGTAGGAATTTCATTCAGAATCAATGGGAAAATATTCCAATATAGTCCATGTTAAAATCCCAGCCTATTAGGATGTACACCACTGTAAATCTCATAAGAAATTACAAAAATGAAGAGATTGTCACCCTGATTGATGACTAAACAGCTATTCAAGCACTGAGCTCTCGCATCTGATTTAATTTTGAAACTAGTTTGGGAATGTTGAGAGAAGCTCAACAGTCTGAGTAAAAGTGTTCCTCTTTTGGATATCAGGTATTGTCAAGGTAAGGATCATCATCATTTATCCTTAACTTATCTGTGGCTTAGGTCACAACTTTTTCTAGAAGGTGCTAAGAAAAAAGATGAATAAAACAGGCAAAAATCTCGCGGAATTGAGGTGAACCAAAAGTTTCCTTACGAGTCACGACCGTGGACAATCAAGTGTATGAACTTTAGCATTAAATTTGGTTTTGAAGCATTGCACTGCAACTCTCTGTAGCGGCAAACAGAAGGTAATGAGAAGAAAACATTTTGGGGCATTACACATTTATTAATTAACTAAATAGACCAGGAACAAGTAGTAGTAGCAAATGTAAACTTTGTATGGAAGCAGAAAGGATTTTGTGCATACCATCTTCTAAGTGAGTGAAAATCTGGACTGATGACTGTAGAAGTTATGGGTAATGTTCAAGTTCCCCAACAACCATCAACTTTCGAAATAAAGAGATTTTGTTCTGTAAATAATTTTTTTTTTTAACAAAGATGTCATTTATTTTTCCTATTTAGTTTACCTAGTAAACTAAATTTCTGCTCATAAGTCCCAACACAAGGCGATTGCACGAGTTTCCCGATGAGATAAAAGGGTTTAAGGGTATTTGCTGACAATAGGTTAAAAATCGAAGTTTCACAGCAGCAGGAATCCCCAAGTTTTCACAAGCATGCATATTTAAGGAGGTGCTACAGCATGAGCCAACCTTAGTACAACACCGGTATAGGGGCATGATACATTTCTTAAGCAGAGGCGAAGTGCATAAAACACTTTATTAATAAGAGTGTGTTTTTAAACCCAATTCATCTATTTAATCACAACAAACTAAAATTTCCCAATTAGTAAGGTGATAATTCGTGATTAAGGAACTGTATTGGTGAAATATACCAGTTTGCGCTGTAGCACAATGCAGCAGAAATAGCACCACACTTTAAGAGGTCTTAAATGTACAATTAAGAGTATGATCTTACCTTCCTCTTGCTTTTCTGTGTTAACCGAATAGCACCTTGTTGATTTTGGAATAATACGTATTAGTGATTTATCGAACGTACGTGTTAAAATAGACATTGTTTCGTCCAAATTATAGATAAATAAACCTTCGTAAGAAATTATTGGAATCTGTGAATTATAGGCTAGGATTCTGAGAGTTCGTTCAGAAACTTGATATTTGGAGTAAACGTTGAGTATTATAAACAAAGAAAATTTATTTATAATTTGATGAAATAGTAATATACAGATGCGAATTTATTCCTAGATCGCATATATTTGCATTTACCTTTTAGGTTACAATTAAATAAATAATTCTTATCTATTGCTCAGTAACGCAAACAAATTTGTTCAGCATAGAAATGTTTATTTTTCTATCAAATTTGACAGTAAATTGAAAGTTATCAAACCCACCGAAAATGAAACGACAAAATCTTAAATTCAACAATATGAACCATGAATTGGAAGATGAATTTCTTCTAAATTACGGAACCATTGAAGTATAGGAACGCTCCCCTCGCAATGCAATGTGTTGACAGATGGTGAATGACAGCGAAATTGTGCATAATTTTGTGAAAACAATTTTATAGCCGCTGTAACACAACCGCGGCGCCTCAAAACTAGCCCTGTTTGTTGTTACCTCAATAGATCGTAGTTTTATTTAGCAAGATGATAAAATTATTTTCACTTAAGCAACAAAAGAAAGATGGGGAGGCTTCTCCCAGGAGCGGGAACCAAAGAAAGCCTTCTGCTGCACAGTTACGAATTGCGAAAGGTAAATTAAAATTAATTTTAGGTACGTTACTTTAAAGAAATTTCGTTTCGATTTTCAGATATAAACGAACTAAACTTACCTAAAACTTGTAACACAGAATTTCCCGATCCAGATGATTTGCTGTCATTCAAATTAATCATATGTCCAGACGAAGGATTTTACAGAACAGGACGATTCGTATTTAGTTTTAAAGTAGGGCCTAATTATCCTCACGAACCACCCAAGGTTAAATGTGAAACTCAAGTATATCACCCTAATATAGATCAACAAGGAAACGTGTGTTTAAATATACTACGCGAAGATTGGAAACCTGTGTTAACAATTAACAGCATAGTTTATGGATTACAATATCTGTTTCTTGAACCAAATGCAGAGGATCCATTGAATAAAGAGGCTGCAGACGTACTCACAAACAATAGGCGTTTGTTTGAGCAAAACGTCCAGAAAGCCATGCGGGGAGGTTTTGTTGGTGGCATTTACTTTGATCGTTGCCTGAAGTGAGACTGTGTTACTATAAGACAAGCACTTACCTTTCAAACTGTTGAACTTTTAAGTTAAGGAGTATAGTGTTTTTATTCGGTTAGATGAAGCAGGATTGCATTTCATAATTCCAGCTACCTCTAATCGTCTCCGAGAGAACACCATTATACTCATGTATATTATTTATGGGCAAGGAAACCTTGTATATTAGAAATTAATAAAGCTATTTTTTATTTATTCGTTTTAATTTTTGTGGAATCTGTAATAATTACATTCGTAATGTTTTTACGTTTTAGAATAATACATAATGTTGAAATAAATCTAATTTACGAATGATGTTTTAATTTTAACTAAATATTTGAGTCATTAGTATACAGCTAAATTTAAGTATGACTTGCAGAGTATTGAAAGTATTAGTCGTTGTTTAATGAAAGAGAGCATTTTTATTTAATTGCCACGCATCAATGCAAATTTCTCGCTAGAAGAACAGGACGGTATAAATTAAACATTAAAATATTAAAGGAATAGTGCATAGTATTAAATTTATATAATTTCTGACCAATTTTTATCTAAATCATAAAATAAGTTTTAAATTCTAAATTCAAGTTCAGTAAACGCATTTCGGTAATGATTTCGAAAATGTTTGCAGTTCATGTGGTCTACCTAAAATTTGCATAATTTACCGGTTGGTAGCGCTTCAAGTTATAATTTGAAACAATTAGTTATTCTATGATACTAACATTTCCCGAGGCATTAATTATAAGTTACAATTAACGCTTCGTGGAAGTGCATGCTTTGCTAAACGGAGTGTAAGGCATTTTGCAACTTTGCTTTCACACCTGGTTGTTGTGTACCAGTTCATTCGGAAGAATTAGTATGTGTTGGTGTTATATGTTGTTATTCCTTAAAATCAGCGGATATAGATATTCAATTTAATAGCTGAGAATCACAATTTAAACTCCAACAAACTCTGGAATTTGAACCTTGCTCGGTGGCATCACAGTCGAGTTCGCCTCTTGCTATTCGTCGACAACATCGGCTCATCGCTTCATGCATTATAATAGTTACTATTTTCATAAGGTATGTACATGGTATGTACTATTGCGCCAACAAAAATCAGGACAAGTGTTATAGGCTATTTTGACTGTTTTTTTTTAGCAGTATAAACCAACCGTTTGTCATGCTTGTGTAAATTTTGACGTAGCCATTGGTTTCTAATGTCGGAAATAGTGCCTTTGAAGGCTCCAAATCTATTACCCAATCTTCTTTTGGATCATTAAGCAATCTAATTACTTCCATGTCAATATTATGATTTTAATATGCAATAACATTTGACAAGGCAATAGCCAGATTTAAACTACATTATCTTAAGTGTCCGATTTTCTGTTGCCGCAATGGTACTTTTGGACGAACATTGTAAAAGTTTCTGAAGACTTTGTATATTTAAATTTGAATTACGCGCGACAACGACCTAGCTAGATGTTGGTATCTAATTGTTTCACAAGTAAGTTCACTAGTTTCGTAGGGGGCGCCACAATAGCTCTTCCTTTTAGATACGCCAACGTTAAACATGGTAAGTTTGAAGAAATTAAAAAACAAATTTCTTTTAATCCGAATCATCCAAACTGGAAATTTTAAATTAATTATGAAATTAAATATTGCTAATTCCCACAAAGCAATTTTCATTAAGATTGACTAATTGTTTGTTTTCCATTAGGGTATCGACATAAACCATAAACATGACCGTAAGGTTAGGCGCACAGAACCTAAAAGTCAAGATGTTTATTTACGACTTCTGGTAAAAGTAAGTATCCCTTTGTTTACATTTTACTTCTTTCTAACACCAATTCTCCATTTCCAGCTTTACAGATATCTAGCTCGTCGTACAAACGCGAAATTTAACAGAATAGTTCTGAAGAGATTGTTTATGAGCAAAATAAACAAGCCCCCAATTTCCCTAGCTAGGCTGGTGAGATTCATGAAGAAACCCGGTAGGGAAGGTCTTACGGCAGTTATTGTGGGCTCAGTAACAGATGATCAGAGAATTTGGGAAGTCCCAAAAATGACAGTTTGTGCTCTTCGTGTCACAGAGAAAGCGAGAGCGAGGATAATTAAAGCTGGTAAGTGACAATACGGTTGAATAGTTAATAATAATACAAATATACATGGAAATATTTTAGGTGGCGAAGTCATCACTTTCGATCAATTAGCTCTTCGATCACCTACAGGAACTAAAACTGTTTTAATGCAAGGGCGTCGCAATGCTCGCGAAGCAGTGAAACACTTCGGTCCTGCTCCTGGTGTGCCACATTCTCACACCAAACCGTTCGTCCGTTCCAAGGGGCGAAAGTTCGAGAGAGCTCGTGGACGTAGACGTTCATGTGGTTATAAGAAGTAGAGTGTTGTTTCTATTTAATGTATAATAAATGCGCTGTATGGTCTCGTTTTTAATGCAAATAAAGATTGAGGATGCAGTAATACACATTTTCTTTAACACTTGAAGTAACCTGTGATCAATTGTTATTATTTGGTATGTATTTAATGAATTATACTCTATTATAATTATGAAGAAACAATGGGAAAAGTTGCAATGTATGCGAAGCAAAGCTAGTTGGCTAGTCATAATATGCTAATAGTAATTTTTATTTATTTCAAATGCAGCCTTGCCTAATGTTTTACACTCAAGAGGCATGGTCGCTATGCTGTTTGGTACTCAAGGAAGGAGCGTCGTCATCGTTTGTTGTTTATGTTCGATTTCGTCGAACCTACGATTGATAAGGCATATCAATTCAAAGAATTCGCTTGGCTCTTTATTTTCTTAGGCAAAGTAAAAACTTTCCATATTTTTATTCAATGACAGCCATTTTGCTAACACTGTGTCTTCTTCAAATCTTCACAACTCACAAATGTAAACCAAAGCTAAGCAAATTTATTTCAAATTCCTATCCAGTTTCATTAATCTTCAATTTGAATGAATGGAAAGGTCCATATATTGCTAATAGAAACAACAAGATACCGTAATGTGTTACCACCAAAACATATTAGGTGGAAGGCAGAATACTTAATTACCCTCTTCTGATAAGTATTTGTGGGTTTTATAAATTAATACAAAATTTATCTGCAGTATTCATGTGCCTTTGAGCATCACATCAAAATATTTTAGATGTAAATATATGTAATAAAATGTTTTGTACTAAGCTCATCTAATATGCACAAATCCACTTAAGTTATTTCGCCTGTTCAAACGTGAAATACATTTGAATTTTTTCTGGTCTGTGATAATCATCTGAGAATTGGGTTTATAAAGTATTAGGATACTATTACCAAGGTAGTTTTAAAAGTTTATATGTAGTACTAGATTATGATATGAAAACTAATTGTAAGAATCTAATTTACTTATTTTATTCAATTTCTGCATTTCATGAAGTTAGGATTAAACTTAGACCTAAAATGAATAAATAAGAGTTTCTTTTTCAATATTTTATTGTCACTTAAATATACAAAAGCTTATTCTGTTTTCTTAGTAGCCTTAGGCTTCTTCTGTGGAATAGCCTTCTGTGATCTAAGAATTGCACTCGCTCTACGTAGTGCAACCTGGAACAATCATTTAAATAATTAGCATTTCTATAATAGTGTAGTTAGTAAATACTGTTTTTCGAACAAATCAGCTAATACATGCAAACTCTCATGAACTTTAGAGATTTGGAAAGATCATCATACTCTAAATGGAATTGATAAAATCAACAAAATGCAAACCTTCGTCAAATCTGTGCGGTATTTATTCTTGTTCAATAAACGCTTCAGTTTGTAGAGTGATCGCCTTGGACCTGTCTTCATTACCCTTTTAATAGTATTTTTCCTGGGTTTATTCTGTAAAAAGATACATAAATAATAATACAATAAATGAAAATTATATATTTTTTAAATTAAAATAATGAATTGAAATCAGACAGAGTGGGTGATGTGTTTTGTCTTCATCTTAGGCATACAGTTCGCCAGTGATTTTGTCATCATATAAAAGAAATAGATATCAAAGTTGCAGCTTGACAAATGGTGATGCCTGAAGGTTGAATGCATAATCAAGCTGTCGGAAGAACAAGTAGGGAACTTATCTGCAGCAGGTTAACTTTGATAGATTTGACAAGCTCTAAACATCAATTGCTCCAACAAGTGAACGAGTGACTGCTAATGAAACAACTACCCCAGGTTGGTGTACCTTCTCACACCTTAATATTCAGCAGTATTTAGTGTTTTAGTATGTATAGAAAAGAGAAAACTAACAACCACATATACTATACATCACATATTTTGAAAAACATCTCGATTTAGTAATATTTATATATATATATAATCTTTTTATTTCTGTTGTACTTGCTATCACTGGTGTGAGAATTGATTTAGTAAAAACATTTTGCAAAATTAAGGAACCTGCAGCATAAATAGTATTGGAAATATATTGAAAATACTTACATGCTTGCTGGCCTTCTTATACACTACAGTGAATCCTTTCTTTTCCGGAGTATCCACAATTCCAACCGATTTTCTATGAACCAAGCCATTGTACCGATATGAACTTAAGTTCGTAAGATTATTAGGTTCCTAGAATTATTTCCAAATTAGTAAATAAAAATTCCCGACATAATATATTTAATATTAAATATCAAAACGTCAGAAGTAGCAAAATTTCTATCATTAAGAAATCAAAGATCTTGGTGGAAATATCTCATCATGTACAATTCGATAAAATAAAAAAACTCACGAAGATAATACGTACTTACAGTACTGAACGGCTTATTGATATTTCGCTTCTTCAAGAGGAACGCGTTGTTGTTGCGAATTATACTCCAAACCAAGTGAGACGACATTTTCGCCTGAAATAAACTATATGAAGTTTTGTCGACAATATTGTTTCTTTGAATTATTGACACTAAGATTATCAGTAAATGTGGGTGATGAGTTGAAGTCTTCATATTAGGCTTCGAGTAGAGGTGTCATAAATCATCATTTTATCAATTAAACGGTTTTGAAACACGTGTTACTAGAGAATTAAATTTTTTTGTAAAAAGTACAAAATTGAATGGTTTCATGTCGAGAACATTGTGTCTGTATTGTATATTACAAATATTAGTAAACAGACATTAATTACAAATAAAAGATTATTAAAAATTGAAGCAAGTACTCACCTTCCCACGGTTCCAACACGAAAGAAAGATGGATGGACAAGCGGAAACAGTACTTGGTACACTACTAACCGACAAATGCTACGTGATGCAGCGCCATCTATTTCGGCGGCAATTACAAATCATACCTTTGTGGAAAGCTCCAAAAATATACACTGAAAAATAGTAAATTATTTATCCAAATTCACACTAAAAATTCAGCAAACATGCATTTTAAAAATACGCGTCTATGCCGATCAGAGCCACGAAGCTCGGCAAAAGCATCTTCTAACGTCTACTGCAGTTACTTTATATACAGTGACAGCCAAAAGTTCGAGAATAAAAGGTGCTGTTATCTTTCAAAACAATTAGTGATTAAAAAGGTGAAAGTAGTGTAAATTGGTAAGTTATCATTGAATAATACAAGTGACAGCGTCAGTCCGATTTACACTATCTAATGATAACACGTCATCCACCTTTTTATCAAACTCTATTGATTACTGTTAATATAGAAATCATAGGTTGCATCTCTTTATATCTATTTGTTGGTAATTCTAATAATTTACACATGTTTTGAAGAACTTTCAATACACTCTCCATTCGTACACCGATCATCTAAAAAAATTACATGTAATCATCCTCCATGTTGGTTCATCTTTGATATGATACAATCTGTTAATGGTAAGCATCTGGAGAACGATTGTACAAGATTTTCGAGTAAAGACCTCGCAATTTTCATGGATTACGAGGAACGAATTGGTGAACTCAGAGCACCTCAGAGCTTGTGCACCATGACAACCCAAGTGGACTTCTTTTTATTTATTGGCTTACGGAAAAAACCATTTCTGCCAGATGTGATGAAGATGAACTATTACATTCCAGAACGTATTCTCAGTCTATCTTTTGATTATTCGACCCAAAACTCGTCAAGCGGTGACTCTATATAAGCTTTGTTTGCATGCAACATGCTAGTGGGATGAGTTAGTTTAAGACTCGGACCGCGGGGAGACGCATAATTAACAGAGTAAAGAAGTGAGGAGAGGTTTTATTGGGAAAATATTGTTCTGTTGTTACATATTATAGCTTAATTTTAGTGTTATCCAAGAAAGTCATCATTACCTTAATTGGTTCAGGTGATAGCTTTATCAGAAGATGGGGAAAAATAAAAGGCGAAGGCACTCCTATGGCGATAAGTCGAATACAAAATTCATTGCCATGAATTTGGTTTAATCTGCAGGGAAAGAAAATGTGATTCAACCCACAGTTACAATTGGAGGAATCTAGGGCATTGATCTTTTTTAGATGAACAAATGAAAGACAATGATTAAATCAAAGTCGACATATGGTGGAGAGGCTTGACTTGGCTGACTTGATTTCATTGCGATTGCCATTTCTGCAAAAGCGGCTCTTTGAAGTTATATAAAACATGAGTACTTGACAATTGTAAGAATACTTTCTTAATCTCTAATGTTATCCAGTTAGATCTAGTATTTATCGCAGATTTCTTGATGGCGTAGAGGCACTTTGAGAGTCGGATATGATAAGAATTTTCTTGAGATTTAGCTGTTCAATAATTTTTAAAGCTTTCAAAATTGCGATAGACTCAATAATAGACTCGTATAGTCTAATTGATATTTCCTGACGAGAGGATGGCGCATATATGCCAATACCCACACCGCTGTTTAAATTTGGACGCATCCGTGTAAATCGGATAAAATAATGGCCATCAACTGTAATTTTTCAGGATGTTCCTCAAGCTATTATAGCACAATTCTGGCGTTGTGTCTGTTGTCTTGCTGTCGGCAATTAATTTCTGGTAGAGAAGATATAAGCTGACAAAAGCTATGAACAGGTATAACTTGTCAGCAATTATTCTTTTATATAGTCTGCACCTGTGTTTTGGAATCAAGAATCTAACTATAGCTACAAGCGATGCCCATGAAAACGTCCCTCATTCCATAATACATCTACTACCGGTCAAATATCTTTCTTTCATGTTTCTTCGTTCTTTCTTTAATAAAGAAAGTATTTATTGTTGTTTGGATTCGTCTGGGACTTTTTCGAATTTAATCTTCATGATTTAGCAACCCTCGGTTGATCAGACGTTCCCCATCTATTGGCGACATGTATTTGCAAACGTTATGTGCATCCCCTTGTTGATATAGATCAACGAACCTAACCAGAGGGGAGTGAAGCTTTAGAAGACAGTGGGGGTTTAGACTTTAATAAGAGACATATAACTACTTGACTCTATTCCAACCCCCAAGGGAAAAACGTCCCTGTCTCTTGGTGTGTCTATCGAAGTTATGAGATACATCCCCTCTGGACTACTTATAGACTTTATTTATAGTCTTTATGTTATAGGAAAGATCTCTGCAGATCATAGTGATTTGACAGAGACATTTGTCTGAATGGAATTATAGAGAAGGCACAAGATAAAGTCTTCCAAAACACGAAAGGAGTATAACAATATGAAATAGAATGTATTTACATGTAGATTGTCTGAAATGCACAAGTAGAAAATAGGCTTAACAATACAAAGGCTTTGAAGTTCAGTTTGGGACATCAGCAGAGGTATCACATTGGCACAAAAATTAACCACGTATGTTATTCTTTTGGTGCAAGATTTGAAATGATTAAAACTATAAATAACAAGCAAAAATTCTAACAATTCTCTTGCAATTCTTTTTTCACAAAAACTTTTTGACTTCTTTATGGCCACCTTATTTATTAAAAATATGTCTAGATTGTAAATAACAAATTAAAATTTGGTGGAAATAGTTCTATTGCATTTTTTGTGGTATAAACTTGTTGTTATTTTTATGGTGGCTTTATTTAACGGAAGCGAACTAAGCTGTAAATGCAAGCAAAATAAAAAAAAACAATAAAAATCGCTCTTTTTGTTGTGAAAACTCTTTGAATTCTTTATTATAATTGCATTCATTACAAATGGCATATTAATAATTCGGATAAAATATCAAAAATATGCTGTGTCTTTTGGTGGTATCTTTGTCTTCTTCTATGGCGATTTTATTGACTAAATATCGTCAAAATTGCTATAGTAAGTAGAAATTAAGACAAAGCATTAAAGATTTTAATGTTCATCTAATCATGGAAACGCTTCAACCGTTTTTGAAGTAATTTTATTTATTTGAAATAGATAAAACTACAAATGACGTACAAATTTGGATAGAGCATCAAAATTTCTATACTAGTCTTTGTTGCAAACATTTCTTGTCACATCATTCGTAAAAAGTGAAGCATTCTTTTATAAAATTTCAATATCTCATTATTTGGAGATTAAAACACAGATTACAATAATTTAATATTACTGTGATCCCTTTAATTATATTTAAGTACATGCTTAGAACATGTAAGAAATCTTTATAACTTTTTAGGGTGCACGTACTTTGCCCAAACTTATGGCGAATTTCTTGAAGATTGTCATCTGAATGTAAACATCAGTGGACTTCCCGTTTTTTAAATTAATTTTACAAAAAAAAAAAATGGTAGAATATGTGATTTGAATAAAGTACATTTTTTTAACCTCGTCTGGGTCTAAACCAATTATAGTGATTATTTATGTCATCGTACTTTTCAAGACCAGATATAAAATTGACGGCAATATGCATTTTACGAAGGCTATAGTATTCGTGGCAATTCTCTTTTGAGAAAGCAAGGCGTACACGAATTATTTAGTGCGTCATTTAAATGTTGCTAAACTAGAACATTACTTTTTTCCATAAACATAATATATTCCAGTTTAGAATAAAATTAGTCTTTCGTATATGGAGAAAACGCAGCACGTTTTACATAGTTTTCAAATTGCAGTACATTCGTGAATAGACATAATTGAAAATCCTATTTTATTCTTTTCGCAATATCAGAACCTCTACGTGGATGTTTTGTAACAAATGTATTTGCATGTACTTGCAAAATTACAACATTGTTTAGAATACAGATAATAATGAAATATGAAGGAGATATGTGTAGATCTTTAGAATTTAAAAAATTTTATGTATTCTGATTGTGTTCAGTAATGACTTTATTTTATACTGGACGTGTTCTATCGATCAACTTGAATATTTAGGAAATGTCAATATTGTAAATTTAATAATTCCTTTGAATACAGATTTTTCATGAAATATGTTAGGTTACGAGTAGACTTGAGTAAAATCGGTCCAATCCTATTTGTGCCTCTCAGTACGGGCATTTGGGTGCCGTCCTGTAGGTACATCCTCTTCTATTCTAGTGGTAACAGGGTATTCGTCCTGTGGGTTTTGCATTTAGTAAACGTACCAATATCGCGTGCAAGACATGTGCGAATTATTGGCCACTTACAAAAAAAATGGCGCGGTTTCTGGAGTTGGAGTTTAGAGGAAATCTATAATCTAGAACAGTACAGTTATCGTGTAAGTAAATAGCGTGTCTATGTAAACTGCATAAAACATAGACAAAAGAAAGAAAACAATTTGCAAAGACAACAGCAAAAATTTTGCGGTGGAACCGAAGCACGTTTGTTACTGATGGCTGGAGTTTCATATATGCATGTTCTCCTAATCTCCATATACTTACTGCATACCGTCTATCTTATAGCCGAAACTGTTTGATATCGTAATCCTGCAGTTGATTCATTATTCAATAAACAAAGACAGTTTTTCTGAAACTTCTTAAGCGGCTTCGAAAATTTTGCAAGTTGTGTCCAGGAATTCTGGTACTAGCACAGCCTCTTGTAACGAGATGGGAAATGTGACTTGGTGCAGTTTTATATTATAGCAAGCTAATCAACAAAGTCAAAAATGTAGTTCTAACTCCAAATCCGCAAGATGCGATCGCGATTAAAGAAAATCAAGAACAGTTAAATAATTCCCAAATTGCAAAGGACATACAATTTACCGCGCAACGTTAAGCCTGGAGTTTACCTAAAATAAATTTCTAAATTTTGTACATTAAGTTGCCTACTAACAAAATGTAATATTACGCTCATTGTCAATATTACGTTTTGTTCATGGAACACTGACGCAATTATCTCTGATTACATGACGAGCTTGCAGAAAACATTTTTGTCATTGGAACAATCGATGCCATTTACACAAACGCTCAGAGCCACATTAAATAAACTAATTGATTCTATAAGACAACGAGTAGCTGATAAAGTACATTCGGTTTTGCGGAAAAATCTAGATTACCTCAAACTTTCTAGTGTGTTTCCGAGTAACATTGATCCACATTTCAAATTTGGAAATCTGGATTGACGCCGAAGTTTTCTTTTTCTACATGTAGATACATTTTTAGTGATAAATTTAGCAGACTAGACCTGTCCACACTTATATCTATTATTAGTAGGTAATAGTTATCGTTAACTTTGTTGCTTGAAGTTGTTTGCCAAGTGGAATAATGGACGAAGCAATAAAACCTAAAATGGGACAATAGAAGATAAGAGTACAGTTTTTTTAAGAAGAGCATTTACGTCATCGACGCGAATTGATCAATTTTTGTGCGAATTGGAGTTTGGGTGCCTCCCCCTCTCCTTCTGCAAATAATTTTACTTTAACAGTAAATAGTATTCATCTATAATTGAAAAGTAAACAGAGTTAACAGAGGAAGATAATCCTTACCTGAACCAGATCCATAATTCTCAACACTAAAGCCCACATTCCGTGTCCAGCTTTCGGCGCAGAAAAATATTTTCAGGTAGATCCTCGTTCAGAAAGGCCCCGGTAAAAGTAAATAATCTACATATTTGTGCGAGTAAAAGTTATCATAATTTGATACTACCAACGCAAGCCTACATCTGCTCTCTTTTGCGACGCTCATGTATTTGCCCCGTGTTAGTCAACTCTAATTACTACTTACAGTAACTATTTTGTAAATTTTATCTTTAAATGTTTAATAAGCAGAGTTGCAAATTTGTGATAGTGTTTATAATATGAGAAGGTTATATTTTCGTATCAAATTACATTAGTATGACGTGAGTGAATTCTATTTTAACATTCCGTATAGATGCAGCGCTCGTGTATTGAGCAAAATAAGTATATATAATGATATTGAAGGTAGTTGCGTAGCAGAAGGTAATGAATATTCATAGAGTATCTAAGAAAATACATAAATTCAAGTTGGTGAGTAGCATGTAGCGTCATTTTCGTCTAGATATGCTTATTAGTCGTGAATTTATGAATCATTTGCTTAGTAAAAATATAACTTGTTATGATAAAGGTACGTGTGGTTCTCTTACATCCCACTCAAACATTGGGAAATAGCTTCTTACTTGGAGATCAATACTTCAGTTAACAATATATATTATTCTGGATATTTGCACGTATTTTTTCAGGCCAAGCTGGTATTAACGAAATGTAATAGAAAATTTGTTTAATTGCGAGTAACTAAAAACCTATTTACAGAATTAGAAATCTCTAAATTTAGTTTAGAACATTAAAAAATTGCAGGGATACAGTGATGTTCTCAGCAGAATACAATAAAGTATATCTAAAGTTGGTAGCAAGATACAGGTGTATGCAAGAAAGTAAAAACCTGACTACATTAGCAAGATCACAGGTTCTAGACCATGCCCTATACGTAAAACTTCTTAAAAACAGCTAAAGAAACTTGCTCAAGGAACAACATAGCGAGGGGTAATATAATCAACAAAATTCTAGATATTTATTGTAAATACCTCAAAGGCAACATTAAATAAAAACTACCAGTGGACTGTTACCAGATTACAACCGCAGTAGATTTTACTTTAATACGAGGAAGAGGAAATGTCACGTTGTATTATTTGTAAATGTCAAGGGAAAAGAAATATATATCAGATATAAGATATAAATAAGTTGGCTTTAAGTCCCTACAAAATGAAAAGGAGGCAAAAACATCCTCGTCAGCTTAATCATAAATGTAGTAACGAATATGGTCTCAAAAAGAAATTTCAAAACATAAAATATAAAAGGGCGATGATAACAAATACAAATAGTGTACAGGACCACAATAGTTGGAAACTGGCGGCGTTGATATTCACTGGAGGAAACGATCATACAGTAGAGCAAAATTAAAGAATAGGGATAAGCTCCACTTGCGAGTCCTCTTGTAGATTTATTGACATCGAGGAATTTACTTCTTCACATTTCCAGTAGCCAATCGTTCAGTTAATCGAATTACTTCTTAGATTTTTGTCTTTATGAGTTGATGATATTGAAAAATAGATGCAGAGGAAAGTTGTTGATAGTGAATGCACGGATTATGGTGTAGTATTACTGGTACTATATCGCATCGTTAAACTCTCCACACAATTATCTAATTCAATCCGGTGACACGTCAAATAAATCAATCAGCACAGACCGACTCAAAGGACTGTTGTCTTTATTTAGAAGATTCGTACTTATGCGTATATGTTGCGAAGGATTAGCGAATGTGATAAAGCATATATAAATAGAACAATCCAGACGCACAATTAGCGCAACTCAAAGAAACATGTGGCACATTATCGTTATGGTAGATGTTCAGAATAGATTCATCGAGTGTTGTGAAGCATGTGAACGACACAGGCCATGGACATTAACGTCGAGAATTAAAAATTTTTTAATTGTGTACATTCGGCTACGAAGTAATACGAATCTTAATAAAGACAAGGATCCTTTGGGTCGGTGGACGGTGTGTGCTGATTGATTTATTACATAGAGAGACGTAGTTTGCTTTTTGTATGAGGGTTTAGTACATAGAAATATTGATTTAAGTGAATAACCCTTCTCGGAATAAATTTTCATCGTAGTAGATAGAAAAATCGCCCTCGAGTTGTAGAGCGGGGAATTTAGTTTGCACGAATAGAATTTAAGAAATCACGGTTCATTCGGCAACGGACGGTTTTGAAGGTGCTAGCCTCGGTGCTAGGGAAACACGCGTCACCGGGTTTAATTAACTAATTGTGTGGTGAGAAGTTTATTGATGTGATATAGTGTCACTAAAAGAAAATGGGAAAGTTAATAATACAAGTACATAAAATAGGGTTGAAGAAATGAAAAAGTACAAAAACTATTAAAAATAGGAAACGAAACTACTGCAATAATAAAACTTGGGAAGGAAGAAATATGTACAAGGATTCTATTATCTAGGAAGCCACAAATAGAGGCACAAGAGATGATGTTAAAAGGAGGATACCACAAGCCCAAAAGACGTTTTCACATATTGTTGAAAGTGTGAAAATCGAAAAATATCTCGAAGAGAACAAAATTAGCACTATCTCAAACACATATTAAAAGCGTATTACCATACGATGTAGAAATGTAGGAAATAAATCCAGAATATATTCGTACATACATTTTGCAACAATTCATCTAATCTTTGAGACACACTCTCAACATTTCTTGGGTTAGTAATTAGGAATGAAAAACCAGAAAAGCAAAGAAAAAAATAATCAGGCAAACACTAGATTTCAACGAATATGGAAGAAGAGTTGGAAGGGTGAAATATTTGGAAGAAAGAGAATGCAGAAGCACTACGACAACTAGTTATTATATATGTAGATGGAAAACAGACATACCAGAGAACAGAGAAAATTTAGTAAAAATACCATCGAAATAGACTCATTCAGTACGTTGGGCTTGCAGATTAACAATACACCCAATTGCTCATAAAACGTTGTAACATGCCCTTTGTTCTACATTGAGGGCTAAAAAGATCAAACAGGGAGACGTCGGAGAGCATATGTTCTTTCAATGCTGAAATAACCCATATCTGTTGATTTGCTAGGTAACGGCAATGGCTCTCTGAAAAATAAAACTAGAGTATCTGGAGTCTCTGAGTTTGTAAGTTCACACTAAAACAGTGGTTTTCAAAGTGTGCCCCCTCCCCCGGCGCTTTAGAAAGGAGGCCCGTCATGAATAAGTTAGGGAACCCCTGAACTAAAAGGAATAGCATTGATCCCGTTTAACTCTTATGCCAAAAATAGTCAAGAACTTTGCTGTAAACATTTGTAACAACAAAAAAATTGCGATTTAGTGGAAAAGTCTGATTTCTCTAATATCGTAATTGTTTAAATAGGTTTCGAACGTCATAAGAAATATGATTGGAATCTTTGGGGATTTTAAGTTTCTTTAATAGATTATAGAAGTTAATTACTTGTATTACTTAGATATTTAGTTGAATTTGCTTTAATTTCTTGGTACACTTTATTTTCTTGCAACCATGGAGGTTTCCTAAAGAGATTCCAGATAAAAATTACTTGTGTTAGTTGGAATCATCTCAATTTCTCGGAACACCTTGCAATTATAATTTCTACGTACACCAAGAATGTTTATTGATTTAAGTAAGCTTCGTCTTCCTGTCATAAAACGCGTCGATTATCGCAACAGTACGAAGACGTAGACGCACACACGTTTACCATTTGTGAAAGCCATTGAGACGACCAAAGATCTTCGAACAACAATCACGCATATATTACATCAAATGTATTATATGCAGCATACGTAAATACGCCTGCATGTATATACAACACAGGCACATATAACACGTACAGACCGAGGTACACAAGACGAGCTTGTCAAGCGTGAATATCGGTGTTGTTCCTGGTGTTGAATATCAACACCATATCCATTAAAGTAAGCATAAGAGTGTACAGACAGCGAAAACGCGTACAATTCTGTCATCTTCCGTTGATGTTTACCAGTAATGATTTATCTTTCCGTTCTAGAGGTCATCTTGGATACTTGGAATCTTCTTTGTAAAATGTCTACATGGCAGAAATTGATTGAGTTGAAATTAAAGGTAAAGTTTACTTCAGGAGAAGGGGGTTTGCAAAAATTTACATTTTAATTTTGTATCAGATTAAAAAATGATATTCTTTTTGATCCGGTTAGAGTTCTTAAGGTAATGATTTTGTATATATGCTCTTAAGATTTTAAGTTGAATTATTTAGGTAGGAGCTGAAATAAAAAATATGAGGGCTGATACTAGCAAAACACATTTACTTACAATTTTTCTAAGTATTCCCCTTTACAGCCAATGCTTCTTTGCTTTCGTGAAAACTAGTCTCCAAAATATTTTTTCCAATCTTCCCGTGTTACGTCGTTCATTTCATTTCTAAATGCGTTCACCTGAAAAAGAACTGGGTAATTTGTGCTTTACATGCAGTACCAAAACAATTTGCCAGATGTTGAGTATATGGTAAATGATCCAATATTTCAATGGTTTGGGCATTCAAATACTCAATGCAGCATGATTCGGAACGTCGTCAACATGCAAGATAATCCTACTTTACTGTAGTGAGCCATTCGGCACTAATAGTACGGCTATCCTCCAATGCTACAGTGGAAATATGTCCAGTACTTCCAAAAAGTGTGGCAACCATCTTTCTGTTTTGGGTGTTTTCACGAATAACTTTTGTTGGAGTCAACTCATTCTAAAAGACTCGAACTATCGACTCTTGCTCTTTTTTAGCAGCATATCCAGATGCTCATCCAGAAGATCACACCCAGATAATACTCCTTGTTAAATTCCATGATTGCTTATCTAAAGAATCAGAAAGAGAACAAATAAAATCTAAATATTTTTGTAATTTATAAATATCCAAGTATTTATCAACATCCTGAGCTTACAATGTCAACAAAATTTGTTAAAGAAATATCACGGCCTATCACTGTGGCTAAGCGGAAGGAGAAGATTCCTCGTATTTTTGTTATAACTGCAAATTCCTATGAATTCATGACATGATCTTAGCGCCTAAAATGTTGTAAGCAAATGTAAGTTTTTGTGTAACGGAATTTCCTAGACTATATATATGCAAATGATAAGTCTAAATATTGTCGATGTTGATTGATCGAAAACTGCGGAGAAAACAATGTTAAATTTAAATGGCGCTTTACATGTAGCATAACAATGTGTATTAAAGGGGTTATAAAAGTATTTTTCCTACAAGAAGATCTATTAATTGGAATGGAAGGAGAATGGAAAAGCAATCAATGATGAAGGAAATGTTTTGATATTCAGAACTGTTTGGAACAAAAACATCGTTGGGTATTTTACCAATCCAACAAGTTAAAAGATATTTAAGTACATAGGGGAAGAAAGTTGAAAAAATATCATATCTTAAAATCTGTTTCCCATATTTATTGTAATTTTGTTCGTACACTGTAACAAGTAAAATTTTATCAAACTTCTTATATTTTATCCCAAGAGAACATTATATATATATATATATATATATTTCGTGGCTAACAGAACTATATGGGGAGAGAACTACGGGGAGAATAAATTGAAATTGCCTTTTACACGACACCTTCCTTCCCAAATGCATTTAATTTGGTAATACATATTCATAATAAGCTCTTTCGAAACAAGACGTCATATTTAAATACCATGTTGAATATTTCATTAACTTATCATCAATGTAAATCTTTCTAGCCTGATTTTGATACTATAGTTGCCCGCAGTTTTTAGCTAATTAAAAGCTGTAGTTGTTTTTTTACTAACCATAGTGATGATGGAACATGTTTCGGTGGTTTCCCAAGAAATTATCTATGGCACCAAAATAAACTGGTCAATTCTTAGTAAAGCGATGTTGCCCGTATTTCGATAACTGCATAGTTATTCTCAATAACATTGTTTTAGTCCAGAATTTTATAGTAAAGGCGACGTTAAGAAATATATTGGTAGGTTTGTTTAGCTCTAAAGACCTAGCGATTTATCAAGACGAGACCCAAAAACCTGCACTAGTTGGCGAAGAGTAGTAATCAAAATGTAAAGGGAATTTGAATTAAAATGATGTTTCTAAAAATGTTGGATTCTATGTTATATTAGGGTCTAATTAAAAATAGGTATACATTTCTAATTTTACGTTGTCGTAGGAAAAATGCTATATTATTTTATAATGAAGTAGGTTGAGTCGTTACCATAAAACTAAATTTTGCTTAGAGGAGCACTAAAATTTCTTTTCTCCCATTTCACTATAAGAAAAAAAAAAATAAAGGAAAAGCGAAACCAGTAATTTAATTCGAATGTGTAACGGAGCACACACATCAAATTTCATTTAGAAATGGATCTGTGATAGTCGATTTTCACACTCCCCAAGATTTCCAATCGAAGACTTAGAACACTTTCGTGTCTTTTTTGTTTGTGGATTATAGCGCTGCAATTGATAGTTTTAGAAAAGTACGGAGAACACTTAAACGGTTTCCTTGGTTATCTACACTAGACTTTTATCGCCGATCGATCAAGAATTAAATTGGAACGTGCTATTCGAGAATCTCGCGTTTCTTCTTCCTTTTGCGGATGGGTACGTTGACGCCGACAGAAACACATTTCGTATATATTCTACATAAATGAGCGCAAGATATTGTAGTTTTTCTTTCTAAACACATGCGAAACTCTCGTATTACTGCGGGCGAAGCCGCTTTCTTTTTCTCCGGTGACGTCTAATTACATAGTAATTATCTGCATGCCCAGGAGGGTAGAAATGTAGCAAAAATGCCAGTTTCTGAATAGACAACTCATCAGAGAGTATGTATGTGAAAAAAATCTACAAGTTTATTAACAAGGTGATAGGAAAAGATGTTTCTACTATTGTGCCCCTAAACACAATTTAGTAGACTGTTGTAAAAAAGTGATTCTATAAATTGTAGTGTTATCTCTGAGATAAAAGATAATTTTAAATTTTAAAATATATTTTTCGAGAAATCAATGAGCCTTTTGGAGAGATGCATAGTTCTCAGAAGATTATCAGTGGATTACTTGAAGTAATTTTGTTATGCTTCGAATTATGTTACAAAAATTGGGTTTGGACTTAGGCCATAAATTTATGGGTATTTCCCCATTTGACTTTATCTCCAATTAATTAAACATAGATTGAGCTGTATTTTGAAAATCGCCAAATGACGTTTCCCATGTACATAAAGTATGTGAGCTAGTTTGGGAGTAACCAAATTCAAAACACAGTACGCCATATTCGAATAAACAACTATTCACAAGGAAAAAATCTGTCTTGGTTGGAATAGAGGTGGTTGAGAGGGACATAGGACAGAATCAATTGCTTTATGATGAAGAACTAATCGCGATGGGAAAACATTTCTCTCTACAATTTCTCGCCGCATATGCGAACCTGAAAGACTGCCATACGCGCATGCTTCTGTCAGACGCCGAAGACTTTATGTTAATTAACTGCTGTCGGCCCTTAAATACTAGGGCCACCTTTTAAGTTTTTACAAACGACCACTAAGTGCCACTATTGTGATGGGTAATTACTAATTTCGTAAAAAGAAATTGACATTTGTTACTGTGAAAACAGTAGCAGCTTAGAAATTGACCGAGTAGTTTCCTTACAGTGAACGTTAATAGAAAACTATTTTGTCAAAGAATAGAAATTTCACGTGGATGATTTTTTACGATTTTAGTAATGACCTAACACAACAATAATGCATAGAGTCGGTTCGTTCAACTTTTGGTAATGAGGCATCATTAGAAAAGACTGTTTACAATTGGTTTGCAAGACTATTAGTAAGCTCTGTACCATCAATTTAGTCTACAGCAATAAATATCGGAAGTTTCTTCGACTTGACTCCTATCCTATCCTATATGTTTCGTTCCTTCCACTTCTTTCGCAGTAACTAAGGTCTCATTTATCACTTTCCAGAATACATATTAAAAATTGATTTAGTGGTGTGAATCTGCGAGTACATTTTAGATTGAGTAAAGTTCATCACCTTCATTATGACTCAATCTATTATACATAGACTATACATATATCTCAGAGGATATCTTTGAGAAAAGTAGTTCTCCATTCTGCAACTACAGTTGCAGCTGCATGTATCACCGCTTCTGGATCATTGCCATTAACACGAATAACAGGGGCGTTAGCTATTTTGCTAATATCTGCTGGGTAAGTGGAAGATCCAGCTATCCAGCAGTAGGGTCATAAATCCGATATGGTTATTTAATGTGATATGTACTGCATTGAATGTGGTAAAAGATGAAACATAGGATATTGAACGATTTCGGAAGCAATTCCTTCACCACATACAGTGGCACCTCCATATGCAGCTATTGCTAAAACCCTTTTACCGAGTGTACCATTTCTGTAGAATTATTCCCCTCTCCTTTTCCCCATTTATCAGACTAATCTCATATTAATTGACGAATGGTGCTTCTTGAATAGCTTCTCTTTGAATACTGGAAAATATTCAGTAGTTTTCTATGGTAGATGTTCAAACACAATAGTTATACAATTAGATCTACATCACTTACTAGGAGAGATAAAATAAAAGATTTCGGAATAATTTTTGATTCTGACACTTTATGAACATATATAGTCCATATTCTCATCCGCTTCGTGATGTCTTGGGTTCCTTATAAGATCTTGCCGGGGTTTTAATAATCTCCAGACAATTAAAACTTTGTATCATACTCTGGTTCAGAGTAGATTGGAATATGGGTCACTGGTCTGGTATCTCTGCAGTTACCAAATTCTTTCTGTGGGATACATTTAGAAGAGGTTCCTAAACTATTTGATATTTAGGACCTCTGGCAATTATCCTCCTCACGGCTTAGATTATGCGACATTATTAGAACAGCATCAATTTCAAGCTCTATCTGATCGCCGCGAAAAATACAGTGCCAAATTTTTATTACATCTAATCATAAAGTTGATTCGCCATCGTTGCTCAAATATATAAATATTAATGTTCCAAGTCGAAGTACTAGATCTACTAATTTATTGTATAATTCTAGAGCAAAGTGTGCCATATGACGAAGTTATAATAGATTTTACTCACAATCAGAACAAGGAATTTACGCCTGTTTTCAGTTTTAATTTATTATTAACTTTTTTTTTTTCTTATAATTTTATTATTATCATCTTTTTTATGAATGTATATTTCATAGTTTGTATTGTAATGAGGTGGGGTCTGGCCCAAAGTGGCCCTTTGCACTGCGACCACGTTGATCTATTGTGCTTCCCCTTGTTTTTTATTTATTTCATACGTCTAGGAACAGGATTAGCTCCTTCAATGGGAGTGTAAATAGGTCCTCTGCACTCAGCGTGTATGCATGTAGTAATCTATATCTCCTGTGGCCTAGTGCCCCACAGTTAGTGATCAAGTGTTCCATTGACTCCTCTTCTTCACCGCAGAATCTGCAAGTGTCCGTGTTGGATAAGCCCATTTTGTGTAGGTGCTTGTTGCAGGTATAGTGGCCTATGAGTGCCCCTGTCAGTGTTTTTAAGCTTCTCCTGTCCAGTTGTAGGGCGAGGTCCGCCCTCCTAGCGTCGAAGCTTAGAAACTTTTTGGAATGTTCCACCCCGCTGGTGTCATTCCAGTGTTTTATTGTGATGGATGCTGTCCACTTCTTTATCTCCCCTTTAAGGAGACCTTTATTAAACCCAAAAGGTGGGGTAGGTCCAGTAAGGTTTCTCTCAGCCCTTTTTTCGCGTAGTTTAGTTTATTACTTACTGATACTCTAATGTAGTATTTCGAAAGTCATGTTCATTTTTTGTGTTATTTTCCTTTTTCTTTTTGTTTTCCATTATTGTAAATTGTCATGTAATTGGCCTGGGACTGTTGGACAAATAAAAATAGTTATTATTATTATTTATAATGCTCTAACCTACTCTAAATGAATGGGGTTGGTCATTAAAATAACCTTGATGTTCTTGTTTGCAACTTTATTGAATCGATACACATATCATACACGATCATAAACACATCAGCTTCCTCTGGATCCTTCACATCCAAACTATGACATTGAGTAAGTATTTTATCCAGAAGTTGGCGAGAGACATTAGGAGCAATATTAATGCGTGCTCTATATGCCATTCCTATAATAGTACACTTCACACTGTGCTTGTTGTTAGTACTTTTATCGATAATTTGCTTCTTGATGAGAATTATCATTTCTGCTCCTGCTGTACTAAATCTTTGGACAGATAGTTTATTTTTCAATGAACAACTCAAGCCTCAGTTAGGCGTCTAAGATTTTTGCTCAGTTTGGTAGCTACTGGGGGTTCAAATTTCTTTTTAAGCCAAGTACGCTGTTGCGGCGACCGTACAATTAATTAACCTTGCTATACTCACGTCAAAATGAAAGACGTATACTATACTATATAAGTCGGTCTCACAGACCGTATGCGTGAGTATAGGAAGGTTAAAGAGACTTTAAATTTGAAACTATGTAGTTTAGAATACTAAAATTGAAATAATGACGATGAACAAATTTAGAAATTAATTAGCCAAATTCTAATAGAATAGGATTTTTAGAATACTTCTTGGGGAGTATTAAAGAATAATTTACTGAAATTTCGTTCTCAATAAGTTTCAGGTATCAGTTTCTTGAATTCCTGTCTAATAATACATACATGGAAAACTAAAATAACATTTTCCCAAATGAAATTATATTCTGCCTGGATTTTACAATTACTCTCGTAATGTCGACTCTGTAATAACTGGCATACTATTGCGAACAATTCATTTTATTATTTACATAATGATATAAATACATATAGATTCTAATTACGTTTTTCTCTTCCACATATACATACACTTTCTTCTTCACAAAGTTTCGAAATAGATTGATGAAACTCTCTTTTCTAATCTTTTGCTTTTATGATGTTTACATGGTACACTATTTAATCTGTGCAAGCTGCCTCTATGTATGTTAATCCTTCCTTTTGATTATTGTTAATAAATGTTTGTTCAACAAATAAATTAGCGCGTTGTATAGAGAAAGTTCATTGAAGCCAAACGTAGATGTATTCTGGATGTACTCGTATTTGTTTTCGTTAACAGCACCTGTCCAAGTTTGTTCGTTCAGTATATTTAGGTGTATACCTATCGTATATCTTCATTTCACTCTAATTTAGTTCTGTTATTACAAAAGGATTGTACACAAACGAATTAGTAAAGGGACGGTAATGTACGAGAAAATCATTCGTGTATTGGTATAACAATATTTTATACCAAAAGAGTAATAGGGACAAAGTTATAATATAAATATGATTTGTTTATATGAATTGAATTTAATAAATTCGATTAATTCGATACAGTACCGTTGGAAAATGCTTGTCTCGTTGCTAGCGAAACACGTGTCACGTGATTTAATTAAATAATTGTGTGGTGAGAAGGTTACCGATGAGATATAGTTCATAAACTAAAGGAAAATTTCTTGATGCTTCGACGTATAAGCTTTCTTCTTATAATTTTTAAAAGTTTCTCCTATAAAAATCAGAAACAGAATCATTTTTCTCAAAAGGACACCTAATTCCACAACATCAATTCGGATTCTGGAGCAAACACCGCATCATATAACAAGCTCATCATTTAGCTAAACAAACAAATAACAACTTCGAAAATAGAAGATATTGTGGTGCAGCGTTCCCAGATATCAATTAAGCATTTATCAAGATGTGGCACACTGTATTTCTGTGAAAACGTTTCTCCCTATCATTCCCTAATTGTTGCATCCGTAGGGAAAAATAGGAAAATCGAAACAGAAGTAGTTACAGAGATAGTCAGGCGAGTATGTAGTAGATGTATAGCAGTGAATGGTCGATATTGACAGAAAAACATAAGACAAGGACAAATTCAATAGAAATGAGATCACTAAGGAGAATACGAGGTGAAACCAAGAAAGACGACGAGAATTAAATATGGATCCTATGCAGGACAAAATCGTTGAGGGAAAGCTAAGTTGAATGGGTAATGTATGTCGAGGGTAGGCTAACAAAAAGAATATATGATACGAAGGGACAAGGTAAGGACACAATAGGATTGGAATGGAAAAAATATTAACAAACTGACCAAAGATAGAATTAAATCCAGAAAACTAACTAACAAACTCAACTCCAGCAGCTTTACTTCTAGCTGTAAAAACGCTTACGGTAAAGAAGAAGATATACTGCATTACTTTCTCACGAGGCAAGCAGCCCGCTCAGAACTATTTAAAGCAAAGGTAAGTACACAATTGGCTTTGCAATTAACAGACTAACCACATCCTTTACGTACGCAGACGATATGGTGTGCTTTACATTTACCCGTTTTAGGTCCGCAGCTTATCACTAAGCTTTCTTTCTATTTTTGCTGTTTCTCGTTGTATTCCTTCTGGTTCTCACTGGTTTGCGCTCCAAATCCTCTTCGACTGCTTGCATCTCTCTTCTCAGATTCCTTTTCCTCCTTTTAACTACCAAAATTTAATGGCAAAAATCTAAGCGAATAAAACGAAAGTGAAACTTGCATTCCGATATATGTATGTAAATAATGATCAATTAATCCAAGTGGTCTTCAGAAAATACCTAGGAATTCATAGAAAATAGACGTTTCTGGTGTCATCATGTATTTAGGGAAACGAAACTTTTTGGTTTTAGAATTAGTAACTCCTTGGTCCGTGCCCAAGTTGCCTATACAAAGAGACCTGAAAATCCCCATCATCAAAGGAAATATTAGTATATTTTCCCTCTTTATGCCGTCCGTGTTCAGCTTACTGTATTTTTATTATTGTTTCTTGACTAAAATCTGACACTTTTAGGAATAAAAGCCCTTGTTTTCCTGCATTACAGTAATCAATGTATTTAATGACGCAAAATAAGGCTCGAGAATGTGCTTTAAACACCTAATACTACAAGAACTTTCTTTAAAAAATAAGTGCATAGGTTTGGGCCTCATTTTGCCATATCGAATAAAGCTTGTTTGTTCCAAAATCAAATCGTTCCCCAAAATTATTACTTTTTTATTCCACAATATTTATGTTATTTTCCCAAAAAGAAATATATATATAATGTATATAAATTCTTCTTCTTTTTATATAATAATAATAATAATAATAATAATAATAATAATAATAATAATAATAATAATGTTTATTACCCAACAGGTCAAACCTAACAACAGGATAAATAAAAATAGAAGAAAAAGCTATGTGTATGCAACCAAGTAAATACAAATAAGTACAAAAAGAATTGAAAAAAGTACAATTCATTAATACATGCAAATCAAGCAATTTTGATTAAATAACTAAGCGAACACATCCTCGATCCCAACGTTGCACACAACGGAAAGAGTGTATACTGGTGCTCTTTTCAAAATATTTGTTCGCGGAAATGGTAGTACGAATATGCATGCGTACCTGGAGTTAATTCTAGGAACCAGAAAAGACATTCTATCCAATATGAAAGGGCAGTCAATCTCATTGCATATGAGTTTCCTCAAAAATTTTCCACATAGTGCATCTCTCCTTTCGCCGAGCGATGATTTGATGGCGGACCAGTAAGTCTATTTGCGATGTACCTCTCTCTGAATAAATTCCATCCAACCTATTCGACAAAAACTTCAGAAATCTGCGATGTATGCGGTCTAGCACCAAGGAATCAGAAACATATATGGGGTACCAAATCAGAGACGCGTATTCTAATTTACTCGCCACGTAAGCGAAATAAAGAGACTTAAGTAAAGCAATGTCCTTGATGTATTTAGATATCCTCATGATGAATCCCAGAGATCTAAATGCCTCTGAAGATAGTTTCATTACGTGACTCTTGAAGCAATGGCTTGAATCCAACAATACACCCAGATCTCTAACTTCCGTTTTAATTATTAGTGGACTATTGTTAATGTAGTAGGTTGATATGAGAGGAGAGGGTGAGCGAGCGTAATTAACCACGCAACACTTCGTGACGTTCAGTTTCAGCTTGAAACGCCTACTTCATTCGACCACATAGTTTAGGTTATGCTGGAGATTGTTAACATCTTCTTGCGAAGACATTTTTGAAAAAAGTTTTATATCATCGGCGAAGGCGAGAATTGGACAGTTTACTTGTGAAAGCAAATCGTTAATAAACAAAATAAATAACAAAGAGCCTAAGTTTGAGCATTCAGGGACATCAGATGTGGATATGAACTCATGTGAATGAAATCCAGCATACGTGACATAGCACTTTCGTTGATGTAAATATGATTTTAAAAGGCTAATAGCAGATGGGACAAAACCATATGTGCTAAGTTTATTTAAAAGAATTTCATGGTCAATCATATCAAAAGCTTTCGATAGGTCTGTGTATATTATATCTACTTGCCCGCGTGTATCCAGAGCTTCACTTATGTATTGTGATATTGTGGCCAAATTGGTAATAGTGGAACGTCCAGATACAAAACCATGTTGACTAGGTGAAATAAGAGAACGAGTACAACTGTAGATTCTGGAATATAAAATTTTCTCATATAACTTCGCAAAGTTAAACAAAATAGAAATTGGTCTATAGTTTGAGAGTAGTGTACGATCATTTTTTATGCACTGGAACTATTCGCGTCCTCTTCCAACAGTCACGAAATATGCTAGTAGATAAAGACATATTGATAATTATTCAAAGTGGACAAGCTAAAATATATCGACATTCACGCACTAGGAAACTGGGGATCAGATCATCTCCAGACGTCCATCTGTCAGGAAAGGTAGCCATAATTTTAATTAACTCATCCTTATCAACAATTGAGAAGAAATACGGTAGAAAATTAGTATCTGGTAAAGTGTCAGTAATATTAATATTAGCACTAAATATAGAAGAAAACGTAGAGGCAAAAGATTAACAATCATAACAGGATCATCATAGACATTATCATCATCATAATAAAGTTCACCCGGTATTCTAGTCGAACGCCTTTTAGTTTGCAAAAAGTTCCATAATTTATAAGGAGTGACTTTTATAGAATTCTCCACATCAGCAAGGTAGGATCGATAACTGTCACCGATCTGCTTTTTAACTATCTTACGAAGACGCTTGAATTCAATATTAAACGTTGCATTTCTTGTTCTTAGCCATCTCCTGTGATAATAATTTTTGCTTTTTATATTAGTCTTGATTTCCGACGAGAACCAAGGTGGGGAAGTAGAATTAAATCCATGTTTACTTGGAACATAGAGATCAAAAATTGAATAAAGAGTATTATAGAAAGCATGAAGGCCGTCATTCACGTTAGTTAGTAGTTAGTAGATGACTATATAGTGATGGGTAATCAGCCTTTTCAAAACTATAGCGGATATTGTTAGCTGATGGAAAGCATGGCATTGTAGCTGGTTCGAGAAAGTGAAATACAATGTCCAGACTAGGATGATATGGATCCTCAGTAACAAGAGGATAATCAGATCTAAATACCTCCAAATTCAAGTCTATATTCGAAAAAAGGAGATCAAGAATTAGATCATCACTGTTTTCGATATTGTTAAACTGTTTTGCATTAATTATGTCTAGAAAATTTTTAAAAATTCTGACCTTATTATAATTTGGAAAACAGGTAAGAAAAAGATTAGGAAGATTAACCTATTACCTATTAAAATAAATAAGTTATTAAGTAAATGAAGTTCAAGGACCGACGTGAAAACCTTTAGATCTTCAGCTGACACATCTGGTGATATATAAACCAATATTATAAGAAACCATATATACCATATAATTAGGCTAATCGCCTGTTAAGCTACAATTAGTGGAAGTCCAAAGTGAAATACCCCTTTAGCGGTCTTCTTCCGGCAGGTTTATTAATAAATTTGACTTTTTACAAGTTTGTTGTCGTCTATTCGATTTACGTGTTTGTTCCACATTTTCGTTCTAAACCTAGTCCATTTAGATATTTCTTGGATGTGAACTCAGCAGCTGCTGATCTTCTTTCGAATTCTGTTGTGAATAGTCTTTCCATGTGTTTTTCTGATCACCTTAATTCCTATCGTACTCATCATTTGTACTGTTTACATGTATCAGGTCTTCTTTCTGCGGCATACGTGAGGACAGGTCTTACATATACTTTCCAATGTAAGGTATTGGTTTCTCCAGATTATAATAAGCTTTAAGCAACCCGTTATTTGTGATCTTTTCGTAGCTTGTTATTCTACTTTCCCTTTCAAGTCTCAGTAGCTTATTATCGCTGTTCCCAGGTACTTAAAGTTACTAACGTGTTTAATAATTCTTCCCTGCACTTCCAGGATGCACCTTGCTAATTCTTTTGAAGTTACCATGCATTTTCTTTTAGTGGTGTTTATAATGATATTTATTTTTTTTTGCTATCCATTGAATTGCAAATTTAGAAGAAAAAAATTATCTGATTAATAATTCATTTGAATAATTAATTCATTCGAGAGTTTTAACAACTAGGCCGCCGTCCATAAATTCATTTAATATGCGCTTGTATTCATGAGAATTTCACAGCGGCATTGTAAAGAACTTGATCACCATATTAATAATAACATTAATTAATTGTTTAAAGACATTGTCAAAGGCGGTATGCTTATATTTCTTTTTAAGAAAAAGTATTTGCATAAATATATATATATATATATATATATATACTATGCTGCTTCTATAAGAGCATGCATCAACTTCTTTTGCATTCACCTCACAATACAATGACATCATTCAATGCGATTTTAATCATTACTTTAAAATACCTTGTCAATTAAGATATTTTTCGCGAATTCAAGGCTTTCGGGTTACCGTTTCTCGTGAAATACCATCCATATCGTTTTTGATAAAATAAAAACGAATCCCGTTACGGTAGGTGAGAAGGCCTAACTAATTACATCATATCTCAATTTAATACAATGAAATAGCAACATCACGAGGTATTAATTTTTTTCTTGTATCGTATTAGAGGTGATCTAAGTGTTTTAGATTGGTAGCAAAACTTACGCAGAATGTACGCATATAAATTATAAAAGGGCAAACTTAGTTGAAATGGATTTTATAGAAGGTTCAATCCAAGAAAAAACACGAGTAAGATGTTTGAACGCAAGTCTATGATTTCACATCGTTGCTTTTGACTGGTGCTGACGAATTTGGAAGCCTCAAAATAGGGGAAGATGATACTATTGAAATCAGCAATTCAGCAAATAATTACCTAATCTGAAATCCGTCTATAGTTGGATTAGTGTGTCGACTTCCCCCGATTTAATGTTTCTTTCTAATGCTGCTCTTCAATTTTCATTTGCTAAACTTTCCTTGGTTTACTTTTTCTGTTTTTATCCTGCAGCTTTGCTGTAGATGTAAAAGAAATATTGTAACATTCTTTTGGGACTTATTGTATAATCATTGAATGACTTTTGCGCACCTTCAAAAGAACATAATAAATTATACACAAAATTATTTAATTTTTTTTTGCAACAGATACACATGTTATTAATGATGTCATCTAGAATAATGCTATCGAGAATATCCAGTTCGTAACTTTTAGCGACGGATTTCCGATACATATAAGGTACCGACAAAGATATCTTAAATCATACAAACGAAATTATCTTTCCAATTTATCTATCGTAATTATTCATTCTTTTGTTGTGTTAGAAATTAAACGTCTGACCAAAATTGCCAATGTAAAATAGCAAAAATTTCTTGAAGCCCAACCTACGGTACTTGATTCTTTCGTTATAACACAAGTTAAACATCTGACCAAGATTGGCATTGTAAAATTGCAAACACTTCAACCTACATTTATATCGAACAATATCTATGGTGAACATACAACTTCTCAATTTGTAGCTCCCATTTCTATCGGAATGTATAAGCGACGACAATACGATAGCGTATTTGACGTTACCATGTTCTAACCCAAAAACCTACAAACAAAATTGCAATTCTAATCAAGCATTGTAATTAACTGGGCGCGCCTCGAAAATTAGATTAACACGAACGCGGTACAGAAATTTCATTTACATTAATGAAATTAAATATATCATCAGGGCCGTATTCCTGTTAAAAGATATACTTTCGAAGCCTCGGGCTTGGATATGGCACTTACGTATGTATGTTTGTACCATGAAATGGAAATCATGTCAGTCACATAGATGTAAAATATTAAAGACAAATCCCGATTTTCTGCAATATCCTTATAAGTGCTAAACTACGACAAGTTCATTAGAAAATAGTTATGTTACAGAAATACCTATATTTCTGGTTACCTCCACCACTTTTTAAGTCAAAATAAAAGACAATTACAATTTAGCAGAATATATTTCCTAATGGTAATTTTACCCGTTTTCGTAGAAACCTCGTCGATGAAATACGAAATTTTGTCTCTTATTTTACGTAAAAATGGTGGAAGCAATTCGAAAAATAGATATCTAAATAGTTCACGAAAGATACATATATATGCGTTTAGTTGCAAAGCACGTATTACAAATGTCAGTACCTTATATATTTAATGTGTACATTCTTCGTTATCATTAGATTTGACCAAAAATGGTTTCATCCCATCTATGACTCATCCGTACACGCTTGAATTCTCCTGGCGTCGCGAAACATATATGCTGTCAGCACTGAAAACACGTTTTCTTAATCTCCTTCATATAACATGTTTACTGTTTGGTGTGCATTGTGTAGTCAAAACTGTTAGAAAGCGTTACGTTTTAGTTGACTCATTAATGAATAAAATTAAAAAAGTAAAAACAGTTTCTCTGAAACCTCTTAAGCGAATTTGCAAGTTTTTACAATTTTAGAACACAAGCCCACAGTTACTCCCTTTTGTAACACTCACGCATTCGTCCCGTTTTAGTCAACTCTACTTTTATCAATAACTACTGGACATCGCTTATGGACAGTAGTTCCTTCTTTTTCTTACCTTAATTACATTTATCGACTTTCAGCTCAATAATGGCTTAGATCAATTCCTCTATCATTGGGAATTTACAAGTTGTTGCAAATATACCTTATACCTAGATATTAAGTGTATGTTAAAAGATTCATATCTTATATGATAGTTTTCTACCACAATTAGGTCAATTAAAGAAGACTGGTTTAATTGACCTAATTGTGGTAGAGAACTATCATATAATATAAGTATAAAAAGGTCACGAAAAAATATATATACATTTAAGTTAAAAGATTCTTAATGCCTTGCCCTGAAAAGTCCCTGAAGGACGTCGCTAATTTGAGATTGGATCCCCTAAGAAAGTTACCGTTGTTTTTATATTAGATGGATCTATAAACGCACAAAGTTTGATTTAAATCGTTAGACACGCTTACTAGTGTTTCCTTGTACTTGTATTCTACCCATATTAGTAAAAGGAAAGAATCTGAAAAACCTTTCTTGATACCAAGAAGAATTTGTGAATGATAAACCAACATTTGATTTTCAGATTGGGCTACGCTTGTAGGTAACAACATAGTTTAATATCAAATTTCTACAAATGCATTCAATATAAATTCCCATTGTCTTATAAACCCAATAATAATACTACTCGATGTCCTGAAACGGTCACGTTACTAGTAATTGGGTGAGCATGGTTCAGATTGAATTCACATTCCTTTGAAGGTCCCATCTTCCACTGTCACTGATTGTGAGTTCCATTATGTCTAGTCTAGTAATATTTCAAATTAATTATTTTAAATTAAATGGTCGTTTCCACATCAATTATTTAGGGTGCTTAATTAAGAAGAAATTTTCATATTCTTTCTTTAAGTATACGTATAATATGTAATGAAGATAGCACACTCTTTATTTTGTTTTCTTTTTGAAATTTCAACAATATGATTTGATATTTGTATAATTTTTATGCTGTCCTCCTTTCGCCTTGTTATTGTTTGTTAGATTTTCTTTTTTGAGTGGCATCCATCCTTTATGGTTTTTTGAAATATGTGGTATTTTTTGCATTCTCTCTAGCTACTTTCGCTTTTTCTTCTTCCTATTCTACTCGTTAAGGGTGATTGCAAGGACTGTGGTGTAATTTACTGACACAAATATCACATCGGTAACCTCCTCACCACACAATTGTTTATACGTCACTTCGGTTTATACGGTTGTTGAAGATGCTTGCCTCAAGCTAGCGAAATACGTGTCACCGATTTTATTATAAACAATTGTGTGGTGAGGAGTTTACCGATGTGATATTTGTGTCAGTATTTTACTCGTTTCTAAATTTTCCCCTTCTTTTTTTTGTGTGTTTTCCAGCCTTATATAGGTATACTTTAAATATAGTCTCCACTTCCTATATATACATAAAGTAGTCACTAGCTCTTCATCCACTGCTCTATCCTGTTGGGCCTGTTCAAATGTTCATGGAGTATCAAATATTACCTTCTTTCTTCGCCACGTATGTATGTGCAGTAAACTTCTTTTTGTTCTCTAGTTTCCGACAGCGTCTAAAGTTTTTATTGTAAGGTTTTCTCGCGGAGAATATTATTATTGAGAACTTTTGAAGTTCTAATATTGCAACTTTTGAAGCACTCCAAATGTGTCTTTCTAAGTTTCTAAAATTGAGTGGATAATAATTATCATTACGGTTCAGTCTACCTAACCCCACAACACTTAGCTGTATAAGGTGGATAAAAGATAAAAGTTTTTACACTACAAAATATTTTGTCTGGATATGCTGATTGCGTATATTTTTAATTGCAATTTGATATTAGGATGGAATATTTGAAGGAAATAGCCCAGTTTAAAATAGAGGCCCCAAGACTAAATTCATAATAAATGATTGCACAAGAGAGCAAACATTAGAAACGGAGGAATAAAGAATTGAACAAGTGGATATTCATTCTGGAGGAGAACAGCCAAGAAGTAGAACTAGGCAGGCATAGCTGATTGAGTTGCATATGACTAGTGTTCAATGCACAATCAAAGATTATATTAAATCGAAAATATCGTATATAACGAATGAATTCTTTTCTTTGTAATATATGGCTTTAAGACATAGATCCTGACCAAAAGAATAATGAACAAGGGAAGAATTTTATACATCTGTAAGAAATTACAAAACAAATGGGTGTATGAGACAAAGAAGTAAAGTTCAAGATCAACTTCCTCATTAAAATGGCAATGGAATAGATCATTTTACGAGATACATCGAGAATTGGAGTAGCATAATCACCTTGGTACGAGAAAAGTATAGGAAATTGAAGGAAATAGAGATTTTGTTAGAACAATTCTAGAAAGCTTGTACCTGACGGATAGAGGAGGGAAGGAAGATTGTAAAGTATAAATACTGATTTTATCCAACTTCTTTTACCTATGGAATCGTCATTAGCTCTTCATCTACCCTTTGTTTTTGTCGAATATTTTAAAGTATTCATAAATCAGCAGCTTTTGTCTGTTTTCTTTGAAAAATATGTGCAATAGCCCATTTCTGATATTTTGCTTTCTTTCAAAGTATACAACCACTTCGATGGTAGAACTGATGTGATATTCTTGCAATATGTGAAGTCATCTTGTAGTATTCTGATTTTTAATTTATCCAATAGTTTAAATAAGTGCACAGTCAGAAAATAACATACGGAATGTGCTTCGGGTATTGGATTTGGACAAAAACCAGGCAATTCATTCTGCCAATTGCATCTTCGTTAACGTGATTTAAAGCGATCCCACACAGAAGCATTTGCTTCTTCGAGTTTGCGATCACCAATCAAATTTTTGTCGAGGGAGATGTTTTTCTAAAATTCTAACAGCCGCATCTGCATAAACTTTACCTCTATGTTATGTTGCGGTGTCCCAGACGGTTTGTTATCAGCAAACATTGTGGTAGACATCTGGCATAGTTATTAGTTTCACCTATTGTCTGCATGCTCGACTTCCGTTCACATTGGTATCGTCGTTCCGACACCGAAAACTGGGCATGGTAAGTGTGTGTGTGTGTGTGTGTCTGTATGTATTATAGATACTTGTCGGCTTCCTAAAAAGTGAACAACCACACCGAACACGGTTGATTTCATTCGACGCATAACATTACGTAACACTTTCCATTTATATTGTCGTCGACCTGCCTACTTAATTTGTTACACGAAGAAGTTTCGTTTTTTTCTCAGCCTACGCTCCATGTACGGTTAGTCTGCGAAGCTGCGTGCGCTAAGGTTATTGGAGAATATTAAACACACCTTTCTTCGCGTTAATCAGTACAAGCCGTACGAGTAAATACATGCATAACATATGAATGGTAAGGTATCCAGTAGTCGGAGAAAGAAATGTGGGTAGTGTATCTAAATCCGAAGAAGGTTTCTTTTACATAAACTGCGTGTGGTATGATAGCAATCATTTTTATTTATTTTCCGTGTTCGTGGTGAAATTGATCGATTTATATTTTATAAGGCGAAGGCGTTTTTGGAGAAGTACTTCTGTTGCGAAAGTGGTTAGATATGTAATGTCAGATTTGGCAGATTCATTTCTTATCATTTGTGATATCAGTAAAATAGAAGGTCAATTAGGACAGAGCTTTGTTACACAGTAATTTCGCCACATTAGAATTTTCACTTTAACAAATCTTTTAAATATGGTAATTTGGTTTGTTGATTTACCAAAAAGCTTGACACCCCTCTTTCACATGGTTCAAATGATTAAATTATTTGCTTCTCATAATTGTAGAGAAAGAAGCAAGAAGAAGAAGAAAGAAGATAATCGCTCTGATAGAAAAGTCAAAAAATATAACGACGGTCGTAAAACTTTCCATTTTAATTTCAAGATTCTTGTAATGTTAAAATCAAACGATATTACTAGACCGTTGACAGTTTAGGGAGATCGTCAAGATTTGTCGAGCGCTTGAGACGTACATGCTGATGTAATTGGTGGGAGTCTACCTCCCTAAACTTTCCGGGATCTAATTATTACCTTCGATTTTAATACAAAAATAATCTTGAAATTAAGATGGAAGGCTTTCTGATAGTTGCTATATTTTTTGGACTTTTCTTTTAGAGCGATTATCATTTGCATCTTTTTCTATAATTATAAGAAACAAATAATTTCAACAATGTGAAAAAAGATGTCAAACTTTTTGGTAACGGCAACTAACGCAAAATATTAGGCAGACCTATTAAAGTAAAAATTCTGTTTTCAGTTTAGTTCCTTGACAGTATTGGTTGAAGTTAAACAGAACTAATTTAATCAAGCTTCTCACTACGACGAAACTCTCAAAGATATTTTTGTTACATACTGTTTTTTCTTATATTTTACACTGGCAAATTATTGGAAGCTATATTGACCAGATTTATAAGAGTACCAAAGATATTCTGCCGTGATCTCAGTTGATAACACCACCCACATATACGAGGGATATTTTGAATGTTTTAGAAATTTCACTTAAGTTCGACTTTAGTTTAGTGAGAGACAAATCTCGACACGCTTATGCAGACATCCAATGCAACATGGTTTAGTATACTTCAGCTACTTGACTGATACATATGTATTTACCGCTGATTCTGCAATCATGAAAGAGGCGACTAAATCACAAAGATCTTCTCATTTTCTTGTATTTAAAGAAGGTGTGAAACCTTTGGAAATCGTTAAACGTCTGCAAGCTGTATTTGGAGAGACTGCAGAATCTAAAAGTACATGGGCCGATCGTTTTAAAGTTGGCGTAGGAAAAAGAAAAAGCATTGATACAGTGGAGAACTTACTAAAAGATGATTTATAGTGTTAATGTAGGAATAGATACACGACAGGTTCATGAGATTTTACATGAACGTTTGGACGTGAACAAGGTTTAAGTCCGCTGGATACCAAGGACGTTGTGACTTTAACAGAAAGTCAAGAGGAAGTTGCATAAGCGTCAATTATTGCAACAGGACAATGCAAGGGCCCCATCTCGCACGAAAGGCGAAGGGTGTTTTAAACGAATTACGCTGAGAATTGGCTTCACATCCACCCTCTTCACCAGATTTGACTTCTGGTGATATTCATCTTTTCCCAAATTTCAAAGAATCACTACGGAGTGTTCGATTTGAGACCTTAAATGAGGTAAAAGTTGCTTTAAATAAGTGGATTGCAGAGATTCTGGAAGAAGACTCCTTTTTGAGGACGATAAGTGATTGAATTAAATGGAGATCATGTTTTTCAAATCACATTGTAACTTTGACGAAAATCAACGAAATAAAAGGATTTTAGTCAAATTTTTAAAACTTTGCAAACATACCTTGCGCTTGCTGCGAATCGTTGGTAATTTTGAAGATAATTTGGAAATATTTTGTTGTATTTATAATGTCTGTGTTTTTCTTTTTGTTGTGGTAATTAGTAGTTTTGTACACAGCAGTAGTCGCACACCCTGCCTATGTATCTGTTTCACTTGTAGTTTTGAGTGCCTAAAAGAATAAAATGAAATGCATTTCGAAGCATTTTTAGTCAACCCAAGAGATTTTGAAGAAAATTTTGTTAACAAGAGTTCACGAAACTGAGGTAACAATTAACTAGTCCGTAGGCAAGTTGTTTCAAATAACATTATGTTTGGTTTTTACTAAGTGCTAGGTAAATTTTGTAAGTAACCTTTTCTTCCGTGAAGATGCTAACTAAATTGGGAAAATATGTATGTACTACAGTGCGTCCCAATTAGTGTGCTTAGGATAGAGAATCAAATTAAACTTGTCTTACCAGAGATTAGAAACTAGTCAGGATAAATGTGATTGGTGCAAAATAATTACAAGCGATTTGGAAAAGTTTTCTTTTTAAATCTGATAAGTGGAAACTCATTGGTACCTATTTTATTCCGAAGTTTTTCTACTTTTACACATACTTACACAAAGAGAATCTCAATTTCTTTCTTTGAGGAGTCGCTCTGAAAACCATTTATCCATTAAGCGTAAATTCTATCCATACATTTTTTTGTCATAAACGATTTACGAGGTCATTATATCCATAGTTGGTCAAAACTTTCCGACGTAACTTATAATGATTCTAAGGCCAAAAAAGACACTGGAAATTCCCAAATTGATTGCTAGTACAAAATCTTGAAACCATCTTCTACATATGCTATATAGAACCTTGTTGTTGGTTATTTTTAAAGAGGTAGGCCAATATAATATATACACAATAACCTTAAATGCATTTTTAAACTTTATGGCACATTCTACATTTCCACCTTGGCCAAATTGTTTTGTTTTACTTGTGATTTTAAATAAGGAACTAATTCACTAGTAATAGGTGCTCGTTTCGGACGAAATAAATTGATTAAAAATATCGGTGACCATCAAACACTGGGTGAGGGTCAATTTGAACATTTCCAAGGTAGTCCGACTCAAATTATTTGTCAAAACCAAAGCTAATTTTCTTAACCTTCCTCGTGATTTTATCACCTTACTTGTTTATGTCGAGATGTTTTATTTCTTCGCACATTTGAAGCAATAACAAATGAAAATTTAAAGACGATCATAGGTAAATAGAGCAGGAAGGTCAAGAATGACTTTTAGGTCACAAAGTGTACGCAGTGCCGTTAATCGCGAAAGACACCTATGAGACAAGAAGTACGCATCGTTCGGAAATGAATTACGCCGCGTACAGGATTCCTTGTCCTAATTTGGGCACCTATCGGTAAACAGAACCTTTGCAGGAAACAAGGTCGCAGCTAACGTAAGTACGTATTATGTCTTTTACGGTACATACAAAGCAAGTGTACATAGAAGCAAAGTTGACTTCGCCTCTTCGTGAAAACAAACGGACGATTTGCGCGAGTAAACATTAAGTTTATATTCAATTGTTTGGCAAACATCAATACTTGTACCACTTATGCACGTAGCATTGTTAAATAAATGAATTAGAGGATCCTTGACTTGGTATTATGCTTCTTCTGCGAAAATTGGTTATATCATGTTAGTTTACTTTATCGAGTCAAACGATTTAAACTTATTTCAGCAAGATATTTGCACAAAACACTGTAGTTGGTAAAAATATTCACTATTACGAAGAATTTTTGATGAAACTGAGAGCAATCGCCTTATCAAACATAGTACTCAACCTAGGATGATTCTCGAGATGAAAGATATTTGTTACTCGCTTCGTTTAACTGGCAGAATTTAATGCTGATCATAGCTGCAGCCTTCGCTCTTTCTACGCTACAAAAGGATTGAAATTTAATAAAGGCGAAACTTACTTTTGCTTGTCCGGCAGATAGAATCCATCGTTTTCAGCGCTTTTACGTGATTGGCGTTGATGCCGCAACGCCGTCTGCTGAAATTAATCATGCATGGCTTAATTTCTAGCACAAAGCGTTTTATACGAAGAGGATTAAATTCTATTCATGTGGCGGGAATCGAATTTGTTACCGGTTCGACTACTGCAGTGTATCCGTATTCACGAAGTTGCTGCAGAAAAGTATACTGAGAACGGATAAAAAATATTTTGATATTTACGGTTGGAGGAATCGGGAGAGATTGACGGGCGCTTGGCAACAAATTATTTCTGAAACGAAGCGCTCTGTTAAGCCGATGCATATCAAAGTACATTTATGTTCCTGTCCATTGCTGTTACTAGAAGATTAGTTTGTATCAAAAGTGGTACTATCGGCTTATTCTTGACTGTTGTTGTTCTAGACTAGGGATGCGGCGCTTCGCCTCACAATGGACGTATTATTTCAACTTTAACAAAGGTTTGTCTAGTAGGTAATAATAGGAAAACTATCAGCAATGTTTGATAAAAGAGTGGATGACGTCTTATTATTAAGTAGTGTAAACCGGACTGACGTCCTTATTTCACCGAATTTTGATGTCGCGCCTTGCACGTAAGTGAAGACAAAGACCGATTTACACTACTTAATGATAATATGTCATCCACTCCTTTATCAAACCGTACTTATCAGGCGCCTGGATAGTAATGATTTCGCGTTCTTGCAGTGCCGATTTATGATTTTTTAAATGAAAACAGAAACAATCGAGATATTGGTCCAAACATGTTTTCTTTATCGAAATAGAACCTTAAAACCAGGAATAAAAGATGAGGTACGATGATCTAAGAACTTGGATATCTCTCAAATAGCTAACTTTTTGCACAAAAAAAATAAAATTTGTCAAAAAATTAAATAGCGCCTAGAAATTGTTGATGTTGCGAATTATAAACGTTAACACTAACGAAATTATCCAAATCGTAGGAACGTCAAAATTCGAAAATGCCAACTCGATTACCATAGTTGTTAATTTATTAAGACGGAGATGAAACTGTCAAACGAACGAAATTCGTCTATCCAAGCTGAGAGGACTGTTAAGTAAACATGAATAAAGCCCCAGTTTTAATTTAAACTGCTGATTTCAATCCTTTGATGATTGCCAAAATTCGAAATTTGTCGAAATTATTACCACGAAACTGCGACTTAATAACTTTAATAGAGCTATCAATGTTTTTGGAATCCATTCTCGAAAATTGTCAAACAAAAGAAGTCCGTCTGTTTAAATCTACATCGTTGTCAAAGTTATTCGAGTAAAGTGTCAAATAACAGCATAACATTGTGAAATCACTGCATCGGTGTCAATTATTTCAAGTTTCTTTAAAAATTTATTCATTCTAAGTTAATCAAGAATTCACCAGAACAAAGTGAATAACGGATTTAAAATCATAGAAAATTCGGGCTAGAAATGCATTATACAAAAAAATGACAAATATGCTCGTCAGGTGCGATAAAACTGTCAAAGTATATGAATTTTGTTGTTCAACTGTCAAACGAATGAAGTTCGTATGCTTAAATCAACTTAGATGTTAAATTTATTTTAGTAAGGTGTCCAATATCGCGATAAAATCGTCAAAATGTACAAGAATAAGTCAAACTTATTAAATGATAAAATAGTCAAACTAGCGTTCCATGTAAAACCTTTTTATTTCTTTCAACGTGTCAACTTTATTGGTCAATTTTTAACTGCAGCAAAATCAGGTTTTATTAATATTCATCGACTATAATTTATTTTTAGACCCGTCAAAATCAATCATTACCAAGTTTTTGATAACTTTATCAAACTTGACAGATGTTTCGCAATTGTAATTTGCTTCCTGAACTGTAAAAAATCAATAAATAAGTGAATACCACTATTAAAATTGCATTTTGCGTTTTAGATGTATAATCTTCAAGTTTTCCTTTTTTGGTGGCCCTCCCCAAAAGTTAGCGTTGATCTATGTGGCCATTTGGTCTTAATAACTTTAGTGTGTATCCCTGTCCAAGACAAAAGGACAATAAAAATGTTTATTCAATTGAAAATGAAGTTTTGAAAGGATTTGGCTATAAAAGCATTCGGGAATCAGAAAACACTGTTGGGATTGCACTGTACTTTAGTTTTAGATATGTGTGTATTATATTCGCAGTACCAAAATTAAGTGAAACTATTAATGTTCTAATTTCAATTGAATACCACATTGAAGCCTGAATTTTATTATTTACTTCTATGAAGTATCCATTCTGACAATTATTTCCATAACTTTTTGGAGAATCCAAAAATTGACCCGGAAAAGTTATGTAATCTCACTTCAACATTCTGGAAAAATCAAAGTTTTATGATTCAGTTTACACTATTTCCTATTGTTATAAAATATTTTTCCAATAAAGTACATAAATAATCCAATAAGCAGCGTATTTTTTTTTAATATTGAGAAAATTAATGCAGGGATATTAATGAAGTCGTAACGACATACATAACGAATGGATGGTAAGGTAAGAATATTTCCTTTTGAATTAACCTCGGCATCTTTCTCCATATTTCAGGCTGCATAAAAATCAAATCCTCGTGGCTGCAAAAAGGATCTTTTTGCAGTTTCAGAACAGAAATGTTCACGTTCCCCAGAAAAGTACTCTGCATAACAGAAGCGGATAGAAATTATTAAAATAAGCTATTTTAGCTGCCTGATTTGTCATGTGATTGCGCCTTCTTATAGGAAATATAACCCAACAAAGTCAATCTTCAAAACAGTGATCTATGTTGGCTCCTGTGGAAAACAATATTTCTTCTATTTTCTCGTTGTTAATTTTAAGTTTTGTAAATCCCAAACTATTTATTCTAGTCCGCTGTAGCTCCAGGTTGAGTTCTTCTACCAGAATGGACGCATCTCTACTCCATCAAAATTGGCCGAGAGATCGTTGATATAAACGACGAACAGCGATGGGCCAAGGATGGCATCCTACGGAACTCCATAGTTCACCTCCTTCTAGCGTGATCAGGTTTATGAATTATGTGCGTTGTTCTGTTCGTTAAATATAATTCAAACAAAACATTAATTGGTTAACTTATTATCCAATGCTAGTCGAGCTTATTTAATACAATACTAGGGTTCAACGAGTCAAATGCGTTGATTAAGTCAAACATGTCCCCTTTGTAAAATTACAGAAAGTAAATGTAAACAGCGGTTTTGCTAATATCTAGGAAATTCTTGCACTACAGTAATCCCTCGCCTATCGCGGATTTAGGTTCCATATAATGGGCGCCGATGGCGAGGGTACTATATATGAACACACTACAGTAAGAAAATGAATTAAATAGTAAACTTTAAATAATGACGTATTGCATGTCCTGCAAAATCACAATTTGTTAAAAATATTTAAGTGTCTTTGTATATCTTTATCGGTCCCAGCATGCCATTGTCCATATCATTCTTAAATTATAAATTTCTTTCTAATGGCGGATCTATTTCACACACAAGAACAGTGATACGAAGGAGTAGTAAGCCCGCTATCTGTCTGCGAGATTGGGTGCGCGAAGTCATTGTATTTCACAAAATTCATCAAATACATGGATACATACATATAGCAAAATTTAAATGTTTATTTTTCAAAAACAAAAACTGCGGACAAACAAAACTGCTTTCGATGAACCTGCGATAGGTGAGGGATTGCAGTATTGTTGTTTATTACTAGTTTACGATTACTTCAAAATTAAGTCATTAATTCAAAATTATTGGATTCTCAAAATACGAGGGCGATTCGTGAAAATGTCATGAGTGACACTGTGAGTAGAATATGGTGTTGTATGTTTCGAGAAGGACGAGCTAATGTCCATGATGAAGAACGAAGTGGACGACTAACTGTTGTGACGGGCGAATTTTTGGGTAATGTCGTGAAAATCGACGATTCACAATCACAGAACTCACTGCCTTGGCCCTCAAATTTCAGGTTTTGTACCAGGTTGTTACTGAACATTTTGTGCACGGTGAGTGCGAAAACTTCTTATCAAAGACCATAAAACAAAGGGAATGGGATCGGCACTAACTTTTCTAACACGCTACGATGTTGAAGGTGGAGATTCCCTCAGACATATCGTAACAGGTGAGGAGATTTGGGTCGCCTATGTCAATGCAGTAGTTGAAGAGCTGCAGGACAGTGTTATAGCACGGTTCAATTCACAGGCGCGGGTTCTATGACAAAGGCATTAAAAGAACTGGTTCATCGCTATAACAAATGTTTCAATATTAATGGCAATTATGTAGAAAAATAGCTGAAAGTAGTAGCTTTAAGTTGTATATAATAAAAATGTCTTCATGTTTTGGTGTTTTTTTAATAACCAAACGGAACTTACTTTACGAATCGCCCTCGTAGTTAACTCCTTCAGTTTTCAAAAATTTCGGGAGGTCTAGTTTGTTATCCTCCCACTCCGAAGACGCTTAATCTATTCTCGGTTCTCTTCCATCCTTGAGCAAACTGGGCCATTACCAACCACAACTTCCTGAAATATAATAATCATTCGTCTTGAACGAGTAGAATGTGAATTTTTCGCATCAAAGACTGTTAGTGCTAAAAACGTATTTCAAAATGTTGGCTTATTAGCTTGAACATAGGTAAATGGCTATGTATTAACAACAAACATTCGTACTTTTTGATAATTATTTGAAAATCATAATAATGCTTAATGTTCTTCTTACAGTAATCTTCCCGAAAACATTGTTATAAATACATAATTTCCGCTAAAATAAATTACGAACTAGTTAAACATTTTCTTCAGTATTGTGCAAATTTAATTTAAGTATGTACGCTTATTGAAAGTAAGTGCTCTTGATCTATATTGTTAATTTTATATTATAATATATTTTTGATGATACGCACTGTCAATATTTACATAACTTAAAAATAAATTATATATATGTATGTGCTATATATTTGCAAATCAAAATTTCTCGTATTATCGTATCATACAGGATTTAACACTTACCTTTCTAAAAAGATGATTTAGTCTGAACTAGTTAATGGAAATGTTTCCCAAATTCGCCACAATGTGGTAATCAAAATATAGTAAGGTGTAAGTAGCGATTAAGCGGTGGCAAGAACTAGGAGGTTAAATAATCCGGCGCATTCGAATTCCGCTAGATGCAAGGTAAAGCACCACGGACTTATAATATTTTTATAATCCCTTTCTCGAATTCCGCTAGATAATATTGGGTCCGCCTAATAACTTATCGAATTCCGCTCACAGATACTAAGAAGCAATTAACAACTCCGTCCAGAGACTAAGTAATTACAAGGGTAATTAAACTCGGAATTACAATATACATATAATAGCATAGTTTTATTTCAAATATATACATTCAAGAAAGTCAAATACATAACGTATACTGCCAGTTTTTTTAGAAATATATTCTTGCCCTTCTCTGTTCACTGATATATATAACTTTGCATTGCAAGATTTCTGTATGCAAGCCCAGCAAGTTTCACCGGTAGTTTTCAGCAATTTCTTTTAAAGAACTTGTATCCTTCGTTAACAATCAGAAGATTTCCACGTTCACTACATATTCGCTCAATTTCCATTTTTACACTTGGTATCACTTTTTGTACACTAGTAGTAGTAAGACAAATGGAGTAAAACTCAGACTAAAAGTGAGGGTGAATGTATTTCCCTTATATGTACTACTGTCCAAAATATTATCCCCATTAAATATATGTACCTATAAACCTTAATTGTATTTCATCGAATTCCTAAGTACCCTTCATGAGAGGAACTCCATAAGCTAGTTTCATTATCATTACCCACTTAATTACTTAATCCCTAGACCTGGCGGAATTCGATAACTGATTTTAATTACCCTATAACAATTAGGATTGTACACAGCTGAGTGCAATTAAGGCAGGTATAAGCTAGCGGAATTCGAGTGCGTCCAAATAACCTTAACCCTTTGACGCGTGGTGAACATTATAATGTACGTCGATTTTATCAACTCGTCACTGATTTAAATTTTAGCATACTTACAATTAATTTACAGTTATCGGGTTGTCGTTTTGTTGTTGTTGTTGTTGTTTTAATTCTTAAGAGTTTGTAAAATTTTAAAACAACGTGAGATCAGTCTTGCGTAGTTTGTGTTACCATCAACAGCGCAGCGTATAGTGTGTTAAAACTGATTTTTCAAATTAAAAAATTTATATAGTTAATTCAGTGTTTTTCATAGAGGTAATTTTTTTTTGGTTATATATTTGATACTTTTGTAATGTAAACATACGTTTTACATAAATACAATGTTTTGAGCGTAAATGATAACTAAAATAAGAATGTACATTAAAATGTACATTCAGTGAAATCTTCAATGTACATTTAAATGTACAGTATATTTTAATATACAAATAACTCAGAAGTTTGTATTTTTTGAATAGAAACTATGTCGAATTTAACAATCAAAGAAATTTTTGATATGTTGAATGAATCGGACATCGAAGAAGATATAGAATTTGATATTGTTATCGTAAATCGACCCACACGGAGTTCATCGCATGATGAATAAGATGACAATATTCTGAATGCTGATATCTGCTGTGAAAGTTCAGTGCCTATTAATCTATCGACTGATTATACATGTACAAAAAAGCAAGATATAAAATGGAGCCGAAAGAAATATGATCCAATTCCATTTGAATGTGAAAATATTGAAAGCTGTGAAGATGAGAAAACACCATACCAATTTTTACAACAATATTTTACAGATGAGCTATTTCAAAATTTTGCTTTCTACACAAATTTATATGCAATGCAAAACAATGTAGGACACTTAAAAATACTGATTGCAACGAAATTAAAAAATTATTTGGACTGCACATTTTGATTGGTAATATGAAGTTCTCTAGGCTCAGACTTTACTGGGATCCATCGCTTGACATGAAAACTTTCGAAACACATTAATTTGTGACAGGTTTTGTCAGTTGCGGAATAATTTACATATCGTAGACAATTTGGATAAAAATAAATTCATCAATGAATTCATCACCTGTTTCATCTAAAAGAAAAATTGAGGTAAGACCAATTCGAGATGTACAATTGGATGGCATAGACCACATGCCATGCCATGACGGCAAAAAGGAAGCAACAAGATGCAAAAATAATTGCAAAACAAGCCAAGGTGTAGCTGGAAGAACTCACTTCTTTTGTCGAAAGTGTAAAATTCATTTATGTATTACTAAAGAACGAAATTGCTTCCTAGAAATGCATACCAAGTAATAATTTTCTTTTTTCAAATATTATGTACGTATATATAGACATATTTGTGTGTATTCTACTTTTTAACTATTTTTCACCTTACAATAAATTTATTTGTTCGCTTATTTTTTTAAATGAATTTTTGAATGTGTTCCTTTTATATATAATAATAATAATAATAATATATATTTAGTACCCACAGGAAAATCCCAATTGCAGGTAAAATACATTTCATAAACTAATATTAAATCTATATATCATCTCAAATCAAATTAAATCAAACGCAGCAATCAAACACTTGGCAATGATACACACAATGCTGGAATGAATACGTGTCTAAGTAAGTTGACTGAAATGGTGGTATGCATGGTTCATTATACAGGTCAACGTATCGGCGAATATGTCGCAAACTTGGGATATCTGATTGAAGTAGGCACACAATAGCGATATAGGAGATCTTACTAAAACGTTAGTCCTATTCGCGTCAATGTAGCAAGTAGTAAATTATGGTTATAACCTCTCTCCGGGTAACAACTCTCAGCCTTAAGAAATAAAAATTTAAAAAATTTTCTTTGAACAGACTCGATCAGTTGAATATGGACATTATAAATCGGGAACCATATAAGAACAGCATACTCAAGTCTAGACCGAATAAGGGAAGCGAACAAAATGTAAATTGTGCGTGTGTTTCGGAAGTCTCGACAATTTCGAAATATGAAACCATAAATTTTAAAGCAAGTGCTAACCACATCATACACATGACCAGTAAACGATAATCTTGGATCAAATAAAACACCTAAATCCCTTATTGAAGTAGAAACCCTTAGAGCAATATCAGATATTTGGTAGGAATATACGATTGGTAGGTTTTTTTGTGTAAGTGACTACTACACATTTCGCTATATTCAATGCAAGTCTATTAGAATCACACCAGGAAGATATACAATTTAAACTGCTCTGCAGCGACAAGCAATCCTGGATGGAACCCACGGCTGTATAGAGCTTCAGATCATCCGCAAACATTAACTTTTCACAATACACATTGTCCAAGATATATGTTGCTTTTGTATATGTAAACAAATTTAAAATCAATAATAAAAAATTAAATAAAGTAAAAAGTTTTATACATTGAAGCGGATTGTACATTAAAATGTACATTTTCAAAAACCACTTTAGAATAAAAATTTCTTCCCAGAATTTTTTACACATGTTTTTTAAAGCTTTTTAAGCTATAAAAAGCATTTGTAAAATTTTGCAATGGCCAGAATTAATTCCCGTGTCAAAGGGTTAAAGCAATATTTTCTTACCGATAGCGATTCTGCAGAATCATTGCGCATTTAACTGATTTGAGAGTGTGTAGTGTTTTAATAAAAACTGTGTAAGATGTGTACTATTACTTCTGGAAAGTGCTTTTGGTTTTGATACAAAATTTTGAACATCGCTTTCTCTTAAAATAGTTGTCTTAGATTGTAGTTTTGTAGGAGTTTCTTCAATTACGATGATATGGGATAAAATAAAACCAATATTTCAGACACTTTATAATATGTATTCTATATACTTCATAATGTATAAATAAAATAGCTACGTACACTAATATAATGTATTTTCATCAATTAATATATCTTTATATATCTAACAGATATCACAAAGCCCGAAGGCTACGATAGGGTACGAACGCGATAGAAACCAGCGCAAGAACGCGATTTGTTTGTTGTATTTTCAATTCAATCGAAATAAAATGCATTGAATAGCTGATGTCTTATTTGTGTTTGACCCCTATAATCTCGTTGCTTTATGTGTTTGTACCCATAGAGACGTAAAGAGATCTCTTGACTAGTTTTCTTTCTCCCACAATTAACTCGACCCTTACGGACTAGAAAATCAGTGCGCCCGACCTAAAACGGTCGGCTCCTCTTTCAAAAATGTCCCCGAACGAGTCATACCGATCGGCACCCCCTTCGTCGGCGACTTGCAAGTAGTCTTCGTCGGTGATCTGCAGGTCGATTGCGAAGGTATTGTTCCGACCTTCATCGGAGATCTGACCATTTTACCGGCGATTTGCACGTCGTCTTCGAAGGCGACTTGCACATGGTGTTTCTAGATGGAGATTTACTAACACTTCCTTTTATCGGTGATTTACACACGTTACTCCTCGAAGGCGATTTGGAAACGTTCAGGGGTGACTTAGATGGAGACTTGCAATCCTCCCTGACAGATCTGCGAATAACTGTTGGAGTTCTGACTTGATTCGGAGGTTTCGCTTTGATCGGTTCTCGTTTCGGCGGTGGTTCTTTTTGATTGGGCGCGTCTTCGGTGTCACCTCTTTAGACGTGGGTGATTTGATTAGCGCCGGTTTGATATTTCTCGACGTAGCGCTTTTGGCTGCACTGCTCTGCGTAGGCCTTGTCAAACTGTTCGCGTTTCTACGTGTGGTGGACGGGCTAGGAGGTATTTGAGGGGCGCGGGCGGCTAAAAGTAAACTTCTTCGTAACGAGGGGCTTCCGGCAGGCGCTCTACTAGTTGCGGGACTCGATGTCCGCGATGAATCAGAAGAGCTTGCTCTAGGTAAACGACTGGGCCTGGCTGCTTCTCGAACGCGAGCTCTTAGGGCGGGTTCGAGTTTCTGCCATGCGGTACATCGCGTGGCCTTATCCGCACGAGTCGCTAACGACTGTTCCAATTGTTTGTCTAGTTTTCTCAATAAATCTACATGTTCTCTACTCCAAGATTGGTCTAGCATTTTGTGGCAGCGTCCGTAGCTTTTACAAGCTTGTTCTGGTCCCAAAGCATCTGTGGCAGATGAAAATTGTTCTTCTAATCTCTGCAACATTTCGCTAGTTAAGGCGGCGAAACTCGTTGACGACAAAATCGTCGATAGATGCTGGCGCAAATATAGTTGGCAAGCATCGGCGAGCTGTAAACCTAGTTGTATTACAGGCTCGCTCCATCGGAGCTGCGGAAGATTTGCTAATAGACGATCGCACGATAAAATAGTTATAAGCACATTTTCCGCTGTCATATGTACTAAATGCTGTTGCAGACATTTATCTCTTAATTCCCGCGGTAACGACGCGAACGACCTCGTCGGCCAAGATTTCTCGTAATTTTGCGTCAACCATTGCAAACACCTTTGATACAATTCGTCCAAGCCATGCGCCGCCGCTAGGGGAAGTACTTCTGGAACTCCCGTCAAACAACCCGGACAAGGTTTGTGGAAATTATGACAGTGCCGGCTTTTAAGAGCGTGTGCTACGACCTCTTTTAGGCCTTCCAATCCTAAAAGATCCGCCAAAGCCGCCAATTCCTCCAACGAAATAGAATCGGGTACGTGAGACGCTCCGCTGTAAATGTGACACATCGCGAAATGCACCACCTCGTACGAAAATCCTCTCAAATGAATAACATCATCGTGATGCCCGCTTAACGAGCCCGCAAAATACTGACACCTAGACACTAATATGCATCGGTGTGCCTTTATAGTCCTGCCGGATACTTTTACGTGTACGTCAGGCCCGATTTCTTCTAAGAACATCTTCAGGAGGTCCGTACCTAATCGACGTTGGCACTGTCCGGTATCGCTGCCACTGCTATCCGTCATTTCGGATGGTTCTGGGGGTAATGGTCGAGGTGCGCTCCTGTATCCCATCGAACGAGACATCAACAAAGGTTCTTCGACCCATGAACTTTCTGGAATGGAGCGTGTCATGCGTGGAAGGACGGTTAAGTCTACTATTGGGCTTTGGCGTTCTAAGTCGGATAATTTAACGAACTGCAAAGAAGAGAAAGCATAATTTAGTACAAGTGAATATCGATTGTTGCAAATCTAATCGTGTTTATTGTTTCTTAATTTAAGATGTGGTACATTAGACTAGATAAAGACAAATAAGATCGACGCATTAAACATTTTACAAATCATAAAATGGGAGCTATATTATATACGTTTTTTTATCAATTGCCGCCACTTATGTTAAAACATCGTTAATCAATTTAATTATAATCAAATTAATAAATTCCGCACAAACATAATACTAAGATAAAGGACTGTAACTGAAGTAAAACATTGGCAAGGAATTCAGCGCGTTATTTTTAGAGAGGATTTGTAATTTGCGAAGTACGTATAATATTTCCTTCCTGGTGGAAACTTATATCAAATACGAATTCTATTAATAATCTATTACTAAGCCGACTTTTCCTTGGAACATCGCTAACTGTTTATGGACCTATTAACGTGCCTTTGCCTGTCATCGAATCATCATACATGTGTAAATTTGGTACTTCCATTTCAATTCTGTTGACTAGATTAATTCGAATTGTTTCTTCACGTCATTCACGTGGCAGGAGTTTTCCAACTACTAAACGATGAGTCACTAAAGCTTTGGTTAATGATTCTTTCTGTACTATTTTGGTTTCAACGAAAAGAAAATGTCTAGTGAGGTAGATTGATTTGAAGTCGTATAAGGAAACCCCATTGTACGCCTGAAGTTCTAAAATAATCGTGATTAATAGCGCTTCTGACCTAGGATTTATATTTTTGTCTTTAGCAGCATGTTCGTTCATTGCGTGGATGGATACCTATAACTTTCCTGCTGTCCGCATTGAAATGAATGAACTTGAAATAAGTACATCTTCAGTAAAATATCCGATATTAATTATATCTATGTATTTACATGTACATACATACGCCATAATTGAATGATTAAGTGTTAGTTTTATACAATCAGAATTGATCAAATTTAAATCAAGACTTCGCACTAGAATATTTAGATGGGTTTCAAATTATTTATTTAAATGCATTTCTTGCAAAACTATATCCATTATAACTAAGGTTTAATAAAAGAGTGGATGACGTGTTATCATTAAGTAGTGTAAACCGGACTGACGCCTTCACTTCTCCAAATTTTAATGTCGCACCTTGCACACAAGTAGAGACAAAGAACGATTTACACTACTTAATGATAGCACGTCATCCACTCTTTTATCATACCTTAATTATAACGCCCTTAATACCGCTTGAATTCAAATAAAATAATTATTACTCTTACTATTTGGATGCATACAAATACGTATTTCAACAACTAACAAGGAAAGCTATCGATCGCCCATATTCAAAAATTTCTGCAGCTTTGGATAGACGTAGTCACGTATTTCAATTGTAGGAGGAAAGCATTTTATTTTGGTGCTGAATATCACTTTAATTGGCCCAATCTATCACATGGATCAGGAAATTTTACGAAACTTTTACGTTCATGACTTTTCCGTTAATGGCTTCGCTATTGAGATATTTCTGAAAGAATGTTGGAACCTTCCAAAAGGCGTTGTCGTCTGATATTTGCATACTTTTGGCTTCTGAACTAAATCTCTTCAAATTTATTTATATGAGTTAGCAAAAATCATGCCCATTGACTGGTAGATCTGTGCCGCCATTCTCTTGATAATTCTAGTGATGAGTGCTTTTGATTGCGAATTATGACTTCAGATGTGAAAATTTTAACGTTTTGGTAAGTATGGTGTGAGAGGACCTTATTGAGCAACAATTAAATATATCAATTTAATAAAATCACTTTAAAAGAAGACTATGGTGGAATTTTGTAGGGTAGTTCCAAGTATCAGAATTGTTAATGTCAATCAACTTCTGAATGAAGACCACATTATCAAACTGTACATTCTCCAAGAAACAGTAGCTGTTAGTGTGAACTTTTATAAACCATTTCATTGTGGATTATCACATTGGATTCTCTTTAGTTCTTCTAGTAGTTCTTCCTTGATGTATTATTCTCTACCCTTGTCTATTGTTTCTTCCGCCATAGGTTTTCTGTTATCTGCGTCTGCTATAGTCATCCTCTACTTGATCGTTTCATGTGACCGATTTTCTTCTTGGTCTTGTGATTGACGGATTTCACTTTAAAAAAATTTTACAGAGTTTTCATTCCTTTTTTAGATGTGATTTCAGCGTCTGTGCATTACAAATTATACTGTCTCCCTCTTTTGATAACCCGCCTATTTTATAATTTCAGTATGTTGCACATTTCACTATTGGTTGTCACGTTTCATTTCATTATCATTTCGTAGTCTTACTTGATGTTTGTACTCTTTAAGTAATTATCCGTTTTATTGTCATTTCATAAATTCTAATTCTGTTGTTTGATTGCCACATTGATTATCTCTAAATATCGTTCTGTTCCTACAATATGCTGATTTTATATTCTTACTGAATCTTTAGTCTGATCTAGATTTTTTTTTCTATTTATTAATACTTAAATAGTACGGCAGTTGTTTTTTCTATCCTATTGCATGTACTTCATTTTACTTTCGTTTATTGTTTTCTATTACCAATAATGTTTTTTTTTTTCAATTTTCTTTGTCTTCTTGACACAATTTCAATTTTGTTAGTAATGTAGTGGAGAGAGTATTTCGCCTTTGGTATGTATCTACATGATCACGTCTTAGTGATTTTCTTTGGGTCTTCTATTGTCTCAATGTTTAGTTTTATAATGTTCTTAGAGGTTTGGATGTCTCGTTTAATGAATATATGCTGATTTAATCCATTATACGCCCTTGTGAAAACTGCTGAAGACACGATCCGTGATAGTATCTGTAGACATACTCAACACAAAAAATAATTCGCACTTGCAAAATGGCTCACCAATATGGTGGTTCGAAAATGAAAAAGATTATCAAATTATACAAAAATCCGTATTCGACGGTCTGTGTTCGGTTTCGTATTTTACCAAATAGCCGACTGAAGATGGCCCTTAAAAATTGACCGAAAACCCGGCTTTCCTATCACTAACTGTTGTACAAGGGAATGTAAATCATGAGAAAGTCATCTTATTGGGCAAATGTGAGGCATTCATCTTGTAATTATCGGAATTTGTTGAAAAGTTACCACCCCACTTGGATTTTATAACATGGCAGATCATAAGATTTGAAAAGTTCTTCGATTTCTATAGGAACGGGTTTTTGAGGTCGCCCATGTTAATTTTGTATTTTTAAATACGTAAGATAGTTCAGCCAAAGAGCAAACGAAGATGTAAAATAACCAACTGCCTTGTTTGATATACTGAAGACACCTTTGTCATTTTATGGAGAAATATTCTTGTGCAAGACCAAAGCATTAGTCAAGGAAGCCTGAATAAGTCTAGCAAATAAATGCCATGTCCACTTTTAACTTCTAATACATGGTAATAGAAAGCTACAATATTTATTATGCTTGTCAACACCACCCACATCATTGTTCTATTTAAACATGAGGAAATAATACAGATAACTTGGATAAGTTTTAGAGCGCCATCTTGAGTCGGCCATTTGGAAAACACAAAATTAATATCAGATTCGTGTTCAACGATACTAAAAACCACAAGGTAGTCGTTTCTGTAGAAATTTAACAGCGTGTGATTAGTCTGCCATGTTACAAAATCCAAGCGAGGTTGGAATTCTTCAACAAGTAAATGTAATATCTCAAATTAGCCCCGTAACATGACTTTCTCATCATCTTTGACTGCATACCAGTTAGCGAGGAAAAAGCCGGAGTTTAATCGATTTTGGAACACAATCTTTAATCAGTCATCTTGTAAAATGCAAAACTTACATCAAATTTGTTACCAGCAACCCAAAAAACCTCTCAAATATCGATTTTCATGTAATTTCCCAAAGTTTTCCAATCCTCTAACTACCGTATTGATGTGTTGCTTGGATTTTTGGGTGCAAATGTGATTCTTTTCTTTTTGTTTTCAGTATGTCTCGACGAGATGCCCTAAATGATACACTATCCCAGATCGGGTTTTCAGCGGTAGTCTATTATGGGTTAATACAAAACAAAGTAGACAAAAAGAAAATAGGCTCGATCTTAGTTGGTTGGTCTATCTTTTCCCAACTAGTTTCGAAATCTCATAATCTGCTAATTTAGACAATCTCCTTAGGCGGGTTTGTTTGGTGACAAGAGTTTTCTGACGTAGAAGGCGAGTTTAAATTTTCTAACCTGGCGTTTGGCGAACTAACCAGGGGACGAAGTTACTTATTCTAAATTATCAAATAATGAATTAAGCGAATTTGTGCCAATTGACGTTAGAATTATTTCATTTATTTATACATTACTGTATTACAATTGTACTTAATCATTTTCTTTCTTTGAGAAAGTTATCCGACGACCTGCAATATTGGTGTGCTTCAAAAAAAATGGATAAACAAGAACATCATCAAATTTAATTATGCATGTTAAACATCACGCTTTCGTATACAGAATTTTTTGAAACTACGTGAAACTGTGTTAACGGTGTCTCGTTTGTATGCTTTACGACATGACTCACTGGTATGCAATTTTCGGTATTGTCTGGAATGATGTTAACGATTTTTCCGAAAAAGAGAAAAACAATAGGTTGCATATAATAGTTTTGTGAAATCGAAAAAAATGCGGTACAACGTAAAAAGATGTAATAAAATTTCTCAACGTTTACGCTTTCCTAACACCGCATCTATCATAATCTGGAACGAATATCGTCTCCGCATTTCAGATTAATTTGCTAATAGAACGATTGGTAAATATCTCTAAACGATTGTATTTATACCGTCAACAGATAAAATAAGATTTCGTAATTTCAATATTACTACACAATTACTTTAATATAGGAATTGAAAGTGAAGGAATACTGGCGCTGTTGGTATTATTTTTCTAGACATTAAACGACCATTTGTGATATAAATTAGAGTATATTCATGTTACGGTCATTAATTTCTTATTCTTAATATAATGAATTATTTGAGATCGAGGAATAAGATTATAGAGGCTTTCCGCAATAAATCTAAACGTAATGTTGCGGTGTATTAATTGAGGTATTTGAATTCGTTTAGATAGAGAAGAATCCGTACGTATTATTTACAACACCTTTAATAGATACACCTGTATACGTACGGATGCATATCAACTTCGGATACGTATGCAATTAATATCACTGAGTCAGCTTTGGAATCATGGTTTGATATATGATGATGAATGTGCTTAGATTTATTTGCGTATTTACAAAGCAAATTGGCAAGGTTATATAATTCAAAATATTTATTTTTATCTACAAATGTTATTCATCACCTGAGGATTAAGTGCAATGCAAACTGTTGATAAGCGATTAACGCATAAAGCGCCGCCATGGACATTTAAATATACAATATCGCGCGGCCTCAGGTTAATTTTATGACCACTTCTCTGAATAAATGGATAGGCAACCGGTTAATTTTATTATTACTTTTTTTTTGGAAAGGCCAATAACTGTCAGGTAATATCCTTCCTATACCAAAAGAGATAGAAGACTATAATCATTTAGAAATTTTGATTTGTTCATCAGCTTCTTTAGGTCAGAGATTTCGCCAAATTACGAAAGAATCCTGTAACCTGAACTGTAGCCCACTGATTCATTTAAGGTGGAGCGAAAAACATTGGAAGGTTCTGGGACAACAATTCTGATGTGACACATAATTTTCTGTAATGACTAAAGTTAGGCGTTTGGCATTGAAACGCTGTGAATTTAATCCCACTAGGTACTATTAGTGAATCTAGTTCCAATGTTACGCGGTCAACTTGGCTGGAGGCTGGAGCTGGTTGTATTAGCAGGCAATGACGCCACGGAATAGTTTGGTAGTAGAAGTCAGAAAATGAAGACCGCTTAAATCTAATGATAACTAATTTTATTATCTATAATAAACGATACGGTGATTAGCAAACGTTTCGGTACATACTTGTCCTCTCTCGAAATAAGCAATGAAATGCGAATGAACTACATACGGTAATTCCAGTTCGAAGTGGAATATACTAATTCGTTAGCTTAGAAAAACATAATGAATCAGATCCTCGGTTGGGGATTTTTAGTGTCCTTCAGATTCAGTCTAAAAGATAAGGAGATCTTCTAATGATGAAGGAAACCTATATCAACATGTGCCTAATACAGATATTACAAGTGGCAGATTTTTGAAACTTCAAAATTGTTGTACTTATTGTGCAACAAGGATATACATATAAAGTTTTGTTTTCCGTCTGCATCGAATAGATCCTTATTACCCTAGCATTTTGTATATAAGTAAAATATAGCCGCTAAAATGGTCCTAAAAAGCAAGGGAAGAAAATTGCACAAACACTCCGTTAGTAATTGCTATGTAGAGGGAAAATCGTATTTTTCTTTAATTAAAAGTAAGATTTCAAAGAAAAAGTGACGCTTAAATTAAGGAAGAACCTACAATGCTAAATTTGATAATGTTTTTTGGAAAGACGTGTCATATTTTCTAAAAATTAAAAAAAAGTGATTAATTCCATTTTTTCGCTAGAATGGTCGCAGTAGTTTAATATAAAATTTAAAGTAAAAATTAATTATTCACTATTATTTCAAATCCGTCCGTTTTACCGAGTCTGTGCATCAAAAATTAATTACCAACTGGTTTTGCGTTTTCTGGAGTAACAAAGAGGGCAAAGTTTCGTTGCCAGATCTCTAAATTGGCAATTTCAACATAGGAACGCAATAATTTTGTGTCTAGGTTACCAGCAAATCCATTTCAATTTCGCAATTACTTTCAAGATGTTCCTTCATTTAAATTAGGAGCAAGGTTAAACATCTGCCTCTTAATGGATCCCTACTTTTTGATTTATTCGGGTTTTACATAATGAGAGCTTGTATTTGCTTTCACAAAGACATTTTAAGTTTTACCCTGAAATAATATTCATGTTTTAATATATGATATGTGTTGACATAATTATTTAATGCTTGCCTCCGATTGAAACACGTTCCGGAATGTTTCAAAATAGCACAAGAAAATGATGTTAAAAGAACATTAAGAACCTTGAAAACAGGTAGCATTATATAGATCTATATCACTGAATTCTGCTATATCCCAGTTATTTGAAAAACTACTCTCAAAACGACACAAACCGCATTTCAGCACACTAATTTCCAATTTTGATTCTAAAATCGACACTCGATAATAGATCAAGTTTACAAAGTAACGTCTGTAATTGAGAGGGGTTTTGAATGGAATATTGTCCAGTGTATCTCAGGCATTTGACAGAGTATGGCATCGGCGTCTTATCTACAAAATGAGCCAGATTTCACCACAAAATTTCTACCAACTACTTTAGTCATAATTCAGAATATCTCACGAAAAAGCCTCTTCAAAGTTCCATCCAATTTCAGCTGGAATACCACAAGGCAGCGTGCTAGTACCCCTCCTTTACCTACTGTACACCGATAACATTTCAACATCAGAAGAGACAGTACTTGGCATATTTACCTAGGATACAGTCATTATGGCGACAGATTCCTCTCGCCCAAAAACACTCCAAATACTACAAGTTACAATTGACAAGAAAAACAAACGGACTACAGACTAGAATATAAAACTGAATAGTTCGAAATTATCGGGTATCACTTTTACGTTGGGTCAAAGAAAGAACAACTTCAACATTTCTCTTGACAGATCACAAATTCTATTTGAAATTTGAAGCATCATGTTAGACGGAAAACTGAATCAGACTGGAAAGACCTGGAATATACTGGTCACCCGGCAAACAGAAGAACTGGTCAAGGAAGGATCTAAAAGAAACTTCCTAGAACCAGAACCTGTATGCGGGATATTAAAGGATTCTGTCAGACAAAAAATCCGGTTTTGGCGAGAAAGAGAAAATTTAAAGACTGAAGGTCAATTTCACACTAAAACACAGTTAGGTGGACTAGATACAAAATTCTCAGCTAATCTAATCAGAAGAAGCAAAAATATATGAGAATCATTACCAGTCTAGTAACCAGGATATTGCCTCTTGGAAAAGCATCTATGCAACATGGGAATGGTAAGCGTACCGTGGCGTAGAAGATGCGAACTACAAGAAGAAATTAGCTAGCATATTGTCTGCGCCTGTGGGGAACTGAAGATATTCAGGCGGAAGCATTTCGGTAATGATCTACTAGAGCCCACGACTTATGACTTCCTTTGAGCAAAATAGCAGCATTTGTGCAGGACACTGGGTTGCTTAAACGGAAATGACAGTGCTATTGGAAATTGATACAATGAGCATAATGCTCAAGTGTCTGGACTATTAGTGACCAACCTTAGGGTAGTGAATGAATCAATAAATGATCGGTAATACTCAACCTGAACTATAAGAAACTAATCTACCAATCCATCATAAAATCACCTGGACATAAGTTCAACTTTAGGGTGGCAGTAAACCATTCAATCAGCTGATAATCCAACGAAGTTTAAACAAGTTTCTCAGAATTATTACTTTGCTTACCGCTATGTAACTAATAAAGAAGCTACATGATGACATGATCATTAACCTTCCTATACTCACGCATACGGTCTGTGAGACCGACTTATATAGTATAGTATACGTCTTCCATTTTGACGTGAGTATAGGAAGGTTAAGTGGATTACCGAAGTGATTTCAGAGTACACTGTCGAATTCGAAAAAGATTTCCAAATCATATTAACGTGGAAGCCATTCAACTCCTTAATTACTTTCAAGAGTTGAGAACACCAAAGTGCACTGAACTTCACGAACTTTTGAACTAATATTGAATCTAAAGCCCGTTTTACATTATCCTATTAAACTGTGCAAACAATGGAATACTATTTTATAGTACAATGTAAAACGCTTTACCAATCTTTTGTACCAGATTATTGTATATTATTTAGACTCCACCCTTCGTCAGTATGTACGTATGTATTAATAATAATAATACAAAAATTCTGTTTATGATTCTGTGCCATTTTCCATCCTCGTTCAAAATTGTACACCAGTATCACACAGTATTTACAAATATTTCTCATAACCTCCAAAAAGATTAATTTTATGCTTAGCTAATAACACTAATACTTTTAGTAAAATGCTCAATAAAAACATTTACTGACACGATCACAGTATAATGTATAAACCCACGTTTATTTTATAGTGTAACAGGAGTGGACAAGACGAAAACATAAGAAATTGAGGTTAGATTGGAATACGTGCAATGCAGACTAGTGAGCAGGCGCAAGTCAAAACTGTTAGTATGAATAAAGGACAGGTTCTAATTTCATACAATGATTTTGCACAGAAAAATAGTACAGTGTTTTATATTGTACTATAAAATAGTATTCAATTTTTACGTACAATTTAATATGATAATGTAAAATGTGCTTAAATAATATTCAATTTTAAGGAGCTGCACAATGGTCAATCTAACCCGTAGATGTTTAATTTGTATTATGTTACGTAAGTCATTATCATCAGTAGTAATAAATGTTAAGATTGTACTAGTCATATCGAATAAAGGATGTTTAAAGAAAACAGTGTTTTGATAATGATAATTAATTATCTGCATAGAATGATTGCAATTTTGTAATCCTTACTGCAACATTTAGAATACGAATTCATTCCTTATCGGTTATTCAACACTTAAACTTGAAATGAAATCAACCCATTCAATGCGATAAATTCCAAATTTAGAACCCGTTACTTCCGAGATCTCGTATTCCTATTCACCCTTCACCCCTATATCAAGCGTTCACTTTTTGTATTCTCCACACTCTTATTTGTATAGCTCTTTCAATTATAGACATGAATCGATAACTGACTGTACATTCAGACTTTTATTGCGTGGGGTTGTCTAAATGGACCCTTTTGGAGCACTCCCTAAATACATTATCGTAGCGACTATCATTTCCGGCATGTGGCTCGGCGATGACTATAAATAACGTCCGAATAAACCATATACAGTTGATGAGAAAATACATATCAGAAATTAAATTGAATATGTACTATCCTGTCATCGTCACCTTAAGACAAGATATTTTAGGAAACTGCTGGTTATTTAGGTTAGAATAATTAGGTACAGCTTGTGGGTCGCGACCATGAAAATTACTCTATTTTCTAATAGAATTCGGAGCAGTAGAATAATCGATGCTCGCGCTAGATTAAATTTAATCGAGGACGGTGCGTAGGTGTAGTAATTTCGGCGATCGTAAAAATAAGTTTTACGGAGAAAATGGGTAATAATAGGGAAATTAAGTCGCCAAACATATGACGTGTTCTCTCTGATTTTACTACACTATGTTTCTGAAGTTATAACTGAGGCAATGATTTTGATAAAGGATATTTAAAACGTGAAATAATAAGCGAAAAGAAGGTAATAAAATAATAAAATGAAAAGGTATCGAGATAATTTGTAGAATATATAATAGCAATTTAGCAATTTAAGTGTTACAGATAAAAATCAAATAACAATCCTGTGGTAAGATTGAAATAAAAAAGGGGGACAAATTGTGGAATTTTTGACAGATAGCTTACGACATCGCTTTCAATAAACTTGTTAACTTGAAGAAGCATCATTACCACTATTTTCCAGTTAAGCTTGATTGAAACAAATTTGAACAAAAAGCATTCCTCAAGTTAACTTTTCCTTCTCAACATATTACGAAATTACAACCGACTATTTGATCAAACGTCGTATATGTACAGACATATTATCAACTCATCTTTGTACTTAACTGATTATCGTCGCGATAATAAATATGCAAACACCGGATCCAGTTGATAATGGAAACATCCAATTACATCATATTTTGCGCCAAACAAAACGCAGTCCGCGATGTGTAATATGTAGTTACATGCATACAAATAAGTTAATGCGAAGAAAATTGTACGAGTGTAATGGAAAAAATTTAATTGCATTCCTTATCATAACGTAACTAATGCGATAGTTCGAAAGTATGCATACTTAAGATGCATTGTTCCCGGATAACCTTAACGTTCTGTCATTCATATTTATAAGTATTGTGGTAGGTAAACAAATGTTTATTTCCATATTATCATTGCAAGAATGTTAATGTTAGGATAAATAATTGGTATTGTTTAGACTTTTTAATCGCCGGCTTGAAGCGCCAAATAGCGCCTAACAATAAGTTAGTTTATGAAAATATTTTTAGGAAAGTTCCGGATTTAGTTTCAATCTGATTAAAAGCTACTGAAACTATTTGGTGCTACAATAAGCACCATCAATAGTCAAGCATCTAAAGACTATTTTCATGGAGATACCGGTCTTTCCTGCAGGTTCAGATTATGCTTCAAAGTACAACGCTATACGGGGACGGCCCTTTCCGTTGACCTTGGTAAAACAATACACATTATATTGATAAATCACATTTGTTTGTAATTTTCCAAAGTACAGTCCATATATTTTTGCATCCGTGAAAACAGGTCTCCATAACTATTGTTTTTCCAATATTCCCGTGTTAGGTTGTTTATTTCATTTTTAAATGCGTGCACTGCTTTTCGACTGATCTAAAACGTAAACTTCGCAACTTACCCCTCACACGTGGAAACGAATTATTAGGTGATAGGGTTACAACTGTATACATAGCCGTATCGTTCCTGCAGGAGTCTGAGTGCGAGCCTTATGAAGATGCAAGATGATCTTTCTTGGGAGCTTTTGGCGAAGATTCTACAGTGCTACAGTGGAAACATGTCCAGTAAATCCAGAACATGTGTCGACCATCTCTTCGCTGTGGTTATTCTCACGAATAACCTTTGTTATAGTTGACTCATTTTCACGGAGCAAAACTACAGACTGTTACTTTGTGATGTTATAGGTACACCAGATGAGACGACTCATTGCAAACCCATCAAGTATGTAGATCAGGACCATTTCATACAAACTTCCTTTTGAACAGGAGTCAAATTGTGGGATATTCAACGGAAACGTATCTTCAAATGCTTGTGTAAGGTGGTGTTCATTACTTTCACACCAATCTTTAGAGTTGCTTGAATACTCTTCACTTCACTCTTTTCACTCATGTTTCGAATAAAACCAATATTTTTTCGGCAATAGCCATTTTTGTTTTAGGATCTCGAAAACTGTTATTTAAAGAAAATCGACCACGTTGTAGTATATCAAAATTCACAATTATTGTTGGGGTTATGGTCTTCAATTGTCATACGGTTTATTTTGGGGTTCTATTTATACATTTTCGACACCACGCCCACCACCTTTTGAGCATTTTATTTCCCTACGGATGTTAGCTTCTTATTTTAACTCCAGCCAGAGACGTTTAATGGGAGAAACAAATGTTACTAGAAATAAAATTATTAATTTTTATAAAGAGCATATATTAATGGATAAAAAACCATTGTTATCATCCAGACTTATACATACAACACCTATACATTACAAGAATTCATAAAAGAATTATTGGAAATAACCAAGGATACATCGACATTCAATACAGATTTCTATAACAGCGATATACCTCGATGAACTGCAGTCAAGGTGAATTAAAGTTTTCGTTTCGTAGACAAATTATAAATAAAGCAGTGTAGTCCTGGTTTCCAAAAGAAATAAAAAGTTTGTTTGGTTAACGACGAAGAAAATTGACAAGATAGATAAGTCAATTAGTAAGATGGGAATGTAGAATACTAAGAAGCATTCTTGTAGGGGTAATTACCGAGGAAGGGGAACCAACCAAGAGATCTAAGAGCATTACAAAGAACCCAGAATTACAACATATATAAAGAGGCAACGCTTGAGATGGCTAGGGCACATAGAGCGAATGGCAAAGATGATTTTGGGGATGAGATGTAGAGGAAGACCAAGGTCGAAGTCGAAATAAGCAAGCGTAGAAACATGTAGAATAATTTTGATATGAATTTAACGATCGAGTGCTTCGTAATAAGGTGAAAACATGGTGGAGGATTAGTGCTATTTGCGTGCCAATAGGGTTGGAAATTTAATGTTTATACATGGAATTATGGGCAAACTTAAATATCTAAATATGGCAGAAGATAAGTTGTCAGTCAAGTGCTATAAAATTGCGTTTGAGTAGTAGTTACTATTTTCAACAAGACAATAACCCAAAACATACGGCTCATGCTGTCAAAGAATGGATACTATACATATAACACACAGTTTATCAACACTTCCTCAAAGTTCGAATATGAATCCTATAGAAAATCGGTGGCTAGAAATGAAAAGCAAGTTAAGGACACATGGAATAACCAGTAGGTATACCTTGAAAACAAAAATTTCGGAATTATTGAACAATATTCCACCTAGCGTGACACTAACATTAGTAAAAAAATGTGCAACAAAGTTTTGAAGTAGTAACCCATTTTAAAAGTGGCTCAACAAAATATTGGGACAATATAATATTATCTCATAAGCAATTTTCGAAAAGTACGAATACTTTTGTGGGGTATTTTAATATTCGTATAATTAAAACAGTTGCAAATGATTTTCTCTTCGAATTATGTGTACAAAGCGTTTAGAGAAAAATATAAAAAAATATAGAAAAATAAACAGTTAATTCTGACAATGAGTTAAAATTATTTACAGGAAATTTATAGTAGTGTGAATACGATATGAGAGTCACTGTAGTTTAAAATGGTTAATTTCTTGAAAAATATCATTACCTGATAGAGAGGCTCAGCGGAAAGAGAACATGGCTGGTAATTTCTTTGTTTGTTTATATGCAAGTCTACGTCGGATATCGATAGTATTTAGCCAAATGATGCATAACTTATCTTCATACTTTTCCATCATTACCACTTCTGATGTACCGTTACCCTTTCCCCCTTTTTTCCTCTTGGTTTTTAAACCAATAACTAACCCACCTGTATATTTTCTACGGTATTCTATCTGTTTTCATTTCCCCAATGCTAAAATGCGAGTACGATACGATCATGTTTCACTGTTTACAAACAAAGGAAACGCACAGGAAGGTCGACGACGTCTCTTATCGGCTAAAGCCGCAGGTTTGATCTGCTAACATTTGATGATACCCAATCGCTATTGTTTCGTAAGGCAATTTGAAAATATTTTATGTATCTTGTTGAGGGAGAAAATGCCAATGTAACCAAATTTTTGTTAGACAAGATCCAAAAATATTTAGGAAAATGCTTCTGACTCATTTGCTTTGACGTATTTCCTTGAAAACAATAATTATTATTCCACCAAATTACTGAAAATGCTCTGAAATACTTATAATGCCCAAACATTAAACATTGTTCTCGATGCATTTATTTTTACTTATTTTTTGAGGAGAGATGCAACTGAAACTCTGCTCGTATAAATGTTTATAAAGTCTAACCATAGCAATATGTTTGTGATCCATTTATTTTTATGTATATCTTCTGGAGCAAGATGTCTTCAATATCTCATAAAGGTTTACAAAGCCCAAATATAGAAGTTGCTGGTTCATTCTTACGTATTTTCTAAAACAAAGTTGATAAAGAAAAATATGTATGATTCATTTATTTTTACGTATTTACGACATAGTTTTAACCCCACGGAATTACTCTTTGAAATAGATATTCATAAAGCTCGAACATAGAATTCGGCCCGGATACATTTATTTTTACATATTTTATTATTCTGAATGTTGATAAAGTCCAAAAATATTTAGGAATATGTTCCTGGTTCCTTTGTCACTACTAGCAAGAAACACGAAGGTTAATAAAAGATGTCTTTTTTTGAGAAATTCCTAATCAACGCCAATGAATTTATTTCGAATTTGGGTTTCGTAGCTCTCCCAATTAGGATGTGGGTGTTGTGCAAACAACAAGGGAAATGTAGGGTTTCTGGAAATACATTTTAATTAAATTCATAGGGAAGGGGATTTAATTATCTTACAGACGAAACATGTGAAGGCACGTACACTATACCACACGCACGTCCACATTAATTCGCGTTCATGCCGTAAGGTCGATAAATGGGGCCTTCGGCCATTTCTGGAGTATTAACCCGCAGAGGTCGAGGTTCCGGTAAAAGGGAATGTCGTTCGGTTTAGACAATGTAATAAGCTGCGTAATTTTACCGAGACGTATGTTGTAGGCGTTTTCAGGAATCCTTCATATTAGATCTCGTAATTTATTTACCGCAATTCTGGAATTATGGTATGATTCAATGAAGGAGGATCACGGATTTAGAACTTTAATCTTTTCCTAGAAAGTAATTTGATCTGATGTACAGTTAAGTGCCACCCAAGTGCCAAGTAAACAAATCGTCTCTGTTTACACGTTCTCCTACAAGAGTTTGTAATGATATCTTAATTAGCAAGCCGGCAGGTAAAGCTGTCTTTACATTTAAAATGAGTTAGATTATATTCTTAACGAATCGTCATCGTGTGAAGTTGAAATGCATTGTTCCATTTAATAATGAAAGTCCATTAGAGCCATATAAAGTTTTTTTCACAAAATTTATATACTCCCATCAGTAATTGCGGACAGGTAAGTGCTTCATTTAATTTAATCACCCATAGACCAGGCGCTTGAGCATTATGTTCTTTGCATCGTTCTCCAATAACACTCTCACTTCCGTTCAGGTAACACCATGTCCTCGACAAAGGCCAGAATTTTGCTCAAAGGGAGTCAAAATATTTTCGTGAATAGGAGAATCTTACCGAAATGCATCAGCCTGAGTTCTATCAGCTCCTCACAGGCACAGAAAATATGCATGCTAGTTAACTTTTGTAGTTCACATCTTCTACACCACGGTTCGCTTACTATTCTCATGTTGCATAAATGCTTTTTCAAGGGGCATATATTTAAAATTCTTACTATATTTATAAGTAATAATATGGAACGGGGTACAGATTTAAAAAAGCAGAAATTGCTCAGATAAAAGTATTGAAAGAAAGGAATGATGCAATACGGGATAGTATCGCGAAGCGAATTGGACGATCACATCATTTGCATATTTATGCGGTATGATGAGTTATCTGTCCTTTTCACAATGTAATATTATATTACAGAGGACAAAATATAGATGACTCATCATACCGCGTATTTGCCCAGTGTACACATCATGTTATTCCAAATTATTGCTATTTAAAACTCGGCGAGAATTATGGAAAATATAGAAAATTTGCTCAGAATAAAAATATTTGTAATTGAGACCGGCGCAGGATTCTTCGGGATATTCGCGGCAACAACGGCAGCTGAAATAAAGTCTACCTTACAGTTGCAAGTTACTGTAAGACGTGACCGACACATTCTGCAATCTGACGAGAATCCAATTTATACGACAAGATTGAAAAAGCGAGCATTGTCACATCAACATAAAGAAACTAGTTTAAGGTTTGCTCCGCAATACGAGTTAGAACCGAGAATGACACAAAAATTAATATTTAGGGATTAAAGGAGGTTCAATGATGCCTTTTCTTCCTGCTAGCATAATCTTCGAAAAGCAAAAGAAGCCAAAATCAACCGCGATTTTTGGAAGTGGCAGTTATATGATACGGGGTACATTTTTGTCCTACGCAAAGTCAAAAGATACTAAAAGATATATTGAAATTTTGGAAGGCGTTCTGATACCCATGATTGAGGAGATTATGTCAGGGCATTGTATTTTTCAAAGGATACTGCGGCTATTCACAGCGCGCGATTTGTAAAAATGGATCTTCTGAAAGATAAATATGTACCTGTATTAACAGGTCTGTGAAGTTGGCACCGCAAAATGGAAAAACATCTTTGCAAATGACATATTTGTTTGACCACAAAATAGATTTGTTTGACCACCCTTCATTATCGGGAAAAACATTGTTTTCGCATTTTAATTTTAAAACATCAATATAATCGATGATAAAATAGAAGAAAACCTTGGAAATAACATATTTGTTTGACCATTTTGTGACTATGTTTGACCACAAAATAGTTTTGTTTGACCACCCTTCAATATCGAGAAAAACATTGTTTTCGAATTTTCATTTTGAAACATCAATATAATCGATGATAAAATAGAAAAACCTTGGAAATGACATATTTGTTTGACCATTTTGTGACTATGTTTGACCACAAAATAGTTTTGTTTAACCACCCTTCAATATCGAGGAAAACATTGTTTTCGAATTTTCATTTTGAAACATCAATATAATCGATGATAAAATAGAAAAAGATCCTTGGAAATGACATGTTTGTTTGACCATTTTGTGACTATGTTTGACTACAAAATAGTTTTGCTTGACCACCCTTCATTATCGAGAAAAACATCTTTTTCAATTTTTTTATTTAACATCAATAATCGATAAAATATTTCTCGTGTGTAGCAAATCGTTCGACCACTGCTTAGAATTTTGATAAAGTTCAAGAAACATTATTTAGTCATGAAAAATTGTTTGGCAAAATGGATATTTTCAGATTGGTAGTCAAAACCGTTTAGAAAATCATTTGACCATGTTTGATCATTGCTTGAAATTTCATTAGGGCATTACAAAAATTATTTATATACCAAAATTATTTACCATTTCATGTATTAGTAACAATTGTTAAACCAAGTAGATATTTTAGATCCGAAGGTCCATACTGTACAGAAAATGGTTTGACTATGTTTGACCACGACTTGAAATTTTTTTCAAGCGTAACACAAACTATTTTTTCATAAAAACCATTTAAGAAAATGAATATTTTTTAATAAGTGGTCACTACGGCGCGGGAAATCATTCGACTATGTTTGACCACCATGTACATTTTTTATTAAGTGTAGAAATTATTATTTGTTAATAAAAATCTCTTAACTGAAGGGATATTAGAGAATTGAAATGCAACTTCATACTAACTATTAGAAATATATTGTCCAGACTTAAATCTCTTGGTACAAAATTCGAACGCTTCTCCACTTGTACATCTTTCAAAAGTCAACAACTCTCGAAAAAAACATTATTATAATCTTACATTTCTAACTAAATTTAGTAGGAATCATTTCATAATAAATTTAAAGAATACATTATCAAAATATGTACTTCGATGTGTAGGTTGCTCCGGATGTGCGCATTTTCCATTCTAAACTTATTACATACATACATACATATGTACAACCTGAATCAGAAAACCAAATATTACATTGTTATATTGCCATATGTAAATCTGGAAACGTTACAATTATTCTTGATCAACACCATCGAGAAATTCAGAGGATCTACTACTTATGATATTGCTCGTTTTCCCAGTTCTTTGATTTTTTTCAACTCCTTGCACATGTCATTATGAGTTTCCCAAGAGTCCGTCACTTGGCGACAATGAGCAATGTAATGTCCGACTCCATTCGAGGATAGAGGAGGTTGGAATCACCGCATTCAACATATAGTTTTTGTTCTTGACTATGACGTTTTTCGGTATTTGTTCTATCAAGATTTGGTCTGTGGCTGTGGGATAATCAATCGTTGAAATTTGGCGTTCAAAACGAATTCAGTGTCGAGGAAAAGATTGATTCCTGAAAAATTATTTACTATACGTTCCTTGTTGCAGGTACATTTTTTCTTTCCCCTGGAAATATTTTTCCAGAGGATGATAGAAAGTCTGGCACTCCTTGGTTAACTCCTGATACGATCATATGTTTGGGATCTATTTCAACATAAGTTTTGAAATTTGTTTTAGTTCCGCAACTATTGCACAAAATTATTTGCCCAGCCCTAGGAATATCTGCTAGAAGTATTTGAAGGATTTGAGAAGATAGACTGCAGGCGCAGTCCACGATGCTATTTTCTTCTTTGAATATGCTCTTCATTATAAGCGCTCTCTCTTGATAAATAGAATGCGAGTTGACTACCAATCTGAAAATATCCATTTCGCCAAACAATTTTTATGACTAAATAATGTTTATTGAACTTTATCAAAATTCTAAGCAGTGGTCAAACGATTTGCTACACACGAGAGATATTTTATCATCGATTATTGATGTTAAACAAAACAAAAAAATTGAAAACGATGTTTTTCTCGATAATGAAGGGTGGTCAAACAAAACTATTTTGTGGTCAAACATAGTCACAAAATGGTCAAACAAACATGTCATTTCCAAAGATTTTTTTCTATTTTATCATCGATCATATTGATGTTTCAAAATGAAAATTCGAAAACAATGTTTTTCTCGATAATGAAGGGTGGTCAAACAAAACTATTTTGTGGTCAAACATAGTCACAAAATGGTCAAACAAACATGTCATTTCCAAAGATTTTTTTCTATTTTATCATCGATTATATTGATGTTTCAAAATGAAAATTGGAAAACAATGTTTTTCTCGATAATGAAGGGTGGTCAAACAAAACTATTTTGTGGTCAAACATGGTCAAAAAATGGTCAAACAAATATGTCATTTGCGAAGATTTTTTCCATTTTGCGGTGCCAACTTCACAGACCTTGTATTAACGTGACCAGCAAAGAATCCTAATCTTAACCCCGTTAAAAACGTATGGAAACTTCTCGCCTCGTCAAGTATATGGAAGCGGAAAACAATGTAGTAGGGTCCAAAATTTAAAAATACTATTCGTGGCGCTTGGAATAAGTTTTCAATACAGCAGCTGTACATTTTAATAGATTGCATGCCCAATAAACTCGTCGATGTCTTTCAACCACTTTCAAACAACGAATTTAGAACAAAATGACTGTAGCAGTAATGGAATGTAGTCCATTTACTAACTGCCCAAAATTTTAGAATAGTAAGAGTTTGAAGTGCAAAGAATTATATCAAACAACTATTGGAAGCAAACAAACTGAAAACGTATATCCATGAATATTCGCGGAAATGTATTGGAGATAAGAACACCAATACGTACTTCTTTAACCCTCCGTCGGGCGCAAATCATCAGACAGATTCCTCAGCAGACTTTTGTGAATATTGTTGTTTGAAAACGAGCACGGAGATTGAGCTCTTGCGTATCTTCTCCCACTACTCTAGGCTATGTTCAGTAGTGTTTTCGACTTTATAACGAGTAGGTGTTTGCTGCAGTGCCACATATAATCTCTTATATGATTCATTGCGCTCGTTGTAAAAATAGCTATTCCCCTGGGCAAAATGTCACAATCGATGAGATGCTTCCTGGTTTCATAGGGAGATGTGCCTTTAGACAATATATACTTTCCAAACCAAACAGGCATGCTATCAAATTGTTTGCACTAGTCGATTCAAAGATTTTTTGTATATTTTTTTATTTATTATTTATAATTCGGAGGTATACCTTGGGACACAGCCCGAAGGACCATTTGAAATAATCAATAAGCCAAAAGATATCATCGAAAGACTTACCGCACCAATATATAATACCGGGCGTAATATAACGGCCGATAATTGGTTTACAGATTTACAACTTGTAAACTTTCTGCAAACACAAAAAATCTCCTACGTAGGTACAGTGGAACAAAATAAACGACAGCTTCCACCAGAATTCCTTTGAACTAAAACTAGGGCAGAAAGGAGAGTGTATTTGGTTTCCAGCAACAAGCTACAATTGTATCCTATGTGCCAAAAAAGGGGAAGAATGTGGTTTTGTTATCGAGCATGCACTTTGATGAATCAATAAATGAAGATACAGTACATGCTCGACAGCCCAACACTATAACATTTTACAACCAAATCAAATCTGGTGTAGATTTGGTTGATAAAATGTGTACAACATATAATGTACAGAGAAACACACGTCGTTGGCCACTGGTGATATTTTTACGATGGTAAATGTTAGTGGCATCAATACACAAGTTATATATTCTGGAAATAGTAATATAATAGTGGATAAGAGGCGTAAATTTTTGAAACAATTGAGTAGTGAACTAGCAGTCGAACAATTGGAGCGTCGAGTACCAAAAGGTAAAGGAATTCCTACAAAGCTCAAAAATAAACTGAAAAATTCATACCTGACGTAAACTTGCAAGCAGACGAAACTGAACCTAACAATCCAGCCACGAATAATAAGAGAGTGGCTCAGTGGTAAAAATCACGTTTCACAATGAGTAGGTCTGGGTTCGAAACTCGACCGCGGCGGAAGCGTAGTAGTTTAAAATCCTAAAATGGATCTGCAACCTTCAATACGCTGCAGGAAGGAAATGCCACTAGGCGGGCCAGGAGCGGTACGGTATACGTGCGTATACGGCTCGGTGGCTGCGAACCCTTACACCGAAAGGTAGAAAGGGTAAAAGATTATATATATATATATAATAAGAGAAAAAGGTGTGCTTCTTGTGTACAAAACGATTTGAAAAGATATACAAAATACATTTGTAAAGGGTGCAATACCTTTTTGTGTTTAAGGCACGCAACAATGGTATGCAACAATTGTTTTGTTTCAAAATGCATTGGTGATGAAGCTGATAGGGAGGACTCTGAATAATTGATTATTTCATTAGTTCTTCGATTTCGTTCACTGTTAATTGTTTAGTTGGTTCTCTTTTTATTGGTTTGACATTTTGTGGAATTAAGTATTAATATTTTCGGAAATGTATAGACATCATTTTGGACCTTTTGTAATACTATAACTATATGTGCAATCTTTAATGTTTTAGTTGAAAGTTATATAAATATATCTTCAAAGCATTCGTATTCAATTTCTTTTTATTTTTATGTTAGTAACCGCAGATTATGTCTGAGGAACGATATGGATCTGGTAGATGCATTGCGCCCAATAGCGTGATTTTTACATTGCGCCCGACGTAGGTTTAACGAATAAATCAATTTACCGACTTTGCTCGATGATTAATGCGAACATATTAACAGTGACGTAAAATGTCGTTACTTTCTGCTGAGTATTTCATTATCGTTGCCATAAAGAAAAAACTAAAATGAAAAATTCAACACCCACTTACAAACGCCAACAATTAATTACCATATTTTACGCGTTTTAAACCGGATAATTGCTTCGAATAGAGTAAATCTATGAATCCAGTTAGTTCAAAGATCTGATAATCCTAAAAAGTTGTCTCGGTATGCAATACCTTTTGCTTTGTTTAAAAAAATTATTGATCGTTCGAGGTGGCGATGTTTTTGGGGGAAAGACGTTCGGTAGCAGATTCAAATTCGCATATTCAAGAATGTTAACTTATTGTTAGAAATGAAATAAAATATCTTAAAATATTTTGCGCTGGATATAACAGTTATGTTGTAAAGTCCCGTTATAATCGCTATTATAATATTGATTTTCCGTTCCTCGGAATAAATTTTGGCAATAAGTAAACTAAAAATAACTTTTGCCTGTCGTGACGGTCATTTTGATTAACATTGGGTAATTTTGATAAACATCTATCTTTTAAGTAACACATGAATATATAATACAACCAAACCAAATGGATGGAACAAATAGCATACACAACCATTTTATTAACATATTCCTTACAAAACCTTTTTGTTCTAACAGCCAAAAAAAAAGAAACATTTGTTTGATGTATTGAATGTTATAACTGATTTTGACTGTACCTATTTAGAGTATTAATTCCAAATATAGAAACCATTTTCTCTCCAAGAGTTGCATCGTTGAAGATACAATGCCATTTCGGGGTCCGACCTGCAGATTAGTCTTACGTAACATTCGATCTTGCGAAGTTGCCAGATTCGCCAAATACCTAGCATTTCTGTATATAAAGTTAGACTTGATTAAACAGTTTGTGGGGATTCTTGCTCATGCAGATGATATTACATTGTACATCCAATGATTGAACCTGAGCAAAGTATGTGAACGTGTTTTCCGCTCATTGTTATAGACTTTTTAAGCAACCACCATGCTGATAACTTTGTTGAACTTCTAAACATCATGCTCAATAACTTGGATGTAACTTGCTTATGTGAAAATTTGGGTGACACCAACAAAGAGCAAGGTGAAAGATTTCATCGGGATATAAAAACAATGGAGGATCAGTACCAGGGAAGATGGCATACACACGCCATGATAGACTACTGCTGTAATTTGCGACTGAGGGAGAATGTTCTAATAATTTTTTTGAATATCCCGCAAAGGAAGCTTCCAAAATGTGAATTAACTTTTCCTCTAATTTTTTTTTTTAATCTTGTTCTGTTTCTTGCCAGTAAGAATGCTCAAAAAATTAAGAATCACGCTATTGTCGTATCTAAAAATTAGAGTTATTGTCACATATTGTACAATACAGTACACCAAATATAGACAATATCAGCTCAAAACAATCCGACATGAAAACATGTGTTGGGCTGTGTAATCGTACATTTTTTGATAACATACATATTTATATGGCGCTAGTTAGATAGTTTCGAAATTGCAGGCGTTTGTGAAAATAGATAAATCAGTGACTTCATCATTTAATATACTAGCGTGTACACAAACTAATGAAAAATCGACCAATAACTTAAAAAATTAAGGCACGTGCTATTTAACAGGAAAAATTGTGAAAAAAATTAAATCAATAGTAAATTAATAAACAACGTACAATTAGTAAATTCTTTTTAATAAAGAAGTAATGGAAAACCTATATATCCAAAATATTCCATAACTACTAGAAAATACAGTAGTGCAAAATGATTTTTCACAAGTTACTGGTTGATATTATCTACAAAGGATTCTATCGTAGAGTTGATCAATATTTATGGAATTCTTTTACTTGAAACACATCAATTAATGTCGATTTCTACTGAAAGATAATGTCTAATAAAAACCATAATTAAAAACTTATTCTTAAACTTTTGTTTCTTAAAGCTTGAAGAAAGTTGTCGATTTCAAAATTAAGCACCTTGGAACATCCCAAAATATTACATTTTCTTTTTAATAACTTGGTTTTCGTTTTCAATCCAATATTCAGTATGAATTACACATAAAACATTAATTCAAATAATATTTATAGCAATAAAACAAGATTTTTTCCTGAGCCCAGTATACTTCTTCGCATGTAGTGGTAAGTAATCAGAAAAAGGGGACCTGCCAATAGACATCAAAACAGGAAACAGCAATTTATTTTGGAGAAGGTTGCTTTGTCGCCTGTCGCACTTAAAGCGTTTTTTAGAAGTAATCCATTGTTATCACATTTCAAGGTCAATGCTGAAGATCGCAGAACTTATTGATAAGACAGTGTCAAAATTGTTCTTAAGAGAATGGGCTTCTCAAGCAAGGAGTTAAACGAAGACGTGATTTCTATTACTATTAAAACCGACTACTATTCCTAGATTTAGGTGCCCTCATAATCATAAGTTCTTCAAATATGGAGACGATGCAGTTAGGTTTTAGTTTTTGTTTCATATGAGGTCAAAAGATGAAGGACCCGTTTTAGTCATAGAGTCTTTAACCCCTTAGATGACACACATTGATTTAAACAAACTTTTTGGCATTGCGACACAAGTGTAATTTTACTGGTATAACCTTATCTTGAAAAATCCCCAAAAGTGGAAGCCTAGTTCCCTGGATACCTCAATATTTCTTGATGGCACGTCTTGTAATTGGTTAATTATAAAGTCAGAACCTGAACTCTGGTTAAACTTAGGAGTTCGTATTGTCACAAGCTGTCCCAATCTCGAACGAAATTATTTTGGGATCAAGGTTCGGATTGCCTCGAATATCTAGAACCTCCAATTCACACGTTTTGAACATGATGCTGTAGAAAAGGTAAAGGCAGCAATATGGTTGAAGTAGAAGCAAGAAAAGAATTTGTATAAAAATTATAGTACTGTTATACGCAAGTGAAAGCCGAGTTCCTAAATAAGTCACTAAACGGAAAAACAGTTTAAGCAATAGAAACAAAACTACTGAAAAGAGCTAAATCACGAGGAAGTGGTAGAATAAGGACTTAAGCAGCGAATGTAGTTAACCTCTCGTTTTCTTCTGAAATATGTATACGTATTCTTCCACTTCAAATAGATTTGGGAGTAATACGATATTTATACTTTATTTTGGCCCAAATCAAATCATTGCGGTTCCCTCACACATTTTATAAAACAGGCTTCTCGAGTTGCCCAAACTAGGAAAAACTCGTAATATAATTCCAACCATCATCATCACTACAGACAAACGACAAACCACCCACATTCGTTTTTAATTGTCTGCAGGTGGACGTTTACCTACATGTGTCTACCATTGCGTACATGAGTCAGAATTTGTGAATTCGTGGAATATATAAAGGCATATATACTACCTAGACGAGACATAAATTATACGGTCTAAAGGTTACCTTCACCTGAAATAAATTGTTGGCCTGACTTCCAAGAAAATTGCCTCTGTCAAGAAATTATATCAAAGGCCTTTATTAGATCATTACACATCAATCATTGAAGTAACAACACACGAATATTAAATCGAAATCAAATTACTCTACCTTTTTATGAGTGAATGTTGACGTATGTACATAAATATATGTATATATAACAGCACCTTTGATGGAACTACGACAGTATTTTTGGGATTTCAAACCTATTCCATTTTTATCATCCCCAGGACATAAATTTGCATTTTTCTTGATCTACTCGTACCTGTAATTTCTTGAAAACTAACCGCTGTTCGAATGGGAAGACGAATGCTTCTTTAGTGTTTCCTACCCCTATCTCTGTCCCAAAATAATCTATAGACTTCTTAATTTCTTCGCAAGGTACTGAAAATACGTCTCAACATCCTAGATTTGAAGATAAGAATTTGTAATGAAGATTTCGTCAAGAAATGACAAAAGTTTACCAAAATTTTAAAACGCTTGTTCTTTTGCATATTACACCGGTCTCTTTATTCATCTTCGTGTCACCGTTAAACTAGCGGAGGAAAACGTTTTCCTAATTGCTGAATATATGATTTATTCCAATCCTTTGGTTGAAGTCTCAATCGAATCAGTCGAAATAGTGTATCTAATAAATGCGTTATCTTTTCTAAACTTCAGAGGATTGTAGATTCTATCTAGTCAAAAGGTAAGGCATGTCAAGTGGGGTGCAAAATATCTAAAACATTTCAAACCGCACATTTTCCGTTGAGATTTTTTAAAGGAGTTTTGAGAATGTGTTTGTATGGAAACTTAATTGTCGATCTATAATCAAACAGCCGTTGAACCTTGAAAAAGTTTCAGTGTGAAATAATAATAATAATAATAATAATAATCTTTATTGTCCAACAGACAGAATCCATTTACAGGACAAAACAATATAGACATTACAGTACAGTGCAAAAGTTAATATTATCTAAGTTATGAGAACAAGCTATTTATTAATCAGTGTAAATTAAAAAGAAAAAACAAAGAAACTAAATATAGACATTGAATATAATGTACCTATTGTAACATTACAATATAAATATATAATAAAAAATAAAAATAGTAGAGGCATGACGGCAAGAATGAAATTATCTCTGAAAAGGGTCATGAAAGTGAGCATTGGCATTTCTGGTCATATGATTTATTGGTGCTTTAAACAAAATATTTGTTCTTGGTCTGGCAACTAGGAAAGTATCAGTAGAACGCGTAGCATAGGTCGGGACCAAAAATCTATGGCAGATAGAAGATAAGGTGAGTCAATTTCATTATTGAAATGAGAAATAATCCAGTTTTTGTTCTATGAGATAACACGAGGGATCATAGTATGGTGAAAATATCTTCCTTTATAAATCATAATGTTCTCCCGTATTATACAGGCTTAATGCAAGTGTTAATGGGAAATCATCGAATTAGACTAACATATTCTTATTTAACAGATGCCAAGTAACAATGTGTTATCAGTCGCATTATTTGATCTACAAGTAGACTTGCTTTAAGCCTTTTCTTCTAAGGAGACGCAACTTTTACATTTATTATTGCTTATTAATAGCAGCGCTGGAAACCCTATACTTGTCCTCCTTCATAGAGATTTTCACTTTGAATGAATACAAGAAAGCAAATCGAATACCAATGACCTCATTAGCGATGTATTGTAAAAAAGCAAGCAATAATATTTTGTTCCCATCAAAGTTATATTTATATAGAAAAGAAGCGAAGAGGTCTTCTTAACCAGTCTGTAAACTGGTGAAAATTGCAAAGTTTCACTCTTCCTTTAATAATGATAAAGCAGCAAACTCATTGAAGTCTCTATGGTGTCATTGACATTGTATTGGGGCAGTCAACTTGCTAGCCCCTAAGGCAAAGATTAATAAAAATAGAACAGGGTCATATACGCACATAAAAAGCTGTTCTAATGGCTCGTTCGGTCCATCATCTAGCGCAGCAGCGATTCCGTAAATTGACGTGGCACAAATAGATAAATGTCGTTTCTAATGGTATAAATACATATTAATTGGAACAGAACTACTGTTAATTAAATCATCTTGCTTCCAGTTAAGCACGTAAATTGAATTAAATTACACATTTATGTTAACAAACAAAAGACGTACACATGCTTATTTATACCATTTTTCTTTATACTAGTAATTAATCAATTGAAGAGTATATAATGTACATTGTTAATTAAACGTGTATTATTAAAATGGCATTTGTGATTTTCTCTTGTACAAGATTCACACGAAAGAATAGATGGTGTCTTAGGATGAAAGATAAACCTCAAGAGCTCGTTATCACGGTTTGAGTCGCGTGGAATATATTTGCGTTAGCTACTTTTAACTCAACGTAAATGAGTTACTTGCTCCCCATTCTTAATCTTTTATTGATCAAGTTTCCAACAAAGTGTTTATTTGGTACTACCACCTAAGTGAAGACAACTTGCTGAAGAGTCCAGATGGTTTGCAGATTTATCTACTTAAGATTACATGTGTTTATGTGTATTAGAACGTATGGATTTGCATAAACCCCAGAGATATATTTAAAACAAAAACGATTTTTCCAACTTGGGAATGCTACATGAAAAAGGGCAATTTAAACAGTCCCATTTTATCCAATCGTTAATCTAGTCAAAAGTGCGTGGCTATTACCACCAAAATAGCCGTCCGATGATTAAAGTAAACTCATTTAATTTTCGTTACGAACTACACGGTTAATTGAATCCGAAAGTATTCGTACTTCAAACAATCGAAGGAATTTCCAAATATTTTGAAACTCGTCCTTAAAGCTATATTTTTAACGTTACCTTGATTCCGACTGTAATCGATTCATTTTGCTCCCGTTATTTACAGATTACGTTTCAGATGCACACAAAAATATACATCCGTGTGTTGTAACTATCGAAAGTTTTTAGTGAAATTGATACAAATAAACAAACAGAAAACGAGGAATGTTTTATATTTACGTATAATTTAAAGCTAATTTTATTTCATTTCTATTTTTATTTTGCGGTACAAATGGTCTAAGCATGTTTTAGATCTGAAAGTAACTTTTTTGTATGTAACACCAAGTATTTATGAACCAATTTTATCGGAACATTCAGGATAATAAAATTTGGAAACCAAATGTTGAAGTTCAGTTTGTTTTTTCATTTGTTTGTTGTTTTCACACTTCGGGTTTATACGGTTGTGATAATGCTTGCCTCGTGCTGGCGAAACACGTGACACCGAATTTATTATGAAACAATTGTGTGGTGAGGAGTTCACCCATGTGATATAGTGTTAGTCTTCACAATACATCATTCTGTATGTTTCTGTGACTGTATACTAACATTTGATTAATTTTTGGGTTGACAGATTAATTACACGTTTTTTGAAATGTCTCGAGTTCACAAGCGATTAGCAGTTCTCCAATTAAACAACTTTGTTGTCTTCTTAAAACAGCTGGCGTGTCCTTTCGTCATACAACCTATCACCTAAATCGTAGCGTGTCAACAATTGTGTAGTGTTGGAAGAAATTATCACAAAAAGGTCAATGTCGACGACAACCTGGTTCAGGACTTCTGGATACCCGACAAAGATCACAAATTATCTTCGTATTGCAGCTTTATGAGACTAGGAAAGGAGGAAAAGAGTGGTTAACAGTAGTGGTACGAAAAATATGCGTGTCTTCGATTTATAAGAGAGTTTTTCTGGACGTGGATCGTACCATGTAGTTTTTTTGCTTACCACTTACACCAAATCATCGTACAGTAAAATTTGAATGGTGTCGCGACAGAACAGCCTGTACTTATGAATCGCGGTTCCCTTTGTGGGCCCATGATGATAGTGAAAGAGTGAGGCGAAATTTAGAATTCTCTGCTGAGCACCAGACTGCTTTTACGCGGAGTGTAATGGATTGAGGTACCATTGTATACGATAGTGGATCATCTTTGGTAGTCATTGCTGCGGCATTGAACATCGATAGCTGCGTTAATAACACCAAATATCGTACCTGTAACAATTGAAGAATCCAATTTTCCAACAAAATGTACACCCACATACTGCAGCAGTTACTAGAATGTACCTACAAGATAAAATCATTACTTTACACACGGCCATTCCGTGATTTCACCTATTGAAGATATTTGGGCAACGATAGGTATAAGAAGGAGCAACTTAGACCACCTTCTAAACGACGTCACATGAACATCCATGAAGTGCGCTCAGAAGAGTAAAGGAGTGTATAAGAAACTGTGATGGCGTTACACATGTTAATCATTTTTATATCTTCATACATATATATATATATATATATATATATATATATATATATATATACATATATATTACAATTATCCTGAAGGTTTCAACAAAATTAGTTTGGATTTTTGTGGAAAACAGTAATTTACATTTTTAAGCTGAATTTTGAGTTATTGGTTTGCTCTGCTTAGTATCCTTTTGTTGTCAGTAGCTTGAAACCCTTGCTATATTACCCTTATTTAAAATCGGAGATTTTAATTCTGTTGGTGTGCCAGCAAGTCCATCAGTGAAGACATTTAAGACTATTGACTTTATAGCCAACTGCAATTGTTTAATTTTTGATGTAATACACCGAGATCCTTAGCGGGTGTGCTTACGGTTGCAATTTTGTTTATATTAAGTCCGTGAGAGCTGTAAATTACTGTGACCGTGGACCATTTCAGTTTTCAATGGCTTCTATCGTAGATTGGATATGTTGGTGTTTATATGTTTTTACTCAATTCGTAATGTGTGCAGTTCTTGTTACTGTAATGGTAAATTCATCTGCGTGTAAAGCATAATTTATATTTTGGTGCTTTAAAGTAGATCCTATTAGTAAAATATGATTCAAGTTTAAAGATCTTGTCTCATCAAGGTAAACTTCATAATTTAATCATATTGTGAGCTTAGTGATCTTGATGCAAGTTTTTGGGTCCGTTCTTCTCCATGTTTTTGTACACGTCCACTTCGTATCCCTTTCCCTTGGATTATTAGTTCAACCCAAAACGAAACATATTGATACTAATAATAATAGTATCTAATAATTGCAATAATAATGATGAGAGAATTGACGAGAAAATATTCAAATGTCTACTATACAGTTGCGATTTGTTTTTCTTCCCTCGTAAACAATATTTTCTGCAGTCAGTGATGCTGATATGGTCATTATATGAAGACCGCATTCGAACAGAAGCAAGTTAAATCTAATTGATGTAACTAAATTTAGACAACTCTATCTAAACGTTGTGCACGATATCACTGTCGATATCGATTAAAAAGTCAATATTTATCTCTGACAGTAATCCCTTCACATTTAAGTAAGTGATTTCAATGGATAGCTGTAATTAATAACAATATACATAATGGACTTTTTATTTTCATTCAAAAATTTTGATTCGGGAACCTTAAAAGTTATTTTGATATTAATGTAAATATTGTTTTCGGTGAGCTGGAACGAATGTTTATCTAAAAGTTCGAATTTTATCTACAATACTTTAGAATATTGTTCTGTCTTGTTCACTTAAACCAAACTGAAAATTTCGTCGTTGAAGCTAAAGCGCCTTTTTATTTCGGTTGAGAAGGCTTTTCGAAATAATTAAAACGGGTAAGAATACTGATGTTTTATATTTGGCTAAGGGATTATAATCATAAACCATCTTTGCGGCGTTGTTATATATTATTATTTTTATTATACTATTACTCGAAGAGTGATGTAAAGAACAAAAATGTAGTCATTGAGGCATGTTAGAATCTTGGAAAAATATCTGCTCTTGGTTCAGTCCGGGAGAACCTAAGAGGATACTTTGGCTTCGTCTGAAGTTACACCTCTTTTTCTTAAAATATTTCAGTCTGCATCTACTTTTTGCATCCGATTTTACATGTTCAGATTCACTTAAACTATTATGATTATTTGCTGTTGGTAATATTTTCTTCGGCGAATATCCCCTATGATATTTTTATACTTCACTTAACCAATATCCAATTTCTTTTTGCATTTTCCGAGTATTTCTTAATAATATCATCCATAAAAATATTGAAAATGTTGAACTTAATCTTCCTTCGCTTTAATATAGAATGTTATAAAACCTTCCGATTTCTTACTCGTAAGTGTGACATAATCGACCTCACACAATATCTAAACGTTTCTTATCACTTCATGACATTTCTATCTTTTAAACTTTTCCATGTTTATATTTCTGGCTTTGTGAATTAATAAGAGGAAAAAATATCATATACTTCCTACTTCAGTCTCACAGTGCTATATTTTCCTAGTACATAAAACTATCTGTTGTTTACAAATGCAACTGTTTAATTTTTTTATCAATGTTCATTTTTGTTTCGGTTTATTTACCGAAAGGTACTACAATTAACGCAGAATATTTTTCTAATCTGGACCATTGCGGCAGGCGCTTTGCAAGAAACGACCTGGGAAATGGAATAAGCGTCCGTTATTTCGACAATACAATACAACAACCCCATAACGCATGAAGAGCGAAGGATGCATGATTTTTTTGGGGGAAAAAATTTAATCAACTAGAAAATGGATGTAGTTAAAGGAAAAAATAAAATAAGAACCACCACATAAGTATTTTGTGTTTATTTTGAAAAAAACATTGATGTATATCTCCATCATCATACACAATCACTCCTAATCACTCCTTGAATTCTTGTAATAAACTATAAACAGAAATTATACATAATAAATAATTTTTAGCGTTTAAGCATAAAGGCACATTAAATTTTTACATGACCACTGTGTTGTACCCTTGCATTCAGGTATTTTGCATCGCAATCTGTTTTCTTACATTTGTAGATGGCAAAGGGTGAGATGATCCTTTAGATTTTTTTGGCTGTAAGCTTTGCTCAAGCAAGCTATTGCTAGGCCGACCTCTTTTGTTTCCATTTGTGTGAGATCCTATATTGCAAAGGTGTCAGCCAACTCATTACGAAACTCACCAAGATTTGGCACGCTTGGAACGCCCTTTGCAATGGCGTTTTTCTTCATAAGAAGCCAAGAATTTACCAAGGTATCATTTGCGGCTTTTGACTCTTATACGGTAGCGAGCTAGGTAGCTATCCAAGTCAACTCCACCCATATGCATGTTGTATTCTTGCACAACTTTTGGATAAGCTATTTCCACATTTTGTTTTAGGCGTTTATTATATCGGCTTATACTGCCTACTGGTTGGGAGCCAATATATGTAGACAATAATGCAACTACCTTGTTGTCTTTCCACACCGTCGCTGTAAAATCAACCCCATCGTATTGAGAAGTTTTTTCTTCAAGTTCCCCTAGGAATCTTAGGTTTCATTAGATCCTTCTTATCCGGAAGTCGACAATTGGGCAATCTATTTTTTTGAACGGTTTCAACGCAATGAAAACCTTGTCTTGATAAGTAGTATGCCAGCGGCAATGAAGTATAAAAATTGTCGAAAAACACTATGTGATTTCTCATCCGTGGTATCACTCTAGCTAATCGTAGGACGACATTATTCGTGGCTCCTAAGTTTGGCTCATCTGCTAGTCTGTTCCTTTCATCTTCTTGACCGGCGTATACTTCAAAACTGTATGCATATCCTGTAAGACTACATAGCACACATAGTTTATAGCCCCACTTATGGGGCTTGTTTGGCAAGTACTGCTTTAAAGAATGACCCATTTTCGTAAAACACATTTGTTCGTCTATTGAAAGGCGTTGATCGAGGGGTATAGATGAAAATGTTGTACTAAGATGGTCTAGGACTGGTCTTATCTTGTGCAGTCGATCGTGATTTCGGTGATCTCTTGGAAGATAATTTTCATTATTGTTGAAGTGCAACGTACTCCTTATGCCTCAAAACGGTTTACCGGCATAGTATTTTTTATTGGTTCATATCCATATTTGTCATGCCAACAAGAACGGACGCTCGGAAAAATGTTGAACTGACATGAAAAGCAAAATTCGGATGAATTTTTAATTCTGCAACAGTTGTAACGAAAGAGGTTGAAGGGTTGGTTTGAGTGGCATAGAGATTACTTTCATCTACAATCATTTGAAGGAAATCGGCGGTAAAAAAGATTAGAAAACACCTATATGGAGTATCCAGATTCGCTTTATCCTCTTCTATAGTGCTAGGCTCATGAGTTATTTTAGAAGCATCATAACAATATTGCTATTTTTTCCAAATAAGGCTGCGTTTATCAAATAAATTCATGAAGTAATCCTGGCCTTCAGTATGGGCAGATGAACCCGGCTCACATTCAATAAGAAGTGGATCACTTTCTACCCCAAATTCGTGCTCAGTGGATTCTTGTTCACCTAGAAGATCGTCTTCTTCCGCCAAATTTTGCAAAATATTGGTAGCCGTTGCGTAAAATTGATCTTCGTCATCATTTTCCTTCTCTAATCAGTCTAATCCATCGTCGGAAACGTTACCATCTTCTAAAGCATCTTCTAAAGCAGCAAGGATTTGTTCGATGTCTTTAGTTTTTAGTGACCGAGACATACTGAAATAATAAAAATGTCATTTAATTTAAAATTACGATAAAATAACTACAACAATACATAGATTATATTATAAAAAAATACAAAATAAATTTACGATTATAGGAATTATACAAAACCGATTTTGCATACTGATGTATTTCTACATCACATACAAAACCAAGTTTTTCATGCATAAATTTATCAGCATTTAAAAAATACATATAATATTAATTTTCCTTACCTTTTTGTATCCAAAAACATTTTTTTATCTATTTTTATATAAATAATCACACTTTTTGACGCGCACCAAAATGACACTATACACAAACTGACTTGTTCCTACTAATGGTTGGCTAAGATAACGGTAAATAGGTTCTGGGGAATCGCAAATGTAAAAAGACATTGCAAATGTTGCCACATTAAGAGATATGAAGGTTTTAAGATGTGATGTAGATCTACATAACTATGTATTTAAGGGTCAAACGAACTGCTTTGGGAATCGTTTTCATATCCATCCCTATTCGCCAGATCTGGGTCTTGGTGATTTTTATCTGTTCCCAAATTTGAAAGAACCACTACGCGGTGTTCGATTTCAGATACTAAATGAGATAAAACTTGCTATAAATAGGTGAATTGCTGAGACTCCGAAAAAGTTCTTTGAGGATGGTTAAAAGGAAAATAGTTTCACCCTTGGGATAAGTGTATTCAATTAAATACTTGAAGCCATACGTAATTTACAATTGGCCTTCAACGAAAATTATTTTAAAATTTCAATATTTACCTACAAAATATAAAAATTATCTATCGCGAAATAGCACAACGGCAATGTACATTTATCTATAATTACATTAAATTTACGTAACAGTTTGATTATTTTCTATTTCAAAACGACGAATAATGTCACTCCCAATTGCATTTCCACAATAAGCAATAAATTACAAACGAGCGAATGTTACGAAATCGTAATTAGTTATGTCTTAATGTTTCCTTTGTTTTGTTTCGATAACATTACATACTTGGAATGCTTCGGAAGAGAACAGACTGTTGAATGTTAAAATCTATTACCTTACACATCTCTCATATTGATGAATTGTTTGTGCGAAGAATCTAAAGATCTTGAGCTGAATGCAAAACGATGAATAATGCAAAACGATTGTTAAATTTCATTAAGAATTGTTTACGTTTTTATTTATTAAACTAATTAAAGGTCATCGGGAAAAATCCTTCAGTCCATTATATATATATATATATATATGTGTACATATATCTACAATATAATTATTTTATAAAGAAGTTTGAGGAAGACACATGTGAGATGGAATTAAATTACATCGAGGAAAATTACTTTAAAAAAGCTGTAGAACAGTTTGATGAACTAACCGTTCTTTTCTATCACTTTCAATTTTCTCATATCCAATCCCGTATTGTCTATTTGTGTTCGCTAATGACTTTCTTAAAACCCATTAAGTCCATACGTTACTAAGCAAATACATAGATACACATATACATGCAAGTACTTATATAAAATGTATATAATCGACAATCTCGCTTTATTTATTTTGACGTTGCTCATTCACTCACTATTTACGTTCTGTGCTAAACAACTAAGCGTGTTGAACTTCACGGAGCGTAAACTTCATAAATGTTGAGACGGTAATTTAGTGTCTGCCAGTTAATAAGTTGGTAAAGTGTTTAATTGGAGATAAACAGATAAACGATCGAGAAATGGTAAGAACGTCTAGAAAGCTAATCGTGATTAGGTTCCGTTTCGAAAAGAAAACTGTTTTTCAGTGAGTTGCATTAGTTTTATTGGCGTTAGCTTCTTAAAAATGAGATTCTTATGATTCAGGTCGCTACGTTTTAATGGTTACATATTTGTTTTCGTTTTCTTACTTGTTTTATTCTATTAAATCCTAATATCTTAATACTATAGGATATGGTCTTAGACTTTGTAACAATTTCAGTTTTGACCACACAATTTTTATTCCGATTATACCAGTTAAGACACTGAAAATCCTTGGCATTTTCCCACCAAAATACAATGACTTTCATATAAAAGTATCCATCAGTAGTAATATTCAAGGGAATAATATCTTACTTATAAGTAATTTAAGTTACAATTAGGTATTTAGTTGTCTTCACATATGTACACGAAATATTAAGAAACAGTGATTTATATTCGAAAATATAATTCCATTTTTTTAATCACATCTGCATTAAAATTACCTCACAAAAGTATTAATAAGCTTCCAGGTTAAACAATGGAGAATCCCGAATTTTAACATGTTAAATCCGGTATTGCTTCTCTTACTTCCTAGCAGTCGTCTGCTACTTATTAAATGGAAAACATCGATGTTAATTACCTTTAATTAAAAATGGGGCGTAAGAACTCCGAAACAACATGACATGAAGAATGAAAATCTCTCAATCAAAGTGATTTAATCGGCAAAAGTAAATCTGTGCATCTCTCATTAGAAACTATAAAAATAATACTATTGTAAAATGAAATTGGTGCCTCTCCTATGGAATTAAACAAATACGCAAGAAAAGCAGAAAATGTAGAAGATTTTTGAAAAAACATGGATTTAACAATCGAGTTGTTCGAAATAAGGCTTTTAGAAGGAAGGTAAACAGACAACATTAATGTTGACAAAAATCAATAGCGGATTTTTAAAAACAGAACTAAATACCATAATCAACATTGTATCAAGTAATGGTTTCTGTCAACACACACCATTAGATCTCTAATTAGCAACAAACAGAAACAACTGGCAATCCAACTAATTTACCCAAAAATAGAAAAAGTAGACAAGAAATGCGCGATTCTACTATACTTTGGACCAATTTCAGACAAATTGTCTTACATCCTATCCAAAAACAATCTCCAGGTAGCTTTTAAACCCCACCAGAAACTTTCAAATCTTTTATTTAATGCCAAAAAGAGTATACCGCCACACCGACAATCAGGAGTTTATAAGTTAAAATGTGACAAATGCAATAGCTGTTACATAGGCCAGGAAGGCCAGATAGGAAGAAGTTGCATTACACGATTCAAAGAATATACCATCCAGAAAACAATATTTCAATTTTGTTAATCACTTCTCAAAAGCACACATAAATTTCTCGAAACTAATAACAAAAATAATACACACCCCATCGAAGAGCCGCACACTCAATGTAATAAAATCAATAGAAATTCACAAACACAGCACGGATAGAGGGATTACCTTCCTTAATGACCAAATAGACCTAATGACGTCTCCATTGTTTAACCGATTCTGAGTATTTCTGTAATATAATCATACATTTAGTTGGAATCCATACATACTAGATAATCCTACTTAATGACCAAATGTACCAAATGGTCCTCCTCGTTCCGGGGTTTAACTTATTTTAAGTACGTTTTTATATAAAATAAAAATAAAATAAAGTGATAGTTTAACAAAGTAATGTTCTCATTTCATAACTGATCACTAATGACGTACTATCACAAAATAACGGATAACTCAATCTCACATCTGATGGAAAAAGTTTAGTATGGCGCAAGCCAAATACAGAAATGAATTTAATTAATCTAGGAGCAACTCTAAAACATGGTAGAGGATCAGTGCTAGTTTAGGGATGTATACTTGCCAATAGCGTTGGAGATTTAATATTTATGGATAGAACCATCGATAAATTTAAATATCTAAATGTATTAACAGAAAATGTAAAGTCAAGTGCTATAAAATTGGGTTTCCACAATGGATCAAAACATGCGGCATATATTGTAAAAAAATAGATACTATACAACACACATGTAACGCACTACACACTTACCCAACACCTCCCCAAAGTTCAGATATAAATCCTATAGAAAATCTGTGGGTAGAAATCGAAAGGAAGCTAGCAGCACATGAAATAACTAGTAGGGATACCTACTAAACGAAATTTTCGGAAGTATGGAACAATATTTGAATGATTTGCTCACATCATTAACATGTCCGGTTCTTGCCAACGCCGATGATTTGAAAATTTATCTTTCGATTGTAACTTGGAATGATGTCTCGTGTATTCGAAATCATTTAAATAGTATTACGAATTGGTGTACCAAGTTCAAGCTAAATTTAAATGACGTTAAATGTTGTTATAACATCTACACAAGGAAGCAAAATGGAGGTGATTAAGGATCTGGGTATTCTATTCGACCCTCGCCTAACTTTTCTTCCCATATTATAAATGTCTCCACATTATTTCTATTTGCAGTTGTCTGTCAAAAAGGTTCAGCGACGATTTATTAAGTTTCTTTACAAAATTGATGGCATTTACCACCAGAAAAATATTGATCACGATTCATTATGGCATCGTCATGGCTTAAACTCACTACGTTACCATTGTGAGATATATGGTGCCCGATTTATCTGGAAGCTGGTTCATACTTTTGCTGTCTGGTTTGGACTTCAAGGTGCCACAATTGCCTACACGCACTCCAACAGCATTTGCGCTACCGCTACCAAGTACCAACTCATCTTGCGAAGATGTACAGAAGAAGAGAAGTGCCAATCTCCAGTACAGTGATATATTTGTTTGTCAATTTTAATGACTTGGTGTAGTGTTATATTTATTTTGTATATTATTATTTGTAATTTTTCGTTTATATGAACAATTTTATTTACTGATGTCCTGTAATTGTGTTAAACTGTTAGACATTAAACATGAAACATTAGCATTAAAGATTAATATTGTTCCCAGCCTGACAATAAAATTAGTAAAAACTATGCAAAAGCTTCTCCAAACACTAATCAATTCGATAGGTAGCTCAACAAAATATTGAGACAATCTAATATTCTTCCATAAGCAATTATCAGAAAAGTACGTATACTTTTGTGAGGTATCTTAATGGTGGTGAACTATAATAGTTTTCATTTTTTAAATAAAAATTATTTTCTCTTCAAATTATGTGTATAAAAGCGTTTAGGTACATATGTATAGAGTAAAATAAATGGTTAATTCTGAGTTAGAATTATTTATAGCAAATTTACTTTTCTTAGATAATACTGCTAATGGTTTTTAGGAGTATGAATACCTATGAGAGTCACTCTATATATCGCGAAATAATTAATTGTGTGGTGAACGTTGTGCCGACGTATCACCACTAACATTAACGTTACATTTGTCAAATGGGATAGAATACATTTAGTTAAATCGTTTTCCATAAATTGAACATCCAACATGTTAATTTATTTCCAATCTACTGAATTGGTTATTAATATATTGTTACGTACTTCAAATTTTCATTTTTGTACATTAGCCTTTGTTGTTAAATAGTTTTAGTAGCTTTAAGAGTTAATAAACCACACAGGCAAATAAGTACAGATTATGAAATGATTTTATCTAATACATAAAAAGTGCTTAAACCATAATCACTATAGAATATATCGAATTTTCTGGTACTTACGGAATTAAAAATATTTATAACTTAAAAATACAAATGCTATACATACACACATACACGAGGAACACCAAACACAACACGAAAATGTCTTGGGTTCAAGAACATCTAGTGTTTTTTGTTTTATAAAGATTTTTTTGTGGGAGTGATCCTTTTTATCTCTTCCTAAAGTAAAAACTTTTAGGTGGTCAATTATGTATTTATTATCTACAAATTTACAGTGAACTGCAAAATTTATTCATTGTCCCAAAAAAGACTTTCGTTCATTTCTGCAATTTACCAACATTCCTTTTTAGACTTTATTGTTCTTTTTATATTCAAACTCTATCTTAATATCAATTATAAAATGCTTGCTGTGTTGCTAACCTTGTTTGCATTTCAAGCATCATATCAGGAGGAAAACATTTTGGAAGCTATCGTAGGTGTCGTATTTGACGCTCCAGTTATTTCAAACACGCAACCTTTTGCAATTCGCTCGATATATTAATTAGAGTTAGTTTTTTATCTAGTTCATGTTCCCCACACCAGTGTAGCATAAATTACGATAAATATCAGTACCTTGACGTATATTCAATATTTATGTATATCTTTTGTGATTTCATTCCCGACGTAGGTACATATTTTCCAGTTTTCTCTTGCAAGTCCACAAGAGAATTTTTGAAAGAAAAAAATAGTAATAAAAGGGCCGCAGCGGCGTATCTGCTGATTGGATGCTTGACGTGTTCTATCATTAGCTTCCTCGTTTCCAATTTTTTTGTAAGGGACATGTTCTAGTGTCCAGAGCAAGGATGCATAACTGGTCGATCACCACAGGCAACAAACAAGAAAGCTTGATGGTCTCGTAGAGATGAAATTTGGTAGATATGTCAGTGGGCTGTGAAAGAATCGTAGGGGAGCTTGTTAGTCATTTCTGCTCAAGAGCAATAGTGAGATCAACTATACAGAGTGTTCCACGGGGACAAATCCTATAAGCCGTATTGTAACAAATTATGGGAAATCAGATCTGTCATTGTTGGATAGGATTGGTATACAATTACCGGTGGAACACGCTGTAGTAGTTGATCTCAGTGTTGCTCTAAAGCAGAAATGACAAGTGGCAACAAAGCTTGGAAAAGAAAAGGATAGTTAAAAAAAAGGTAAAAATATCATAAGGGTTTGCAAACGGCCAAGCATCCGATGGTACGGGTATGCCTTCAGAAAAGAAAAGAACGATTCGATAGGAATCCCTGTAGAGACGAGGACGGAAGGAACACCTAAGACCAAATGAAAAGAGGGAGTAGAGAAGGACCTAAAAGAAATGCAGATTATAATCAAGACCGCCGTTTCAGAAAGAAACAGCAAAGAATTGAGAAAACTATGTAATCAAGCAAAGGCACACCAGAATATAGGAAGAGCATAAGAACTGAAATGCGTACCAATCCGCCACGACAATGGATTTTGAACAGTTCATATGAACAGCGACTATTACTATTAACAATATTAATACATTGCATGTATTTAAAAGGATCCAATTTGGCATAATAAAAGTAACAACCATTTCATTTGCCGAGAACTTGAACAGAATACATGGAAAAATTTGGCATTATATGCTTAAAAGTGGTCCAGTCTAAATAGGTATATACAGAAGTACTTTGTTGAACCCATCGAATTTCGCTTTTTTGAGATATAACAAATTCTTGAAAGGTGTATAAATATGTATATTTTTGTTACAAATAATACCATGAATATTTTATTTATTTCAATCAAAAACATTTGGTGAACTAATTTAATATTTCTTAACTTTCTTCATCTTTCTACTTCAATTCTTCTCACTACACAGCCGACATGATTTTCAATTCCTTTACATTCCCCTACATTTTCTGTTGTTTTCAATCCAGTTCCGAATTTTCTTATTATTTAATTTATCTCCTTTTTTGGCTCTGACTTCTAGTTCTAACTTTGTTTTGTTTGTTTGGCCATCTTCAACTTGAAATCTTGTTTGGTATTATACACTGGCCTTGTTTCAGTTGATTGAATGCTTTTCTAAACATTAACAAAGCAGGATACGATCTTTTACTGGGGTAAGGTAATTCCTCATACAACCAATGCGTTTCTTGATGAAAATGAATTTTCGAAACAGCCATTTACTACTACCAAAGGGACGTGGCTCGTGACATTTAATACGCTTTCTTGTCACCTTCGAATTCATTCTTCCATTCTTTTATCTTACAGGGGAACGTCAAGGTTGTGAATAACGGATTTTGATGTGTCTCGAATATGTTATAGAGGGACCTCCCACGAGTAGCTTGCTACCAGCTTTTGTAGCCATTTCCCTAGTTCTCGAGAAAATAATAAAAGTTTTCCTAACGGACTTTATATACCGTTAATCTTAATAAGTTTCTAAAGAAGTGAGTATAGTCCAGCGGTTAAGTTCCAGGCCTACTACGCCGGCGATCCGTGTTTATATCCTGCTCTTGTAGTTCTTTTTTTCTTAATCTTATTGCATATGATATTAACAAATATATTTAATTTCATGCAAAATTGTTCAAAAATAATATTTTTCGCCATGTTAATTTTATTAATAAAATCATGATATTTAAAATCGCTTAAGAAAATTAAAGGGGGTTTTTGACACAAAATGGTGTATGCTGTTTCCTTGTGGGTAAATTCGGCTGTTTCTTCAAAAACAACATTTAAGCGTTTAGAAAATTATTTGACTTTTTTTCTTTAAATGCTTTGTCCAATTATTACTTTTTGCTCGACAGAAACTGAATCATCAAAAAGTACCAAACCCACTGCTTCTTCGGTGAGATACCATAAATGCCCACAAAAATTCTTTGATGTTGCTTTTGACATGTTTTCACTTATTTTATTATAAAAATAAAGGTTGCTTAAAAATATCAAGTCCTGGGCCGATGCTTTGTAGACAAAAGGAGCATTACAATACGCTTTTATCTATATCCTTCACATAAATATGCAAATATCCTTCAATCCCTGCAATTCCGCCCGAGTCAATTTTAGTTTAAAATATAAAAATAGTTTAAATTATGATCATTAGTGATAAAACGGTTTAATTATAACATTTAATTGTGAAATTTAAAATACACATCATGCAGCACATTTGCTTCTGATTAATTTTATTAATAAAGTTAGTACGGCGAAAAATGTTTTTGAACAATTTTGCATGAAATTCAATATATTTATTAATATCATATGCAATAAGATTGACAAAAAAAAAACTTCAAGAACGGGGTTTGAACACGGATCGCCAGCGTAGTATGCCTGGAACTTAACCACTGCGCTATACTCACTTCTTTACAAAATTATTAAGATTAATGGTATATAAACTCCATTAGGAAAACTTTTGCAATTTTCTCGAGAACTAGGGCGAATGGCTACAAAAGCTGGTAGCAAGGTACTCGTAGGATGTGTCTCTATAACATATTCGAGGCACATCAACATCCGTTATGCACAACCTTGACGTTCCCCTTGTTAGACTTGGTTACCAATAGACCAAGCACTTGAGCATTATGCTCATTGTACCGATTCCCAATAACACTCTCACTTCCGTTTGAGCAATCCCGTTTTCTCCACGAGGTAGGCTATCTTAGTCAAGGATAGGCTGCAGTAGATCTTTGCCTAAATGCTTCCGCCTAAATCCCTTCAGTTCCTCACAGACGCAGATAACATGCATGCTGGTTTTCCCGTGCTCATCACCAGATATTTATGTAAATAAACTTCACCTATAAAATATATTCATTGAGAAAGTCTTTCTATGTGTGGACTTGTGGTTTCTTCAGCTGCTTCCCTTTTATAACTGTCATTGTTAATAACTCAACTTGCTAGAGCCAATCATCAAATGAATAATCACCAAAAATGACACTAACCTGTATCAATAGGTGCGCACCACACAATTATTCATTTATCCGGGACATATGCTTCGCCAATCGTATCTTACCGAATCAAAAATGTCTAATTGAGAATCGAGAATATACATAGACTTCAGTACGCAAGATTTAAATTCATGATCAATTAAATTAGGTATAAAGTTTCAATCACAACTTCCGTTTTTCATGCTTCCAAAGAAACCGCTTAAATATGGTAAAAGATATATTGTGCAGTTAATTGTGTATTCAGAAACGTGAAAAAAATAGATCCATTAGCATTCCTCGAAGCAAAACACGAAATAGAAAGACGCTCTTCGGATTCCAAGAAAAAATCTTTCGTTTAAGCGTCCAAAAGTCTAAATTATACATTAGGGTTTGAAAATAATGTTTCCTGTTGCGTTACCAGCGGAAGCTATCCGTCGATACCTGGGATCATTAATAATTCGCATTCAACTAGCGATTTTCTCGGAAGAGACTACCCTCCACGCAATAATTTATGCAGGATGACAATTGCATGTTGCTTTTCTAGAAGGAGAATGGCTAGATAGAGATCTTTACTTATTAAAGAAGCACATTAACTCAGATAAGTTTCACCATACTTAACAACGTATAGCTAGCTTACAATAAAATGTGTGTACATAATAGAAATGTGTATTTCACATGTGCAATGAACACAAACGCAAATTGTTTTTATACGCGTTCTTTGTTTTTAATTTAAATATATGGCGCAGAGTTGGGAAATAATAAACACGATAACGATAACGTTTTACGAGGCGGAAAATTGTAAATTGTAAAAATCTCCATAAGTTTAGATTGACATTTTATGGAATTTAAACAAAAGGGAGATGAGGTGGAAAGGTTTTATACTACTTGTGCCATTTTAAAATAACCCTGTTGTAACACCCACACGAGAATTACAGAATTAAATGCGCACATTGCGGAATACCCGATTATTGGATAAAGAAACTATAAATAATTGAATTTATATTTTATGTTATTTTATGTATGAAATGAAAACCCCACTAAATGTCGAAGCGATTTAGAAATAATTAATATTTAAAAGTTTTGTAGATTATACTCGAATTATTAGGAATCAATGCTAGTTAGGATATACGAAACTTATATATTTAGAGAGATCCAGGAAGTTTTATCTTTTATAATCTGTAATAATCTTCATATACACTTAGTACCGTGCACGAGAATTGAAGTTTCTATCTTAAAGTTGTGTAAGGCACTTAATCCCGTCGTAAGAAGCAAATATAGCTCAGCTCTCTGGATCAGCAAACACGGGACGCCCTGCTCTCTATCGTTGGGAGGGTCCCGTATCAACTTTTCCAAATTCCATCTCATCCCTCCAACTCCACCAAATCAGGGAAAAAGCGAGTGAACTACGCCCAATTCAACTAGCAAAAGAAAACCCCCGGTTCTATCGGGGTGCTTCGAATTCCATCTCATCCCCTGAACTCCACCCAATCATGCAAAACCCACACTGTTCAATTTCACCCAACGTTTTTGTAATAATAAAAAGTGTAAGATTTAAATATTAATGCAACCGCCATTCCGGGATTAAAAAACAATTTTTGCTTCTTACGAGCAAACTAAATATCTGAAACTACTTTCAGGTACAGAATTTCTTGTACAGAGGATTAAATGTCTCGACATGTCCGACAAGTAAGATTTCGATGTCAATGAGATAATTTTGCAACAAATTAAAGTAGTAAAACTCTCGCGAAGAACGAAGTTTGTTTTTATTATCAAACAGGTACTGAAGAAATCTTTGCAAAACACATATTCGTAATATACCTGTTTGAAAAGAATTGATTTCTGACTCTGAGCCGATTGAATGATATGCTATGTTGCAAATTCGTTTTGTTCCTTTTCTCGTTCGAATCGTTATAGGATTAAGCAGAAAATGCGGTAAAAGCAAAGAAATAAGCGTATTTGCAGAGATACAATTACTAAAATGCTTGTTTGAAATTATACACAAATGTAAACACGGAAAATTCAAATTAAGAATGAAGTGTGGAACTGGGGATCGATCAAAAATTGTGTAGATATTTCGGGGTGTTCCCGAATTTAAATCTTAGCATCGCAAAATTGGGCACTACAAAACTACTTGATTTGGGGGAAAGAGCAGGAAAGGGAAAATGGCGTAAGGAATGACGAAATAAGTCATTAAATCAAGAGTCAAGTGTACCAAAAACAGAGAAAAAAATTGTGTGCTCATATATTAACAAAAAAAAAAAAAAAACAATTCACTGGTCAAAACAAAAACCGGGCCTGAAAGAAAAATGGGAAACTTCGAGGAAGAAGGCTGGATAGAAAGGAAAAATGGCGAACCGAAGGGAGATGAGTACGGTTGAGATGAAAGTACGTAGTAGCTGGAAGGACCGAAAGGCAGAATAAGCATTTAAATTCATATGTTTATTTATTATGTACTTTTAGTTCTATTAATAGGCAAAAGTGGTAATTATGTAAAATGATATGAGTAAGTTATTGGTAGTACCGTAATTCTAAATAAGTAGTTTCTGTATGTAGATGATAATTAATCATAATATAAATTTTTCTGTGACTTTAAAATCGCGACATCAGCATTAAACACGATCTTGAGCCTCTTGACCATTGGTACACGTTAGTGAATTAGGGAAAACGTTGAAAATTACCAACGGCAAGTCAAAAGGAAGAATCGAGGGTGAGCACATGCTTCATATATTTTATATTACCTGTGATAGTTTGAAGGGTAGAACGAAAGAAAATGTTACGAACGGGTAATTTTCATTTACATAATTTTATGTGTTTATGTGGTAATCAGACTTGGGCGTTACCAATTACTTTTCAATTACCAATTACATTAGGTGTACCAATTACCAATTACCAATTTTACCAATTACCAATTACTGTAATTAGTAATTGGCAAATATCAATTACCAATTACATGCAATTGGTAATTGGCAATGTAATTGGAAGTAATTGGCAAAAAGTAATTCTAATTACACAAATGGTAATTACATTTTAATTTTTTTCCTTCACATAAAGGAATTTTTAAAAGTGGTTCATTCACTGAAACATTGAATATATCGAAAAAAATATAGAATAATGTTCTCGGCTCTTCTGTCATTGGCCGCATGCATTACGTGATGGTGAAATAGAGAGGGTATAGAAAAGGGGCGTGAACCTGAAATCAGAGAACCTTGAAATGAATTGAAACGTTATATTATTTTGTGAAAATAAGATATTTAGTTTCAGTTGGCATTTTTCTATTTTTTCTTTTATATATTGTGTAATGGAAGATTTTTGTAATTATTGTATTTCTTTTAATACATACTTTAAAAGTAATCATTATATTATTTTCATCAATTACTCTAAATTTCAATTACATTTTACCCATTACATGTAATTAGTAATTGATAATCGCCAAATACAAATAACATGTAATTGGTAATTGTAGTTCATCAATTGCAAATTACAAATAATTGGTAATTGGCAGTCACCAATTACAAATTACATGTAATTGGTAATTGGATTTGACCAATTACAAATTACATGCAATTAGTAATTGATGATTGCCAATTACTAATTCCACGTAATTGGTAATTGGCCGTGTAATAATTACAAAATGTAATTGGTAACGCCCAAGTCTGGTGGTAATTACATAACCATATTTATTAAATTTAATTACACACAATTACAGTGGAACCTTCCAAATCCGAAATTAAGGAGGCTGAGAGCATTTCGGATAAGCAAAAATTTCAGATATCAGGTTGATATTATTTTACGGCAATGAATGTATGTACAATATACACCAAATTTAACTTTATACTGTTTGTTGGGCAAATAAGTGAATTGTATGCCACCTGGCGCCGAGACTTGTTTCACCAGAAGCGTAATCATGAGAAAAATTGACCAGCAAGTTGTTTCAGATATCGCGAATGTTAAACATCCGAAGTTCGGATATGAGAGATTTAACTATACCTACATATGTATTTAAGAAACTTTCTACGCTTTAATTAGCTAAAATAAAAGCTCACATTTGCAAGCATTTTCCTATTTATTTGTGAAACTTGTAAGTATATTTAGTGAACTTTGAACAGATTCTGACCAGTCACCAAAGTAAATTCAGAGTTCTGAATAGCAACAAATCTATATTTTATTTAGTTTTCTTGCTTATCTGATGCGTTAAAATGATAATGGCTTCGTCATTCACGGAGTTACTTATTTGGGAAACTGCATTTTCCGTGTACTTCGAACAGACACGCTGTGACTAGTCACCTAAGTACATGTCATTTTAATTACCGCTTTGACGGAAACGAGGTTACACATTTTATTTTATTTTTCTAAATTTACAAGGGTCGTATTTTCCCCAGATTTGTTTCTTTTGGAAATGATGTGTACTTTTCTTGATTTCTTTCTGAATATATGCTTGAATGTTGTGCTCGAGATTCATAATATTAACATAGGAGAAATCAAGGGCTTCAGGAATATTTAAGATACTATATCGCTAATATCGAAACTAGTTTAATTTTCTAATACATATCAATCCAAATACATTAGCTGTTGCCATCTTGCAATCGATATGAGATGGTGGAGTGCGCTCCTGTAAAACGTCCTTAACCAATTTTCACGATTAACGATTGATTTCGCAGTCGAAATGTGTATTTGGAGTTCACCAAAGAATCGGTGTGGTGCAGGTAAGAACTATTCTTTTTCTTTTTAATTCTAAATCACCTATATTTCTAAATTTATCTCTTTAGTTCGTCCGAAATTACATTACTTTTCTACAAAAATGAAAAAGAAAACTTTGTATTACATGAATCCCAAGCCGATACATTTATAAAGGCATTAATTCAATCTAGGTAACAAAGATTTAGAAGAATTTGGCCCTATGAACCCAAAGCAAACTAAAATCTTTGCATATCCTTCTTCATGCCTTCTATTTTAATGGAAAGACTATTTGTTGTTATTGTGCACGCTATCACATTAGCTTATATGTAGAATGCTAATTTCTGATTGATAATAAAGAGCAAAAAAGTTATCGGTGTTATTACATATTACGTTTTGATATAGATTTTGCTAATCGTTCGTTTGCAGATTTCACGTATTGCGACTTAAAGTGATTTCTTCTCATAGGCTTTATTACCAATTATCTTCAAATCCCTTATTCATCATTAGTACTTTTAAAACACAGTATTTGTTACTAATTTCAAAAGTTCAAGGTGAATTGCATAGAACCAGCGCGTTGTAGTGAATTAGAAAAAGGCTTTGTTACTATGTATTTCATGTTGCAAAATTCAACAAAATTATAATTTACTCATTTATAATGAGAGGGAACTCGCATTCTGATAAACTATTTTCAAGAAAATATGTTAATAACTTTTTAAATTCAATTCGTAAAAAAACAGGTATCTTTGACTGATGTTATATGTATATATGCACGCAGAAAATGCTATTTATTACCTTGTATTGATTCGATTAGTCATCAGACATTTATTTTGCAGAGGATATCTTAAACTTAATAACAATGAAAAGTCAAGAAAGCTAAATAATAAAAGATATTAATGGTAGTTGTATTCTAAGGATCAAGACATAATTTATAATTTAGTAGATACAGCAGCAAAGCAAGAAAGCGAACAATCGAGCCTGACGGATTAAAAATAAAGGGAGAGAGGAATTACTGTTTTGTCATAATCAGATCAGTTATCAAAATTGTACTTTGTACAGAATATTTGCTATCCAATCTGATGATTGGGGGAATAAAGAAAATCAGGTGATAAAATGGAATTAATGGCACTTGTAACCCCAAAATGGAGCAACATATTCTACGATGCAATTTATAAGTTGATAGCCAGGATATTAAAAGAGAATGAAATTCTTATAAAACACAAAAAGTTCTAATAAATAGTGACTTTTGGGACTACTTCGAGTGACGCAATCACCAACCAGCAACCTTTGGAGAATATTTCGCATTCAACCCAAAAAGCAATTATAGAAAGGACCAAAGACGGAAAGTAATAAAAATTTAATCAATAGAACGCATTTATTTAGAATTGGGCAATATTTTATTCATTTATGTAATTGAAAATTTGATAGATCCGATACAAAAGCAGAATACATAAATTTATTAGATACGATAGACAAAATGGTTGCGAAAAAGATTAAGAAAAGTAAATAATGCAATGGAGGTAATTACTGGGTTTTCAAAATGGACCCAAATTTTTTCCAAAATGTTATTGATAATTTGATAGATACCTAAGATACTAAACGACGTCAAATGTCTTAGAGATAAAGAAGGATCCACCCGATATTGATTAAATTCTCAAAGATTGTAATTAATTCATAATTGTTCACCCCACATCTTACCATAAATAAATAAATTAAAGAAGGACGCTTAATGATACATTAGTCATAATTATGTCTGCTGTCTATAATGTCTATTTGCTGTTGACATTGATTTGAGTAATTACTGAAAGATTCGAAACAGGAATGCGTATTGATTTTTTTATTCAACAGCTACATCTGTCCTAGTTGATAAGAGAACAGGAATAATTGCACCAAACGATATGATTGATTGACAGAGAATTGAAATGTTAAATGCACAACAATATCTTCCATTGTGGCTTATTGATTTCCAATTTCATCTTGCTTGTTTGACGTCCTTATCGACTGTTTGTTTCCAATTCTATAACACGTAGTCTTGCCATGCAATTTTGGGATTTTAAGAGTTTTACGTAACAGATATAAATATGAATGATAAATATTTAATGTTTCAATATTTAATTTTTCTACCTGTACGCTTATAACCTATTTTTAGACAAAATTTCTTGTTTGTTTAATGTCTTTATCGATAAAACGTGATACGCTATCAAGTGAAATATAAATACCTGTAGGTACGGCTGATTTTTATATTAATATACAGTACGGCAATTGTATAATGGTGTGTATAATAAAGGGTACATACCTGTTTGCTCTCAGTTTCAATTGGAAGCGGAAGATGCTTCTCTTTCAAATTCGTCTTAGGATCCACTACGATGGTTTCTGTCTTTGCATTATCAAGTTCTATGGCTTCGTCAATAGCAATTCCACAAGCACTATCCACATTATTGTCCGAAGCATCTTCATTGGTTTGATGTCCATTGGAATCAGAACCATTCTCTCTGGTCCCACTGCTATTGCTATCTTTCATGTCACTATTGTTACTGCTCGTACTGGAGCCAATTCTGCTCCTCCTCAATCTATGTGGCATGTCTTTCTTAGGTGCTTGAAAATCAATAACCATCGAGAAGATGTTCTTCTTAGCGGACGTCGTCGGCGGTACAGGTGGTTCCGGATCTTGGACATCGCTCAGGTCTACGTAAAATCCCAACGGTGCTTTATGCAGAACATCCACCGATTCCAACGATTGCTCATCATTTTCTATATGAACTATGGAGTTGTAGGGTGTGTCAGGTGGACTACATTCTGGCATATGCACCGTGGAGTATTGGGGTATCGACGTTTGAAAGAGGAGAGCACCCTGGCGACGTTCCTGGCTTCTCCTCTCGACCTCTCCGTTTTCCAAACTTTCAGCATTGTTATCGGAGCTGGTATCCAAAAAACAAGCGCTCAATAATTGCTGGTTATGGCGCTGCTTTTGTTCTTTCGTACGGCTACGACGTTCTTCATCACTTCCCAAACCCGAGTCCATCTTTTTGCATGTTCCTCTTCACGACGGATAATTAATACCTGCGATGGAACGGTCCACGGAATCCCTCACGATCGCGAATTTTTCAACTTCATCGTCAACGCACTTTTCAATCTTTTCAATCTACCGAACGGACTTCCTTTATCGAAAGCTTTCACATTATGTTATTCGGCAAACTCCTGGCTACTGAATGCGTGTTATACAGCGGCCATGAAATTATCGACTACTATGAACGGCGGTGATTACGAACTGTAAGGTTTATGCGCTTGCGTTCAACATTCCACCACGACACGAGGAATTGAACTGTCTTCTCGGATCGGTCAGAGCATCCGACTTGTCTCGGTAGAATTTTATATTTTGGCGGGGCAAAACACTCTCCACACTTTTATAAACTTTTCGCCACCGTTGATGAGATTTGAGATTAGTCATTGTTAAAATATTTGCCTTTTAAACGCGCTTTTAGACAAGTCCAGAATTCATGTAGGGAGATACCAACAAATAATTATGTTTGCAAATAGTTCAAATATAGTTACATATCTGTAGGTACACATTTAAAAGGACATTTTCATATAGAATTCGACTGGAACTCATTGTCAGTTGCCATTAAACAGAAATTGACTATCGTATGACGATACAAATTACGACAGTTTAAGGAATTTTAATTTAGTAAACGACTATACGACGATAACGTCGAAATGAAAATTTTGGAAATACTCAAAATATATCTAAGAATTTCATTTCATAATTTCCTTTGTATCCGCTTTAAAAGGAAGATTTATCATCGAGAATTTAAACTTTGATAGCGATTTAATAAAATCTAGTCAAAATACATATATCACAATTTCGTTCAAGGTCTGCAAATTGAAACTGTTATGGCGTATACAATTAGAATTCTCGAAAACTCTACGCATTCCAGTGCTTTGTTAAAACATGTGCGTGATTAGATTCTTTTCTTGTTATAAGCAATGTATGTAGTTGTACTGCAAATTTTTTTATCTTTCGGATATTGCTATGGTCTTGGTAAAATACTTAACGTTTCGCTGATTCTTTAGTAGTAATCTAAACTTAGATAACTTTTGAAGAAATAATAATTTAAATTTGGACAATTTCTGAAGAAGTCGCAATCTAAATTTGTACAGGTTCTGAAGAAACTAGCAGTCAAATATCATACAATAACAATAGATACACGATTCAAAAAATATGTGGCACATTATCGTTACAGTAGAATAGATTCAGTGAACCATATGAACGACACAGGTAACGATTTTAAAATCCATAATTTAAAACTGTTAAAATGTGTAGAAAAAGAAATGCGAAGTTTAAGTAGCCTTCTCAGATATTTGTAATTGAAAGGCATTTAATGTCAACCGAGCCATTTATAATTTACAATCTACAGGTTCTATTTCAATATAATATCATTGTGATGATAACTTCATAAACGACCCCGTTGATCGGAGCACCTCGTTTTGAGCAGATTCGATGGAAATCTGATTGTTAATTCGGATATATATTCTTCTACTTCAGCTGCCCCTCAATATTGTGGTTTGCTAACAAGTGGAAGTGGTTTAGAAAACGGACTCATGTTAATGATTTCATCGTTTGCTTAAAAGGGAGCTAGTATACCGTCCTCGTAGTTCCACTCTCTTAACTCTAGATTGAATTATACGAAGAGATTGATACAATGAATTCAGCGAGTAACCCGTTAAGTTCCATGTCCCAAAGTAGTACACAGGTAGACTAAAGAATATTGAAGGAACAAGATATGTATTTGTAGCTATAAACTACTATAGGTATCAGAAACACTAAGCTCCCATGTTAACACCCCGAAGTTAATTTAGAAAAGTCAAGCAAATGGTAAGAAAAAGAAGACGTGTTTTCTTTTAGTATTATTAAGTTACATCGGGATTGAAAGCAATAAAATAGCTGATAAACTAGGAAGGCAGAAATTATTACCTTTTTCCTGACATTCAAAGCTCTCAGTGGATTATACGATCTCTTCGGCGTTCTAAGATGGAGAAAATTGAAAAATAGGCAAAAATATTGAATGAACCTCTGGAAGTTGAGGCAATGCGGCATTAAAACATCTGATCGGTTTTGTATCGAAACATTGTACATTGAGCGAGTACCTAGACTAGGAACAACCACTCGCAGAAGATATATATAATGTATGGAAATAGTATAGATTGCATACCGTTCTATAAGTGAGTGTGCAAACTTGTACAATGTCCAACATCTAGGCTATTACCAAATCAAAAGAGAAAAATGCATCATGTTTAGATCCTCTTAAGATTTTTGGGTTTCTACAAGCATTTAAGTACGATACCAGTAAGGTTGCCTAACACCTATTGTAAGGTGAGGGGAAATTTGCTGTATTTACAATTTAGTAAATTGTATCCGTTTGAGGAGAAGATATTGGAAAATTACATTCGTAGATTCTGCAGCAGTTGACAAGCCACGGACGAAATGACCAATAGGATTTCCACCAAAACGATGGCTAGACCATATATCAACACTGACAAAAGACTATTGAGAACTCGATAAGAATAACTGGATCAAATCTTTAACTACAGACATTTACCACTAAAAGTTCTTTCCACATAATAGACGGTGAAAAGAATTTGAACCGATTTTTAACCTACAACCAATTTCTTCATTACAGGTTAATTCGGTGCTACTATTTTCACATTTTGAATAAATCTAATGACAATCTGATTGTCAGTCTTCATATAGGTCCTTTTCCTATCTCTCTTATCTCATAAACACCATGGTTTGCCAAGTGGATGTAGACGTCGTCTCGGTTGGGAACACCAGATCATGTTTATGCTTTCAGTTGTGGTAACCAGTTTACGAAATAAGGGTTATTATTCCTCTGCAGTGGTACCAATGCTTTCGCTTTCACATTTTTTTGTGAGATATTTGATATAAATATGGTTAATCCGACACCCTAGATGGGCAGAAGGATAAGGTGAAAGAAGAAAAAGATTAATATGGTTCAAAGGTTTTATAAATCATGAGACAATTATCAGTTATTAAGCAGTTTCAAGTCTACGGCATTTTCAAGAAGACAATAATTAAAATTTTACTCCATTAACTTCGTTCTTGTCTAGGCTCCATACCATGGTGGAAACTTGTCCTTTAGTTTTCTTCTTTTATAGTTCTGCGGTACGATCACGCTGCGAGAGTGGTATGGAAGACTGTAGATTCTACAAAGAAGCCTAATTAAAAAGTTGAAACAGTCCGTCGTTACCTATACTAATGTCGTCTTGGTTTATGTGATGTCGAATCTCGTTGCCGACCAGTCCTTAGCACGTTTGATTTCCCTCGTGCGGGGAGAAGGTCAAGTCTGTTGTCCAGTCTCGAGACTCTAACACAGTAGGCGAATCTAGTGTATCGTAGGGAAACCGGCTCTTTCTAGGCTAGCGCTTACCATCTTCTGAAGAAACTGACGAAGGGCTATATTGAGGGGCTTAGATCTGTTTGAGATAGTAAGTAGTCTTATGCAGAAGCAATTTCTTGCTCATATGAAGGACACTCCTTCACCCTAGGAGAAGGGAGTAGCAAAGCTTGGGATCTAACTTCTCTTTGTTTTTACCAGGTGAACCACTCGTTCAAATAGACACCGAGATATTTTACGTGGGACTCCACGGGACTTCGGTTACACCAATGTGGATTTTGCTTTCAGGGGGCGTTTTATCTTTATCGACAATCCAAAGGCGGCGAATTTAGATTCGTTATGACAAATCTCCACTTCCAGACACGTATTTTAACACCTAAATTATCACTTTCAATACAGAAATTATAAAGGGAAACACCATATTATAATCGCCATCAGTGAACTCTAAAGTGGTGATGAGTCATGTGTAACTCTTCCTCCTTTCATGACTTCTCCTTGAAAGAATACTTATCCTGCAATAACTTTTCTAGTGCTGGTTTTTAAATTAACAAACCACTGGACTTGAATTAATACTATACTTGGGAATTTCTGTACTTTAAAATGAATCTAGGAGAAGCGATCTTTTTCCTTTCCCCCATCAATTTAAATATCTTTAAACTATAGAGTGAATATTGTGTGAATCCTATGTGAATCCTTAGATTACGTTGTTAAAGCACATATTGGGAGCTATCCAAAACGGTATGACATAAAGAATCACAACGGTGATTGTGTGTAAATATAAATTATTTGAATAAAATAAAATTTATAAATTAAGGATTCGTTTTTGGCGAGGCCTCCTTTTGCTGGGGGAAGCACTGTTTCCAACAGGGTAGACTCTTCAGTATTTTTTAAATTGTGAAGTTGGTTATTCCAGTCGGTTGGTTAGGTTATGTCCATCTTCGCTAAATCAAAACTTTTAAGAATTGTAATAATATTCGATTATTATTAGTGTACTTTAACCTATTTCTTCGTGATCAATAAAACCGGAATGATTCCAATTTAAGTGTAAGCATTTAGAAAATACTTAAATTTAAAACTTAACCACTAAAAATTATCAACAATCTACAACCATCCAGGTGCATATAGCAAGACGATTGTAAGTAGTTACCTTTGTAAGTCGTTATGAATTAAACATAGATTATTTAAACATTACAGGTACGTACGAAAATTTCAGAAGATGACAATTTAATATACAAAGCTCCACATAAAACTCCTAACAAATGATGGAATCAAAAACCACCAGCAAAACGAGCTGCTTGAAAGCTCTACTACTAAGGGCATGGCGTGAAAGATGGTCGGACTTGCAGTGGGGGATTAACATCAAAACAGTATTACCAAGAGGTGTTAGTGGAGATGTGTACGATTTAGCTGATTGTATCTTACAACAAGCAGTAGTGGGTTCTGGAGCTAATCAGTTAGTTCTCAGTTACTTAAAACACTCCCTAAGTTCACAGCTAGTTTCACATGCAGCAGTTCTACAAAGGTTATCTAAATTCCAACAACTGCACAAGACTCATTGTGTCGCTAGTTTATTAGATTTTCTTGAAGGTATTTTACCTGGTATTACATGTTGTGGAAAGTCTGAAGGTACGAAGTTAGCAGCAGCTCTACAAGCGACCACCTCATGGTTACTGCAAGTCTTATTATCTTGTTACAACCAACAGCAGCTTTATAAAAAGGCTTTATCTGTTCTGAGAGCATTTTTAGCTTGTCCGTTTTATTTAGCTATGATGTGCTTGGCGAAATATGTAGATCCTGATAATTATAATGAAATATGTAAAAGATGTCGGGAATTAGAATGTGGAAGTGAAGAATTACTTGATTCCATCCATATTTTACTTAAAATGGATCCGGAAATTTTGAGTACTTCGCAGAATAAAGATCTAGGACCGGGATGTTTAATACAAGCTTGGTTAAGTATACAAATGATTAGTTCACCTGGAGCATCAACTCACAACTTAGTACAACGCTTGAAATTGATACAGAGATTAAAACATTATACTGATGCGAGATTGTATTCAGAGATAATGAGGGGCAGTTTAATGTCATTGCATGATGTCCATCAAACGGATTACGCAAGTCTTTGGGGTGCTTTCGTTTTTTGAAGGTACCACATTTGCTAGCTTCTCTGGCCGATGATAATAATGGAAGTGCGATACTTAGTTCTGTAGATTTGCTTTTGGAACATTCGCCTTTGTTAGACGCAATGGATGCACAGCAATCGTGCTCAAATTTAGATACATTACTAGGGGAATTAGTGAAATTGCATTTGTTGTCTGAAGCCAATAAACAGCAATTAGTTGCAAGGCAAGAACCTACTGTTGAGTTAAATTTAGATGTAGAATCGTCTACTTCTAACATCCCGAAAGTCATTATATGTGCAGAACCAACAGTTGCTGGTATACTGAAGACTTTGTCGACGGATTATCAAAAAATACAAGACGCGTTGCTTGGTAAGGGCTTTTTTAATTATATTTCTGAAGGTGATTAATAGTAAGACACAATATAATTTTTTTTTTTGGTTCTTCTCAGGAATGCTGCACCAAGTATTAACAGCTAACAGCTTCAAACTCGTCTTGGCAGTTGCGACGGTACAAGGTCAATTACGCACTCTAGTTCAGCGATTGGTACGTTTCAACGAAGTATCTAAAGTTGGTGGCGACAGAGCAAGATCACAACTGTTTGATATATCATTTCTTATGCTGGTAGCAATTGTTCAAAGACACGGTGCATCGGCGGTGTTGGATGGAGGAGATTCCTTATTAGAGAAATGGGTAACCAATTGCATGGTAGAACCCAACCGACCCAAAGCACCTGAACAACTTTTAAAACTATGCGATCCTGCCACCGTGAATGCGCTATTAAGACAGTTCAACGCGGGGGATGCAGATTTTTCATCTGCAAATATAAAATGGCAAGATATCCTATTTAACATGGCGGGTGTTATGAAAGAAGTACTCATAGCATGGGAACAAGGTGCTTTAGCGCCTGCCGATGTTAAACGGATATTAGACGCTATACGAGGACGAATGTGTTGCCTTCCATTGGCGGCAGCCGCGTGGTTGTGTGCTTATATGCGCACTGCACCGCACGATACACTGCTAAAGCCTGTTAATATGGTGCGAGAATTATTATTATCTGCTCCTAATGCGGATGATGTTAGTTTGATGGAGCGATGGCAACTTACTTGCAAGATAATCAAGAAAATGGAGAAAGATGTACAATTATCACTGAAACCAAAGAATGGAGGGCACCTGGTATCGAGGCAACCGGCTGCGGAACAATTGAATATTGCTTGGAAAGATTCAGTTAACAAAGGATGGGTTGATCATGTTTCAGCAAGAACACTACATTGCCTGTTGGATACTGCAGGGGCAAGGTGGTTCGTGTCGTCAGTTTTGCAGGAGTTACTCAAATTGAGATACAGGGACCAATTGGAGAAAGGTGCTGATATAGCTTTGGCTATATTTCATGTCGATATACAATCATGCGCCTACCAGTTGTTATCGAATAGTCTTCCTCAAATATTGCATAATACCTTACAGGCAGACGCGTTAGTTGAACCTCAATTATCAACTTTAGCTCGCCTAACGAGTCATTGCGTATATGCTGCTTGCTGTTCGAACACAGATGATTCCATGGAGGAGATGCCAGCTAAGCGACACAGGATAGAATCAATGGATGAAAATGTGCTAGATGCATTGAGACAGCTGTTAACAACTTTAGAAACGGGCATGCAAGATGGGCAGATTAGTCAGCAAACATATTTCACATTCGAGTTGATTAAAAGTATTGTTGAAGTTAGATCATCACGCACAGAAGCTGTCGTAACTGCCATTCCTGCAACTTTAGGATCTCAATTACTGAAAACTTTACCGGAACTTTTTACTCCTGGTATCCTCTTACATTTACATGACTTGCACACCATACAAGGGCGTTCTTTAGCCGCAAGAGACTTGTGTGTATTGAGAAATTATCAATTGAGGAATACTAAGAGTAATATGATGACCACTTTGAATTGATATTAGGATTCGTATTTTTTTGATTGTAAATAGGATTTTATAATTTTTATAGCCTTATTTATAACGTAGCAAAGAGAAATAAATGAGTTTCTTTGTTATATAGTTTGTTCAGTTGTATACTTTTAAGAGGATTTACCGATTGATTAAGCCCTCAGCTTGTCTTGCCTGCTTTCCTTTCCTTTGGGATCATATTTCCAAACCAATTTTTATACAGGAGAGAATAAAATATATTTCAAACATTTTCAATAATTCTTTATTCATAATAAAATTACAGTTTTTGTTTCTTATTCGATTTTAATTGCTTTTTCTGCGCTTTAGCAATTTTCTCCTTTAAGCTTTGGATATCAACTGTGGTTTTACTTTTTCTACCGGTTTCACGGCTATTTCCTCGGGAGGAATAAACGCTTGTTGTCTTCTTTCCTCCCGTTTCTTGGCGGCCTCCGCGTGCTTTTCGTCTTTCTTCTTTTGCGAATGCGTTCTTCGCTGTTCTTTATTTAAAAAGTACTCTCCCGAAGCTAATAATTTATCAACGTTACTCTCAGTTTGTGCAGGTGGGAATGGGGTGTATTCCTTTTTCTCCATTTTCTTTTTAGGTTGTTTCCTTTTACTAATATTTTTATTCACGAACCTCGGCAAAAATCTCTCCCAATTTTCATTCCTTAATTTTGGATCCTTCATTAATTCCCTCTTTATCATCAAAGCTTTAATGTTATAAATGGGATGGATATTTTTCATCGTGTCTTCCACGATTTTCCGCACTTGTTGCAACCCTTTATATGGACCTAAAGCGGATACTGTTTGCCCCTGAACTAATACATAGCAATTTGTTAACAATTCTATAGATTTTAGTGTACAACCGTTAGGTCCAATCAATCTCTGCCTTCGTTTTACGAACTTCTCCCTGTTTCTAGTTATTTTCCCTATCTTTATAATATCACAACCGACTTCATCGCTTAAGACACGTTTAGCTTGTTCATAGGGGATACTCCTCGACAACAACTTGATCATATCCCGTGCTTTTACGATCATATAAGGATCCCATGTTTTTCTTGTAGTTCGTACAGTCATGCTACCTTCAATCAGGTCTAATTCGGCTTTGATATTATGTTCGCCTAAAGTTTTCTGTACCAAGGGCCATACTTGTTTGAGGTATTGCTCACGATACTGTGGGAAGAGAGTAGCAAACGAACTTTCTTCTAGTAAACCGTGAGGATTATGCTCAGGTTTAAATGCTGGAATTTTGAGGTCCCATGCATTATCTACTGGACCGTTTTGTTCCGTAGTTTCGTCCTCATTATTTCTTGGCATTGTATTTACAAAAGAGTTTCTAAATAGTGGAATTTATTTGCTACAGATGCAATACGATCTACATAATTTTTAAACGTATATCGATTATAAAATTGTAAATCACACACAAATCAATATATACTTTATAGGTTAGTTGTCACATGGTTGTCAATACAAATGTGAAGTTAGATTCATTGGGGTTTTTGTACAATCGCATTTCATTAGATCTACCTGTTAGCAAAATATTTTCCCTTTATATAATTAGCTGGTATTTATTTATTTCAGTAGCAAGTTGTAGTTAACAACAATATGTATTTTAAATATATGAATATATCAATTAGGAAATACGATTTCTTATTCACACAATCAAATGAACTAAATTTTGATTGAAGCCATTGGTCAATTTGCACCTTTGTTTTTTCTGACATTGGACATAACCTATAATTTCAGTTCATTATTTTGAGGCTATTTGAGGCACTTAGCAGTTTCATATTCTGAATGTAAATTAAAATTCCGAAATGTCAGACGCAATAAATACAATTCTCAACGATATTTTACGCGTAGATAACATCGAGGAAGCATTTAGTTGTTTTCTGGTTGATAGTCCCGATGCCGAAAATGCAAAGAAGGAACAGTGGTTAAAGGATCTGGGCAATACATTTAAGGGACTGACTCAAGAACAAACAGAAATAGCCTTGCGACACTACCTTACAATTGCTTCAACAGCATCGACGAGCCGCCTCGAATTATTGTTAGAATTGTTGGAAAAATTAATGCGTAATGGTACCTTGTCACCGAGACTAGTGTGCGGCTCCGTTATAACATCTGATAAACTCCATTACAACAATAGTGACTTTTGGTTGGAATGTTTCGGATTGCTGAGGAGAAGTATCGAATTGGTTGAATATAAAGGAGTACGAGAAATTTTAAAAGGATGTTGTGAGAAGGCCAAGACATTCCCTAGGATCTTAAATGCAGGGCTACAGCCACTTATTAAGGAATTAATTGACATGACCGAGCTGATAACTAACAGAAATGCCTGTCTTTCCCCGGATATTTATTAGTTAATGAATTGCAAAAACAATATTCAGAATCACCACATTGGCGATTATCCGGCCTATTTTCGGACTACATAGGGAGTTTTAGGGATTGTGCTCAGATGGTATCGATAATTGGGCATTCACAAATGCGACCCGTTGTAGAACATAGTGGTTGCCCAGAGCACTTATTCAATCCTTGGAAATTAGATCCTGTTACATTGAGATTTTCCTTAAAAGGCACTTTACCTTATGAGCCAGAATTATTAGAGAAACAAACTGGTTTGTTGAGATACGTTTTAAAACAACCCTATTCAAGAGATATGGTTTGTGGCATGTTAGGACTTCAAAAGCAACACAAACAACATTGTGCTGCGTTGGAGGAACAACTAGTGGAATTAGTAGTTTATGCAATGGAGAGAAGCGAACTAGAAACGGATGAAAGCACAACACAAGGATTGTGGCTTCATCTTTCGTCACAACTCATTTATTTTGTGCTGTTCCAATTTTCGAGTTTTCCGAATATCGTATTAGCTTTTGTAGAAAGATTACAAGGTAAGTTTGCTTGACTTCTATTTATTTATTTACCTTCCTCTTCCTTCAATCCCCTTGAGGTGTATTTTGCCACCACCTCGACCTAAAATCGAACCTGGAATCGGATTAAAAACCGACGCTTTGAAATTTATAAATTATGAACTTGCCTTGTATTTCTTCTAATTTTATGTTTTAGGCAGAAGCTTACGTAGGGGTAGAGATCAGCTCATGTGGGTGCTGCTACAATTCATATCTGGATCGATACAAAGAAACCCACTATCTAATTTCTTACCGGTTCTTAAATTATATGAACTGCTATTTCCTGAAGATGAACCACCACTTCCAGTTCCAGACGTCTCTCAACCTCAATGCACCAGACAGATGGCTATGACTTGCATTTGGATTCACTTAACTAAGAAAGCGCAACTAGAGCAAGCTAATCTTCCAGCGTGGTCAGTACCAGCAAAACTGCGTGCTCACCATGAGTTTCTACAACATTTAGTACCACCAGGCAATGCTGCTCTCGCCATGGGACAGGATTATAGAATAGCACTCTTATGCAATGCCTATTCTACTAATCAGGATTACTTCAGTAAACCCATGGCTGCCCTTGTTGAAACAGTACAAGGTAGTGCTAAAGCTGCTGCTCTTCCAACGACGCCTTTATCAATGGCTGTTCTTGACTCACTAACGGTTCATTCTAAGATGAGTTTAATACATAGCATTGTGACGCATGTTATTAAATTGGCGCAAACTAAAACGGGCATATCACCTGGGCCTGCGCTCGTGGAAACATATAGTAGACTTCTAGTCTATACGGAAATCGAATCATTAGGAATCAAAGGATTTATAAGTCAGCTTCTGCCGACAGTGTATAAGTCACATGCATGGGCAACTCTGTATACACTACTGGAAATGTTCAGCTATCGAATGCATCATATACATTCCCACTATCGTGTTCAGCTATTAAGTCATCTACATTCATTAGCTGGGGTGCCGCAAGCTAACCAGACACAGTTACATTTATGTGTAGAATCAACCGCTTTAAGATTGATTACCGGATTAGGATCAGGAGAAGTGCAACCAGAATTATCTAGATTTTTATCAGATCCGAAGACTTTAGTATCAGCCGAATCCGAGGAGTTGAATCGAGTTTTAGTATTAACTTTAGCGCGTGCAACTCACGTAACGGGAGCGGATGGATCTTGGTGTACCGAACTGTTAGCAACCGTAGTTCAGAGCACACCCCATGCATGGGCGCCTCATACTTTGGACTGTTTCCCAGATGCTCTGGCTAAATTCTTTACTCAACACGCTGTTCCTAAAGAGAATAAACAGCAACTGAAGAAGGCGGTGGAGGAAGAATATCGGAAATGGGCATCGATGAATAATGAAAATGATATATTAGCACATTTTGGTGTTACCGGAGCGCCACCGTTGTTCCTTTGTTTGTTGTGGAAAATGTTATTAGAAACGGATCATATCAGTCCGATTGCGTACAAGATTTTAGAAAGAATTGGAGCGCGTGCTTTATCAGCTCATCTTAGAAAATTCTGCGACTGTTTGGTGTTCGAATTCAGTAATTCGCCGGGAGGACAACACGTTAATAAATGCGTCGATACCATAAACGATATGATATGGAAGTATAATATAGTCACGATTGACCGACTAGTATTGTGCCTGGCATTGAGAACCCAGGAAGGCAGCGAAGCGCAAGTTTGTTCCTTTTTAATTCAACTCGTTTTACTAAAAGCTTCCGAGTTTAGGAATAGAGTGCAGGATTTCGTTAAGGATAATTCACCGGATCATTGGAATCAGACGAATTGGCACGAGAAACATTTAGATTTTCATAGGAAGTATCCAGAGAAATTCGCCCCGGAAGAAACAAGCGGGGGCTATCATCCTTATTTCGGGAACGTGTGCTTGAGATTTTTACCCGTTTTCGATATAGTCGTTCATCGATTCTTGGAGATACCTCAAGTTACTAAAAGCTTGGAGATTTTATTAGAGCATTTAGGTTGTTTATATAAATTTCACGATCGTCCAGTAACGTATTTGTATAATACATTGCACTATTATGAGAGGAAATTGTATGATAGACCACCATTGAAACGTAAACTGGTTGCTGCTGTATTGGGTAAGCATTCTTTTGATGTACATATTGTCAATTGTAAACGTTTTAACTTCTTTTTGTCGCTTTGAATAGAAACTAGATAACTTGCAAATTGCCCTAGGAAGTGACTTAACTACTTGATCGGAAAAATTTAAAACTTTATTCATGTTTGGCATCACATATTAAAACTTGGATTTCACAGTATTATTTCACACAATTTTTTGTGATAGAAAATAGTAACAACATTTAACCAACATTTTTTTTTAACAGTAAGAATACACCTCTGTCCGCATAACACTGGCCGACATTTTTTGTTTTTGTAACATGAAGTTCAATAGCATATTGTAATAGAATTAACTTATCTATATACGAACACGTAAAGTTTTCTTGTTACATTAAACCAACCGCATGTAGAACTGTATCACTATACTTACAAATGAGTTCCAAGCTCTGAGTTCTTGCGCGGTGAGCTTTTCTATAAAATTAACATCGTCCAGCGATTTTATAATGTGTGGTCCAATAAAAACGCGTGCTTTTAATTTGGCGTTACTTAACTTGGGAAAGACTTGCCTTAGGTATTTAAATCGTTCACCCTCTTTATTCATAGGCTTCACAAAGTTTAAAGGTTTAAATTCACTCCTTTCCGGCCAAATTTTAGTTACGTAATGTTCATCGATATCCGTACATGCACATAACGAATTTTCCATATTGTAAAATGCAGAAAACGTAGCATTTCTTTTCTTAAAAGTCGTAATTTTTGGTTCTTTGGCTAGTAGGTTCCACTACTTAAGACGGGAAGCAAGAAGTTCTGACTGTTGCTTTGACAACTCCAAATCACATACTAAATTATTTAACTGATTTTGAACAATCAACTATGACTCGACGGAACTGGGACCTGCAGTAAAATTGGGGTCTTTCATCCACTGCACCAATGACACGCTACAGCTGAGATAGCACACATGGGAAGCCCACTACTTGTTGCTCCAATTTAAACGCCAAAATACATGAAATAGACTTTTTTCAGAAAATGATCTGGCTTGTGATTTCACCAGAAATCCTCCACAAATATAACAAAACTTGTCAGGAGAAATTTTGTAGTCGCGGCGCGTTTCACTTGACATTTTCGTCGTTAAAAAACTTTCTTAACTAAGCACAACCACTCACTTCCAAAATCAAACAAAGACTGAATAAGAAAATAAGTTTAATGTTGTATACACTCCATTTTAGGTTAATTTTCTGTTTTTAAATGCACCGCTTTTAAATGATCCCTCATAAAATTTACTACGTACCAATATAAAAGGGTCTAATGAGCCCATTGGCAACTGAACGTATTAGGGCTTTGTGAATATTTCTTCTATTAGAAAGGTATTAGCATTGTGAAATTGAGGGGCTGAAATGTGTTACAAAATCGTGTCGGCCAGTGCAATTTGAAACTTATCTCGTGAATATTTATTTTCAAAATAAGAAATTTACGGTTTATCAAAGTACTTAATTATTAGTTAGTTTTGATGTCAATGTTAATCCCAAAACTCTATTACAGGATCTCTGAAAGACATCCTTTCTAATCAATACAAGAACTACCTCAATCCTGGTGACGTCGAACCATGGACACCCACCTTAGATTATTACATATACATGGTTCGAAGGGCAGTAGAAACTTTATCTGGAAACGTTAACGGACTAGCAGCTCTAATTGACTGGAGATTCAACGAATTTCCTAACGCCGGAGCCCATATTCTTTACACCACTTGCGTCGAATTGATGGCTCTATCGGTCGAACCATCGTACGTTGCTAACGGATTAATCGACGTGATAGTCAAGGGATTCCCCGCAGTCCAATCAGATCGGGTTCACGAGTGGATAAATGCGATCGGTTTGATCCTAACTGCATTACCACCTAGTTATTGGTCAGTGCTATTGGATCGATTATTATTAACGATCGAAGATTTAAAAGCGTGGCAATGGAATACAACGCCATTTCATTTGTTTAATTTCAAATCAACTCATTTTCAATTACTACAGAATAAGTTTAGTTATATGTTAGCGTTAGCCCATTCAGTTTGGCACCATGCCGGCCCGGGGCAGATCGCAACGATACCTACATGGGTGCGAGAAAAGCTTCCTGCAGTCGTTAGGACAGAACCACAATTTTTATTCGTATGTCATTTGGTGGGGCCGTTCCTTCCTAGATTTAATAATATTGCCATGAACGATTTAACAACTGCGTTGTACGAATTATTAGCGCAAATCGATCAATTGGAGCCGCAATTGCTGTATATGGACCAAATATGCGACCTGCTGTATCACATCAAGTACATGTTTGTTGGATATAGTTTGAATAACGAGATAGAGACCGTGGTGAAGCGATTGAGACCCGAGTTACAGATGCGTTTGAAGTTGATTATTCATAGAGCTGAGGAACCACAACCATCAACCTCAGCTTAGATTGTTTTATGACCTGACATGTATTGTAAATATACAGTATATCCTAGGATGGACGCATCGAGAGATTAATAATTACTTAAATGGTTAAGTTAAAACCTCATCTTATGAGGGCTAGCTGTGCTTGGACAGAAACTAATTTTTGTAATGTTTTATATTACAAAAAGTTAAGTCTGTTATAAACTGAAAAAGTAAATTATAAAGTAAATAAGTAAGTAAGTAAGTAGTATAGTGCAATTTCTCTAGTAGATACCACAAAATATTATTAGAAAAAGATGTTTGTAAAGGAAAACTGAATAACAATACAAAATTTCAAAGCGCTACGTCTACTTGGATATTTTGTTAATTAGTTTTTTCCTATAAAAAATATGACACGGTAGGTATCACATCGGTAAACTTCCCACCACACAATTACTTAATCTAAGAACACTTTAAAGAACCTCTTAGGTAACCCGAAAGACAAAACAGATTTGGAACAACGGTTGAGTATCTATAAAATTGGTTGTAGTGAATGCGATAAAGCATATATAGGACAGTCGAGACGCACAACAGCTACACGATTTAAAGAACATGTGGCACTTTATCGTTATGGTAGGATATATTGGACAAGTATCGTGAAGTATATGCACGACACGGGACACAACATAGAAATGGAAAATTAAAATTTGATAAAGCATGTTAATTCATTGCGAGAACTTGATGCGTATGAAGCGATACACATACATAAAAATACAAATCTTCTAAATCGTGATAGCGGCCCTATTCAATATTCCGCCTTGTTAAGTCTATTATAATTAAATAAATAAGGGGTTAGTTATCAATTTAATTTTTCTTCGGGAAATTAACTAAATTAATCACATCACGATACTTGTAATTTTTAACGTTTAAAACTTATTTAAACCAGAATGCAACCTTTAACAGGTACTTTTTCCTTCTTTCGTATGTCTGCAGAAGGCATCCATTTGACCTGTTGTTACAGTAAGGGTGGGGTCAATATGTATGTTTTAGAACTTTAAATTTTTTGCTTAATCGGTTTACGGTTTTGATCGAATTTATTATCAAACAATTGTGTGGTGAGTTTATCGATGTGATACACTCCTTGCAATCACTATCAATAAAAATATATTGAAGAAACGAATGAAAGTAAACCGATGTTGTTGACACTTTGCACACTTGCATAATTTATTATTCTGAACAACTTTTATTAACGAAATTAAAAACGATATTTTTGAATATCTTCAACATGGAAGGTATTTGCGGTATTAAAAAATTTAGAAATAAAAAACAAAATGTGGGCAGACTTGAAATTTTCTATTATTACTCAGTTGCCGTTTACGAACAACTTTTTTAATAATATTTTGTCATACTACAGGAAATGTACTTTATTGGCACTTATAATTTTTTAAATTTCCACGGCGTAATATCTTTAATAAAACATGCCACAAATTAGTTTCGTTTCTATCCTGGCAGGGCTGAATTCCACAATCTGGAATTTCAAGTCAGCAAATTATTGAATTTTTTACTTTTCCATGCATCGATCCGGGGTACTACTGTATATGTATATGAAGTATTTTGTCGATATTTTTACTGACGTTAGACTAAGACTGAATTAAGTTTATATTGCATTTTATAGATGTAATTTTTATAATTTATTTATCTGAAAGTATCAAATGTATGATTTATACCTAAGTTTTATATAAACATTCGATACCTAGCAACAAATTGGTGTATAGTAAATATCTTATCACCCGAAAAACCATATTTTAATTCTTATCAACAGCATACATCGGTTAAAACTTCCTGGCTAGCATCTGTTAGGGTATCCTCACAGTTCTTTCGTGGGAGTTCAAACCCATGCTTACATAATCAGATTTATTTACTCAGCATTGTTCTCTTCATCTGTAGAGGAATCTGATGGTGGAAAATCCGGTTGATCTAGAAAATAAAAGATGATAAAACGCTATGGATTTTATAGGCGTTACTCATTGAATGATGAGGTATTGGACACACTTGTAAAATTGGGGATTAATAGAAACAGAGATACAATTAGTGCGAATAAAGATTGCAAAATCTAGAAACACAAAGCAAATGAAATAAAAAATATAACTATAAATTGCTATAGGATGAGTGGTAAAAGATTAAATACGGAGCAAAATACATATGAGTAAGTGACAAATTAGTCTGAGATTTGAAAATGGTAATTGAAGTAGTGCTGGAGCTGGAGGTTGAAGAGGCTGGGCAAGTTTAATACCATGTGAAGTAATTATTACATTTATTCACAGCAATATATTTTATTGTTAAATATTAAGGAATTTCACCCATAGAATCATGCAATGCAAGGTTAATAAATATGAAACCTACTTCTTTTTTCTTGTTGTAATCGTTGTTCCTTCTCCAAGTATTCATTTTGTGCCACTACAACTGCTTTGCTATCTTCACAGTTAGCATAAATATCCAACAATTCTTCATTAAGGTCAATAAACGAATGTCCCCAACTAAATTTGTCCAAATACTGCGCAGCTAACTTCTTATAACCAACTATATACATCGTGGCAGCAATTGCCTCGACGCAACTTAATTGGCATGGTCGTCCATAATTGATAGGATTAGCTGCAACTAAAAATGGCAGCAATCTTCCGCGTGCTGGTTTCAACGCCGCAATTGGTGTATCATCTATTCTAGCCCACGAACAATCGACAACCCCAATGCCTTTAGTATCTACTATGGACTTATCAGCAGCACTCACACATTTTTGAGCTGTCGGTGTTAATACGAGTCCGGGAAATTTTTGTTTAATCTTCAACGACTTTACCAGCCCTAATCGAGCAAGTTTTCTACCTGAGCATTTTTTGGGATCACATTGATTGAAATCCCACATTACCACAGGAAATGCGATTTTGATATCCTCTAAAATATAGTGAATAGTGATTGGTATTTTGTAGTTTTGGATATACATGCTTACCTTCATCACTGGAATCATCTTCAAAATCCACAGTTTCTAAAGATTGTGAGGGCTCTGTTGTAGACATGACAGTTAATTACACAGTTAACCTTTATTTTTCTCAATATGTAATTGGATGCTGTGGCCTACAGAATAGTATTTCTTTCCAAACTTTTGTTCAAAGATAAATCTGTAATTACTATGACTATATCACTGAGAAACTGAGGTAAAGAATAGCTGAACCACCACATTCATGATTCTTACTTTGAGGTTATAATTTTAAAATCAATTTTATTTACATTAACTAAGGTGATAAACATGAACGTAATCAGGTATAATTTGTCTAAGGTCAAATATGCTTCATCATAAATAATGGATGGTATATTGGCTCTAGGCCATTTCTGTGAAACTCATGGTCCTTGTGTGATCCTATGCACCCAGCGATGTGACTCACCACCAGAACAACAAGGACCACACACTTTAACAGTCCCCTGGTGTGATTCTTGCCAATCTGTAGATTTGGACCAAGCTTTACTCAGCAAAGATGAGAAGAGTTGTTACGTTTCTACTCGAACACCTCTGCAGCAAGACTTGGCATTTCTACTGAAACAAGCAACTGTACGTAGTCTCAGTTGCGAAGAAGAGACAAGTGGCGAGGGCTCGCCTTTGTATTTTGGCGACCACGAACGTGGTCACGTATTAGCGCATACTTTTCTGGTACAAGATTCACTCGCCAGAGGATTTCATCGTAAATATACAATCCTAACATTGATGCGTGATAAAATACATCTCTTAAATGCTTGGCCTATGTTAGTGAAACATATAAAAGAAATCGTAAGAGATTTAAAACATGCAGCTGCTGAAGTAAATGGTGCTGAACAAGAACATCGTTCTCAAAGGGCAGTTAGGCAAGCTCAGGGTTCACCTGGTAGTACAGGTCGATCTTTATCTCAATTGACTGGAAAACCTGCGGTCTTCGCGCATCTTCACTTATGGTTTTCGTGGATGTTAAATTGTTCCCTAGCTGAGGAAAGGCCTGTAATTCCACCCAGGACAATCACTATTAAACCCTCACCTTATTTAAGGCAGGTATTTTTGAAACTGGCGAGAGCGTGTTTACCAAATTGGTTTATTGTGTGATGACTGGCATTAATGTAGTTACTACAGATTTTCATATTCTCCATACGTTACGATCATTATTGCCTGAAGAATGGAAATCAAACACTGAAGGTTATTGCATATTAAGTAAATCTGATGTTTGGATGATTGACTGGAACATAAATTTACCTCCTAAGTTACCCACATTAATATTATCTATAATTAAAGCAATAAAAGACAAACGATTGCCTGATACTGTTATGGAAACTCATATTATGAGTTTATGTATGCACTGGAAATCATCGGTGATGTCTTTAACTTGGCCACCAGTTTTAAATTTGGAGTTCCTGCAATCTTTAAATATACAAAAAGCGGATCTACCTCTTTTGCTGTACTGGTTAAATTGTATTTGTAAAGATACAAACAAATGTATGATGGTTAAAGAACAACTGAATAGATTTCTGTTATCAAGCAAATAATATATACATACTTATTTATATATATATATAAGTAATTTTGTGATATTTTATGTTATAGCTGAAATAAATATAACTTGTTTCTAAATCTATTGTATTTCGTTGAAAAGCATTTCTCCAAAGCAAGTATTATCTTTTTGGAAGAATTTTGATTTAAACTATGTGCTTAATTGGGGCTTCCGTTTTCGTGAAAAGGCTAAGGGAGTACTAACTAAAGATGCTAAATATATATCTTTGGAAACGTAATAATCAAAATTGATGACAAATTTCTAATTTAGTGATAGTGCATAGATAATACAAGGTAATAGTGTGGGATGCAGCAAAGATAATCAAACCTACCATAAACCAACTCGGTTAATTCTCCCTGTTTTACCGGCAGTTGTCGAGAGTTCTGGGTTGATGGACAAATTAAGAAAAGTAATAATTAGAGTTTGTTAAAAACGTGGAATAGTGTAAATCGGACTGATTTCTGCGAATTTTATTATTCAATGATTGAATGACAAAGACCAGTTCACACTGTTTAACGAAAACACGTCATCCACTCTTTTATAAAGCTTAATGATAATATGTCATCAACTCTTTTATCAAAGCTTAGTAATCACCAAAAGAGAATAGAACGATGAAACGAAATCAAAACCTTACAAAAGGAAAAGAAAGTTGCTTTGAAAACTAATTGATTCCCTTAGAGCTGGTGTTCTTTTGGGTTTCATTGCTTCTATGATCTGCTTTAACTGTCATGTCAAACTGGTCAAACAGACAACCATAACCTTAAAGATTGTTCATTTTAACCAATTTTAACATAACCTCTAAACTAATATAGAAGTAAAATCGGCGTGCTACATATTATTATACATAAATATGTCAAAGTTGAAAGATTTTGAAATTATTTTAGGCACGTACGAGGAATTCGTAGTAGGTTACCGATTTACAACAAAGGTAAGCACTTTTGATTTGCTACAGCTCTTGTTACAAAGTATTTAATTTATTGTAGGATGTGTCCGATTTCGAATTAAAGCAAAGTTTTGCCTCTCACAGTCACAACAGCAGCGTACGATGCGTGACACATTGGGAACATTATCTAGCCTCTGGTGGAACAGACGATCGTATTGTTGTTTACGATCTAAAATCTCGCAAAGAACACTGCATGCTTACACATCATAATGGCACTGTTAACTGTCTGGCATTTACTGAAGGACACACACATTTAATCAGTGGAGGTTCCGATGGCATGTTAGCTATTACACGGGTGGGTAATTGGCAGTTGGAGAAGGTATGGGAGAAAGCACATAAAGGAGCATCTATAATCGATATTGCTGTGCATCCTTCAAATAAACTAGCATTGACCTTAGGGGCTGATAGTACATTAAGGACTTGGAATTTAGTTAAAGGAAGACAGGCATATGTTATTAATTTAAATAGTAAATCAAAAGATCCTAGGAGCTTGCAATATATTAAGTGGGCACCAGGAGGAGTAAAATTTGTATTATGCGGTGGCTTGCAAACTGATATATGGAGCATAGAAAGTGGTGGAATTTTGAAAGCAATAGAACATAAAAATAGAGTAAGTTCTTGTCTATTTTATACTGATGATACATTGGCGATTGGGTTTGAAAATGGGACACTTTCCTTGCTTGATATCAATAACAAAATATCAATAAAAGAAATAAAAGCCCATACTGCAAGGTTAAAGTCCATAGCTATGTGTAAAGGATATCTAATAACATGCTCAAGCAATGGTGAAGTGAAGATATGGAATAAGGAGCTAGAAGAAGTATCCGCATGCAATACAGGTTGTAGGAATACATGTATTACTGTAGTTGTACCAAAGTGGATAAAAAGGAGGAGAAGGAAGATGAAGAGACTGTTAACGAATTCGCAAATGTAGATAATAGCTTTACAGTAATTGATGTTGAAGATGAAGAAAAACCAGTTAAACAGAAGAAGAAGAAGAAAAGATCAGATCAGTTTGAGAAATCTGTATTTATTGTGGAAGATACTCTACCTAAGAAGAAGAAGAGAAAATCGAAAAATCTACAACCATTTGAGGAAATTGAAATGGAGAGTAGTCAAGAACAAGTAACGAAAAAGGATAAAAAGTTAACTTACAGGAGGGGTCGAATAGTAATAACGAATGGCAGATTGTGTCTAAGAAAAAAAGAAAAAGTTGAAGGAGAAATTGTAATAATTCTTGATTGTAAATAATAAATTGAGTTTTTTTTGTTTATTTGTTGTTTCATCTACAGCACAGACTAGTGAAGTTTTACAATAGAACTAGATTTATTTCACATTTCAAAATAATATGCATTCCATTAAGCATATCTGCATACGCCGAAACCACTTATCAAATCAATTTTCCCAGGGATTTTAGGGTAGCTGGACGAATTCTTTATCTTACGCCTGTGGGTAAGTTTTCATCTATATCAGAATCAGATTTAGCCGAGTTTTCACGCGTGAAAACCAAGTAAAGTCGCGCGGTGTAAGATCAGGGTCATACGGAGGGTGATTACGAAACACTACAGCTAAATGTTTGGTATAAATATTGATTGGATTGATGGGCTGGAACGTTGCACTACATGTTGTAACACGCTCTTTACGACGGCGACGAAAACGATTGGCATTTTCTCCTTGACAAATTGTGATTTTTGGACTGTAACAGCTGCATCTCATCCTCAAGCACACATCTTATTCTGCAGCGGAACATCGAAATAAAGCCAAGTTTCATTACCTGTAACAATATGTTACATACACGTTACATATGCCCCTTTCAAAGTTTGAGCATTTCCTGGCATTACGGAAACAGGATGCGTTATCTGCTTCGAATGAATACAATAAAAATTGTTGGAGTTATGCAGCGTGCCGTTTTGAAAAATCGTATTTCAAGAAAAACGTGTTTAAGGTTTTGAAATATGGTTCATTCTCTGTGTCCTACAAGGCATAAAGATGTTCGTCCGGAAGGACATCTCGCCGGAAAAAATGGACTAGAAGCTAAGTCAGGCTGATTGCCCAAGCACAGCTCATGAAGGATTTTCATACGCCCAAATGGTGAAAAGGAGCATAAACTCACAGAAAGGAAAAATAACCTGAGAAGTCTCATCAAAAGTTGTTGACCTAAGAGCGAGCTTGGTGAAACTCAAAGATTTTGACGAAACCGGGCGTCCAATTAATAAAGGCGATTGGCGAAATCAAGACGACAAAGGAGTTGAATGATCAAAGAATCAAACAGAATATACTTTTACAATATGCACAAAGGGTACTACGAAAGTTTTGCAATACAGCTTTATTTATTTAATTTTTTCAAAATAATTTCCACCACATTCAAAACATCTCTCCATTCTCAGAAACCTATCCTTCAACTAGATCTAAGGCACACTCGTTGTCCCAAGCTCTCATAATATCCTCATCACTGAAAAACCGCATTCCTTTCAGCTTTATTTTCACATGCGGGAATAGTGCGAAATCACAGACTGTAAGAGGGTGTTCAAGAAGTTAGAGTCGGATAAGCGGTACAGACTTTTGCGTGGTGAGTTGGAGTATTGTCATGATGGAGGAACCAGATGTTCATTCCGAATTTAGTCGTAGGTTCTTCATAGATTTGATGACTTTAGGTAAGAACTGTTCAGTGTACCACTTAGCTGTGACTGTGTTTTGTGTATCTAAAACGACGCGCTGCAAAATTCCACTTGATTTGAAAAATAGAGCTCATAATTTTCTTCTTTATTGATCGACATTTTGCGACAGTTACAGGTTATCCTCATCATCAAAGACCCAAACTTTGTCTTGAATCCTGGTCTCATCACATTTTAAACATCCACGTTCCTTTGGTTGGGCATTTGCATGTTCTCCTATTTAAGTATTAGGTGGACTAAATAAGACAATGATGGATATCTTTTTAACCTTTTATTAAAAAAAGACTATTATCATTGGTACAAAGGTATTTATTCTCAATATGATGTATTTACACATTACATAAAAATACGGTGTGTTGATCTAACAATATTGTAGTGCCCTATGTCAACGACAATAAATAATACGTTCTACTATATACAAGCCCTAATTAATATACAAAAATTATAGCCCTATGAAAAGGGGATGGTCATCGCTCAGCGAGACGCTCTATATGTATAAATAAACGCACTACAAAAATAGGAATGCCTCTTCAGGAATACATAAAAATATATACTTAAATGTACATATGTATCTATACATATTCAGTTTGATGGTAATCAAAGTGCATACACAACAAATATATTTTTGATGATCGAGAGTAGAATATGATCTACTAGACATTTATATATGTTCAATTTTTAATGATGGGCTTCCTCGTGCAACTTAGCAATAAATATGCCATGGTAATAAATGCCAAATGTATCTTTATTTTGTTTTCTTTTTATTTGTACAAAGACTCTAGCTTTAGACATTTGTTACAATTAATGTTTCCGGATTTCAAATAACTTAATTTGATGCTGTTCAATTAGTAAAAAATCAAAATAGTTTACCAAAACATTGGCTTAAAGTTATCAAATTTAACCCTCCGTTCCAGGAGCGATAGCAAGCTTTTATAGGTCGAGGGCATAGTTCATAGCTTTTAATCTAATAGTTATTGCTTGCAGAAGGTAATTGATTAAGCTAAGTTTATTATTTTTGAAGATCTTAGGAAAGAATTATGAAAAGGTATTCCGAAATACAATTATCTAAGAAGCCCATTTGATCATACCTGTAGAGCAGAGGGTTAATAGGTTATTCAAGAACAAAAGTTATAGTCCTTCAGTATGTCTACTAAACTAAAGTTTAGATAAATATATCAGTCCATAGTTTCCATTAATTATGGTTGTAATGGCATAGGTAAGTATAGTACAGTCGCGATAGTGTGAACAGGCTCTAACGCGAACAATGTACCTACTATTGCGGCAACAAAAAGTCGAAGTTATTGCATTCTAAAATAATTATTGACATGTCATTATGCAGCATTTAGGTGCTTCTGAAAAACTACAAATAATTATAGTGCTTATACTGCTCAAAAATAGTTAAAGTAGCCTATAGGGCCTGTCCGTAGTACTAATATGAATACGAAATTTTTACACTATGTACTCGATAGTGTGAACAGCGCTACTGTCCAGTAATGTGAACAAAGTTTTAAATATAGACTGCTAAGCAATATATGTTCACTTGTTTTTATTTTATTTGCCACACGCTTCAAACTTGTAAATTTTATACATATTATTCGTCTTAAAAAATGTTTTGAACATACGCGATAATTTGAACAGCCACTGTTTTGATTGAGTTCACATTATCTGGACTGTACTGTACAATTACAATTATTTAATATGTCCACTAGGCTGACAAAATTAAATAGATATCTTTTAGGACGTGAGATCATATCATCTGTGTTGGAAGTTGAATTAGAAATATTCAATTACATGAAACTGAGTTATGATATTTCTTATGAATTCAATAAGCGCACTTTTCAAATTATTATGTTTATAACATTGGATTGAACTACAATTCAAGGAAGTGGTAAAGAACCAGTTGTGAACAAAATTGAGGACTTCAATTTTTCTGAAGAAAAGTATTCATTAAAGAGGCTAAGTAATGATCTTTGGAAACGTATAATAATTAAAGTTGAGGTCGGATTTCTAATTAACGAAGATCATCAAACCAACTCAGATTACAACACTTAATTTTCCTTTTTATTACCGTTAGGTGTTGAGGATTGTGGATTGATGTAGAATTTAAAATCAGTGCTAAATAACCACTTGCGCAAAAGATTGAAAGCTAGAATTCGCTGAAAAAGGATATTAGGGAGATGGTACGATGGTTTTAGGGAGTTTTGGTGAGTTGGTCGGGAAGTCGGGAAGTCGGAAAGCTGCAAATCAATTATAAGGACCTGGATATGTCCCATAGGCTCCTTGTTTTGACGAAATGGCATGGATTTAGATGGTGGTTGATGGAGTATGGATCCCGATGCTACGTCTAGGGTGTGGTCGGCCAATTTTGAATGTACCTATGAGAAGTACGCAACGAGAAACAATGAAGTCCTTTTTCAAATTGACGATAAAGTATTGAACGTTCAAGTTTGTAATCTTGCTGATCACCTTCGTTATTTCCAGTTCATTTGGCGAGCATGTCCAACCCACCGTCAATTTTTAGATTATCTGCATTATTTCTCTTCAAGTTCATCCCATTACTTGCATTTGTATTGCCTTCATGTCTTTTGCGACCTCAACCATTTCCCCCTTTCTGGTTTGTCTTCCTATATTCTCTTAATCCGCGTGTAATCGATGATTCCTGCGATATGTTCATATCTTCTTAATTTTTGCGTTTTCGATTTCTGCTGATATACCGTATCTATGTCCTGTCTTTCGATTTTCGCTTTTGATGATTTGACCATTCTCCTCACTCCTAGTACATACTTTTAATAACTTTCTCTAACTGAAATTCTCCCTAAGTCGAAGACTTTGGAGTAGTAGATTTGGAGATGTTTGAATGGATTCATTCCTATTGCCCATACCTTATTTTCTTGGCTTTCTGTTAAGAACCAATTTCTGTTTCCACATGTGTTGAGACTGGCCTGCATATGGTTTTCTGGACTGTTAGTTTTAATTTCACAGAATTTTGTCTATTATGAGGTTGCTTTACTTCTTTGTCGCAAAGTTTCATGTCCGTTGGCTTTGATGTGCCATATCTCTGGCTCATGGAATGTGTTATTCCTCAGATCATGTGTTAGTGCAGTTTGACTTTATATCTCGGTTGGGTCTTGTACATCCGTTATTTCTGACCGAACAATTTTTCTATTTATTCATTTCTTTTCAAAACCTTTCCAAACAATTTTCCGTTTGGTTGATTGGGAGCCAAATATTTGTTATAGCAGAGGACTTCATACTTTAAAGACCGGCAAGTCCTTTTCAGTTGTCCTTTGTTTTGCGAAACTCCCTATCAAAATACAGTCGCGCAAAACCTCAGCAAAAAGTAGTCCCGTTGTTTAATGTCAATAATTCATCAAACCATTTAACTTCCACTCGCCTGGAAGAACTAAACTGAACGTTGTGTCATTTTTACTCAATTTTGTATTAATACCTGTTTTCTTTTGTCTAATACCTTTCCCATAATTTGTTGTAGTGTAAATATAAAATATCGTACATTACGGTTGGTTCTAAATCAATTTTCTTCGTCTTGTAGTTTACATATTTTTCGTTCTAATTTTTTGTACTTTTATAGTAACCATGAATGATGAGATGTTGTATGGTATATTTTATCCGTTTGCAATCGAAATAACTAAAACCAAACTAATTTTAGTCACGTTGGTAATGAAAATGTACTTTTTGATCTGTCTTTGCTAATGAAGATATTTACCAGGATAACATAATGATAATAAAATAGACGCTGTTAAAATAATATCAGGATCCAATATATTTTGATCACAACTTATTTCGGTGAACGTGATTTGATAAATTTTTCAAAAATTTGTGGAGGGAAACTGTCTTTTTTATTCATTTTGATGTGGTTTCAGCACCTGTCAGTCTCTCTTCTGCTGTATTAAGACTAATGTGATGATGAAGAGGTCAATAATAAAATTACCTATAGGGCAAGTCGCTACTGCAGATAAACAAGTTGACCTGCCCAGGATTGGAAGCTTTGCAATGATATGATGGCAAAAAGTCGGTAATGCGGTAGATAACTAACGAACCAATCAATTCATATTATGATTATTAAAAAACCCAACATCCCCTAGACACAACGATGTATAGTGGATAATTTCGAAAACCTTCTTCGAGTCACCTTCAAAATTGAAGGCAGAAGGCGTGGGTAGAGAAGGGCCGTTTCGCACTCTGAGGTTTTACACAGCTTGTTTGAAGATTCGAAAAGCAGAGAATGATTGTCGAAACTATACACAAACCTAAGAGCAAAAAGAAACAAACAGAACTCTAGCGCAATGTATTAATCTAAATCAATATCAAGATTGATGTCAAATATAACCCAATCAGAATTTCATAGATTCCTGAAATCAGATGATGAAAGAGCAACGCATCAAGTGAATTCAATTCTTTAGATTAGATCAATGCAATGAAGAATAGGTTTGAAAAATGCAAGCTGTTGTCTTTTATTTTCGGAAACGTATCTGCTTAATTTCTAATTTTATTATAAGAGGGATTGCGTAGTAGTGATAAGTATTCAAAACACAAAATATCTATTTTAGTTTGTCAGTCTAGGCTATATTTTGAGTTATATGGCACGTTTCAAAGTCTTCATATGATTGAAAAAAGGTTTTGTAAGATGAAAAACAAGGATATATGTATATGAGTAGAAGATGCTAAATTATAAAAAATATGATATGGTGCTTTGTTTCAAAATTAACCATTTTGAAACCAGTAAAATATGCCCTTTTTCATTTGTATTAAATGTTAATTATAGAGATTAGTTTTCAATGAAGACAATATGTGAGTAGATTGAGTTGGCAGTAATTTCAGTATACATAAAGTAGTGCACTTCATGCTCCATAAGTACGTCTTTTAATAAGATAAGGTGTAATTGTTAAAACTTATACTACTTTAAAAATCATGGAAACACAACAACACAATAAAAATTGTTGTCTCATTTCATCGTGGGCATTCTTTTATGAAAATCGTTTCTGAGGACATTAATCTTGCGATATGTTTCTTTTAGTTCTCTAAAACCAACTGTAAGTTTTTGCGTTTTTATTATTCTATTTGAATGCACCAGTTTTACTAAAACTGCGATGCAATACAGTTTAAATCCTTGATAATTAATTCAAGGAACAGATGTAACTAAACTTACATCGATACACTTCTTATCATACAATTATTTATAAATTTCGCTAACAACCAGGTCAACATTCGTCACCGAATTAATCCAATAGGAGTGCATCGATAAAATTTTCATCATTTGAATCGACTCAATTTTAATGAGAAATAACACTAACAGTACACGCATTTTGTCAGATATCTAAGAACTCCATTCAACCCTGTACAGGAAGCTTGAAAAATGTTTTCTTTTTAACATTAAACTTAAATCGTATTGAATAAATATATAGGTTTATGTACATAAGAGTGTATTGTATACACTAAACTTCGAAATGAACTAGAATTCTTTGGTTTCCACTGGCAAGATTTACATGAACGAGTCAACAAGTCAAGAGATTGGTGTTCTAACTACTTAACACACGGTTCTCCGTTTTATCTTCATATCACTACGCGAGACCGCTATCCATTCATTTCGGCTACTATCGAACCAAGTCAGCCCTAAATTGTACCTTCCGTTCAGGTTAGCTTGTTGACAGTGCGAGAACCACCAACCACCTTCGTAATTGCTGGCGCAGTGAGAGTTCGATATATCCCTGTCGTTATCCACCGTCGAAAATTCCATCCGGTTTTGATAATCCAAGGCGTCGCTCGCGTTTCCGCTGTACCTATCGATGACCAACTTGAAGCCCATCGTGTAATCGGCGACCCTAAAATCGTCGTAAGTGGCCTCCCAGTATTTGCCGTAGATATCCTTCATGTTAATTTGAAGCTTGGTGCAATTCTCTTTCGTTAACGCGTGCAAGTGACGATTACCCAACCAATGTTCTCCGGTGGCCGACCCGAAACCGTTAGAGTAGTCGTTCCAGTTTCTGTTGAAGTTGACCGAACCGTCGTATCGTTTTTGGATTGTCGTCCAGCCGTCGTCGCAATGCGCCATTATGGGTTCTCCTTCGCCAGGGGATATTAGATAAACACCGCTGGGACCCGTGACTGAGTTGCAATCGAATGGTAATTTGTTGATTATGTTTTTGTATTCCTTTTCGAAGGTTTTTAGTTCTTGTACTAGGTGGATAGCCGATTTTGATGCATTTAATTCTATTGTGTGTGCTTCAGCCTGAAAATAAAGAAAACATTTATAGATTTTCGAAGATAACTGTTATCTACTGTTATATAATAAAAACCTTATTCATTATCTTATTCATTAAAAGAAGGATAGAGTATTGGCAAGGTAATCCAAAATTGCAGACGGATGTCTATGAATATCTATATTAGTTTCGTTAATCCATAGTCTTTCTAATTTCTTATTATTCAGCATTTCCGCTTATTTACTTATCTGGCGATCACTAGTACTAATTGTAAGTCCAACTGCTGGAATATATTTAGATAAAGAGAAAAACAAAGTATACATACAGTTTTTCTATTTTATGTTCTCCTAGGCTTTCATTGTAAGTATGGTAATGGTATAAACATCTTTCGTATTTTGCCTTGTGTGAGTATCAGACATCGACGTTTCGTAAACAGTGAAACATGGTAAAACCATTAAGTTTTCATCATTTCCCCCAGGTATTCTTTCTTGTATAAACGAATGTTTTGGCATAGGAAAAAGACTAAAATAACGTAAAACTAAAAATACACACTAGAGAAACACAGTGAGAAGTACACTGAAAAGAATCGTCAAGGAGTACAAAATATATAATACTAAGAATACAAGAAATTTTACAAAATAATTTAAGAATAAAATGAAACAGGTAACATTGAAAAAGAAATGAGAAGGAGGAGAAGCAGTAAATGACGAATACGGATCATCATGGAAAATGAAACAGACGAAGTAGAATTAGTGAAAGTAATTCTACAGAAGTGTATTACAGTATAAATAAAACTCGCGAGGTCGAGCACTAGTACAAGATGAAGTGATAAACGGAATTGGAAAAAGAGAGGTGGAAGAGACTGGAACAAGAATAGAAAGAAACGACAAGGAATTGGAAATAATGTAAGAAAATATTACCGGAACTTCAGCTTACACTCTGAAGAAGAATCAATTCACGATTGAAAATATAAATGTTGATCAACAAATTGTTTTTTTTTATTAAAGAGATCTTCACTTGGACTAACTTCAAATTCCTGTAGTTCTATACGAAGTCGGATATTCTCCGATTCTCCGATTATTGTTGACTCATACAGCAATGGGTTAGACAATATTAAAAGACTCAAGACTAGCGGGAAGAAACGCACAAAAAGTAAGATAAGAAAGAAGAATACTAAATGAAGGGTGAAGAAAATATAAGATAATTACGGAAGGAGGGAAAAATTAGAAATAACGCAAATAACCGCAAAATCCCAAATAAGTGAATGAAATCATATGCAAAGACCACGATTCATTGATGTTACTACAAAACAGTGAAAATGCATGTGGAAAGAAGAAGATTTCGTACACTTAGGTGGAAAATGCCAAAATAGAAAAGAATGAACAGCCCTCCATGGGAATCACAATATTGAAAACAGGAGAGAATAGTAGTTCTCACTAAAAGTTTGAATAAGAAAAAGGAATACATACAATTGATAAAGGTAAGAAGAAGAAGAAGAAGAAGAAGAAGAAGAAGAAGAAGAAGAAGAAGAAGAAGAAGAATGGGAATTGCCAAATGAATATTACAGAAAATGCGGGATATTTATTTAAGGAGAAAAAGAAAAACAAGCAGAAATAATCGATGTAATTCTGCAAGAAGCGCCATCAAATTTTTTATCATAAGATGGTGACAGTGTACCTGAAATGAAAGGGAAAGTGAAACCCCAAGTAGATGTTAAAGACTGAAAGAAGAAGACAATAAGAAAAGCGAACGAGAATTTTAGAACCAAAAATACCAAAGAATACCGAAAACTTTACCAAAACACTTGAGAATAGAGGGGAACGCACAAAATTACAATGAGGTGGTATTATTAAATGAAGAATACAGACAGTGCGAGATAATTATGGAAAGAGAAGAAACAGAGGAAGTAAAATTAGGGAAAGTTACTCCAAACGAAGTGAACAATCGATGGTCTAAAAATATTAGTATAAGTTGGCGTGAAACTAGAGTTGCAAAAATGGGGAATACTCATGTTCATGATCTCAATCTAGGTGTAACAAACCCAACCCAAGAGGACAATGGAAAAATCAATGTGAACTACAAGAAGCAACGAAAATATTAAAAATACAAGAAGATTTTATCAAAAGAAAAACTAGAAGAAATACAACACATTTCAAACAAGACGAGATGGAAGAGAAATGAGTAATGTACACAACAGAAGAGGAAAGAGTGGATATCGTTGAAGTAAGTTTAAACGAAGTAAATGAAATCATAAACTAAGAGACAGCTTAAAAATATTATTGCAAAACTGTGAAAATGAAGAAAAAGAAAATTCTGTTGAAATAGGTCCTGGGGAGGTAAAAGAAAGACGAAAGCGACGAAAAGCGAAAGATTAAAAAAGCGCATGGGAAGCTAAAGTAATATTCCGCAAAAAGTTGCGATATCCTTTGTGTAAGAACAGGCGACAGAAGGGTAAAGATCTGATAAAACGTGGATAACTGGTTAAAAGGTGAAAGATAAGGAAGAACAGGGAAACCAATCATAAAAAAGGACCGTCAATTTGAAACCTACAGGTAGGAAATTGAGCAGTCAACCAAGAAAGCGATGGATGTTTGATGTGGGGGATGATTCAGATCATTTCTCTGCAAGTTCATCCTCTTACTGGCATTTGTCTTGGCCTCGTGTTCTTTGCGAGGGGAGTGAGCGGAAGATGGTAGGAAATCGTTAGCGCGAGGAGAACCACCAAGGATGTTAAGATTCATGGATGGTAACATTTTCAAATAATCTGAAATCAGTGCGTGTGTGTTTCACTCCAATAGTTCCAAAATTTTGCTAACCGTTAGAATAAGGCTATAAGGTTTCCGATTTTCTGATCTTCTTCTTTCCATATTTTAAGAATAATTGTAGATAGATAATTCTCAAAATCGATGCCCCATTTTTCGTAAGAAAACTTTCGTGCAAAGAATTATTTTCTAATCTACCCCTGATGTGATATTTTGGTATACCCTACCCTGCCTTACTTGAAATTGTGTTTCTTGTTCATTGAATTCGTATTGGACCAATTTTCGATTCGAGCCTTAAAGGCCAGTTCCGGTTCGTCGAACAGCAACTCAATTTTGCTTAGTCGTATTCAATAGAAAAATTGTTATAATCGTCAGTCAGGTATATCCAGACTGCTGGGTTTAATAAATCGAGTACAGCGTCGTGCAGACTTCGTTTAGATCGAGCTTAATTGTGTTTTTAATTGAACTAAAAAGTCGGTACATGTGGACTGTGCAATTCCCAATATTTGTGCCATGCATAAATGCATAACGATCGACCGATTCCCTGGGAAAGTAACACAAGGGAAAATTGAATTATAACTGGTTCGCCGGTTTTATGTATGATTCTATTTTGGTCCTTGTTTGTTTCGAGCTCCAAGCGGCTTTAAGATATCGTTGTTTTATTAGTTTTTGTACGACGAGAATTAGTTTTTAATAGAAATAATGAATTACTATTCCCTTAAAGTAACTTTGTATGACTATAACTTACATGAAATTGTCGTTATTTTTGCCATACAAATTTCACTACCATAAAAGGCATATTTCGGAAACTATAAGATGTCATCATCAATGGAAAGAAATCATAAAGTGGAAAGCGTCATACTGAATGATTTGGGGTCAATTATGAAGGGATCAATTTATCTGAAATGCTTGTTTTCCCAGTTTATTTACTCAGGATGACAATTTAATTATTGAAATGTGTGCATAGATATTTAGAACTATCCAAACTATTGCAAGGATAGGAACTATTTGATTCAATAGATTCGTTCCAACACAGCACAAAACCAGTTTGTGGATTGTCGGGTACATGTGCAGAGCTAACTTTGGCGTTCCAGCTGCACACTGCACATTTCCTACCTCCCTTTATTGCATAAACACAGAAAAAGGAGAGGTCCGAGTTGTTGCTTCAAATGCATATGAATTAGAATTGTAATTAATTAATTTATTATTATGGATTTGTCACACGTTCGGGGTTCCTTCTTTTTAACTCCAAGGAATAAGAATAAGGAGACTGTGCCTAAAAATAAATAAAATAAATAAAATTACCCTTACCACACATTTCGGAAAAAAACCAAATACGTATTTCGGCAACTAAGTTGCCATTCTCAGTGTCAGCAGTGTTTTGGTTTGTTTCGCGCGTTCAGTATGTGATGTTCATTGTGCATGCTTTAGTGTTGTACAGTGTTCGTTGTGTAGTGCTCGTTTTGTGCGTTAGCCAGATATCGCCAGTGACACTGAATTCCCCCGTTTTCTACCGAGGATGGCCGAAATACGTATCTGGATTTTTTCCGAAAAGTTTGGTAAGGATAATTTTATTTATTTTATAAACGCCTACAATGCGTCAATTAGGTCTTTACCAGAGTTTATGAAAGTAATATACGAGGAAGGACTAAAAACTAAGTTACACCCAAACCGTCTTCCTGAATTAAAAGATTAAAATAATATCTTGCACTGGTAACAGTGTCGATATTGTTGTCTTGCCATTTAGTAAGTGGCAATGTTCCGTTACATTCCCGAGAGTAAACGTTCATCGAGTGAATAGAGGAGACACAAGGATTCGCCGCAGCCAAAGAAAGTGGAAGCAATTCTATAAATTTAAAAACTACGTTGACGGTCTTCTTCGATTTCAAGGGAGTTGTTTACGGTGAATTCATTTTCCATGGAACAAGAATCAATGCTGCATTATACTGTGCCATTTTTAAAAAATGCGTAAAGCCATTAAATATCGAAGACCTGGAAGATGATTGAGTCATGGTGTCGTTCTTCTTCACGATAACCCGACTTCTTATTCAAAGCGTGTCATCCAGGATCGATACAAAATTTTAAGTGGGATATTTCGTTCCATCAGTCTGACAGTTCTGATCTGGCCGCCTGCGACCACCATCCTTTCGGTCCCCTTCACAGACCTGGGAAGAAAGCTTTTGCTAATGATGAAGTGAAGGAAGCAGTCCTCAAATGGTTAAAGAAATTTGGGCGAAGTTTGTATGAAAGTGAGATAAAAAACTAGTCTCGCGGTGCTACCAATGTTTCGTACAATCTGGAGATTTGTTGAAAAATAGATAAACGTATGTTCTTTGTTGTTCAATAAAAATATATTTCGTGTAAATTTATGCTCGTTTCATAGCCAGGTGATGTAAGTTAATCTTTGATGTTCTTTCGTATAAGTTACAAATATGTTGCTTTTTAGCTACTATTTTAAAATTCGGTTTAGGATGCGTCTTGGAAATTAGTTTTGAAATTGATTATTAACGAGATTCAAAACCACAAATTAATTAATCCTATATACATACCTTAAGAATATGATTGTGAAGCTTGGAATTCTGTAACGTGTTCGAAGTCTTCAAAATATCAACGTCTTCCATCAAGAAATTAACTTTCTTATTTTCTTCGTCGTACTTATCCTTCAAATTCGAAACGCTAACACCGATCGCTTTCAGCGACGCCCGAATATTGCTTTGATCTTCTTTAAACGTGGACGCCTTCGAACCAATTTCCGACATTTGCACTTCCAATTTAGATATTTCCTTCCTGAACTCGGGAAAATTCTTATTTACTTTATTTTCCAAACTTTCCACGTTCTCCAGCAGTTCTAACATGGACATGTGCAGTTTATCGAAGTTAGTAAGCTGCAAAGTCATGTTCATTAGATTTTCGGTGTTCGCTCGTTGCTGTTCTTCTAAGTAAATAAGTTTTTCTTTCACGTCCGCATTATCGTATTCGGTGTTAATTTCGTTTATCTTATGCGCTTTTACGTAATGATCGACTTCGTTTCCGTTTATACGATCGTACACCTTCCTGTCCTCATCGATTCTTACCGAATTCTGGAGAATTTGCATTTCTTCTTCGAGTTTTAGTATTTTCGTTTGAAGCTCGTCATTAGCGCGCTTCAAATGCTTCGACGATTTTTCGAGATCTATGAGGTGGCGACGTAAGATTCTTTGATGCCTGGACGGGTGGTCGCCTAAATTCTCCAGCGGTATCGTGAACCTCTTCTCGTTCAACGAATTCCAGTTGAAATTCCATTCCAACTGGAGGGCTTTCATCTGCAACAATAGATTAAAAATCGGTCAAATATTTATTGTTAAGAGATTTACCTGTAATTGGTACAATAGAAGGAATGTTACATCGCAAGGCGGCGGGTAAGGTTACAGGTTAAACGGTCTATTTGAGTTTATTCGAGATCGTTACGAATTCCGGGAAATATTTCTTAAGATGCTTTTGTGTTTAAGAAAGTGGTATTAATCTTTGTGTACCTTAAGATTATTTCCTTTTAAATGATCTTTTTTTTTTTCGTGGGAAGAAATTTGACGAATAAGTAAAAATTTAAAGGAGGTTTGGAAATAGTTTCGTCACCTAGAAGAGGTATTTATTCTCAGAAATGTTGGGATATTTGTCGGTTTTTGGTGTAAACAAAAAAATCATAAAAAGATCTAACATGAGAACGTTTCTAAAGAGAGAATGGTAGCAAATTGTAAAAGAAATCCTCTATTCATCACTAGTCTGAGCAAACAGGGGTAATTATGAAATAATTTACGACAGCCTACATATACACAGAACTACTCGCAACACCGTACTGACTACAGTGGGAAATTGGCGATGCTGTCGTAACTTATTTCGTAATTGTGCGCTGTTACCGCTGTTTGCCTAGACTATTCATCACAAAGAGAAACAATAAAAGTGGTCAAATATGAATCAACATTTTTCTTGAATTCTTGAATTTATAGGCGGATTAACTATCTTTAACTTGAATATCTTGTAGATGGTTGCCTATTATTCATTAGTGTTTGGGTTTTAAAGTTTCAAATCTATTAAAACGGTTTAATTGAAACCCCAAATAGATTGATCACCTAGATCTCAATAATTTAGTCAGCTGTATGTATTGTAACAGCTGATGAAATTTGTTTATGCCTTCTATCAAATTCCGTAGTTGTTTGGAAGTGAGAACAATATAGTGATCCTGGAGGAGTTATGAAGCAGCATAAAAGCTTAGAACAACCCGACGGTAGGAATTTCGTGCGATTAGAAAAACACCAACTTCCACTTATTAACATCGTCGGGTAGCTGCAGGAGGTATTTGAACTGCAGTTGTTGTTATTCCGCGAGGAAACGCTACTGTTGAAGAGGTTCGAGGTCCGTTCCATCAGGACCTGAAAGAGGAGATTTACACCTTCGCATTGATCCAACGAATTGTATATTCAAGAAGACTCAAGGAGTGAGTTTTGGCCTTAGACGACCAATCGCTTTGCTCCAGTAGATCAAATCATCAGCAAATAGGAAGACGAATAAGTTTAAGGAACCAGTTTGCGGCCTTAGTCTAGAAAAACGGAATGATTATATGATACCGATGATCCTTTATAAATGATGTTTTTTTAAATTACGGTAGGTGATGCAAGAGGAATCCAGTACGACTGTAAAAAACTGAAAATTTCACCTAATTGTTTTTACTCTCTTTGTTATTATTGTTTGTTGACTTATCTTTGCTGTCTTATGCCATGTAACACTATCTGTCTTAATATAACAAGCTGGTTTTACTATTTCTGAAGTTGACGTTGATACTATGGACAATGGAACGTTGATATCAAACAGTGATATATGATAAAATCGAAAAGAAGCTTCTGGCATTGACACCGGGCGTGAAGGTCTATCGACATACATCCCTTGAGGACATCTTTACTACAGGCAAAAAGCATCAAAAGCGCAGAATTAGAAAATCCTTGTTTTCATACTCTACAAGAGAGTTAGTAGTATGGACAGCGAAGCTTTGATAAGAAAGAGAATTGTATAGTGAAGCCTGAAAGAATTTCATTTTCACAAGTCATCCTACAAGAAATTACCTACGAGAATTTATTGTGAAAATAGATGATGTCACATGGTACAAAATTAAATACTGATACTGGGTTCAGTTTTCTTTAAGAAGTCCGTAATATGAGCAGGAAAATGTTGCTATCAAATGGTGGCATTCTCAAGAATACATATTTTCTTCTTAATTTTCAAATCTTGTATTGTTCACAGCTTCCTATGCGCCAACAACACTCAACCTCATTGGTTTATGGTGCCCTTTCGATAATCTACTCCATCAAGTCGGTGACCTACCACCTTTGCCGACGGAAATTCTTCTTCTTCTTCTTCTTCTTCTTCTTCTTCTTCTGGCTTCTGTCTTAACTTGTGTAATAAGCTCCATTACAATCCATACCGGATCATGTGGTCGGCTTAGTAGGGATTACCGATTTTTTAAGCTAACGTCTAGAGAATTGAACGTAGCACGGCCAACAATTGCGCCTTGTTTATCCATTATTATCCCAGGAAATGAATCTCTGGTACTCATTTTAACAGGTGTGGGGATCAAACACACGAACTCCGATTTTGTAGTCCTTGTGGGCTATTAAGGACTTCGTATATTGTGCCAATTTTTGATAGTTCTTGTTGATCTACACAAACTTACAACTCGAGGAAGGAAACTTCCTCAAATTTCCTTTGACTGACCACGTTCCCTTACATCGTATTCAGTAAATTCAAAAACATTTAACTTAAATTTCTACCTATGTAAATTATATTGAAACTATAGTTTAACAACAGATTTATTTTGTTGTATTTTATATGTCAACATTTCCACCTTACAGGTTTTATGTCGAATTAAAAGCTTCCTTCCGTTTACACGAATTTAAAATGTGTACGAGAAATGTACGCTAAAATTTTATTATAATTCCGCTTTTCACGTAAACTAAAGTGTCGACATCGGGTCTAAAAACGGTTAATAAAACTTTTAAAGACCTCTCGGATCCAACAACGTATTTGTGTACGCGGAAATAAAAAAATCGCACTTTCGTCAATTTAACACGGGTAATGTAATTAAAGGTCCTACAAAATTGATCATATCCCTTGTATATGGCGGGTGTAAAACCCAGATTAAAAAAGGTACAACGTCGGCAAATCACCTCGCAATAAAACTTTAATGGACTAAGCGTTAAATTCACTTTCTCCTACGACGAATGGGTTTGAAACAACAAAGAATTTCAAATTAAAGCAAGTAATCTCAAGTAGTAGGACTTGAATAATTTTTTGATAATAATTGTAATGGGCAGGGCCGTGCTAAGTTGATGTGTGAAATCCATGGAAAGGATGGCGGAGTATCCGCAAGAACGAACTAATAATCATTAAACGGTTCTGCCGCGTTCTGTGAAAGGAGAAATAAAATTATCTTAAGGAATTATTGACTTATTATGACTTTTCGATAAATATTATTTACTTCAGGGCGCCAATAGACAGAAGAGATGTAAAGTTCGTGATTGTAGATAAAATATACAACAATAAAATATAAAGCCAAGTTGTTTGGAACCCCATTCGTAATGAGTAAGGTTTGATAAAAGAGTGGATGACGTGTTACCGTTAAGTAGTGTAAACCCGATTTTGTCTCCACTTACGTGCAAGGCGCAATATTAAAATTAGAAGTAAGAGCGTCAGTTCGGTTTACCCTACTTAATGATAACACGTCATCCACTCTTTCATCAAACCCTACTAATGAGTGTGTGAATTGGCTTCCATGATAGCTCGCAATGCCTTTAAAAATGTGTAGCGCCTTGTTCTTATTTAATTCAAACCAAACTCTTTGGCTCAAACTGAATCCACTAAATCTGTTTTGTTTTGAAAAGATCTGATTCATAAACATTCCAACATTCTCCTTCAATTACGAGGGTGCTACCCTACCGAAAATTCTGCTTAAATATTCTATTTATACTTACAGGCGTACTTACAAGGAAGTACGTCCGTGTTATTTTTGCATAATAAATTCGCTTTTTAAACGGGATCTTTTAATTCGCTCCGCCGTTCTCGGAGAAAGAAAAGAAAACTAAAACGACTCCCTTTGTCGTGAAAAAACCGATGAAAAAGATGTGAATCTCCCTTTTGACGGCGATACGCGTCAGATGCGCGAATGAAAATGAAACCTTTCTAACATGCCCCGAACGTCAACAGCGATATCTCGGAGTTTTAAGTTTTTATTGCCACCGAGCAAAAGATAAACGGTGTTTGAATATTATTACCGCCGGATGACGGTGTGAGAAAATCCCCGTTCGCTTTGGAAGCGTGTCGTGGGGCGCGGCAGGCGCAGGGGAAAAGTTTTATCGCGACAAAAGAACACCGACTCTTTTCTGGGCCTGGGAAAGAATGTTCCTTTAAGTTCGTCGTCGGAGGGCAGTCGTAGAGCGAGATTTTTATGGGAAAATTACGGAGAGACAGCGTTAGGTAGCAGTAGGTAGTAGTACCTACGCGGAATAAGTTTTCTCGAGATTAATTTAATCTAAAGTACGCCTTGGATGTTGGCTTAATAGCAAATTTATTTGTAGTACGTACGCAGTGGGCAAGGGGAGTTTGCTATCCGCGACTTGCGAGTAGCCACCTTTTAAGATCTAATATCCGAATATAAATATTTAAATAGTTCGCTAAGTGACTTATTAGAAGAAGCGGATGAAAAGGTGTTGCAAATTGAAAATAAACTCACTCCTAAAGATTAAGTTCGATGTTTTTTATTTGTAAGAGCTGTACAAGATAAACATTAAAAACTAAATAATACTAGATATTCGACACCAAGTAAGTATACGGAATGACCGTAGAAATGGAATTTAGAAGAAGTGCTTGTGGACACAGCGGTGCTGATCCCATAATTTGAGAAACCAGATTCTTACCCAGAAGTAGTAATTCTTTCGAATTATTCTTGCTCAATGTTAATGTCTTGGGGTAATTCGTCCTAAGCAATTTGAAATTTTGTGAAGGGGGAGTTGCCACATCTGTTTCATGGAGCTTAGATCGACAATGTGAATCGCTACAACCAAACATTCCAATCTCTTCAAGGAAGGAATCAATATTCGGATTATTAGTGCATACGTATTATTTTACTTTTAGCATCGAAATGACTTTGCGCTGTCAACGATAAGATTAAGGAATGCACTAGAACTCTGTCCATACAAAATTTGACATAACGAAGAAGAAGTCACATCAGTTACTTAACCTCTCCTAAGGCTATTTTACCAGTTTTCATTAATAATAAAGTTGGTAACTACATGCCAATTTTAGGGAATAGATACAGGCGCTGTCGTTTGTGCTCTACTAACGCTATCAAAAGAGAACACGACATGTGTGTACAACTTGCAATGTCCCATTATAAAATAATCATCTATAAAAAGAAAATTTAGTATACAATTCCTTTTGTAGTTCGTAATATTTCCAATATGTATTTTATAAATATAAAAATGAGAAAGCATTGTTCTCTACTTTTTAATAGGCCCCAATGAGCGGTGGTAAGCATACTTACCACCCAAAAAATGATGCTAAAAAATCAAATTAATTTTATCTAATAAGATAGATGAATTTCTTTTCTTAAATCAATCTCATTCCCAAAAATATTTTAATATACCATTCCTAGAAATAAATGACCCGTTAATCGGTGTTGTGGTACTGCAAAATACCTGGGTATGAAGTGGAAGGATTATGAAGGAGCGTGACGAGCTAAATATAAGATTTCGCCAAATGTATTGGTTCTTAGGACGCCAATCTAAGTTGTCAGTACAGAATAAACTATTGTTGTATAAACATATTTTTAACCGATCTGGGCGTCTAGCATAGCAATATCAAGATTATCCAGATTTGGCAAAATAAGGTATTAGGGATTATTGTTGACGTTCCGTAATACGTAATGAATTCGGATAGAGATCCAAGTTGGCTAAAGAAGTGATCCAGGTATCACATCTCCTCGACAAAGTTAATCTACTTCGTTCTATGAAAAGAACTGATCTCTTCAAGTTGATATAGTGATGTACGATATGTATCTTGAGCGTAATGCGAAGTAAGGCGTGATGAGTTTTGTTGAACGGGGGTAGATGAACAGTAGTAGTTTCTGGCATTAGATGTAACTGATGATTTTTCATGCTTCACTGGTTTCAATAGTGAAATAATGAAAGAGAACCAAACAAGCGTCGTAGATATTGTAGACGAAGGGGTTGGACAACGTTGTTGTTGTTGTTGTTGTTTTGGTATTTCTCTGATTAACCATTATACCTAGAATGCGGTGTACATACGTGGTGTTCTATAGTGTTCAAAAGTGGTATTGTTGACACCCTCCACAGATATTGTACACGTCCAGGCAGAATTGCGATTCAACTACTGAAAAATTCGTCCAATTTACTAGCTTCTCAAACCATGATTCTTGCAGTGTTTACGCAGCAAATCAAATGTAAGATCTTTCTGTACTTTCTCAGTCATTCTTCTATGTATAGTGTACTGAGAATTTAGTTAATTTCTTAAACAAATATGCACCGGCCTAGCTCTTAATTAATGATATAAAAACCATAAATTATAACAAATTATATTTATAAATTTTGAGAAATATTTAGCATAAGATCAAGATAATTACGTAGGGTTGTGTGTGTGTGTGAGTGTAACTTCTTTTTCGATGTTGGTTCTTCTTATATCTCCTCTCTTAACTTCTATTCTCGATGCACCTTTAATTTCTATGGATTCTTCCCCTTCTTAGATTCTATCTTCTCCGGTATGGTGGGATTCTTTTATTCACTGGTACTTCTTCTTAAAACCCTTTTATTCCAAATATATTTATTGACTTATTTGTTGATTTATCTATCTTGTCAATTTTCTTCGTCGTTAACCAAACAAACTTTTTATTTCTTTTGGAAACCAGGACTACACTGCTTTATTTCTAAGTTGTCCACGAAACGAAAACTTTAATTCTCCTTGACTTCAGTTCATCCAGGTATATCGCTGTTATAGAAACCTGTATTGAATGTCGATGTATCCTTGGTTTGAAGCTCAAAAAACAGCAAAGCGATTGGGCTTTTTCGGGTTCAGATCTCTAATCTGCTTATTAGTAGATTATCGGTTTCTAGGAGTTCACAGTTGTAATTGCTGTTCTCGATGAGTTGGGGTATATTTTGGATGCTTTATGGGTATTATTTTATCAGTTGCTTGGCAATGATGACATTGCGATTCTGGTGATGGATAACCTCTTTGTACAAAAAATTAACCTCACATAAGCAAATAATGTGATGTCTATCCAGCTTAAAAAATTGATAGAATTTTTAGCGGTAGGAAAATGTGTAAAATTGTTGTGTAACTAGCAAGCTCCAATTTTTTGACCAAGATTAGACATTAAAAGTGTTAATTTCACACAAAAAGGTCACTAAGAAATGACCGTTAATCAATTTTTAAATCAATCAATATTATCTTCTTCTGCGTCTTGTTCTACGTAGGTATTTGTTTGTTTCCTTCTTCTTCTTCTTCTACTTTTCTACTGATTGTAGCTTTACCATATGACTATCATTTATTATTATGTATATAGTATGCTCCTATCTGATAAGATCTCTTTCGATGTGGATGTTTTCTTTCATTTACCCCTCTTCCTTTAAGCTTCTTTCCGATTGATTTTTTCATCACCTTCATCGTCATGTGTACGGTTTGATAAAACAGTGGGTAACGTGTTCTCATTAAGTAGTGTAAAACGTACTGACGCCCTTACTTCTCCGGACTTTTAATGTCGCGCCTTGCACGTCAGTGGAGACAAAGATCTTAGTCATGTGTACAGCCTTTGGAACCAACACCTTCGGAGTCCCAAAAAGTCAAATACGCTCCCCTGAGTTGCAGATGAAGAAAATTGTTTTCAGCGCAAAACTGGATTAGCTGTTAATCTCTCTCATCTCAGATACCCAAGCCAAAGAATGCAGCAGTCCTCCGAACTTGTATCTAATATTTATTAATATTATCAATTAATCAATGATTTCTCGAGTTGTTGACCGGAGTGTAAACATGTATTACGTTTATGATTGGCCTCGAAGTGTTATGGCTGTGGTGATCTCTAATTATCATGATTTCAGAGTGTGCATTATTTTTGTTAATGTATTCCCATTTCTGTAAAAACACTACGTTTCCGTTTCTGCTTGTAAAATAGTTCCAGCCTTTTCGCGTATTTCTGCAGCCCGGAAATTGTTATACCTGACAGTATTTTTCAACAATTGTTGTCAAGCAGTCTACACACATACTTCATTGACTAAGTCTGATATATTATTATTTACTAGCTGTTAAGCCTATCCCTGTCAGGCAGGAAGAAAAATAAAATATAAGCTAAAATGTTAAAAATGAATTTTGCCACGCCCCTTTTTCGTCTTAATTCTCCGCCCACAGGCCAAAAATCAAAAATCCGGCTACGTTAGGATTTGGCCTAGGCGTTTGACTACATGCATGCCAATTTTCAGCTTTCTAGCCCATCAGTGGGCTTCAAAAAGCTCTGGATAGACAAAAAAAAAGAGGAACAGACAAATAAGGAAATTATATGTATAGATTAGAGATGGGACGAATCCAAATTTTCTCGAATCCGAATCCGAATCCTAAAGGATTCTCGAATCTCTCGAATCCTTCGAATCTCGAATCTCTCGAATCCATCATATAATTACAATAATAAGAAAGGACAGAGAGGAAAAACAATTTTACAGGAAAATTTTAAAGCTACTTTAATTAAAAACGATACAGTTTTTAAAAATATTTATTAAAAAAGATTTTTTTTTGAACATATTTATATTACAAATGAAATTAAAAAAAACAAATTACACAATATTAAAAGATAAATTATGTTAAAATCTTGATGATTATGCAACAAGTTTTTATTTATATTTAATTTCCTTAGCATATGGAAATTAATATATCAATAACAGTACCGATATCTTTTCAGAAACTTTTGTGAATGAGAATAAGGGAGAGCTAACATAGATAAACAGCAAATATTGCACATGAAAATCTAAACACATATTTTAGTATATAAAAGAAAGCACTCAACCTAAAAGAAATAAGTGAGAATTTTAATTCAGATTTTTATTTAAGAAAACCAGCTTTCGAACTCGCTCTGGATCCAACCGACTACGTTTCTTATCCACTATGATGCCTAATGTGCTGAATAGTCTTTCTGAAATCACTGTTGATGGTGGTGTAATTAAGAATTTTTTGCTAGTTTCATCAAATTTTGGTATTTTGTGTTGCCCTTCCAGTATTTAAAGATGTCTGCAGTTGGTGGGAGCAGTGGTTCTGCTAAATAGACATTTATTTCTTCTTCAGGAGATGAACTGTAATCCACATCACTGCAGATAGCTGGGGTCATCAACTGAGAATAGTAACTCAACATACTATGACCTTGTTCAGTTAAAGATATACATATCTGTGGCATTTGCTTGAGTTTTCTCTGATGACTGCAGATCACCATTTGTTTGCATATAGATGGATGAAATTTCATTAGCCAGTGTCAATTTAGCTTGCTCAACGTTTTCTTTATTCAAAAATACATTCCCTTTGAATCGGGGATCCAGTAAAGTACCAATAGTATACAATTTCTCTGTCTCAACAGAATGGTAGCGCCTTTTTAGTGACGCAAGCAAATCATTTCGGAAACCCTGTACTGAACCTAATTTTGGTTTGAAATTTTCTAGAGCACGAATGGTGCTATTCACTAAAGGAATTATTTCTGAAATTGTCACTTTACTTGAGCTGGCCACAAATGTAGCTTTATCAAACACTTCTAATATTCGTATAATATCTTCAATAAGTTTCCACTGTCGAGGACAAAGGTCTATCTGAATATTCAAGTATTATTAAAATACCACAAACATTAGGAAAGCGTGCCAGCTTATAAATACTTTGTGGCTGAAAGAACGAGAACCGAAGAGAATCGTCGAGATCTTTCTAGTCAGTGATTCATATGTGTCGTGATTACATGAGTCATCATTATTATTATTATTTTTTTTGGATTCGAAAGATTCGAATTACGAAAATCGTGCGAAGATTCGAGTTTTCGAATCTCGAATCTTTTTCAGGATTCGATGGATTCGAGGATTCGCGGATTCGAATGTCCCATCTCTAGTATAGATAATTCTCTTCATCGTACCAATAGTAGAGTTTCCACGTGATAGCTAGATTGTTCATCTTTATGGCTGATAGCACACATCATACTCTCAGGCCCGGAATCTGTGAAAGACCAATTCTCGTTTGAATCACGTAGTGTGACATTATCGTTGGTCTTGGAGCATATTGCATTATTTTTCCCCTTTTTAACAACTTACTCATATCTTCAGTTCCATTTTTATTCCTTAAGTTCTCATTTCGTATTCTATCCTTTATATATTGTCTCGTATTATTCGTACATTTTTTATGTCTATCGTTGCCATCATTTGTGTTGTCTTTGATGTGTTTGTGCGTTTTACTTTCAGCATAAATAATATATGGAAATACATTCATATGTATATAAAAACCAATTTCATTAATAAGAAGCATTCTTACGAAGAGTACCTATTTACATTCTGGTGTATTTGTAAAATAAAGTTTAAACTTTACCGTTACATATTTCAAAAAGAATCCATTACATTTATTCACATATTTCCTATTCCAAATCGATTTCGACATCTAATTTAAAGTGTGCAAACGAAGGAACGAACGGTAGATTGAATTATTATTCATGTAAGGAACAAAAAGAAAAATCGCCATGTTTGCTTTCAATTTAGATTCGATTTTCATTCCGATCGAAGTGGAAAAGTTACCACGCCTCGGCGTAAAATCTCAGATTTCGCGAAGACCAGTCCGAATTCACGTCTTCGGCGGGACAGTTTATCAACGGATCTTATGCGCGATAAACATTTCCTCTCGTACGTCTCTACATCTTCGAAGTCATTACCCACTCGGGGGACAGACCCTCTCCATTATCAACCACATATATTTTCTCGTTATCCCTCTTCGCATTCAATATTCTTATCGCGCCATGGGCATATAGTTCCAGCAAATAAATATTTTATTGGCGCCGGAGGGAAATGAATTACTAGATGCCGTTGGATTTATGGCCTGACGAAATATGTTTGCTGACCCTTGAAATATGTACTGATGTCAGTGAGAACGTGAATAAAAAAAGAAATTGCCTAGCTGTTGAATTTTTCCGCTTACGCTGCGAGCTCTTCGCGATAAGTGGTGGCCATTTTCGCTACGATGTTTTCTCGATGGGAATATGATCCTGATAATATCCGTCGCTAAGGTTGGTGTCCCAGAAAAAAGGGTCACCATGAAAAAGAACATAAGTTTACTACTGCTTATTTATTTCGCAAAGTTGAGATGATATAAGAAGAATTGATGTTATAAAAAACTATTAGCAAGAATCATAATATGTCTTGTAATCAGAAATTAGTCTATAAACTTTCCACAAAGAAACGTTATGTATTTTTGATATCAGTTAGCAATTTGTGCCAACAAATTCGATTTGAAAGTCGAACATACGTTCAAATCTATTTAACTTAATTTTTAAAGTGCCACAGATTATATAGTCCGGCAAAAGAAACGTCTTGGTTGGTTGCTACTGTAACAATACTGTTTTTCTCCATAACACCGCTCAAGAAAAAAAAATAATGCAATTTGTACAATCTCTCATGTTCTCTTTCCCGAACCATAAGCCCAATTAAGAATTGAGTAACGTAAATGACGCTATTCTTATATGTAAATAAATAGAGCTATTTGGCGATAACTATTGTCAAATTTGAATTTAGTACACCAAAAATAGGCAATAACAGCTCGAAAGATCCCGGCACCAAAATATGTGTTGAGCAGTATCTATGAGATACACACAACGCACAGCAACAGACCTTATTTCTAATCCCTAAGACATCAATAGCGATAGAATTCCTAGTATCATCGATCAGTTTTGCTGTGGTTCTACCTCAATAGATCAAAGCAACGCTGACATCGTAAAATATTGTTACTGATCGTAACCGCCATAATGTACGTTTAGATTTCCCCAGAGCATACTTTCTAAACAATACACAAAATCAATAAGCTTATTCGAGTTTATAAAAGTTATCATCAAACATCTGAGATACGTTATTTGCCTTTTTCAGCGAATATACCGCAATAATTTCCTAGTCTAGCGTCTATCCGGTACCTTTTTGGTCGTTTCAGTGAAATCGTACCGCTTATATCTCGAGTAAATATTTGAAACGGGAACGTAAAGGAAATATCTGAAACTGCGGCTTAAAATTCTCCGAAAAGAAATCTTAATTCGCTTGATGGCATAACGCACTCAATCTTCCACACATAATCTCCAAAATTCTAAACGATTCATGCGGAAGTTGAGTATTTAATCATAATTGCAGTTGAGCGATCGTGTTGGATTGTTTATTACAGATCGTAATTACGGCCAATCAGCTCGGCAACCCAATAAGTAATATCGGTAACTAGACGAAGTAAGCCTATTCATAACCCGTTCTTGATATAAATGAGCAACTCGCGCTAGTAAATTTGCTGTGTTTAACTGCCAACTGATAGTCATTAATTATTCAGAATAATCGTTCAAGAAATGCGGCTTGTTAGAATCCGTGCGCTGTGAGAAGGAAGGATACATTACGGCTTTAATTTATGGAAAACGCTAACACGAGCCTTGTCGGGAGTAAACACGAAAATGCAAATAAAAGCGAAACTTGGAATGAGTAATGGTTGGTTGGTAAGATTTTCAAAATGTTAACCGAAAAGATCGCTTCAGCGCATCATATACCGGGGGTACATGTTTGCGGTGTTTATTACTTTATCGCGTTCATTGATTAGCAAGGAAAACAAGAAAAATCTGAGGAACACGCGTTAATTTGAGGTAGCTAACAAATTTCATTATTATTCATATTATGTATAGTAGCGAGCCTTGGACATCAAGAAACGGATATATCAGTCGTATAAATACTGCAAAAATGCGATTACTCAGGAAAACAGATGGAAAAACAGGAAGTTAAAAATGAGAGAGAACGTTATAGGGACGAGGTAAAGATAAACTATACATAAGAAAGAAAACTCGGATGACTAGGTCACATATACAGAATGGTAGAGGAAAGGTCAATGAGAAAAGTATACGTGGCAACGCCAGAAGGAAGAAAGATTTCGGAAAAATAGTAGAAGAGGCACTATTAGAAAGAAACATTAAACGAGCACAAGTAAACAGATTGGCACAAGATAGAAAATTGTGGAAGGCAAAAATCAATTTAACTTCTCAGTTCTACACTTAACGGCAGATAGAACTAACAATAAGTAAGAAAGGTGATTTCGTCTGGGTGGATAAAATAGAAATACTCTGGATCTATGGTAAATCCTGGGGGATAAAACCAAGAAAATTAAATTTTCCCTGATTTGCTGGAGTTCGAGGGACTGGGTGAAATTTGTGGACAAAGAAGCCCCTCGACATTGGCAGTATTTTTTCTAGCAGTTGGATTAGGCGGGGTTTGCTCGTTTCTCCTTAATTTGGTGGGGCTGGGGGAACGAAGAGGAATTTGGAAGAATTGGACACAGAAACGTGCCAACAAAGGGACGCACGTTGCGTGTTCGTAGTCCCGAAGGGCTGGGGCAGGTTTTCCTCCTTCAAAAACTTTTAGATATAAACTTAAATACCTTGTGCATGGAGGAAATGTAACTCGAGGTTAAATATGTCGGGGATTTACTGACCCCGTATTTTTTAATAATAGCACCTACCGTCATTGGTACTATTGCTTGGTGCTTGGTGCTTGGTGCTTGGTTTATTCGCGAGTACTACCTACGTAAATTGCCACTCTATGGTATAGTATTCGAGTTCAAGTTGCAGGAAGTTATTAAAATTGTCTTCCAGCACTTCAGCCAACTGAAGAATGATCTTTTTACGGAAATACAGTTTTTAATTATTACAGAATGTATTTGCGTAAAAAATAACTCAATATTGTTAATTATTCAAGGGATCACGTACCATTTCGTGGGTACAACTGGAATTCATCAGTTTCTAAATCATCTTGAAATATGGGAAGATCTCCAGGTTCATACTTTCATAAATAAATTTTTGGACTACAGGGAGCACATAGAAACATCAGTTTAATTCCCTGATATAGTAATAAACAATCTAACTATAATAGTAGAAATTGTAGGCTGGGAGATAAGTAATGCCAGATTTTCCTAGTCTGGGAGATAAGTAATGCCAGATTTTCCTAGTAAGAGATTCCGATATTTTAGTCATTAAACTAAAAGCTAGAGTTGTTACTACAGGAGCAGCCCTTCAGTAATTGCTATTCAAATATCTCGAGAGGATGAAGACAATTTAACATTACCTAGTGGAAATAATGAGGCTCCAGTTTGTTTTACAGTACACGGAAACGATTTCCGACTCTTCGAGTACATTATAATGGCCAGGAAACGACGTCGAATTTTTCTCTACACTTTTTAAGACGAACTACTTCTATTCTGAAGATAAAAATGATTACAAATCTAATTCGAATTCATTGCATTTGTAGGAAGAACTCTAAGCAAGTAAGTAAGTAAATTATCTGACTACCGGCAGTTACAAACTAAATGGGCGCAGATCTAATATTGTTATTGAAGAAACTCAAAATTATTTCTCCTACCTGGAAACATGGTCCCGTAATAACACACATTTGCATTGTGTGCACTGTTCTCATTTTTTTTTAAGGGATTACGGTTCATAGCAGACTGAATCATATAATTAATATTTCGATTCTTTAGACAGGAAGTTGCCATCTGTGTCGTAGGCCATTATTAATATGAATCGTTGCACATCACTTACTTCGATGATTGGAGTTAATTTTTGTCTGGGGAATATTGGTACATCATTAAGTCCTGTTGTTTCCATGAAAATAATGATATTACTGCTTTTTCGTTAACTAGTAGAGAAACAAGCGAAAGTTTATACAATTATACGTAACAGTTTACTCACAATCAGAGCGAAGCTTAAGTTATCAATATGTTGGTCATAAATGGTATCATAATTGTACAGACTTTAGGGAAGAGGAACAAAGTATTTGATTTTACTTTCAAGAAACTCTTTGCATATTTTAAGGGACACTATACATTAAGGGAAGGAAGAAAGTGAAACTAGGGAATAATAGTAACATTGCTGATATAACTTATAAACTCCGTACGAAATCAAAGCAATTGCGTGCAATATTTCATAATAGGGAGACATAAGGAGACCCCTGTTCTAGATGATTAAAAATAGATAGAAATAGAACTGAACAACTTTCAGAACAATTGGATTGAATTCTAAAAGCACTTACTTTGAAAATTGCAATCAGCTCTTAAATAAGCAAATGTAATTTGTCTAAATAAATGAAGGTAGATCGCCTTTAAATAAGACTTGCCAGTTTTCAAGAAAACTATATAAGTTGGATTTGGAATATATTTAAAGAAATCAGTCTCTGATCAGTTTGAGTATCTATTGCCAATTGTTTGCCACTCTTCTCAAATAAATCTTATGGTTTCTAAGGAAGGCTAGAATAATTTCGCAAACCATCTGAACACCTAAAATTTATCTGGTAGGGAATCGATGTGTATTATATCAAGAAAAGCTGACTCCTGAAAATATCTTTAAAGCCTGGAGAAACGAATGTAAAGCAGTAAGTAAACATCGGTCGAACCGCGTGAAATCATCATTCCTCTTTTACACATAAAACTTAGCTTTATTAAAAGTTGGTAAAAGCCATGGATAAGAATTGACCAGCATTCAATTACCTGTATGAAAAATTTCCTCGTCTCAGTGAAGCCAAAATTAAACAGGGCGTTTTTATGGGGCACTAGATTAAACAGCTTTTCAGAGACCCCAAGTTTGGCAAAGTGCTTGGAAGTAATGAGAAACAGATTTGGGATGCGTTCTGTCAAGTGATAGTGTATTAACTAGAAAATGACAAGACCGAAAATTACAAGGAACTGGTCGATGATATGTTTCATAAATTCGACTGGAATATGTCATTAAAGATCCACTTTCTTGACTCCCACTTGAATTTATTTACTGATAACTGCGGACAGGTCAGTGATGAGCGCGGCGAACGTTTTCATCAGGATATTGGTAATATTGAGCAACGATACCAGGGTAAATGGTCTACGCCAATACGGGTTGACGCTCATCAGAGATACTCCCTTCTTCGAATACAAACGATTGGCCAAAAAGAAAGCGAAAGTCCCATAATATTTACATATTCAAATATTTCTTCCTCAAAAAATACGGACACATGACAACAAGAACCCGTAGACAATTCAGCTTTTTCGTGCTCAGCACATTGAATTCATTAAGAAATGACTTTTTCTTTCATCTTGGAAGCTTTTCTTGAAATTTTGTTAATACATAAGCTTGTAGTACAGACAGACAGTGTTTATTTTTTTTACGGAAGTTACTATTGGTCTTTCATCCGATGGTAACATCATGAAGTCATCGAAAATAGATTTGTTGAAGCTTTTGATGAAAATGTGCTCGAGAAAGTTGCCAATGACTAGATTTGGGAATTCTGAGGTGATGGCGAATACCTAAGCATGAAGAACCAAGAATCAAAGAAATTATTTTCTTGGTTGATGGGACATTCTCTCGTTTATGGAAAATTCAAGCTATTAGCTAATCTAACAGATCTACTTTCAGCAATAAATACAGAAGAATGTCACCTGTTTTTTTATATCCGCAAAAATTAGTCCTTCATTCAATGTTAGCTACTTTCAAGATTCTGTCCTAATCCCTAAGATAAATACTTCAGACCTAACTGAGATACAAGACATATCTGAAGACAACTGATTTATGAGGAAATAAGTGTTAGAATTAAAGCTTAGCTACTTCATCAGATGTTTTGGTATTCATTGTTCATCTATTTTTCCTAAACCCTTTCGTTCGTTTCAATATATTTAACTTGTTGTCATATTTCCTTTCGTTCTTCTGCGATTTCTCTAATTTGAATACACCACATTTTTCAGGTCTAATTTTTCTTTGCCTTGCAAATAACTTCTTCTGTTTATGTCTTCTCTTGTTTTCATAAACAGCTTGTTCTTATCTATCCCATGTATCACTTCAGTTTTCTTCTCGTTCATTATTGAGTACATAGGTACCAATATAATAGTTTCAAATGCGTAAGCATCAGCTGGTAGTAAGATGTCAAAAAATAAACTAAAATACAAGCTCTACTTGTGTAAGTAAAATTTCAATTTTGCACAAAGTATACCGATTACATGTGTTTCAATGTTCATTCCGGATTTTAAGTGGCTCTATAAGAAACCAATATTGAGTTTTCTAAAAGTAAACCAGTCCCAGCTCAATATCTCTCTGATTTAATACGGTGTATAACTTTTCAATTAGCCACATAAAATTAATGAGGTACATAATTCATTAGAAGCGAAACTTTCGCCATACCGGCGTCTAATTTCGCATTCTTCTCCAGCGGAAACAAAAGTTTAGCCACTTCGAAACTTTAATATCTAGCCCGTTGGAATTCATGAATATTTCAATTTACAGCGGTCTCCGTTAAACGTGCATTAACGTAATAAAGCTTTTATTAAACAATTACCCGTTTCAGTTTTGGGGTACTCTATAAGTAGTACTTATTTCGTTATAAATCTCATCACGATAACGCTATATTCTCCTGGGGACCGACGGCGCCCTACTTCAGATAATTCCGGTCCTTTAGTTCACGAGAGGACCGCTACCTATCTGCCGTACCTCTTATCTGCTACGAACCTGCTGTCCGGACCTACTTATCTGATCATCGTTTCGATACGACCTTCGTTCAGTATTGTATTTGATGAACTTTATAGAACAAACTGATTGGAGAGGTGATGAGTTCATGTTTTTGTTGTTGATGGAAAAATTGAAATAATTAAATTTCGATGTGCCTATAAATAATTAATATGAGAACTGGAAGAAACCTTGAGTTACACGTCTTCACGTTTGAGATTTGCGACTGTTTATGTTTTTATCTGACTTACATGTTTAATAATCTTTTTGCTTCGTTTAATTATTAATAAGTAATTATTCTTATTTCATCGACTACGTCCTTGAAAATGATTGATTTTCTGTCATTTAACTTCCTTACCAGTACCATAAATGCAGGGCTGTGAATCTTAAATGTCATGGTAACAAAAACTTTCTTTCCAAAAGTAACGTATAGCAGAGTACAGTGCATCAAATTAAAATGTTATTCTTACGAAATGGCAATAATAATATAAACAATAATAACGAGGGTCATAACAGCAGAATTTGTGCTTATTTATCCTTCGACGTATGAGAACGATCCAGGTAAACGCCGCATCGAGCATTATTTATGTACATATGAAAGTTTCGGCGTACCTAATGTCGTAATTTGGTTGTGGGAAATTCTCGCCTGAAAAGACAGCTACTATTCGGACAGAGACCCCGACAGTCATTGGATTATAGTTAGGTTGAGAATTGCACACCAACTTGCAATACAGCAAGTAATGTAGATGCTCGTCTCATACGTCTATATATAAGTAAGTAAGTAAAGTATTTATTTACTAAAGCGATAATAATCGCAAATAATCAAACTAATATTATGAAATACATTAAATATCCGTAAAAGAAAAATACGTGCTACATTGCAATTTGGCATACAAATCTCGACCTAAACATAATCGAATGACCGCCCAGACCGGCTTCTATCTGGGTAGTACTTGCTTCTAAGCCGAGAATTATTTATCATCTAATTCCAACATTAGGGACTTTACTGGCCACAGAAAATTCCATGTTTAAATGTTGGAAACAGTGTTTCGGTTTGAAAGATATGTCTTTTCAGTTCTGTGTGTTCAATGCCTACAGCATTCCACAGAAAATAATGGTAATTTACTGTGATCACTACAGGAAACTTATAGCATCAAAGAGCCTTTTCTAAGACTATTTTTTCAATCTGCGTTGTTCAGATAGGTGTACATAAATTATTATTATTATGTGTCGGCGAAACAAGAAAATAGTAAATTGGCACGAATGCACGAAGCACAAATGATCTGAAAATTCCGAAATTATTCTGTTTAATTTTGCTAACATTCAAAATAAGGAACAATAGTCATATTTTTAGATTAATTTCTGGAGAACCAAATAATCAAACACGAAGCCTATGTGCTAACAGTTTTTGCAATTGTAATAAAGTACTTGACTTGAAGCTTCAAATATGTTCTCCCTAAGCTTCCAAATGTAATAATCATAACCAATGCTTATATGATAAACCTGATCTTTTTGTTGTTTCTTTTTTATCGAGTATAAAAATTTTTTCGCTCAAATATGCACTTGGAACCTTTTCCAAATTGAATGTGGTGAGAGTTTCATTTGGTTAACTTCATGCAATTTAGTGGAACGTCTCCTATTTTTATATTTACAAGTAAGTTAGAATCTAATTTATTCAGTTTGAACTGTCCCTGTCCCTACTTCCCTCATTTTCCTTCTTTCTTCCTAAATTGTACATGCCTTTTCTCTTTCTCTGGAGAAATATTTACTTTGTATCTTGCTGGTTAGAATTACTAATAACACGTTCGCTCCACGTTATGCATCCATGTGGAAACTAAACAACTTTTTGTGTAGACAAACTTTAGTTCCGTTTCCCATGATGTGTTATAATATATAATAATAAACCGAGCGATTCGGAGTTCGCATTGAATTTGGGTAAAATGAACAAATAATAGCCAATAAAGTGATAGATAGATGTCAAGAATGAGATGTGTAGAAATAAGTTGGTTGCACAGGCCGACACCACATCTGCTTAACATTTGTGGTAGTTTTTTTACAAGATTGCTATTGTTCTTAATAGGTCCTAAAAGGATCAAAGATATGATGCAGTAGTATCTGCTCTTCTTAAAGGCATTTTGACAACATGATAATTACAATTTTTCTGAATTAGAAAGTGTGTTGTCTTAGTTGATTAAATGTTTTACGGTTTAACCTTCTTTTATTGATCTCACGTTTGTTTAACATTTCTTCTTATTCTGGTTTGGATGGATTATTGCATGTAATTTCTTCTTAATTTAAATTTTAGTGAAATATTATCAACCACGAAGAAACATGGTAAGATTTGACGCATGAAGTGGTTCAAACTTTTAAACATTTTAATAATGACAAACAAAATATTTTCGTACCTGGTTTCCTATCTAGTTAGAAAATGGTTGCAAGAACCTTTAAAATAGAAAAACATTCGAAAAAGTGCTTCCTAAGACATTTTGTCCTAACTTCCTCACATCAGAAACATCGAAATTCATCAAAATCCATAAAATGTAACGGTCCTAAATTAGACTACTCCACTTAACACAAACTATGTCTTACAATTAAATATGTTTCGAGTTAACGTTACGTTATTTTTCATACAGATTTCTAAACTACAGATTGGTATTTATGAAAGTTGTTTCGAATGTATTCGAAGACTAATTGCAAAAAATTTAGAAACACGCGTGGCTTCCAATACACTGAAATAAAATGTAATAATCTTTTCTCGAATACTGGTTTACCATATAGGATCCGTGAATTTTGAAAATCAGATTATGGATTCGTAATCGGCGACCTTGAAAATAAATTTGCATGACAATTCCCAATATTTCTGAACATTGGTCTACCATCCGTGAATTTTGAAAATCTGACAACAGATTCATGCATGCTTCAAAGAGTGAACCAATGTTTAGCAGTAATATTTTACTTCTTCATGTTTCCCTTCGTTGAGAATCGCATTTTGATTGTCAAAATGCTTACCCAAATTAGTGTGTATAAGAATGATTTTGTTTCTGTTCATTCTACAATTACAGATTTTATGACTTTCCTTCATTTACAGATCTAAAAGTTTTGAATTGAATAATTATATTTCTGATCATTTTCTATTGTTTCTATTGTTAATTTATACTTTGTTTTGAACTACGTCTAAGAATATCTACACATATTTTTATTCTTGTAAGTCACATTGATTTCATTATCTTCTTGGGTATTTTAACTTTTACCTTTTCTGATACTATTTCCAAAAATGTGCTTACAAAAAGTTGAACTTTCCAACACGCACTCCAAGAATTAAGTTGTTATTCTCAGTTAAAAAGAAAGACACGCTGCAAAGAAGGTGGCTCTCAGAAACTTTGGTAAAAACTTAAAGGGAGTCTTAGAGCACAACTTAAGAGTCTTCCTTTCCTCCGCTTTAGAAGAACAATATCTTACATGTTTTACAGTAATTACAAAAACATAAACATATAAAGTGATCTTTATTTTTTTTTTTGAGAATAAAGATCGTTATTAATATTATTACTATTGTATTTGTAGAACAAGACGGATATCAGGCTTTTATTCGTATTTTACTACCGGGCTATACATATGTATTTTCTACTAGTGCCTGGAATAGCTCGTAAATCTTTCAATAACTAATAATATTACATTCAAGTGTGAGGCAAATATATGTCGAAGGAGATTCGAACAATATTTCTTCATCTTAATTAGAAGTTTGCCGGAGAGTATCGTGGATCCTGTTTGATGTTATATATCAACTGCCAGTAGCTTTCAAATATTATTAATAACTTGAAATATGAAAACTTCTTGACGACCTAACGTAGAATTTCTTTTTGTGTATAAACGACCCTCTACAAGCATAAACTGAAAGCTGTCTATAAATGTACTTATTTCAGCCTCGAACCTTGCGGTCGAAAGGCTTTAACCTTCAATAAATTATTCACGTTCAGAGGCAGTGGAGATGGATCAGCTTCAAAAAGCCTGCAATTTCTCTCCTAAAGTTAAAATACACGACTAGTTCTTCGAGTATGTTTCATAATATGATGGGATATTTCTTAAATGTTTTCTATTTCTCATTACCTGGAAATTCAAATATGTAGTACATATTATGGAAATTATAGGTTTTAGCGAAAATATAAAATAGATATTTAGTTTATAAATATGGTGGCTTTTATTCAAGTTTTGGTATAATAATCTTGATTCGTGCGATTATCTTGAGTATTATAGTTAATAAGGGTCTAAGCATTGAAATAATGGGCTATCTTCTGGTAATAAGGAACTTCTTACCTTTGTAAGTACAGAATTTCCCACACAAAGTGCGATCAAAAATAAATCAAATTATACACCGGGTAAGCTACGGTAATCGTACTCCTCCGAACTCGACGCGAGACAAAAAATCTAATTTAACACTCTTATTATTGAAGTCGACTCCACATATTAGTGTATCTGGTCCCTTTTATTATCCTGTAATTATATATCAGCGTTAATTCGAAACGGTCGGATTTAATTTGGACTTTTATGTGGTTTCCCTTTCTCCCCTCAAATTAAATAATCTGTTTCGATTTCGGCTTTTTCTCTTTAGTTTTTTCCGTCTTCTTTTAACAGTTGTTTTCTTCTCTTCGTCTCGGGGCGGCCAACTTTTAGCTCTCTTTTATTTGATCTTTGGGACGGCTTAGGAATGCTCGTCGTCGTTTTTATTTTGCTTTCACCATTGTCGGATTTCTTCAACGCTCGGCGTCCATCTGTGTGCTGTATTCGAACGAGTGGGGACCGCGATAAGAAAGATAAATATTTCTCTTCCTCGGTTTAATTAATAATTATCCTCGGGGTAGTAAATGATTCCCTCCTATATTAAGTTCTCTTTAATTAAATATTTTGATTGAAAATAAAGGGTGGAAAATTATTATTGCGTGCGAGATTCTCGTATAAAAATGTAATAAAACTGAAATATGTTTTAGCTATAATTTTTCTCAGTGCGGTTGTAATAAGGAAGAACATCTACAATAGCAATTGCTAGGTATATCTAGTCTAAGGAAAATATACGCGTGGTTCCTTTTTATTAAGCTTAGATTTGGAACCTTTTCCGTCAAGAAAGAAATATTATTTTTCACGATGTGCTATATTAAATACGGACGTGTTCTGCAAAAGTCTTTCCTTGTTCTCTGTCTGGAAGAATTGGGATTTAAAGTACTAGCAGTATATAGCTCTTTCATATAAATTTCACCTTTAGCATCTTCTATTATGTCGCTGAAAATGCCTCTTAAGGTTACAGCTGCATCACCGCTTTACTATGGTTCCCGTTCTTCTAGCTTCTGAGGAATGGGCAATTAATAGTTTGGGTTCAATTCTTTATCACACTACATGGTGATCTTTCGGAAAGTTTTAACTCTATGTTAGGTTTCCACACATGATTTGTCACACTAATTTTTTTCTGTAGAAATTCATTTACATCACCAACGACATTTTCTAATCAAAGAGCTTCAGTCATCTTTCTAAATCACTTAACTTTCATGTATCTGACGTTATTTGGTAGTTTATTATATTTTTAAGCCCGCAACAGTCAACTGACTGCTAGGTTTGTTTCGAATGGTGGTGGTTACCACTAGCAATAAGTTGTTTCTTCTGCTGGTCAAGCAATTGCGATAATTCATGGCTGTGATAAAATTCTCTTTGTTTAAGGAGATATATTTTACACAGAAAATTATAATACATACATTAATAATGGTCATTATCTTCTCCCTTCGGAAAATGTTACAATAGCTTTCCAAGTAGGTCTTAGTGCATGTAAGTTCTAACACTTGACTTCAATCAGGTAGTTGTCCCTATAACATTGACTCATAAGATACTATACTGTGGACATTGGAGTAGTATGGAAATATTGCTGCATCAATCAATATTAGTTGCCTTGTTTCTCTTATGGTAAATATGGCCATGGTAACATTAGAGCTAATAGTGTCCACGTGGTCCGACTAACTGAACATACCGTTGACTGTAAGCTCTATACTATAAGAGAATAGCACTAGTGCCTTCTGCACTTAGATAGAAGGTAAGTGTTGGCGACTCGCTTAATTTATTTTTAATTTACTCGTATTGTATCATGTTTCTACTGCTTTCATTGTTTTCTCTTATCTTTAAAGGATATATCGCACTATAAGTGCCATACCATCATAACTTCAAAATTGTTACTTTTAAGTAAATGCAATTTGTAAATTACTGACATTTTATTATTACCAACATATTTTTGTATTTGTGCGTAATTTACTAGAAAGAATGTTTCAAATCCGTTATCGGGAATTTATAGAGATGTGTAAGTGACTAATTAAAAGTGCAATAAAGTAGTAATTCTATTAGAATTAAATATAATATTTATGATTTAAGATAGTATTGTATTCTTGTACATGAAGAATCTTTTTAGTTGTAATTCAAAAAGGAACCAGTAATAATTACAGAAAAACTTTATATTTAAATAAAGAAAATGATTTATTTTTCTTTAACTAGAAAAAGAAGAAATATTTGTAAAATCTTGGGAGTTTTGCGTTTTGAACGAGTCATTAGAATTTCGTAAAAAGTCTGCTGTTCAAATTCGATTTTATACAAAATTCTGACAGGATGTTGCTTTTCGACTTCCGAATTTTTTAAAATATAAGATACATCAATTTTACTAATTTAATAGTCACGCTGTTTAAATCATCACTACTAGAGTCATTATGATCATCTACTAATTTAATTATTTATACTACTATATTTAATTTAATTTTAATTTTAAAAGACGTTTTATGAACAGTTTGAACAAAATCTCTCTAAATGTTAACACCGTCAGACGAAACGATAAGAAATTAGTAGCACACTTTAGAAAATATGACTATCTTTTCGACCATTGATAAAATTTAGAAATGTGATAGTTTTGCACCACCATTGAAATCTGCCGTTGTGCAATGTAAACGTTTTATTTTTGTTTGTCCAAAATAGTACTTTTAAGATTAATTATATGATATTTTAAAATACGATTGTATTTGGAGTTGATCCAAAACAATTCTGAAATTGTGCAAATTTTGATCTGGGGTGGTATTGCAGTCATAGTGCGATATCATCGACATGTAAATAGTATTTAGTATTACACATATTCATAGGTAATTTATGAACACGATTAGAAATAAAGGAATCAATCCTTGTGGTGCACCACTGGATATCTTGGATATATTATTTTTTTAACTTATTTATTCTTTCAACCTTTGTAACGTACACGTTTATAAGTAAAAGGTAAAGATACTTTTTAGATGGTCATTACATATGCTTCGTCAGATAATGGGAATGCAGTTCTGTCTGTAAATCACATGAGTGGATGTATTCAGAACAAATTGGAATTTTAGTAAAGTGCAGTATGATATATTCAAGTTTTAATGTCACAAGCTTACTCCCCATTATGGTTTCGACAGGGAATAAAAATATTTATGATATCATGATTAAATGTATGTACATATCGCGTGACCTATAAATAATAAGTAGGTATGTTATCTTTTGGATTACCTAACAAGATTAATTGTTATATACTATATATATATATATATATTGTTATATATATATATATAGTTTCTGACTAGTATTAAAAGCAATTCAAATATGTTGATATCATATTTGCGACCAGTTGCATATTATAATTTTCTCAAACTAAAACTTCGTTCAAACAGAGAATTGTTTCAAGTGCCAATGCTATGAAGTAAATAAAAATGTAGTAAACATTTTGTTAGTGGTATTAATCAAGCTCAACAGAAATTAAATTTTCGTACTGTTAATTGTAAATTGTAAAGCCTTTCTCAACGTAAGCTTAACTAATCCTTCCCAGGTGCTTTAATCCCTTTCCTCACTTTCTGCTCAGGATATTTATGAAGGGCTGTGCGTTTAAAAATTTTCAAATAACCTTTACCGGTTATCGATTATTCGTCAGAAATAATTAATTAGACTTTTACGGACTGACTACAACGTCGTCTAACAGCGCCAATTAATACTTTACTTGTTCCTCGATTCCGTTCCCGATAAAACGTCCGGTAAAGACCCGCCGAAACCGGTTAGCTTCATTAGGGAACCGGGTAAAAACGTCGGCCGATGTTTCCGGCGAGTTGCGAATATTCCATTTCGTGCTTGGTCTGGATCGCATTAAGCGGGAAAAAAAAAATTCGGGTATTTGAACGATACGCGGGTTTCTATTTCGGAAAATATGACGCATATCCGCAATAATTGCCAAAAGGAAGTAGATGGAGTTATAAATTGATTATCGATACGGAAGAAATAAATAACGTCGACGTCATCCTTTCAAAATTAATAAATCTATCGACTTTGCGTAGTGCGTTGTCAGTTCGAAAAGTTTCCGCTTTTTGTGCGCCCGCCGATCAAAGAGGAAAGTACGGGAGCGGGTCAATACGTAGTTATTTATCAAACTCCGTCGTGTCGATAGAAATATATAAAATGTAAGTTTTTACCAAACGGGACCAAAGTATTCAATTTTAGATGCTATCTTTTTTTTTCAGGCGGGAGTATACTTTAGATTTCAAGGCGGTCTTCTAATTTTCTTTTTCCCGAAAATTGAGGAAAATTGTCTGTTTTTCTTGGACTCTACATTTTCTTTTAACTAGTGAGTTATCACTACATCTTTTTCAAGAGCGCCTAATGTTTGCAAGGATTGTTGGAAATTTGTCCTGTTCCATTTCTGTATGTTACTCGCTACCACATGTTGTTCTCTTAGTTTTGCTTCTCTTGTTAGGCATTCATGATTTCCAGCAATTCTATGTAGTTCAGCTTTAGATTAATTCTAAGCACTTATAAATCGAAAATTCACAATAGAAAATAAATATTCCTACTCGTAGGTTAGATCTCCTTTCAACCCGCTCCTCCATCGAAAGAAACGAACATAGAAACCCTAATATTTCACTTCGAAACGTAAGTTTGGAAAAATTATGACTCAACATTTTTCTTTCCGTTAGAACGTCAAGAGATGTCGGTGACATTTCCTTAAGTAAAATTTACGTAGATAACCTCTGCCCTTAATCTTCTAGGCCGTTTCTTCTTCTTTTTTCCTCTAACACATCGCGCTTCCTTTATTTGATCACCACTTTCGAGTTCGTTTCTCAAGTTACATATCCCGGTATTTCAAAGCGTCAAGACGTAACATACGTACACCTCGAATCGCTTTATTATCGTCAGAATAATGCGATCGAGCTGAGTAATTGCAGGGCTCCTTGCACACGTCTGAAATATGATTTAAAATTCCACGCTTAATTGCACTCGTACACGCTCAAACGGGAGAAATTATGCCATCGGCAAGCCCAAGGGAAAAATCGATTATTTGGTTGAGCGAACGCGATGGAAATATTATATTAGTGCCCTACAAGATGTTTTTCGCTAGAAGCGGTTATGTTCGGTTTAGATAGTCAACCGCAATTTCCATTAGGTATGTTATTTTTCCATTCCATTATGTACTCGAACCCCGTCGGATTGATCGTTCGTGTAGCGAATTACTGCTTATTGCGGCGGTGCTTTTCCGGATTTCTGTCGAACCTCTTCGATCCCGCTTTAATTTTTAATGCACATCGAGCTTTGGTTAAACGTGGAGGACGCCGAGATCTGTCAATTATCTGGACGCCGAGCTATTGCTTCAAGGAAAGTAACGATTCGGGACGTTTTATAAGAGACGGGAAATTCGTTCCCGGGAAGGGTCTAAATTGATAATCGCTTCTGACAGCATTTTATTTCCGGAATTTAAAATCGAGCCACTTGACCAGCGCATTCTCAAAGCAAGAAGTGAATAAAGAGTATCAGCGAATGTTTCCCATTCCCTAATGGAGTCGGACTTCTTTAAGTTGAATTCTTGTTTGCTATTTAAAATAGCCCGGCTTAGGAAGAATGCGAGTTAAAAGAAGGTCACTGAAAATTGTTTGCTAGTAGTATATATTTTGTCATTTACCAATTACAGGCTTGACTTCGTCATATGAATAATAATGATGTTATATTTACGAATATCCAAAAGGCTTTCGATAAAATAAACCACTCTATTCCCATAAATAAACTATTATTTTGGCTTTCATGGTAGCTTACTACAATGGATCAATTCTTATTTAGAATGTAGGAGTCAGCTTGTCGTAGTGAACGGTTTCAGGTCTAAGCGTGTCCCCGTCTAGGACCAACCTCGTTCAATATATTTATAAATGACATTTATCTTATTTTTGTTAACACATGTTTTTCGCTCTGTGCAGATGATTTGAATTTATACCTCAAAGTTAATCAACCCCGAAATTGAAGGACGACCTGAACAATTACAAACAATTACAAATACTGTAATAATAAGCAACTATCTCTTAATTTAAGTAAGTCTAAATTTTTACATCTAACCCGCAACAAAAAATGTCCATGGATTTCAGTACATCATCAACAACTACGTAATTGAGGGTGTTTGACAAATTAGAGACCTTGGTATATTTGACTCCAAATTAACCTTCCAATACTATGTAGATTACATAGTAAGGGCAGAGATCAAAAAAATCATTTAATAACAAAGATTCTATAACTTACCTGTTAAATCGTTAGTCGGTTAGAAATTCTTGAATGCTGTAGTATTATATGGAATCCAATTTATGATACTTGCATTAGCAGAATTGAAAGAGTTCAAAGGACATATATTAAATATTTAGAATACAAGTTTATTGGTGCTCCCTTAGATGAATATCGGGGCGGTATTCTAAGATATGGTCTCATGACTTTTAGAAAATAGGACACATATGAATTGTTTGGGCAAACAGCGGTAATTACGAAATAAGTTAAGACATATACATAGAACGACTCGCCGATGTACTACTGACTAGAATGGGGAGTCGGCGATTCTGTCGTTACCAATTTCATAATTGTACGCCGTTGTTTGCTCAGGCTACATATGAATGGCTTGGTTATACTTTTTAGAATAGTAAATAACTTGTACGCTCGTTCAATTTTGTTAAAAAAATTGAATTTTTATGTTCTGAGAGCTAATTCTAGAGTTTCTAGACTATCCAATACTTTACATTCTGAAAGTCAACGTACAAATCTGGGGCTTAATTCTTCTCTTTGCAGAGTCATACAACAGTTCAATAGTTTATCGGGGAGCGTGGAAATGTTTCATTTGTCGGTTACACAATATAAGTCGCTATAACCTTCTCTTTTCTATTTGTTTATATGTTTCTAAAATTTGTATAAATTTATAGTTATATGGTGTAATTGTTTTTATTTATTCTTTTATATGACCCGTTTAAACTCTTGCGGGAGCCTCTATGGGGTCTCCTGTTAGCTTTTCTGATGTAAATAAATAAATATATAATCTTAGTATGATCTGTAGATATATAGCAAACATAAGTAGGTAAGGATACTTTGAAATACCGCTAAAGCAACTAGTTCTAAAAGTTAGACAGGTTGCTGAGTGATTTTAACAGTTCTCTGAGTTCTAGATCTTAATAGATTTTTGTAGAAACGCAAACCTTTTGGAAACCATTACTTTTGCTAATATGTTTGGTGGATGTTATTGAAGAAATAATTCTTGAGAAAACAAAAACAATCGATTTATCATTAACAAGGAAATATCTTTGAAGCGGAAGGAATCGTTCATTCAAAGAATTGTTAAAAAGGAACGAACTTTCGACCATTTTTCTTAACAATCGCACGTCCAAAAAATAAATGGTATTAACTTCTGGGCGGTAGTGAAAGAAGCATACCACAAACCCAGTGATGAAGTTGTAGATCCAATTTATGTCGCGTCGTTTACGTCGCTTCGCTATGTTTATACCCCGAAATTTTAATAACTGGTAATGTATGTCTATTTTTTAGTGACGGAAAATACGACTTAGTTTTCCTACAAACCCAACTGTACAAAGCTACATTTATGTTCAGTTTTTTTTCCAACTGGTGATGAATCGAGATCGTTTGTTCTTAAACCGAGAGCAAGCTGTCGAACTTTTTGTTTGTATCGCAAAGCCGACTCGGTTTCCTGCATTATGAAGTCGGCGAAAGAATAAACGGGAAACAAACGAAGATAATGCGGTGGTAGCGACGTTGCTAAGTCAACAATAGCACCATCGTCCGGTAACCGCCAACAACGTTCCCCTTTACGATGTCCGCGGCTTATCTGCGGACGTGATCGGAATGAAGATGTGTGTGTGTGCGCCAGGCGTCCTGGGAATTGCTTCGAAAATTTACACAATTAAAAAGGTAGCGGCTTCGGCGCGTAATTTTAATGAATAATCGGTCGGAGGAATGCCATGGGAGCGACCAAAAGTTAGCGTGCGAGAAAAAAGGGGTCGTTCGGAGGGTAATTTGAATCGAAATGGAATCGGGTTAAGTATATGGAATGAACAAGATAACTGGAATTGAGAGAAATTAGGGAATGTGTGGAATGTTTGGGTTTCCGAAAATATTAATTTTGTTAATTTAAAATGACAATTGTGTTTGATACAATTTCCTATGTCACTGAGAAACTTTGTATGGAAGGAGCAATTTGGAGGACGATGAAAATTTAATGTGCAAAGTTGATGTAATTGGTTTGCTATGTCATAATATCGAAAAGTAAGTATACACATATATGTGTATACATGAGGATTATGTATACAACTTTTCCCTAGTTTATTTAGACCTTCAGCTTCATTATTCATATCCGACGCTGATATGCATAAGGATTTACGAGAAGAAGAAGAAGCTTCATTATTTTCTTCCAATCTTTTTAGTTTTTTTGTTTTAGCTTTTACTTTGTTATGCCTTATTCCAAAGTTTGCTAGTAAACCTTTCTCCATCATTTCCTTGGCCTCCCTCTCTTATTCTGATATTCCTTTTTATCTTCGTCTTTCTCCCCTTATTTAATATGACCCTACCACTGCAGCTTTTTGCTTTATTATTATGTCTATTGTTGGTTTTATAAATTACATAAATCTTCTACTATTTTATTTTCATATATTTTTCTCCCAATATTCCCAAATTATAGTTTTGATAAAGAAAAATATGGATGACTGCGGTAGTATACTAATAGTCTGGTGCTATTCAAAGTCAAACAGCAGGGCCTTTGTTTAGCAGTGGGACACTACAACTTGGAGTGTGGCTTATCTTGACACCTAGCGGAATAAGGCGGCAAAGGATCAGGAAGCAAAGATAAAATACAAAAATTAATTTATACAGCACTATGTGACGCGGCAAACTTCGTTTTGCCCAAAATTTTTTCGAGTTTTCTTTTTTCCTAAACCTTCGCGTAGCAATTACGAACAAACCCGCAGAAGGAAGTATCCAATTTGGTCCAGTCGTTTTCAAGTTTTAAGCATCCGAACAAACCACGATCCATTTTTATATATACAGATCTTTAAAGCTATTTTTCAAAATGGAATCTTTTCGGCTAAGTCTTTTAATGTCAAGATCCGGAAATTATGTTAGAAATCGTGTGTACTTCCCAGAACTTATCATTTTTTAAGCATGTATTTCATTTGTTCTTCGTATGAGCAGATTTTGCGCGCAAATGAAAAATTATGAATATTAGGAAATTGTTTGTTAAAGTACTAATGATCACACAATGATATCTACTGATCTTCAGATTTTATTTCAGTGTCATTAATTTCTTGTTTTAACGTCATGGTAAGTGAAAAATCTTATTTTGCACGTGTTTTTGAGTAAAGCATTAACTAGCTCCTTCAGAGCTAATTGGTGTAACAGCAATTCAATTATTTAGCCCAGCGGTGCACAAACTATTTTCGCTTGTGATCCCCCTTTTGTGCAATTTTTTTTTCACGACCCATGGGGACAGATATGTTATTTTAATCGCCAAGTTAGTTAAGTTATTAGAGTAATGACTATTTTGCTGTTTTATTACTTTCTGATTCTTGTTGAGAAGAAGTTCAGATTTTCTATTGCCAAATCAATCTCTTTGAATAAGTTTTCTCCTGACTCCTGGAGGAACCCATGGTTGGTGCACCACTCATTTAAATGGTTGGAGAGCATCACGAAATGTACATATGTGCAAGACTCCAGAAGTTTTTAGAAACGTCTATGGTATTGATGCCCTTTCCTGAGTTTGCTCCTGAGGTTTTATTTCATGTGGACATTCAGAAGCTGCAAGGTTGATATTCACTAATTTAATTTGCAATAAATTAGATAAAAAGAAGAGAATGAATTTATTTTATGTCTTATTCTCTCAAAATGTCAAACAAAATTTTACGGTTATTTTAGTTCAGCTTGCTTGAAATCATACAAGGTGAGAATTCAGGCACGAAATTGCACTCTCCTTTCGTATTACTTGTTCTAAAAGTTTTCTACCCTAATATTTATTGAAATTTGTGGTTTTAGCCGTCCATGAACCTTTTAAATTTCGCTTATACCTATAGTTATAGCTCAAATGATCAGAGAATTCTAGTACACGCCAATTCACAAATGACTAAAGAATTAGCTACTCTTGAATATTAAGCTAATGAGCATTTGAACCACTTAAAAATTTTCATATTCCATAAGGTGAATACGATTCACTCGATGATTTGGTGAGGTTTTGGGTTTTGCAAGTTGTGACCATAATCTTAATGCAGTGACAAAGTAAGTATGGTCATCACTGTCATCAGAAATGAAGAAAGCTCTGCATACAAACAAGGCCTTAATGGTGTTGTTGAATGTGAGAAGTGTCGGGAAAGCCACATTTTCTTAACGGGTTGGTTTTCCTTAAAAATACTACCATACCAAGAAAGTACTTTCTTGTAAAGGACAACGAAAATAAGAATTATGAATAACTCAAACGTACGTCGGCTTATAAGATTAAAAAGATTTGGGGAGAGAAAGGGAATGGGAGGATGAGGCATATCAATAGAATAACAGAAAATTGATAGGTAGAACGAGTAAATTTGATGGATCAGTCAAAAGGTATATAGTAAAAAACTTGGTCATCCACTTCCTAAGAGGTTAAATAAAATCCATGAAATAAAAGTAAATTCATAATGTTCGCACCGATAAGCAGAGGTAGAAAGTTGTCGGTCTTTGGTTGAGGGTTCAATTCTTGGTTGGAACAGATGCTTTAGATTTATTTCGGGAGGTTGGGGTTAGTGACGTTCGAGAATCGAAACCGTGACCACGAGTGGTGCTGATAAATTCTAAGCTCATGCAAGGTACTCCCGTGGGGATTGAGGAAAAAATAGGAAAAACAGAACTAAATGGCAAACTAAAATTTGGTATACCATGCAATTTCCGAGACCAGTGGTAACCTTAAAGAAGGCTGATTTGCCGACTACGAAATAATAAGCATATTGGAGGAAAGTGTAGTGCATATATACATAAAGGGTGATCACTTGGTTTTCTTCTTCTCTGTATATCCTTTCAAATGTCGGATGAATCATTAAACTTAAAATTTCCTTCCTAAAAGGTCCTTGATAGTCCTTGACCGATTGCAGCAAGAAGATGAATATGAAACAGATTATTATCAAAAAGATATCTTAGATGTATTTAAAAAAGAAATTGTTGATTACAGAAGAAATTTAACAATTCCCAAGGAAACGTTGTTATAAACGTGAAAATTAAATTGTATTTCGAATTAATGAATTCTTTTCCCTCATTTTTTCCCAATATAACCACTTTTTCGTCCTAATTACATACTATAACCGACATTGACCCTCTACCTGATAAATAGGAACTATTGACGTTAGACAACTTGTTCTTCTATGTAAATGTAGGTAAATTATTCCAATTACTAAGAGTAGTCGCTGAATGGTTAACGCTTCGACAGGTTTCTTAGTCCCTCCCGGGGAAATTACGATGACTTAGAGCTTTTCGAGTTGTCGTGTTAAGTTACAGCTGGGAGACCCTGACAAGTCTAAATGATTTAAACGATTTGGTGGTGTAGCATTATGTCAAATATGATTAAAAGTAAAGTTGTCGCGATGAAGTAAAATACAACTTCAAGACATTGGAACTTTTAGTAAGCTTAAAGAAACGATTATCAATTCTGCCCAAATTTTAAAAACATTTGTAGTAGTCGGAAATCAAAAGTTCTTAAATTCGTAACGCATATATTCTCCTCCTAGTAATTTTTAACTTATTAGATGAAGGTGCAAAGTTAATTAATTAAATTACATAGTATTAAGTCTGAAATATTATAGCATTTTCTAAATCTAATATTAACTCCCTTGATAGCTCGTAACCATCGTTCTTAATTTAGTTCTAGTCTAGCGAATCTATCTACTATTTTTATGACGTCCACTTTATTTCATCAGAGCCCTTAACCTCGGCACATCGAAAATTACTGACCTCCATAAATTAAAACGCCCCTACTCGTTTCAAGCCCGGTTGATAACACCGGTCACATTTTAAGTATCCGGATAAATCAAATTTGTTCCGGCCTTATCGTAAAATCATCCGCCAATTTCGGGAACCCTCAAACGGATCTCCTCTTCACGTAGGACGCCGTAGTAATCACGCTTTAATGATTATCGCGATAAAAAGACGGAACGAGATAGTAATCTCACCGTTTGTTTTTCTACCGTTTTTAGATACCGCCGCGTTTGTTATTATGTCGACGAACGCCTACCTATGTACCTGGAATCCAGTTGTAGGCGTGTAATTTAAAATTATAATTTGAGGAATGCTGTAAAATGTGTAATTTTTATGTCTAATATATGTACATGTAAATTAGGCGAGGGAAAAATGATTGGGGAAAATGGGATTTTAATTGTTTTTTCATCATAAAAGGCGGTTTGGTCTGAACTACGCGTTCGCTTCGTAATATGAGGTTCAGATTATGAACGATATCATTAGGGCTGAGAAAATGAAAAATGATGCTCGAATTATTGTGAATTGAAGTAGTTTCTTTCGAGGGTGTCGGTTTATATTTATTACTAGGGGCTCCCTGGCTGATTTTATATTTCACAGAGTTTATTTCGTTCTCCGTCTTTAATAAGACTTTCGAAGAAAGACAGAAATTTGCAAAACACTTACGAGGTCGATAATGACATGCAGGAGAGGCCATAAAATGCTTCTCGCACTCTATTCGAAAAATTTTATGACAAAATTAGGCAAACCTGCAAAATCTAGGATGTAGTTGTAAACAGAAGTGGATAGATTATGTGAAGAGATCGAGGAATGGCAGAATACCGAAAATTCTTACGGACATGTCCAGAATCACTGAAAAACTATCTCTGAAGAATGAAGTACGACCATAATATGTATAATAGGGTTGAAGTCGAGTTAAAGTAGAAACAGAAGGAAGTTTACATTAGCAGCAGTTCCTAATCTTTTCCAAACACAGAAACTAAGACTCATTTTAATACCTTTTAGCCCGACAACATTTGCTCTGTTTTACTCTTCCACACCAAACTGAAGACCCTCCACTATTTGCATGGTAGTCCTTATCCAAATAGTAGTGTTTTGTTTACAGGTTAACTCATTTCTTAATCTCGTATTACTTAATTCTTAGTGATCGGATCACATAACAGCTTGTGGCATTCTCTCTTTTTTTATAGCAAACTCTCTTCAGTTGGAGATATCCTACTATCCTGCTAACTTTCTGCTCATTTGTACTAGTTACTTTGTTATCGTATTTGAGAGATTCTTAATAAACATAAGGCACTATATAAGTCATAGCGAGTTCCTCTATTATATTATGTGGAGCTTTTCAAGCAAATTTCCCATCTCGATCCTGATACTTCGACAAAACAGTTCTGGAATTGAAAGTAATTATGCAAACTCAGATCCTGAAAATGTTGTTCTTACTTTTCTTTTTCCGCATGTCATAAGAAATGTTGCAGGAAACAGAAGGATGTAGTCTTCACGTATGTACAGAAGAATTAAAAATTTTGTTTAAAATGAATTGAAGACCAAATTTTCGAGCAAGTACTAAGAGCCATGGAAATAATAGCAAAAAATAAGTAAGCTTTGGTTTTATTTAGTGAGCAATTTTTAATCACAATTTTGTTTTTGGTTGGGGCTGTAAATTCTTCAAAATAAGCTCGTACGTTTGTTTCTATATAATTGAAGCATCTGGTAGTGTTCGTAATTATATATAAATAGGGAATACATTAGTTTCAACGAAATAATTGGGAGACCCAAAAATTCCAAGGAAAGAAAATGAAAAATCTAAATTACTCTCCATAAAACGAGCGACAACTGAGATTCGTTTGTTAGACAGATCTCATAGAAAGCCGTAGAATGGAGCAAACACAAATTGCATATGTCAATGCTTAGCCCGCAGGAAATTATGCTTTATTAATCTTGGATTGTAACTGTAGGCTAGTTTCGTATTTATGACGACTCACGAGTACAGTACATTTAACAAAATGATTAACAAAGCAAGCTTCGTCAACTCCAAAAGAATTTTAGGACAATAGATTTGAAAAGAGGAGTGGCTTCATTTACTGAACTAAAGCGATATTGTGATATCTAGGGATACATTGCTGCATATTGTGGCAAATGACGAATTGAAAAGTAGATTCAATGAGATACTCGAGGAAGCCAAAAATTCCAAGGAAAGGAAATGAAAAATCTAATCAACTCTCCTACAACTGAGGTGCGTTTGCTAAACAGCTTGCCTAAAAAGCTGTGCAATGGCCTGGATAGCAAGCAAATTACCTAAGCCAATAATTATTGCAGCAGGAATTATCCTTTATTAGTCGTAGACTTGAACCGTAGACTAGTTTCGTCTTTATTACAACTCATCAGTACGGTAAGGCAGTGTGCGATTAATAAAGCATAATTCCCTCCATGAGGCATATGCAATTTGTGTTTGCTTTGTACGCCATTGCATAGCTTTCTATGAAGGCTGTCTAACATACGAACTGCAGTTATAGGTTGCTTGATGGAGGGTTTTTTAGACTTCTCATTACTTTTCTTTGGATTCTAAGGAATATATCACAATGATGCATTCTTTCTGTTGCCCACAAGCATGTAGGTAATCTCTAAGGGATTTCTAAGGCATTTGTTTATTTCAGCCAATCGGGGTTTTTCTTGTCTTTCTGCTTGGTCCTGTAATTTCTTCGTTCTGTATTTGTACTAGCTTAGCTCTTCTACATACATATACATATATGACGATATTTACATCTGCAGTATCAAAATTCAAGGTTTCCTTTGTAAAATTTTGTTATCAAGGGATTGTATGATATATTTCCATTTACATGTCTTTATTGGTTGTTAATAAATACAACGAAGTCATTACTTTCGAAGTTCAAATCTAAGGATGTTCTAATATTCTGCATTCAGATTTTGAAGAAGAGTTATAAGGTAAATATCTTCAGTTTGCAACCAAGTATGTAATACAAGATAAAGGAATATTTGCTTTTATGTAAGAACTATACACAATGCAAATACATTTTATATAATTGTTATCGTACTTTCAACAAATACGATTTTGGGAAACAACGCTAGATATTTCCTTTTAGGGCTGTATAACTCGACTTTCAGTATTCTTAGAGAAGGGGGATAGCAACAATTATGTTCATAGGATCTGGAAGAACTGTCGACCACCAAGGAGCATATTATGGAGCTAGGTGGTGGTAAATATGGACCAGGAATTAGATCACAAGAAAATGCCTCAAGGAGCTATTCAAGAAATACTTAATCAAGTAACTAGAAAGCATCAATATTTTCCTATGTTAATTTCTTTTTAAATTCATAAAGTAATTCCTACTAAAACGTACCTAACTGAAAATAATTAACCGTGATGTGATATATGTACGTATATTGATCGATAGCGAAACTTTTGCGGCGTTTTAAATAATGCATCATCATTTCATTATTTCAACATGTCTCGAGTCCATTAGTTGTGCAGCCTGTTAGTTTCGAATTTAAATAGAATTTGCGGTAGTTCATATCAACTTACCTATAGTTAGTAAACACGGTCCCATTAACGAAGTCAGTATAATTGCACCTACCTAGAGTATGGTATCGAGTATCGTATATCGAACGGGTGAGTTTTTTGTAAAACGAAAAAAAAATTGTGTGTATAAATCTGTAAAAACATTAATTTTGTGGAAAGTAAGATTATATTTTTAGATTTTAGATAGTACAAAACGGTAGAAAAAGATGAGGGAAACTGGAAAGGAAAAGTGAACAAAATTATTATTCTGTTGCGTTTTGTATTGTTTGACAAGTTTAGCTGGTGATATACTTTGGAGCTTGGTACTGGAATGGGAGGAGTCAACACGATATATTTGACGAAAATGTCCAAATATTTCCAGCAAATTTATTTTCAAGAAGATTAAATGTATATATTTCGTGACCATTTTTATACTTATCTTATATGATAGTTCTCAACCAAAATCAAGTCAATTAAACAAGACTGGTTTGAAATATAACTAATTGTGGTAGAGAATTATCATATAAGGTTTCTAGAAGATGTGTCTTAAAGCAACCATTGGTTCTACAGTTTGCGTACATTTTTGCCGTAGTTATTATTCACTATTTGTTCCTGATTAACGATTTACTACACTTTCTAGGAAATTATTAAATTTTCTTCGTTCTTACACCTTTGAAATTTCTTAAGACTTTGACTACGACTGAATCTGTCTACTGTTCCTCGTTGTTAGTAGAATACTGAAGGATAAAGAAGAACAAATTAGGCTGGTTGTATCAAAGTATTTTAAATTTTAACGCAGCATTCCAGACTATATAAAATGTGTTAACATCTTTCACATAGAATCAGCACCCAAGAAAAGGTAACTTATTACTGAAACAAAATATCATTTCACGTTTACGTTTTCAAATTAGGAGAAACTAATCATGCAACCAACTGTTTCAAGTTCTTTTGCTCTTAGTTGCGGGTCTGGTGAAGAATTTTCACTGTCATAACCAGTTGTATGTTCCAAAAACAAACGAAACGGCTTTATTTCAAAAACGATTTTTGAGGACGCAAGATCTGAATTGTAAGGTAAATGCTGTAAAAGTACATTGATGTCTTTCCTATGAGATAGCCAAACGCAAAACCCAAACGTTTGATGAGAGAACGAGCCCTGTTGAGTTTCTTTACTAGATGCAGAGAGGGCCTTGGGTTATAGATGTGGTAGGCGTGTATGTATTCTGAAATTTTGATAAGTGTTGTTGATTTTAACATTTCTTAGTAGACGATAAACGCATCTTCAAGACCACTCATCTATATAACATGGCAGATGGAAATAAAAATCACTGCTTTAGAATTGTTTGTTTGCAGTAATTGGGATTATCTCATCTAGGTTGAGGATAAATTCATATCCTAGTTTTCAGCTAGAATGTTCATATTCGATGGCACGAAATTCTTATTTCCTGTTGGTTATAGATTAGAATATGTAGTATAAAGATTTTAAGTTTAGTCTTTGTTGTTGAACATTTTGCGCTTTTATCTCAATTGGATTCACCGCTTTGCTTCTCCTTAAATATGGAAGTTTTCAAATTTAACTTCAGTTACTTCCATCAAATGAGACAATTTTATAAGGGCGGTATCTCTTCAGCAGGTGGTTGTTGCTTGTAATAAACTTGTGTGGTATCATAATTTAATAACGAAGATGCATCGCACTATACGACCTCATATTTTCGTAGCTTCCTGATAAAATATTAAAGAGCTGAAAATATGTCCGATATTGTCGTTTTCATCCTGCAAGAGAGACATGAAAATATATGTTCAGCGTTAGAAGAAGTTGACATTGGCACATAGCACACAGATCCACTACCAGAATCAATAGCGAAACAACTCTAGAGTTACGTATGGTACATCCCGTCGCAACATTAGAGGAAAATTAACAGTTGCACAACTCCAGTTATGTAGGTTCGAAACTGCCGTAACTGCAATAGTTAATAAAGCAGGTACTTGCTTTTATTAAATTTCCGATAATAAAACTCCCGCTGACACTTTTTCTTTCGCAAATATCGTGTTACATTTCCGGATGTCTAATAAGTCCTCATCGAATTTGTACATACGTGGAATTACCCCGCGAAACGGTTTCGAATACGCAAAGCCGAGAAGGAATTTTTGCGAGCAATTTTATACGAAACTTTTGCTTCGAAAGTGGTCCTCCGGTTAGCGGCATAGCACAAACGGAGCGGCCGAAGCGGGACAAGAAAAACAAAACGAACGAGAGAAGAGTTGTTGCGAAAAATGCGAGCCATGTGTGTACTTTCTTCGTCGGATTCCTTCTCACGCGGATCCTTTTGCTCCAGACATTGTTTACGGTCGGTGGACGCGCGAGAAAAGGACACGGCTAGTACTCGGTTTGTCCATTATACGTATATACAGGATTGTGCAAAAGAAAGTAGCCTCCAGGGCGTCCAATTTTAAATGACAGATGGAGTTCTTTTAGAATTTATGTTATTTGTTAAAAAGAATTGCATAGTGATGAAGCTTTTAGATTGAGAATAGACATTCATGCTCGTGAATTTGAAGCGAAAATTCCTACATCATAGGATGTAATGTTCGGATCTATTTTATGATATTCCTTGTAAAAGAGTATGCTTACCCGTACTACATCGATTTGGGTGTCTCTAATGAATATTTAGATAACTAAGTTGCCATCGTCATTGGAGGAAATAAGTAACAGTTTTTCTACCTTTTCTTACAGATTTGTATCAGTAAGTCCTTACTACACAATTATATGTTAAGTAATCTGCCTCAGGTGTTTCTCTAGTTGTCTGGATAGCTTTGTCAACCATGCTTTATCTAACCATAAAATACGACTTCCCATATAACCACAATCATCTTGAATTTGACAAATATCTCCCTAGTATTCTAAAAGGCTTTTTATTTTGTACCATACTGTATATAAACATATATGCACATACATGAAGGTATGTATGTATACGGTGATGTAGGGCCCGTCTTACCGCTATACGAAATTACCTCTCAGTCTAAGAATGCGGCAACCTGTTCCTTCTCGCCATATTTTCTTTCTTTTCGGTATAGCGTCAGACGACGGCCACAATAGAGATCTGATACCGAGATCTGCGTGCTTTTATTGCATATCAGCGGGTGGCACGGCGGCGGCCACGTCGAATAACAAGGTGATTACCGTGACGGTCGGATTTGCCTCAAATCCGTCAAAATATAGCTATAATTTCGCGCTTTGATGCCGTGAAATCCGGAATCGAATCGTAATTCGTCTTATACCTTGCGCGTGATGTAACACGAAATGTAGTAGATTTCTGGAAATATATTCGCATGCATTAGAGATATTATGGTAAAATAAGCATTGGTTTAGGTACACTATTTCGATTTAGTCATATAGAGAATGTTCTCGAAATTTGTCTTTCTTCTTCTTAATCCTTTTACTCTTTTTTGTCTTTTGGCCTAAGAAGTTCGGAGTCGCCGAGCAGTATACATACGTATACCGTACCGCGCTTCTAGTTTGCTTAATGGCATTTTTTTCCCTTTCGTAACATATTGGAGGTAATAGGTGCATTTCAGGATTTGAAACTGCTACAATCCCCTGCGACTGGGTCTCATGTCCTGGACATTCGCATTGTGAAGCGCATTATTCACAATTCAGCCACTAAGCGAATGCTCGAAATTTGTACCAACTTCATTTAGAAACACTGTACAATATGCTAGGTGAAGCAGAAGACAACTTCCATTATATAGACACCATGATTACGGATGTTGAGTTCGTAGATTTATGGGTATGACATCAAAAGTGAAAGTCTTTATCATCTTCAAGACGTTGATTATCTTCTGAACCGAATAAATGATAGTACATAAGTAGATATGCAAAAACTGTATTGATCGTCGTTTCTTACTTTAGAGAGTTTTGTACTCGTAATACACATCATAAAGGTAAAATATAAGGGAGTAATTTCTTCTTTCCATGGTACTCAACTCAATTTGAGACAACGATAGCATCAGCTGGATAAATCAGTCGCGGTGTGTTTCGCCCTGGTTCAGAATCTTTTCGGTCAAGCACATATTCTTATTATTTTTTTCAGATTTACTCCGTTGTTGTAGTTTTATCTAATTATTGGTAGTATCTGAAAAAAGCAATCTGATTTAAATCGAGTAAGGACATCAAGGCGATCAAGTAGCAAGAAGCATTTCAAGAATTGCAAAAATGTTTGGAGAAGTACGTTTAACCAGAAGCAAACATAATTTTGAAGGGCATTAACGTTTTGGACTCCGAAGAAACTAATCGTATTGGGATAGATTTTCAACACTCTTAACATGTCATTGTATAAGAGGGAAAAAGGGCAAGAGAAAAAATGAGTAGAGTTTGAACAGGTTTTGTACTATTTCTTGGATCGCTAGCATGATTTTTTGCTTTATAATCCTTGGAGGATTTTGCCCTGCTCCAAGATTCGTTTTCATGTTATTCTTAGCATTTTATCACTACTATCCATATTGTACCCGGTTAACGTCTATTTCTTCTGTCTTCTAAAGATAGAGTACTCACTGTAAATTGGTTTCTGTTAATTCTGTAGGATGTCTTGTGTACGTTACAATTTGGGTCTTTACAATTGTAATAATGTTTACGTGGTTTTAAATTTTGGTATAGTTCAAAATTGTACCATCGATGCGAGGGCGGATATTAGGTACAATTTTAATGAAATGTTTAGACATTGCGTTTGTACCTTTATCGAACTGTGGCTTTTTATGTCATTAATCGGTAGCACTTCACATCAAGTTAGATTATTCATTTTAAACAAATTGCAATATTGTTTAACTGCAGTATTTCTCGCTGTGACCCGTATGGAATTTTAGCTTTTGTGGTCTTGATGGACAATTTCACAACTTTTAAGCACTAGGCTTAGCTTGCGATTTTTGCCATGACAAACACTGCACTGGAGAAAAGGAGTCCATTACAGTGCAACTTCGCTTATTTGTGTAGGTTTCAAGATAAATCTGTGTGTAACCAATTTATGTGATAATCACTGAAAATAATTTTCTTAACATGAAACCTTAGTTGCTCATTTTTGGCAAAAATATGTTGTACTAAGTTGTCTCTCTACATATACTATAATTATTTGTTTGTTTGCTTTTTTAAATATAACTCTTATTCAACAATAAAGTTCATATTTCAACAAATATGATACAAAGACCTTACTTTAAAAATAATGTTAGAGTCGTTCCAGGTCAACTCAACACACACTATAAACCGAACCGTTTCAGAATTTTATGAAATTATGTGCAGGTGTATTTTTATATAGACCTCGAAAAATACCAAATTTCATACAGATATGTCAACTGGTTTTTGAATTAGAGTTATGTAAATTTGCCCAAAAACCGCAAACGGAATTTTTTGAATTGCTCTATAAGCTCTCCTAATTGAGCTACAGTTGGAAGAGGTGTCATTTTGCAGCATTTTGCACGTACTTTCCTCTGATATATAATCTTAGACTAATCCAAATATGTTTTGTGAAAGTCTTAGAAAATAAGCAATTTCAAAATTTTCAAAAAGGAAATAAATTCACACATTGTTTCTCTAACACACCAATTTTCAGGTCAACATGTTAGATCTGTTTTGTACAATCGAAAAGTAACTTTTGATGTTTTGGAGAACTGATTTGTCAATATCATTACCATTTTCTGATGAAGAATTTTTAGCAGCAACAAAAAGTGTATGTTTCATAGATGAGGAAATCTTTTAACCTTTGACGTTGTATAGTGCTTGGATTTGACTTTTCTTTTATCAACGGGGTACTCTCCTAACTCTTGAAGATATATGTTGATTGTCTGAACAACCACTAAATTTATTGCGAAGTCTGGGTCTATGTTCGAGAATGCATCCGAGCCAGAATCTTCAGCTTCCTTTTATCACTGATGAATTTGTCATTTTTTAATACATACATATGATGTATGATGATAGTTCTCTATCACAATTAGGTTTTCAAAAGGAAAATGCGCTTATTCTTTTGACGAGTCATTTTCTCTAGCAAGGCCCTAAATCTTCTTTCATTGGCATTTTCGTTTTGAAACTATCATATAAGGTGAGTATAATTAAAAAGGTCACCAAAAAAATATGTACATTTAATTTTTTAATACAGTAATTTCTTTCCTACATTTATCACAAATCTTTGAGTCTTTGGTCATTTCTGGAAATAATTCAGGCATCCATGCTGTCACATTTCTAAGCTGTTTCTGTCATTATCTTAGCAAGGGCTCTGTCCTAGCCTGATGCAACAAAGCATCAGTCTGTGCCTGAACAAGTTACAACTTATCACGGCGCAAAGAAGCTGTATCATGTTATGATTTAACAAAAATGAGCACTTTAACCTAATAAGCATTGCGAGCAGATTACAAGTCTGTATAATTCAATTGTTTTATTTTTTTAACAATTAACCCATATCTTCCCAATACAATCTATTCATGGAATAAGTTCGAAGATTTTAAAAGATGTCCTTTATAAAAATTTTAAATTGCTTATTCTTTAAGATTTTAACAAAACATATGGGATTAGTCTACAGGTGTTGTATATCATAGGAAAGGACGTGAAAAATGCTGCAAAATGGCACATATCCGAGCTCCCTAGTTCAAGTAGGAGGGGTTGTAGGATAATTCAAAAAATTCCGTTTGTGCTTTTGGATAAATTTACATTTTCTGTAATTCAAAAACGAGTTGACATATCTCGATGAAATTTGGTATTTTTCTAAGTCTATATGAATGGTGCACCTATGCAAAATTTAATGAGAACCTAAAATGGTGAGGTAAATTTTGTTTTAAAATTGTGTTCATTTGACATGGAATGATTCGCTGGTTGATAACGGAAAACGTTAAAAAGAGGTGATGAGATCATTAATGACAGAGAAATAGGAAATGACCATAAATGCCATGAAAATGAGGTTTCTACGAAGAATAGACGGTAAAACAAGAAGAAACTTATAGAAAATAGCTACTGCTAACACCTACAAAAGCTAGACTAATAGGCCGATTGACATAGTTCGAATATCAGTGGTGTATGTCATTGTATAATCACCCTAATGTTTAGCAATCATTAGTGAAACATCTAAGATAAGAATGGATATTGTAACAATATCTTACAGCTACGATCGAAACACAAACACCACATACATGGGTGATTTTCACTTCTACCCCGTCTTAGAAACCGTATCATACCTACTTAGGTCAAACGCTCCAGGGTAACAGTCGGCGTTCGGTTCGTTACTGAATTAATAGTCTTTCAATTTGGCAAACTGTAGGTGTATAGAAACCGCGGAAGGAATACATTTTCGGTAGGTGTAACGCTATACTACCTAATCAATAATTCTAAACGCGAAGGTCTAAAGTTTAAAGGGTTAAATGGTAAACAGGAAGATTATACAAAGGATTAATTAAACCGGCATATCGTCTCGCGTAGTACGGAAGCATGTACGAATTAATTAAGAATAAAGACGTTTTGAATTTTCACCTGGAATTCCAGGTGAAATATTACAAAATACTTGCCGTTAATTTATTTATCAGAAAACTCAAATATGTAGCGTAGTTTTAGTATGTATGTACATCTAATCTGCATTGCACGTGGGACAAAGTCTTCGAAGCCTCCTTGATTACGTCGTCGCAAGAGGTATTACCGTCACTTCGACTTTGTTTACTTTCTGTGTAATCCCGTTACAAAGTTTACATTTCGCAACTTAGACCGTTAATTTAAGTTCGTTCAATCACGGCGCGTCTTGAAGTAAAAACGCGAAGACGTCGTCACGAAATTCTCTGTAGCACTCGAAGCGGTGGTATTGCGATTCTATTTGTTGCTGTCGATATTTCCCGAACGTGTTTGCCCGTTTCGTGAGGAGTCCCTCTAGACCTACATACATTGACGTTCCGTTTCGATGTCAATTATCACGTTCTCATTCGTAATAGTCCTTCTTTCGCAACAAAGAATGGGGATATAAATTGAAATTTGGTCTGTAAAATCTTTTCAAATAATGTTTTATGCTTTCAGGCTTTGTATTCGAAGTTAGGTTAACAGTTGTTTGGGTGCTGGAACTGCACCTAATGTGTCACTCTTTTTACTTAGTCCCCTGTCCTTCTACAGCTAGGATACGGTGGTAAGGATTTTATTGACTCCTTCCAAATACATATTTCGCCAACAAGGTTGTCATTCCCAAGAAAGAATTCATTTCAGTTCTTGTGCGGAATGGTAGGAACGACGGTTTTGTGTCTTTACATTTTAATGAGGATGACCGAAATATGTGTTGTGAAGTACTCAATTTGATATTGGAACGACTGATTTTACTGAAAAGCTTGTTAGATGAATAGTGGAACTATCAATTAGAGTTTGGAGAGAATTCTAGCTAATTCACATTCTTCTGCTATAGGGGAAACTGTTGTGCCTTGATCATAATGTACCTCGTATCACCTGTGTACTGCCATTGAGAAAGGCAGATTGAGGTGGTTCATTTGTCACTCACTAGAGTGTAGTTGAGTCGAGAAATTTGTTTTCCTGCGTAATTTGTAAGTTATTAGAGGGAAGCTCTTTTAGGAAGGCTTTGCGGCGAGAGTTAACTGGGAAAAAGTGAGACGCTTTTATTCTATCTTTCTTTTTCATTAGTTCTTTCTTCCTCGCATACACACACACGTTGCGTCTCCCCACCAGATGTCGTTCTTATTATTCGGACTCGAATTTACTTCAAATTCAAATTGACATTCAACTTCTTTACCATCGGTTGCGAAATAAAATATTTTTCCTTTTTCTTTATTCATTGTTTATTCAAGTATAGAATTTTACCTTTTATTCAAATATGCATCCAATGCGTAAAAAGCTTTGCTCTTGTCGGGTGTCCCACAACACCTCTCCTTTTTTATGATTAGTTTTTGTCTTTTTGTTGTAACATTTTCTTAAAGAAGAAGAAAATAAACTGTAGTATTGCTAATTATACGCGGTCTGGTGAGTTAAACTACATATATGTATATATCTCCTTGTAGATTAAACATCAAAGCAGTGTGATGCTTTTCGTTTTAAACTGCACCCTCCTGTACCTTGAATCACAAGTATCTCATGTACTTTGGATCAAGGTATATGATGTTAATATTTTGTTCTCATTTGTTGTAGGTTACAATGCCAAGAAGGAAAACAGCAAAAACGGGTGGCCATTGATCCACAGGCTATGAAGAGAGCCCACGAAGCTGTCAATGTTCCGGAAGAAAAAAGATTCCATAAGAGAAGCCTGTAAGGTTTACAACGTGAAATTTGCTACTTTAGTACATCAGTTGCAATCTTTGATACGCTAGGAGAAGGAGGACTATAAATAATGAAGTTAAATACGACGCTAATAAGGTTTTTACTTACACTGAAGAACAAAGTTTAGTGCAGTACATACAGACTGTAGCAAAAATTCTTGCGTATAAATTTGCTGTTGCAAATGAAAAGAAAAGACCACCAAACTTGGATGAGGAACAAATTGCCAGGGAGGGGGAAATCAACTTTCAATAATAAAACCAGCAACAAGTTTCAGCAAAATAAATGTTGACATTTTGAACAACCTTGAAGATGTAGAAAGATGACTAAGTTCTTTTCCACCACAAAGATTTTGGAACCAAGATGAAATTGGCTTGATTACTGTGCAAAACCCTAGTAAGATTGTTGCACCAAAAGGAGTAAAGCAAATCGGTGCTGTAACCTCGGCAGAACGAGGTCGTTTGTGTAAATGCGATTGGTAACCATATCCCTCCAATGTTAATTTTCCCTCGGGTCAACTTGAAAGACTATATGCTAAAAGGGGCGCCTCTTGGAACTATCGGTGGAGCTAACCCATCAGTTTGGTCTAACAATTCTCTTTGTCTTAAATTTCTAGATTACTTCATAGATCATGCCAGTAATATTGATCATCGACAAACACGAAACTCACCTTTCACTGGAAGTTGTAGAAAAGGCATCAGAAGCGGACTTAGTTGTGTCCACGCCCCTCCCTCCTCCCCTCCCCCACATGAATCACATAAATTGCAGCCTATGGATGTGTTTGTATATTCGTTTCTTAAATCTAACTACAACCAAGCTGTCGACGCATAGCTGTTGAACTATTCAGGTAAAACATTTGATATTTATTGCATTGCTGAAGTTGTTGGACAAATTTACTCCAGAGTATTTAGTACCAGTAATATTGTAAGTGGATTTAAGAAAACCGGTATATTTCCTTTACATAGAAATGTCTTTAGGGAAGAGAAGGCTCAAATACTAACAAATGAAACCAACACTGTAGTTCTAAGAGAATCTACTAAGATTGGTAATCCTGCTACTGACTGTAAAAACGAGATTGAAAATAAATCTGTAGAGCAACCTGAAATGGGCCTTTCAATGTCCATGGAGATGTCACGTGAAAATTCCAATAAAACGAGAATAATGGTTTCACCAGAGCAGATATAACCTTTTCCCAAGCCTGCAGCTAGAAAAAATGTTAAAAACGGGAGAAAGCCTGGTAGAAGCAAGATAGCCAACGATACTCCAGAAAAAGATAAAATCAAGGTTTTAGAAAGAGCACATCAAAACCATTAACTAATGGAAAACCTGGAACTGGTAGGCGTAAAGTAATAAAGCAACCACCTTGACAGTGAAAATGACGTTGATATATTCATAAATGATGATAACGATGATGAAGGCGATCTACTGGAACTTGTTAATAATGAATTAGCTAAAGCTCAGGAGAAACTTGAATTCGAAAGGCCAAACTTTCAGAATGGAGATTACGTTCTGGTAGGCCTTAACATGAAAAAAGGCCCAACTGAATATTATGCAGGGAAAATTATTTCTCAAGATCAGTGTGCAATTGGGTATATAATGAAGTTTTATAAACTGAAGAAGTATTTGATGTAAATGAAGGGGACATTTTAGTTAAGCTTCCTAAACCGACGGAGTGCAGTTATGGTTCAAAGTTGATTTTACAACTTTTAATATAAAATAGTTTTTGTAATAGAAATATTTTTTCTTATCTGTATATATAAAAATGGATCGTGGTTTGTTCGGATGCTTGAAACTTGAAAACGACTGGACCAAATTGGATACTTCCTTCTGGGGTTTGTTCGCAATTGCTACACGAAGGTTTAGGAAAAAGAAAAATCGAAAAAATTTGGGCAAAGCGAAGTTTGCCGGGTCACCTAGTTAATGATAAACTTCATTCATATGTAGAAATGTTACTGTTCTTTTTTGTCATATACTTCATCCAAGTAGGATAAATGAAGTACTGAATTTTGCAACACTATCTAATTTATTTCCGGTTTATAATGTTTGTGATCCAAGGTATGATCAAAGGTGCATAATGGTCTTGTACCATGGATCCCTTAACAGAGTGTCAAGAATCATATTGTTTAAAGTGTTCGGCTTGTGGCTCAGATTTATTAGTGAGTGCATGTTATACTTAAACCTATGCTTAATAAATTACATTTTCAAATGTTGATTTTTGCGAAATTTACTAGCAAGTGATCCAAGGTACAACAGATTCAGTCTAATGATGACGGTGAGTAATATATCTCGTTCTTCCCTTTTTCTACTGTTATTATTAAATTTTGTCAGAAGAACGCGGCTGCCTTCGGCCACTTACTCTGGTATGTTCCTGGTGAAATTGTTTTTGTTGAACAAAACGAAAAATATGTCGTTAAAGGTGACAGATGGTGTTCGAGAATCGAAGAGTGGTAATTTACGAACCTAAATGTTACGAATAGCGACGTAAAATTTAAAAGCGAAACGCGGTCGGCGTCATACGGTGGTCATAACTGTTTTTTAAAACTCTTCACCTAAACGGTAATCATAAACATTGCGTAAGTATTTTTACGAGAAAGCGTAGGCATTACGTGCCCGTAAACCGTTCATTACCGACACGCATTAATTTTTGCCCGTGTACATCTATCATTCTGTGCTCGTTCTGTTTTTCTCCTTTTTTGAAAATAATCCGAAATAAATATCGTCTGATTATCCGGCGGTACCGCCAGCTCATCTCGTTTTACTCTTTTTCCAGTCGTACTTTATGCAGGTAGATGATTTCTGTGTTGTTATACGATTGGTCGTCGAAGGCAGGTGAACACGGCCACATGCTTATCGAAACACCTGCTGTCGGCAGCCGCCTCGGTGCTACCTCGAATTTCTCTGTTATAGGTCAATAAAAATTCGATTTTTTCTCCTTTCGTATACATGCATTCACATTCGTATATGTCTCCGATGACAAAAGAATCAAGTATCAACAGGTACGAACGTACTTGACACAAAACGAGGTTTCCTCTGAATAAACACCAACGCACACCCTCGAGGTGCTTTCGTCTTTAATATTTTCAACACGATCCCTTGAAATATTAACCGCGTTTTAGAAATAATGAAATAATTTCAAAGAAAATTCTCTCTCGCTGTTCGCATGTCGGCGAATTCTTCAAGAACTTTTAAAACTACTGAAGTCGGCTCTTAAAATTCTCTTGGTGCACTTCCAAATTAATAATTTAAAAGTTCCATAGACACGAGACTTACGCCGAGATCAAAAAGAATTGTAGAATGAGATTTAGAAAGTGACGCGCGTTCAAGAACAACGAATCTATCACGAAGTGGTGTGCTATTATACTATAGAAGGCGCGTGTAATCGTTTTTTTGTCGAATATTACCATTCTTGCTGAAGTTCTAACAAAACGGTAATTAACAATTTAAAAGCTCCATATACACGACTCGTACGTCGAAATCAAATAGAATTGTAGAATGGAATTCAGGAAGTAACGCGCGTACAAGAACAACGAATCCATCACGAAGAGGTGTGCTATTATATTATAGGAAACGCGCGTAATCGCGTTTTTGTCGAATATTACTGTGCTTGTTGAAATTCTAACAAAACGCTTCTACTAAATCGGTTTCGGAGGAATAAACTTATTAAATTATGAGATCCACTTCACTCTACGGCAATATTCTCGAGCAAATTAATAAACTGTTTCATTCCAACTTGATTTATAATTAATTTTCTCGAATTAATTCCTGGCTTAAGGGAAACGCTTCCGTGCGATGCATAATGTAATCACCAAACGAAATTGTCAGGCGTAATGCGCGATGAAAAAGCGAGCTCGTACCTATTAACTCGCCAATTAAAAATTCTCATATTCTATCTCAAAATGCTAATGAAATAATGTTCATTTTGTTCATTTTTATCGTAAATGTAATACCCTGTTATTCACTGGCTTTTACCTATTTATGTACAAATATACGCTTCTAGTCAACCAAAAGTTCTTCAAGATCTTCTAACGTGAATTTAGACGACTTTTCAGCAAATGAATTGGAATAGTGAAGAGTGAACTTTCAAAATGTCGCCCACCTTGAAATCCATTTTCAGGCTAAACTGTTACGCAGAATCGAATGGATCTTGAGCTTGTTTGATAATTGTTTGAAGTCAAAACTGGAATCTTGAGATATAACGTGAAAGTTTCCTGACTGGAAATTTTATGCCTTAATTTCGTGTCAGCTGCTATCAGTTGGTCTGCAATAGTATACGTTTAGAACTCCCTAAGTTAAGGATTGTACCGAAATATTCGAGTCTCGCGCAAAAAGCCAAGAATATAATTGCAGTCTAAGTACTAGGTTTCCACTTTATCGTTGCATAAAACTTCAGCGATGATTTCTAAAGTTCCGTGTCCATTCAAACCGACCCCATTCGCGTTTTAATATCTGGCGACCGCAAAATAAGGGAGTTTAATTGAAACATTTTAATAAGATTAAGCGTTTCGCCAAATTGGATTTTCTCCCTCCTTTCAGATTTTTTCAAAGCGTTTTGCAAAGGTTGCCTTTCCAGGCGAACGCTGCAATAAAAACCAAATCGCCTTAATATAAACAACTAGATACCTTTTTCGCCGCCTACAATCCCTTCGAGCCGCCTCCTGCTCTATCCTTTTCCACGGTTGCACGTCTATTACATTCCTGGCGCGTCGGCCTTTCCGCAGGAGCCCCGCACTCGACTTTAATTTGCGAAAGCAATTCGCATTTCCGTGTGGTATTCAAAGTTTTTGGCTTTATTAAATCGAATACGTTCGTTGTCTTTCACTTCTTTTTGTTTTTATTTTATTTTTGCGTGTATATCTGTAATTTAATAGGGTTAAAACTTTCTCGGAGCAATTTCTACTCACAATCAGTGAAAAAGTTGATTATTCGTGGATTTGGCCACAATCAACGGTCTAAACTTTATGAAGTTTATTGTGCTTGGAATGAAATTTTTCAATTTTCTGAATGTGTATCGTATCATGATTTCATCTCGGCGGTCTTACTTTTACATAACGTAAGTCTCACCTGAAAGCATGTTGGGGTCACTTACGAAACTACAAAATCAACTTTGTGCGGGCAGGAATTGGATAGATGCTTTGATATTGACTATATAGGGACTATAAGAAGCAAACTCGCCAGATGATATGTATATATTAAATAAACAAATAAAATACAAAAATATTTTTTCAATTTAGTTCACGTAATATAGAAAATCAACGTGTTTTTATTAGTTTAAGTATTATATGTAACTTTAATTTCCTTTTGATAAATAAAAGCACATTGGGACTTACTAGTAAGGATAACTTTGTTCAGATATTGTCAATTTGTGCGATAATCTTCATTCTTTGACGTCATTTGCACTTCACCTGCTATCAATAACCCACGGTCTACATTTTTCATTTCATTTTCAAATGGTGTAACATTTCGAGTAAAAGAAAACGTTTCTGTACAAACAGTAAAATTCTTTTCTACAAAGCAATAGCATATTTATTCGACAAAATGGCACCTTAAAAACATTTTATTGGCAAATAATTTCTAATAAATGCAATTGCATAATTCAGCAGGATAAATTGTGTTGTAATGTTTTTCCAAAACAAGATATACGTTAGTTATTGCCGATTGTGCTGTTAAGAAAATAAATGTTTGTGGATGCGTTCCATTACTAAAAGCGAATTATCGGAAATAGTCAAAATACATTTAAACGAGAATAAAGACAAACTGATGACTTCTTTGAAATAAATGATTGGCACATAAAGTGTTTTCATACAAAATCCTAGGCTCCTTTTTGCTAGGAATTTAGCGTGCATTGATCAATATAAAATCGTGTTTGGATAAACATTTTGCCGAATTGTATGAGAACCCGTTTAGTATGTTTAATTTTATTTAAAGATCTTTACACAAATTAATGGAAAAACAGTTTTTGTCATATTTATACAAAATCTATGGTTTAGAATGAATTGGAATGAGGCATATATATATATATATATATATATACATATGAACTTTCAAATATGTATTTCAATAACCAAAGCGCCCATTCTCGGAAAAAACAGGTCACGTATTTGGGAATGGTGTGGCAAGGCTAAGAACGATGTACATCAAGCACTTCCATTCCTTCCTGTCTTTTGGTATTTTGTTGAATATCCCCCAGTACTTTCATATTTTATGAATTTCAGTTTTGTTATGATAAAATAAATAATATGATGCTCCTTTCTGTGGAGGGTGCATTATTTAATTCTATTTGTATCTCGTAATTTGTCTTTTATTGACACCTATCTTGTTTAGGTTTTTCTTTCAAAAGCTTTTATTTATTGCGAGGGAACATTTTAAAAAATTTCTGAAAGACGTTTTTTTCATATTTTTCTTCAATAAACACTTACCACAAAACCAGGTCTTTAATCCATAAAGAAGCACATGTTTAACATTGCTACCAAATACCTTGATTTTTAATTTTTGCCCTTCTTGGGATGATATCTGCATTTTATTTAATGTTCCAAGCGCTTCCTGTAGTTTCTTATCCTTATGTCTTGCGCTGCTTGTTTCACTTTTACAGCAGAAGGATATACGTCCAATGCATTATCTTCTACTTTTCATGGTAAGATTTGTTTCGCATTCGAAATGATCTTCTAAACAATTGACGGAGGAAATTTTCATATTTGGAGCCAATCTTCTCTCGTTCTTGCCTTTCTTCTGCTGAGTTGTGAATGTTTGCCTCTGTAGGTTAGTAAACAATGGAACTTAGGAAGTAATTGGTTGTACTGTTGAGTTTCAGCGAAATGTTTTTGCAAATCCTAAATTGTCCTTAAATAATACGTATGATAAGTAATGGAGTTCGAGTAACTGTTAATCTAGATTCTTCTTTGTTCATAAAATTGAAGGCAACAGATGATACGCATCACAACTTTTTAATCCTGAATTCTGATTCTTTTTGTCTAGTTCAAGGCTTTATCCTTTGTACCACTCTTATTGGAACATGAAGACCCTTTTAATTTGGCCAATGATTCCACTTTCCTAAGAAATTAATTTTTTCTTATTTATGCTGTTTTTGATACGGTTTTAATATATTTATAAATAGGCCTTTCTTCCAAACCAACGAAGAAGCTGTACACCAATAAAAATGTTGGAGAAAACTGATAATCAGATGATGTAAATAATTGCAATCGAAAGAACCACTTCGTCTGCACTTTTGTTATTGAATTGCTTATAGATCCATTTTTGACTTCAAAATAGTATGGTGTGTTATCTGTTGGCTTTAGATTTGTGGTCGAGGTTATTTCTTTGCGTGAACCAAGTATGATAATAGTAAGCAATAGTTAGAAATTTTCTGGTCGTTAATTACTTGTCAACATTTATTACTCACTAACACTTTCCGCTGCTTTTATCGGCCCCTATTACTTTTCCTCTGAAGATGAATCGTTGGCAAATTATTAAGACATTAAATAAGCATTTTTCAGCTTAATTTGAATTATTTTAGATAGATATTTCAGGTGACTGTACGGAAGTGCACTAAGTAGTAATTTAGCGCCCTTCATATAGTCAAACAACAGTTGCTCAGGGCGGCACGTTCACGGGTAACAATTATCACTACGGTTCAGCACGTCCATCCCGTCGACACTCGATAAGCATCTAAGACGGCAAACGACACAAATAAAAGAAATACATGTTTCGGCAATCATCCTCACTAGAAAATGCCAAGAAATAAAATGCCACATTTCAGTTATCTTATTGTTTTGCAATTGGCACTGTTAATGTCAGCAATTGCACAGCTACATTGTAGTTGCCCAATTAACGCACCTAATTAGGTCGTTCTGTAGGAAGTCATCTAGATTCCATTAATTACTGTCGTTGTTACTGAAATAGTGAAATTTTTGTGCTTTTCATCCACTCAAGTTGGTATGGTAAACAAGAAAAACTATTTTCAGTGATTGTCTCTTACAGTAATTAGTTTTCTTCCTGTTAATAAGATTTTTAAAACTTTTAGGAATCCCATTTTTCTTAACTACGTTTCAAATTATTTCTTTGCGTAGGTTATACATTACGCAAATTAATTCTTTTAGTGTCTAAAATCCCATCAAATAAACAAGATAGGCTATATTAATAGGAATAAAAATATATAACTAGCAATGTTTGTCGAGTAAAAAAATCATGTCAAACCAAGACCAACAGTTTAGAAGAAAATTAAATTAAGTACTAGTTGCAAAAATTAAAAGTCGTTGTAAGAGTCTGTATTATATATATATACTAAAGGGAAAGGATATAAAACACTGTTCCAGAGTTGAGGTAGTTTTGTCTGCGGATTTCTCAAATACATTGGTTAAAAGATAAATATGTACCTACATTTGGGAAACTGCTGACATTACATCATTATTAAGAAATATGTCCATACATTTGAAGTTGTCGAAAATATCGTCTGGTGTAGTTATGGAACACAGAATACGTGAAAGCACGTTCTACGCGATTGTCGAGAACTAACGATTAAAACAACATATGAATTTTGAATTGGTGATAAATGCAATTTTCGTATCTAATAGTCGTATTGGATTAGTAAGAATCAAATTGGTGAATATAATATCAAACAAATAAATGAGGAGTTTCGACTTAAAATGTCAAAATTTTCTCGACTTATGGACTTTCTTAAGTTTGAAGTAATTAAGATGCTCTTGTTTCCCAATAATCTTTTTATATTTGGCGTCAAAATCTTCTAAGCCCCAAAAATAGCAAAATAATAAATCCAGATAGGCTAGTTCCTTCGAATACGGCTATATATATTTATGGCTTTGGAACTTTCGGACTAGGCTGTGGTAGCCGAAAAAATTATATAATTTTATTTAACTTCAGCAGAAGTTGGCAATGTTAAATATGTTTTTTTAGATAATCACGACGAGTCATCTTCTTCATAAAGCCATCTGCGTTCACTATATGATTTACTTCGTTCGTTCTTTCATTTTTAACGTTACTTCACTTAATTTGCATTACAAAAGGGAGGATTAAAACCGAAGTTTCCGATTTTTCAAATCGAACCTTACCTCTCACCACCACCACCACTGTTGGCACCGTTTTATTTCCGATTTTTCTCGCTTTTCGGCGGTGGCCGCGGTGACTGTAATAAGCGTGAAAGGGCGGACCGGAACGCGCAATTTGTCGTCAATAGTCCCTCCAGCGTTTGACTCGCGAACCGACTCGGTCGCTTTGCCTCGAAGAAGCACCGCTTTCTGACACTCGCATTTTTAACCCCGTTCCCTCGCCGACGTTTCTTTTGGGCGAGTTCCCCTTCATTTGTTTCGTCTAATTTTCCTCCTTGGATGTTTTTCTCGGTCGATTATTTTATTTCTTAGAAGACGAAGAAAATCCGAGGACAGAAAGAGATGTCAGATCGGAGAGACATCATTATTACATCTGTTCGAAGTCGATGGACGATAAAAGTGATTCGCGATTATGAAAAGAAAATCTTAAACGTTTGGAAAATTACGAGTCGAAAGCTCACACTTCGATTTGATCGGTGCTACATTTAAAGATTTTTGCTCGATAGCACATTTTTTTATTATTGATGAATGGACGAGATTGGGATACAATTTTATAGCCAGCAATGATTGTAGGACTGAAATTAAAATTGTACTAATTAATTTTTTCAAATTTGGAATTTTGGATCGACTCCTGGTTGCTTGTCCATTGTTTAGTGACAATTCAGAACTTGTGTTAGTAATTTATGAATTGCTTTTAACTTATATACTTTCCCCATTGTATCTATTTCTTGTTACAATATCTTTGAAAAAATTGTATGGTTGAGGGTTCGGAATCTCCTGGTTTACGTAGTCATTGGCTAAGACTAATCTATTACGTTTTTCTTCCAACATTTTTGGGAAATTTGTCTTTTAAATAACTCTCCTTTTCCTGCTATCAAAGCCTTGTACAAGAATGAGCGAAATATTAAATTATTCTCGATAATCAACCCAACTATAACTTTCATCGATTTATTTCGCAAGCCATTTCGCAAATGTACGATGCTTATTTAATTAGTACTGTTGCACATACGTGCAAGGACGTGATAGTAATTTGCAAATGTTCGATTGAATTTACATTCGCAGGTAGCAAGTTACATAAACACACTTTGATCATCCATTCTGTGCGTTGGCCCCGTTTTCACCATTGATCAAATTCTGTTGCGCTTTGATTTTTATGATGAAAACCATTCCTATCCCGCGTTAGCATTAAATGTCAGTCGATAATGGTTTTCCTATTAATCGAAGGACAGGAGTATGTTGCACATATGTACGTATTAAACCGAACGTTCGGTAATATCTACAGAATAATCGATATTTTATCATTAATTCGATGTCTGTACTAATGTTATGTGATGTAATTTAATTGCGGCATAAATTATAAGTGAAAATAATATTCCGGGTAATTTTGATGAAAACAAAGCGCTCATTAGGGTAATTTTCTACTCATTTCCCAAATGGCTAGGAAATTACGAACCGGTAGGTACATCCATCATAAATCGTAGTCGTATTATCTATCATGTCATATGCGGTCGATGACATAAATTGTGGAAAGCAAACTGGAGCACAAGGTTTTTATTGAATTTTTAGTTTGTTTGGAAAAAAGAGTGCTTTTTGTCAATGAGATTTTCAATTTTCTTCAGAAATGTGAATTCGTTCTTATTCTATCTGATAGATTTTCAGTGTTCTTTCTTTTGGAAAGTGAATGCTTTTCTCATTATCTAGTGGATTAAACACGTAAATGAAATTAATATACGTGCACAGGAAGAATATATGCGCAAATAACTTATGTAAGTGTAAAACAATAATAATGGAATGTTTGAGTATATAGGAAATAAATACATGCAATAGTTTTTATTTGTGTATATTTCTTCATTTTGCTATTTAAGGAAGAACATGTAAAATACATCCAAATTGAATAGAGAACAGGACTTCACTTAATTTTTCTTAAATTATGAAGAACGACGCGATTCAAGTTAAGTATATGTTAAACTAAGAAATCATCCAAACATCACCAAAAAGATTGAATCACACTGTCTGATGAATGATCCTAGGTTTAGGAGGAACAAGAACAAAATAAAAAGTTTTTACAAAGGCGCAGTTTTACTTTGTAAATTCTAATAATCCGGAAAAATAGACAACTGATAATTGATTGGAGAAATATTTGGAGATTACAGTGGATATATCAGTTCTTCAACACTTGTGAAATATGTTTTATATAATCACAAGATAAATCAGTTCAAATTAGAATAGACAATTCATGTTTTATTGTGTTTTGCAATTTTGTCCATAAATGAGTAACTTTTTGAATTTAGACATAGGCGATGGGTTGTTGATGAATTATATCGTGCGTGCAAATTAAACTCCTTATTTCAATAGGGTAAAAATCGAAAGTTCAACTTACTTAGTGGTCGATCATGGATTGTGTTCGAAATATGTTCTAAGTAAAGAAGAAGCAATTCTTGAGATCGAGAATATATTTAGAGGTGATTTCTTGAAGGAAAGATTTACAAAAGATACTAGGAAAGTTTTGCAATATGACGCAGGAGTCTGCTTGTTGGTGCATGCTGAGACATGTTCATACCTACTGCGCCAAGTTGTTGGGCTTTGTTACCAGTAATAGTGTAAAGTACTTGCTATGGCATCGTGGTCACGAAATGAGATACGGGCAGCTGCAAAACTTGCAACACTTTGCGGTACAACTTCACGCGTGGTTTAAACCAGTGCTTAGAAGAAATGATTCATGCACTTAAAGTGGTACAGAAAATTTAGAATGGGAAATTTTATTCTGGAGTACGCTGAGAGGGCGGAAGGGCCACGAACGTCAGTTACGGAGATAAACCTTCCTGCTGTGAGAAAAATGCTTGACGAAACCAGGAGAATAACTTACCAGCAGGTTGAGGATACCTTAGGCCCAAATGCACCAGCAATTCGTTCGATTCTGTACGATTATTTGCACGTGAAGAAACTTTGCTGTCTGTGTTTCCTTCCTTCAATGTTTGATAAGGGACAGTCTCGGTAAGTGAACCATCACTACGTGGTTCAAAGGTGACGAGACTTGGCTGTACTATTATGATGGGGCGATGTGACTCAAAACAAAAATGCCAGAAATTCCCGATCAGTAAAGTAGAAAATGATGGTATATTTATCAAATGGAGTGGAATTGTGGGGCGTGTCCTTTTGGATACACAAAAGACAGTCATAGTTAAGTGGTACACTGCACAGTGCTTGCTTAAAGTCTTCTATTCTAATAATAATAATAATAATAATATAATTTATTTTGTCCAACGTTTTACATTTACAGGACAAAGGTAAGGTACGTACATATATTTACATTCTTAACAAACACTGAAAAAATATCATCATAATAGACGTTTGAAAAACGACACATTCTGAGGAGTGGTGATCCGTGGAATAGATTGGTTCTGGAAAAAGGAATTAGAAATGTGGAAGAGGAGCGAGAGGATAATCTGGGAGTAATAAAATGCACGGACGATAGAAGAAAGGAGCAGTCTCTATTAAGAACAAACGACCAAATTTAAGGAAGAACATTTGGCTCCTCCCTCATGACAACACTCCAGCTCACCACGCGAAGGCCTGCACCGAATATGTGACCAATACAGGACTGAAACTTCTTGATTACTCTCCTTGCAGTCCAAGTTGCTCCCTGCGACTTTGCACTGTTCCCGCATGTGGAGGTAAAGTAATGAGGACCTTCTGAAGACTTGGGACAACGAGTTTGTCTTAGTCCCTAGCGAAACTTGGCAGAACTGGTTTAAGGATTAGTTTCGGAGGATGGAGAGCTGTATTGAATGTGGTGGAAATTATTTTGAACGAATTAAATAAATAAAGCTGCATTGCAAAACTTTCCTAGCACCCTTTGTGTATATACTTAAACAGTGAAACTTTATCCAAAACATCAAAATCCTTCACATACGGGTCGAAAACTCTTTGGGATAGTAACCAAATCCTCAGCTACTCCACAACAGAAATCGCACTTCTAATATACATAGCTATAAGAGGATTAACCAATATTGCCTTGCGAGTTCTTTCTTTGGACTCGAGGTTTTTGACAGAATAGCGAAGAACTATTCTGTAGGATGAGTTGGTAAATAGAAACAAAGAGTGAATAACTTTAATTAATATAGAAGGTAATTAAGGTATAAACCTTATTTTAGTTATCTCAAATAGGTCCAAAGGAGGGTCTCATTCTCCAAAACCATTTATATATACTTACATAAATGTGCTATCAATGTATGTCGTTGAAGCCATGTCAACTGGCAACTGAAGTTTTAGCTACCTACAATTAGCCCATTGTATTTATTCTAAATATAAATACGTCAGAAGGAGTTAATACATATGTTTTGGATTACCGTGGAGTAATTCATTATTTTAAGAAATACCCGTAACTAGTTACAAGTGAAATTTGAAGAAGAAATTTCTAAGAGGAAAAAATTTGCTGATTTCGAGGATGTTAACAAGTCGAGTTCAACGCTATAAATGCAACTGTACATATGTATACGTATGTATGTATAACATAATTTGAGGTGTTGCCGAAGTCATAAATAAAAGATTAACACTTTATTACATTTGGAGAAATTCAAAATAGAGTATATAGCTGAAAACGACTTTGCGAAGTACCCTATAAAGCGGTAAGTGTAAAGTAGATGATGTAACTCTATTTTTCCTATAAAGTCAACATTCGATCCACTTTTTCCTTAAAAGAAATATTTCCAAAATTCTATTAAATTACCAATTTACTTATTTTTCGTTTTCCTCCGATAAAGTATTATCCATTTTCCGAATTAGTTCGAAATCGAGTTCGAAAACAAAAGCCACGAGCAAACATAATTCACAATCAAAACACGCGAATCCGGCCCGGTACGACGAGTAAACAATATCCGATATTCAAAATACGGCCGCCGCAACGGTCCCGTTTTCATCTTACCTGATTCTTTGTTTTGCCACAAACAACAGCTGTCAGCTTCGAGTGGTCCTTGACTGAATTCAGTTCCTCCCTGATGGCCAGCAGTTCCGCTTCGTATTTGACGTTCTTGTTCCTGGCGATTTCCAGATCTCTATTGAGATTCGCTGCGTCCGTCCTCAATAGACTCAAATCGGTGTCTAGCTGCTCGTGATTTTGCAGGATGACGGTCGCGTTGAGGGCGGCTTGAACCTCGGAAAGTTCCGTTTTCAGCTCGCTAACGCTGTTCGACAGCCACTTCAGCGTCAGACGTTCGTTCTTGTCCTGCTGGGAGACGGCATGCTGCTTGTGTATTTTGTGCGTCCCACCCGTCCTAAGCTGTTCCAGTTCGAATCTGCGGAAAATAGAAGAGGGGCTACGTTAAAAGGCGTTGATGCGGACGTTCGAAAATAAACACAAAAAGGAATTTGTTTACTTAGCAATGGGAATTAAATAAGGTGTGAAATTGGAATTACCTACAATCCGGTTTTAGTACGATATGACGCTCGAATTATACGGGTGCTATTTAACCATTTAAGGTTATTGAGTGTTTTTATTTATCAAATAAAACCTCCAAGTTTCTTATGTTCATAATGTTGAGATCAGAAAATTTATATAGGGTAACATATACAACCATTGGCACTTTAGTTAAATGCACTTATTGCCTGTTTCACTGCCAATTTATAATTTCGTCTAAAACAAATTAAAAATTATGATAGAATTCGGGAAGCATTGAGTATTTTTACTGTGCAAACCAATCAATCTTATGCTTTCAAATAATTAATTTAAAAAATTGCTAATTTAGAAGTATCCAAAATCGTTGTTATTAGCAGTAGGAGCAAATTAATATGTCCCTACTGTCAACCAACAACTCTCTGTAGCTCTGTTGGAATTCTTGCGATTGCACTATGGCACAAGATATATTTACTTCCGAATTGACTTCGTCAGTTTTAATAATATTTGGCGTAGGTACTTTCTTTTTGCTCCGGCTCACTTCATCTTTATTAGTTTCCCGACAATTACTTTTCTTTTGTTTTCTTCTGTTTTTCCTCCCTTATTTTCTTGTGCCCTTTCTTCTGTTCCTGGATTTTTCTTTCTCTCAGTGTAACCCGAAATTTCTTTTAAATCATTGGAAATGGATGTTTCCCTTTCCCTCTTGGTGTTTCTGGATATATTTGCAGTAGGACATCTTTCAGTAAGACATCTTTTCCGAGTTCTTTTCCTCTAACATTTAATCATAGTCTTTTTCTTTTGATCTTTGGAACTATTGTCATAGGCAACATTTTGGTTTATAGCTATATTGAAGTTTTCTACTACTACTACTACTACTACTACTACTACTGTATTATTGTTATTACTACTGGTATTATACTGTTGTTATTATCTGAGGGTGATTATATGCCTCTATGAAATCCGCTGCAGATAGCTTATTAATAGTTTTGTCACTGTCATTTCCCACTGTTTCTACCAATTCTGGCCAGATACATTCTAAGTTGTTGATTCCTAAGTCATGAGTGTCGGTTAGCTCTTTCCACAACTTATATAATTCCATAAATTTATCGCTGCAGTCTTTTTTAAATTTCTGGAATGCCTAAAATGTTTGAATTTACGTGCACGAAAACCGCTTTTTTAAAGTAGCTGTTTTAATAGAATACAACTTAATATCTAGGTGTGATGAGGTGACCAAATATGTATATATAAATAGGTGTAACACTCTAATCGTGGATAATTTAACTACAGTGATTGGCATAGTGCAATTTACTATGATTGCCATATGCCAAGAACTATTCAAATACTCGAAATTTGAAGTTGTTTCATATTTCTCTATACTGTAAGGTTAAAGATAATTTAAATAGGGCAAAAAGCGATAGTTTTCGCTTCAGAGTGAAAATACATTAATTGGCACCCAATGTCAATAATTATATTTATGTGAACATCTGATACAGTTGTTGGCATCCGAGCTAATTATACTTATATCGAAAATTTAAGCTTAGAACATCTAAATATTATTAAATGCATTATTTTATTGCTGTAACTAATTACTAACTAAAGACTAAATTAATATTTGACGAAAACTGCCATTGAATGTTGTAATCGTTTCCACTTATTTCATAGAAACTCACCAATTGCACAAACCACAACAGTCCACCAAACTTTATTTGGCCGGCAGAGGTTTCATTCTAAACAGATGGTGTCAATCAATGTGGATGTGCCAATAACTGTATACGTTATCCTAACTTCATTTAAAAATATGTACAGTGAAATTTACTTAGTTGCTCAACCTTTAATAAAATTTATAAATTCCGTAAGAATACGTAAAGATGATTCACGTATTTGTAAAGCATTTAGTTGCCGTGTTGTGACTTATCTTATTTCCTTTAGGTTATAACTTAATGGGTTGTTCTGGTGAAGAGCAGTGTATAATAGTGTAGACTAGTGTCCTTAATTCTCCCTCTTCTGACTTGAGTAGATTTTCACAAAGAAGATCGTAAACCTTCTGGAGTGTCTTATGCTAAAATTATTTCTCTAATAAATCCTCTGCGTATATTCTTGCCATTAGCTCTGTCATTTCCGGGTTCACACAATTCCTTTCTCTGTCCCTTGCTCATTTAGTTCCTAGTGTACTAAGGTGCTGTTTATTGGAAGGAATGACAGTATGGTTGTTGCTACCAAAACATATCGATATGTCGTAGATTAACGATTATGTAATACAGCGCAGGCACCAGTAGTTATTATGTCCAAAGTTAAGTTCAAATTTCGACTTGTCCTGAATCGATAGAGCAGAAATAAAGCGTTGTTATTGCGTTTCCGTACATAAGATCGATTGTTGTATTGAAGAAGTGTAGAAGAATGATCTATAAATCCTTAAATTGTATTAAGCAAAATAAGTTCTGTTCGTTTCGTTTCAAGACATAAAATATATTTTACGCCACTTGCACTTCAATATTATTTTTATATCTCTCCATCATCGTCGTTCGAAATATCTTCCTAACGGCATGCAGAACGACGACCTTAATCGGAATGTGAAAAGAATGCGGTAAGCGCGACGCGCCGTTCATCAGTATGTAAGGTGCAACTGCCCCGGTAAACTAGCTTTCCATTTACGAAACTATCTCGCGAGATCAAAGGATTACCTCCGTTGTCTTGTCTGATGCACACGCCGAAGTTGGCAGAGGGCCCAGGGAAGTGTTAATGGAACGCCCGATGCAGGGAGGACTGTATGCTAAATATTAAAGAGATAATCCCTTAGCCTTAGAGATTTACTCGCTGGCAACGCGACAAAGTAATCGATACCCCAACGAGAGCTTGTTTTAGTTTCAACAACAATGTGATGAAATATTGGAAGTATGTTGCATTTCAAGTTTATTATTTATGATTTGAAGGAATTAACAACGTTAATATTCTAGCGTGGAGTAGCGATTTTATAACTTTATCTACAATCTGTACAAGAATGTGGATACGGGAAACATTGAAACACGATTCTTGGTATTAGCGGCCCCAGTTGAAAATTACAAATTTTCTTTGTCTTTACAAAACAACTTTATTTGTTCTTCAGAATAGTTGAAGTTGAGTTTTTAGTTTTAAATTATTTTACTTCTTTCTCTTAATCTTTCGCCTTTTTACCCCGAAGTGTAAAGCATTTATTTTCTTTAATAATTGTTAATTTGAAACGTACTTTTTAACGATAAACTTCTTCGCTTCTAACGCAAAGAAAATTGGGAACAACATTTAAGATTTGTTATAAAATCGCAGGTGACCTTGTTGGAATCTTTCTGATCATATTTAGGTGGTGGATCAGTTTACATTGTCTAAAACAATTTGATCTCTCTGTTGTTCAATTCTCATTCTCTTTAAATTATCCTCAACATGGGTTTTGTAACCTGATTTGGACCTTTTGCTATGTTTGCTCTCCAACAGATTTTATTTTGTCATAGTTTTTACGTTAGTAAGTGTGTTCATACGTATCAACTTATCTTCGAAAATTCTTATTGTTTCAAAATACCTTCCTTATCTCATTTTCAAAAACCGTTGGATTTAATTTTTGATTATTTTGTTTTGATACCACCAGCATCTTCATTTTCGTCATAGCCGTGTATTCCGTCGGAATTATGGCTAACGTCTGGACGTTTGAAATACCTATTTTGATGTGAGCTACTTTTCTTCTTCTTCATCTTGTTCTTCTTCCTCTTCTCTGTTATAGCCTGCTGTGCGCTTCTGATGCAGTTATGATTTTCTTTCATTCTTTCGCAAGCCTGCATCAAGCCTTCTAATCCCCTATACTTACGGTCTTTACGTCTTTCTTAATATTTTCTTCTAGATCTTCTCATACTTCTGCACCATAGTGTAATCCAGTTGTTTATTCTTTTTAGTGCATCAGTAAGTGGTCTAGTCAATATACAGGCATATCTGATTATATTTTCTCCGTACCGCTCATTTTCTATTTCGATGTTTTGTTTCAGTTTCCTCTCTCCCATCGTTTGTTTTGTTAAGGTCTATTATTGTGATTATCATCTTTTCGAATTGCAGGAGAGTTTCATCCTCCTTGTTATTTATTATTATTGTTTCTATTGCATTGTAGCCACGGGTCTTACGCCGGTCTATTGTTGTTTTTCTCTTGTTGCTTAGTTCTTTGCTCCTCAGTAGGTTCTCTATTCATTATTCCTTTCATTTCCTTCCAGGATTCTTCTTCCTACTCTCTTCTTTCCAGTCTTTCCCATTGTTCCCATAATATACTATTCATTATTTCTTCATTTCCTATCCTCGTATATTTCGTTTCGCTTGCGTTTATCGTTCATCTTATGTCCCGTGCTTCTTTTTGTTTATTTTTTCTGTTGTTCTTATTAACGTTGCTTCTGTATTCGCTATAATGGTAGCATCATCTGCGTGGACTATTCTTTGTAGCTGCTTTTTTAATGAATGTTATGATATTCCTGGTACTCAGGTGTAGTTCTCTGATATCATATATTCCCTCTACTATCAGATTAAAGAGTGTCGGGGAGATAGAGCCTTCTTATCTAACCCCTTTATGTATTTCAATCTCCAATGAATCTTATTCTGTCTGGTACTTTTGAAACTCACCAATATCAATTTCCTCAATTTCTGTTTTTAGATTTCGAACGCTACTAATTTTTCCTTCATCTTTGCATGTACTTTTCGATTATCTTCCCAATATTCTTGGAATATTTGCTGTACTGAGTGGTTTTAGGATGATTTCAAATGAAAAATAATAGTTTAAATCAAATAGTAAAACAATAAAAAAGTTGTCTAGCACTCAAATTAACTAGTAAATAGTGATATAAAATAAGTTGACATTCTTTTCTGAATAATCTAACAGATGTGTAAGATCAGTAACTAAAATGTTAATGCAATTGAACATAACATACTTCTTCTATTACTACGCCTCTACTACTAGTATATCCAGTGTAGCAATTTTAAACATAATTGGTATTTTAAAAGCTGCAACTACAATGGAGAGTGCAGAAGTGATTATATACTTCACATTTCCATACTTTTGTTATTTGTACTGATCTTTGTTTTCATCTGCACTACTAACTATCTGCTTTAAGTTTTTTACTGCGGTATATATTCTATACATTACATTTACTTATACTTCAATAACCATTAATTCAGCTAAAGCAAAAAACTATGGCGGGAAAATATTGAATTCTCTTGAGATCCTGTTCTTGTGGTCGATTACACCATTCTTTTCTTCGGCCTGTTTTGATTTTATTTAAATTCTTGAAAATTGGACTGAATTGCAGTGAACAGTTTAATTGAATATAATAGGTGAGTTTCATTGCCAGCGCTGATGATAATGATCTTCACATATTAACATTATCTTTACGCTCATAGCCAAATGGCTAACACCCAAACCTCTGATATGGAAAATACGCCGTTTAAAATACGAGCGAAGCGTGTCTCTATAGCTTTTATATTTTGTGGAGCCGTATTGGATAATGCCCAAATTTTCTGGAAGGAGGGAGTATGATATCCAGCTGGTACATTTCTGCTAGTTCGTTAAAATTCACATCCTATTCGCGTAGTAAAGAAAACATTTTTGAAAATTTCGTTGGATTTTTCTCTATGGTGTTCTTTTACTGATCCTAGTACTATCCTTCGTGAGTTTTCCCGTTATTTATTATTCTGTCCTTGTTCTCAATGTTCGGTTATTTAATATTATTTTCCACCTTTCCCTTCTAACTTGTTTCAGAGTTTCCCTTTGATTACTAACTGTTCCCTTTGATTACTACGTCTGTGCATATACTCGTTTTTATACTTATAGAACCTCACTTTAATTTCAGTTTAATATATTAATTTAATAGCTAGATTTACAATTACAGTTGCAATTTCTATATATTCTATATACCACAAGTATTCAAGTAGTGTACACTTTCGGGTTTTTTCGTTATGCATTTTTTAATATAAGTTTTTTTACTGAGGTTACATTTTCTTCATCCTTAAAAGGTTATGAATTTCGTTGAAGCAAGAGAGAAATGATAGTTCAATTAATTTGATTGTTTTGATTAAACCTTTTAAAATCAATTGCCAAGTCATACTATGAGCAAGTAATTTAATAATATGGGCACAAACATAGTTCCTCCTTTACAGTCAAAACCTACATCTAACAGTTTTCGAATCAGAGGTAGTTCTTCAGGAAGTAATTTTTATATTACATAGAGAAAACCTTGGCACTTAACAATATAAGGAGATAAAGAAATTGAAGAACTACATACAATTGTAAAGAACGTGTACAATGAAATATATTTACGATAAAGAAGTCAAAGTATTTTGAAAGGGAATGGCAAACGGCAAAGATTTGCACAACTGCACTTTAGCAAAGGGGATTTGCGGTTGACCGAAAGCTTTCCATTGTTTGCGAGTTGTTAGCGTAGTAAACTTGAGTTCAAGCTAGACGGAAATAACTTGAAACGTTGAGTAATCAACTAATAGGAAAGTGTCGTGTGAAACTTTATATGTACTTGTATTATTGCGTTATTTCTATTTCGTCAGGTTGTATTTTGATTGTTAAGCAGGCAATACACGTACAAATTTTTCCATGTAAAATATATGAAATATTACATGTAAAAATTCACGACAATGACCTTCAAAAATATAACATCGTCTAAATCTGAAATATTGCGTGTAAAAATTGATGTAGAAATACACGCTGACAGTACACGATCAAATTCAAACTTTTTGATAAATTCATGAAAATTACATGTAATTTGTGATCGTCTATTACGGCTTTTAGGATTTTACAATTAATAGTTTTGTTGTTTCTTATATTTCTATAATTTCAACTTTTTACTTTGTATAATATTCATTATGGGGTCTTTACGTTACGCTACGTGTCCAGATCTTTTCTGTTTTCTGGTATATTATAGATTTTCATCACCTTTCCTGTCTCTTATTATTACTACAACTAAATTTTAAATTGGTGTTACTTTTCTTGAACCTCCGTTTATCCAGATTCCTGAGGCAATTCTATTTGACTTCTAGTTTATTCTATATACGCTTCGTATTACTTCAGAAGGTTAAATAAACTTCAAATTTTTCCGTGATTTATTCCTGCGCGTGCTATAAATTACAGTTTAGATTTCTTTTCAGATTTTTTGCAAACACGATCAGCAGATCTTTTACCGTAGAACTTCCATTATTTCTTATCCTGATTTACAATCTATTTGTTTTCCTTTCCGCTTGTATCCGTATAATTGAAAATAAATATCCCTAGAGAATGCATAAGCTGCATTTACAATAAACATTACTAATTACCGCCTTGTATTCATAGTTAGGTAATAACTTTACTGCATACTCTGCACGAATGTTGGTTGTTCGAGTTATGGATATTATCCGCAATATCTCCCGAAAAAGACACTCTGAATTCAATCTGAATATTAATTACCAATCAAAGATGGATTTGTTTTGTACCGGTCTCTGTTTGATTATTATTACTCGGTTGTTTACCATGTTAAGCACGTCAGTGTGTAAATTTTGAGTGTATGCATATGTTCATGTAGTTATACGATACGAAATGCCAATGTAGGGTGTACCGATATCAGTACATGAATACATACATATGTAGTATGTGTTTATGGTTAAACGCGTTAGATAGACGCATACATAATTTGAAACTGATTAATACACATTTTACGGTGTCTGATTAATATAGTTGACAAGCATTGTTATAAGTTAGGTATCGTTACATTGACGAGGAATATTCAATCGAAATTTGGATTGGTTTGTACTAAGCAGAAATAATGTGTGTAATATTTAACACAGTAAAGACCAATTTGTCCTAAACGGTAATTGAATTAATTTTTACATTCTTGTTACTGATCTAGGAACAGTCATAACAAATGATGGAAAAAATTCATGTGAAGATAGCAAAGAGATCAAGACAAGCAAACAGAATATATTATGGCATTAACAAAACCACCCTGGGATAAAAAGAAATAGAACAATCACATAAGTGGAACATGGACAAGACAAAGAAGATATGACGCGACGGAGATGAAATATTTTCGAATATTGAGAGGAATAATAAAATATGAAATGGTCGATAATAAAGGTAACTAAAGGGAAGGAGTTGGGATGGTATGGACATATATGCAGGATAGATCATTTTGGTCGAGTTAAAAGATCCTTTTGTCCAACCAAAACTCTTCTGTCGTTCGTCTTCAATCTATACGTTTCAGGCTATTAGGTTTAGCACCAAAACTTCCATTTCTGCTAAAGATTTGCTTTTGTATATGACCACTGCTTTGACTTGATCTGTCAAAATTTTCTCCGATCTATTTCTTTTTATTCTTCTTGTAGTTCTAGCCTGAATCATTTCCTGGGTGAATTTTCCATTCTAAACTGGTGTCCATGCCATTGGAATTATTCAGCTTGTAGTTTAAGTATTTTTTCTTCCTGCTCTTAACCTAAAATTCCCATCCTTCACCGAATTTTCCCATACTTTCCAGCGCAATAAATTCAAGTACATAAAAGACACGATACTAAATTGGGGCAACAAGCACTCCAAGTTACGAATAAATACGTATGTATGTATGTACATATGTACGCCCACCGTTTGTTTTGCTTTAAAATATGTATTTTTCCATGTACGAATATCGTATACCGCGTACCGGGAGCTACCGAGTTTCTCATTTACATCTAATTTCGATGTCGTTCTTCTTATCCTCGATGCTTTGACAACGATAACGCGCACTGTACCGACTTTAAGAATTCTGTTTATGTTTCAGAAGATATTTTTCTCGCAGGATGAAATCTTATATGGAACTGCATGCATACCTAATAAAGATGGAATTTGGGCGGAAATCAGGACTGTTTCTTAAAACGAGTGCTTCGTGTATATTTTCGTTTTTAACAATTTGAAGAAGTATGTGCGATGTATGTATATACATACATATATGCCACATATGTTTCGTTTAGTTAAGAACGTCGTTCAAAATAAATCAGAAAATTTTTATTTTGTTCCAACCAATGCCAAGATATTCCTTTCTACGCTCAGATTTATATTCATTTCTTTTAGAATTTCCGGTCTGTAGTTCTAGCGACCTAATTTTCCCCCGTTCTTCCCTTTTTGAATGTATATTTCTCCCAAGTTTTTTTACTAATATTTATTGCAATATTATTAACATATCTAAAGACATTTTTATGCTTTCATATCGTTGAATCCAATTTTTCGCCCTAAAGAGGGCCCGTAATTCTAGAAAATGACTGATTCTGGTCCGCTACTTTCTAATTAGAATACGTTTTTAACGGTAAAAGAGGCATGGAAAAAGGGAAAGCAGAATCTACCTTCAGATTTCGCGTTATACCCTTTTCATTTTTGACGGATTAATTATAAAGATTTTTCATATTCATGAATTTAAAATTTTAATGTCCGGTCTTGTTTGACCCTACTGTTTATTTTAGACATGAAAGGCTTCTTATTACAACTCTTTTTTAACTGCATTTCTTTAGTCCATTTTGTGAAAACAAACACATACGAAGGTAATTTTACGCGTACCTCCTGAAAATCAATACGATTTTGACTAATTAAAATGTGTGAAGATATTTTCCTCTGGTGTAATTGAATGTAGATGATTTCTGAGGCCGCCTGCACTGCATTTTCATATCCTTTTAAAACTTTCAAAATTGTTTATCGGGAGTCATGTGAGGATATAAGGAACTTCGGATGATATTGCTACAACCTGTAAACAGTAAACCAGGAAGACTCACTGGGGATAGTATAAACTTGAACGAATAGAAATCAATGAGCTTCCCTTCGTAGATTATGTTGTATTGATGATAAAAAAACAAACAAGATCTCGAGAACCTGAAGGTATGTATTGTATATCAACTCGCCAAAAAACAAAATGATGGTAATAATGAAGAGCCAGATAAAATTAAAGCTAAGTTCAAGTATTTGGGGGTCACATTATCGGTAGATGCAAAAATAGAAGAAGAACTGCAAGAGGGAATAAAGGCTACAACTGGATTATATTACCAACTGTACAAAAATATAACCAACAAAAGAGAATTGTCAACAAACACTAAGATAAGAATACACAACGTGTTGTACATCCCCACGTTAAGATATGGATTGGAACTATGGACACTGACAAAGGGACAGAGAAGGAGATTACAAATGTACAAAGAAAGACAAACAAAGAAATGAGGAAATAAGGGAGATTTGGAGTAAGATCGACGGAACAAAGAATAAAGGAAAACGCTTTGCGCTGGTTTGGACATTTAATAAGATTGAAACCAGGAAGGTTAACAAGGAGAGTGTGAAAGATGGGAAGACCGACAAAGAAGGGGAGAAGTAGACCACAATCGGATAGGAATATATTTAGCCGGGATGAAAATGGACTAAAATGAGGCACCAACACAAGCAAAAGAAAAGAAGAATTGGAGAAGACGAATATCCAAAAGAAGTGAAGTCAGCATAGAAGAGGTGAGGATTAAGTAAGTAAGTAACATTGTTTACATTCTTTTATGTTCTGGGCGTTTGGATTCCTGTATTTCTGTAGGCAAACTCTCCTCAAACTGTTCCTCAACCATGACTTGCTGCTCATGCTTCGCAACAAATAGCTGATCATGATTCAATCAATATAAACGTTAGGTGACATTTCCTCAATGAGACCGAAAAATTTTGAAGGTAATCATCAATTTCATACTATAAATTATTAATCAGACCGAACTAATTTCTACGTAGTTTTGGGAGTTTTATAAAATAGTTTATGAAAAGAGAAGAATCGTGCTGAAAATTGTAGTATTTCTTTTTCTCGAAATAACGTTTATTATTGCATCTATTAATTAATACGCGACGAATAAAAACCATTTGATTGTATTTTACCCGGCTCGATACATTATTTTCTCCATATTTTACCATAAAAATATTTTCATTTGCATAACGGAAGCGTTGGAATATTGCAATGGTATAAGCTTGCGTAATCTCCGGTTTAAAATATTTTAATTTAGGTTTTTTATGCGAATCCTAGCGTATTGTGTTTTCGGGGATAAATTTGGCCCTACGCACACTCGATAATTCACTACATCATTCTAATTTTTAGCGTTTACACCATTTTGATTTCACAAATATCGACGTTCGTAATTTGATTTGTTATCTGTTTAATTGGTCGAGAGATTTTAACTACAGCTTATTCTGTCATCGAAATATTTCTGGATTTATCGAATGAAATTTGTGCGTGAGGTCGTTAGTGGACAAAAATATCAGCTTGTAATAATAAATTATTTGAGAAAACTGTAACTCGCTCTCTTCAATCAAATGGTTAATGCCAAAAGATTTAGGTAAATGTTTTAATATATATTATCGCAATTTCACATATACGTAGCCGAGGAAAACATTCCTAACTTAACTGGTTAATCAAAGTCACAGTAATAAGTTTCGTCAAAACATGTGTTTAAAGACTTCGCGCTTAAGCTTCAAAAATTACTTAATTAACCGATGTAAATCTTCGCGTTTCCGGCACGTACGGTATGTGAAATTGTGACGGCCAGGTTTTCCAGAAACTGCTTTTTAATTAGATTTTCCCCTTAATTGCAGCAGACGTCCCGCTTAAAATACCAGGACGACTACTCCCTCGCATATACACGTACTTACTGTACGAATCGACTCGCTCCTAGGTCTTAATGTCCAGACATTTATGAGCTTCATATTAAGTTTCCGCTAAATTATTGCGCGATCTTAATTGGAGCACTTTTCGGACAAGCTCATTCGGTGGAATTATGAATTCCCTACGTATACGATTTCATGATCAATTTGTTCTCTAATTTGACTCGAAAAAGATTATGAATAGAAATTTAGTGAGAGAAAGGAGTAGGATTGAATAATGATCTGGCACAAAAATAGTTACTATTGATGAAATCCTTTCATTTTGCATAACGAATATAATTGTTGAGACTTGAATTTTCTTTATGATATTTACATGAAACAATACATTAACTGATATTACCGCAGTAGCAGGAATCCCGACTCAGCCCTTGTAAAAGGTGTCAGTTATACCCTTGTCTTGGGTTTGTTAATTTCGTATTGACCGAATACCTCCCTTCTCATTAAAACAACGATCGAAATGAAAGGAATTTCTTGATATCGTTATGAGAAATAGTTTGCATATTCCAAATTTCATTAAATGTTCAACTGAATAGAACGCTTTTCGCTCAAACTTAGCAAGTTTTTAAACAAGATTTTATTAAAAGGCGGTGTTCATGGATGTAATTCTAGTTTCGAATTAATTTTATTATCGTAAGCGAGAATTATACACGATTCTCTAGGTGTAAAGTGTATAAAGAAGGAATTAAATATTTCAATGACGCGAAGTATCCTATAATAGAAGGAAAGAAATGAGATTTTAATAAAATCTACGCTCAATATTGGTAGCTGTTATTAGCCCTAGTTAATGCAAAATATTAATTTATATTGCGAAGTGTATGGATAATTATTTTAATATTTCTCGCAATATCTGAAGTGTTCATTGCAGACTCGACGAGAAAGAACGCAATGGTCTGTTTCCATTTTTGTCGTAGACCCCTTGTCATGAAAACCATGGCGTGATCAGCTAATTTTATTTTTCGTTCGTTTTCAAAACCCACAATAATGTCGTGCTTTTTATCATATGCTAACCCGGGTTTGAGCATAATTTCGTCAAAAAACAACACTGCAGTAGAAGTCTCGTGGATTCACTCCTTGAACACTACATTTCAAATTATTCATTATGGATTCATTTACATCGGAAAAGACGAGAAACTGTCGTATGGGACGATGCATTGTCATCATTCCCTTGTCTGGAACTTTATTGAACAATTCAGGCAAACATTTTTAGTGTACCATTTAGCTGTAACTGTCTTTTGTCCATACACCTTAATTGCATTTACTAAGCCCGTACTTCTGAAAAATACCGCATACGTAACTTTCTTCATAGCTCGCTGATACTTACATTAGTCATTGTAGGAGTTTTCCCAGCTTTGTGAATCCATATACGACTCTCTTGGCGGGTAGGAAAGTCGAAAAAGGGAATCTAAGTTTCGTCATCTGTCACTACTTTGGGAAAAAATTGGTGCCCGTCATTATTTAATAAATTTAAAGTTTCATGGAAAATTCTCACACGCTCTGATTTTCGGAAGCCAGAAAGGTGATGCGGCACAAAACGACTTTTTAAAATGCAGGTGATCGTGTATGATTGTTTTAACAGCTGAGGATGCAATCTTCAGTTGATGCTCTATTACCGCATAGGTGGCTTTATTGCCCTCTTCAATTACGTTTTTAACAGCAGCAATGTTCTTGTCGTCAACAGCCGTAGGAGGATGCACTGCTCCTTTTTGATACTGAATAGAATTCCATTTGCGTTCAAATTCCTTATACCATCGGTAAATTGTAGATAAGGAAGGTGCTTGTTAACTAAAACCTGAATCTAAACTCTCGTTGCACTCATAAACTCCAAAACATCTTATAACGAACGAAACAACTAAACGTCAAATGACAGATAAAAAGTTGCTCAAAATCAACACTGTGTGATTGTTTTTCACAGTGTACTAGGTTTTCTTATTCTCAATAAGTATAAGGGTAGAAAAGTGTTAGGGTTAACTAATTGTAAGTAGTATCTTAGAGGGAGTTCGTTTCATTCAAAGTGCAACACTGTACAGTTGTTTTACGCAATTTTCAATTAAATTTCAAATAGGTCGTTTGAAAAATCGGATTCGACTCTTCGCGCAAATTTTCTATGATTTTTCCAGGTAATTTGCCCGAACCGCTGGGCTAAAATATTAATGTAATTACACGTAATGTATTATTCATTTTTTAAATAGAAATTCAAGTTACATTTCGGTATAAGCTTGGCAAGAACAGATTTAAATGGAAGAGAAGACGTTAAAGGAATATCTCGTATCCAGGTGTCAGTCCTTCCTCCATTAATTATGCTAACGACAAAGGTTGACGCAGAAATATGACCCAATTCGGGAATGAGCTTTTAACCTTTCGACACATTATCATTGTGGATCGTCAGGCGCACCCTGTCCCGAAAGTAACGTCCGATTAAACGGCATTTATCCAACATCCATAGATTAAAGGGGAAGCAACATGAAAAATAAGAACGTTCGCGAAGCGGATCGGAACGCCCGCGTCATTATCACCTTCAGGGACGTTCAGATATACGCGGATAACTCGAATTATTCGCGCTGTATCTTCTCCTCTTTACCTATGCGGATGTCACAGCGGGGCGTGTTGATAAAACCCGACACGGCGCGCCATTAACTGACACGGATAATAACTTAGCGACGTTTCGCCTCCCATTTTTTTCATTTCGTTCTTCTTTTGCGTTTTCTCCTCTTCTTTGCCTCTTCTCGTTCTTTTACGTTGACGCAGAACGTCTCGTAACGGAACAACGTCATTAGTTATGTAATGTGACGTTTTATACGAGATAAAAGTGGACCGTCAAGAAGTCCGCGGCGGGGAAACCAGCGGGACGGTAAATTTCGCAATCCATTTATTCCGAAAACAAGAGCGTAAGGCGAATGAAGATAGACAGAGCCGGATTAGCTTTTAAATTAGTTTAATGTAGTAGCGTTTCGCTTTCGAGAAATGGAAAGGAGGTGCGCGAAGCGAATGTACTTAACAAAATTTTGAGGCTCTCGTTAACGTACTTGGAAATTTATCTCGTCGGAGACGAAAATTTATTAACGCAAATCGGCCTTCAACTGGAAAACTTGTTACGAAACCTCTTTTTTAATTATAACGTTAACGCAAAAATTGCGAACTAAATGAAGCGAGAGATTTTAATCGGATTTTGCAATTTAAATAATAAGAAAAATTGCTGCTTCGTTAAGAAGGAAAATAAGGTATTTGAAAGAGGGCCACGTTTACCTTCTTTGTTGACTCGTACATAGCGAACGCGACCAAAAGACTTTTTCTTTATTTAATTTTCTACCAATTTTAATTTCATATTTTCAAAGAGAGGAAGTAGGGGTGGCAACTTGTAGCAACGCGTAAGAAAAGAAGTTAAATCAAAGTTAGTAGAAGTTTTATCAAGCGTTCAATATCTTTCAGATCGAATATATATCGGGTAAAAAGAAATGAACTGTGAAAGTGATTATTGGATAATTATTTCGTTCTGTTTAAATTAATTGTATTTACAATCTAGAAAGTATATGTGTATATGTATAGCTTACCTTGAAGAAATAAAAATATTAAAACAAAATTGTAAAATAGTTTAGATAATTCAGAACGACTACTTTTCAAGCGAACCTTGTATATTCATTATATTATTTGTACAAAATTGTTGATAAAATAACTTCTATAAAGGTGATTGCAAGGACTGTGGTGTAATTTACTGACACAAATATCACTTCGGTAAACTGTGTCAGAAAATGACTTCTAATTAAAAATATAAATAATAGATTACACATTAATCACAGATATGTATGTGAAAATTGTTGGAAATAAACCCAAAAAGGGTTGCAATATGTCCTCTTACGTACATACATATGCAAAATTGGCATAAGAAAAGAAGATTTATAATGACAGATGTTTACATAAAAAAATCTGAGACATGAAGCTGAAAAATTTAGTCAGTTGTAGTTTAGTTTTTAAAGAGGAAGGGCGTACTCCTTCAATTAGTAAAATTTAATTTGTTTTTGATACTTTAAAAATAGTAGTTATTATTAGTCAGGCACAAGTAACGAGTACAACCTAACTTGCAAACTTCAGGAGTAACAACGTATTAGACTCTCGGGGAGGTCAAGGTGAAAAGACCTAAATTTTGCTAATATCTTTTATTGCAGCTACAGAACTTTCGCCCTCAGATTAAGGGCATTCTCAGTGTAAGCAGCTGTGATATTAAGATCACGGTTGCCTACACTGAGAACGCACTTGACCTCCCCGAGAGTCTAACACGTTGTTACTAGTGAAGTTTGCAAGTTATTAGTATATTTCAAAGCTATAAAAGTGAGAGAATGTACAAGCTGCTATGGCGTAGAAAGCCAATTTGGAAGAAGACGGAGAGGGAGATCGTGGACGAGGTGGATAGAGAGGGCAGAGAAAAACCTGAGCGATTGAAAGAGGAAGGGAGTTAGATAGAAGGCAATGGAAAACTGTTGTAAATGATTCTTTTGTAAATCCAAATGAAATGTTAATGCCCTAGCCCAATAAGCTCTGTAGCGCTCAATAAATAGAGGGACAAAGATCACAAGCAAACGTAAGGAAAGTGTGGAAAATTATTGTTCTATTCTTAAGAATATGATCTTAACGTTTCCAATTTTTACTGGCTGAATTTATGGCAAGTCCATCTACAACTGTTGAGTTGAGTTCATCTTGGCTTTCCCTGTACTTATACTTTAGATGGTTGTTATGATCTCTAGATCCTTACTCCTTCTTGCCACTTTTTTCTCAAGTCGTCCTCTTCTACTCTTTTCTGATGGTCTATACATCCGTGATAATCATTAGCTTTGTAGGTTATTGCACAACTTTCTTGTAGAGCTGCCGAAGCAACGAGCCTCAGTTGTATTTTGTTTTATTTAGATTTTATTTTGTAGTTATTTCAATTTTAAATTTTCTTTCTTTTAATTATTCTGGCTTTCTCGTTGAAACTACTTTTTATATTTATATTTTTATATTTATAATTCGTTGTGGTTGCTATGCAAATTTAGTTCTTCAGATGGAGCCAACCGTTTGGTCAAATCTATTGTTATGGACTGATTATTCCGCACGGATGAGTCTCAATAAAGACGAAACTAGTCTACGATTTTAGTCTGTAGTTAATAAAACATAATTTTCACTGTGATATAATCAATGGCATACGCGAGTTGTACCTGGTTTAGGCAACTGGGCAGTTTTCTTGAAGAACTGCCAAACAAATAAACCTCAATTCCAGGGCGTTTTATGGAGAGAGCTATTAATAGATTCTTAGTATTCTTTTTCTTTGAATTATTTTGGCTTTCTCATTGATACTAGTTTTATATTTTTCATATAACCTTTTTGTAAACTGTTTCTTTGTCGGCTATTTTATCCCAGCTATCCTAATTGTACCTGATGTAATTTTTGGTGTGTTTGTCCGAATTTTAGATAATCTTCAAAGTTTCATTATTAGTTTTTCCTCTTCTGGCCTTTCCCTCTATTTTCTTTACTTTTTGTTTTATTTATTTCTATTATTTAGAAATTTCATTTCAATCATGTTTAAATAGACTTTCAGTTTCTTCTTCCCTGGAGACATCTATGAATGAGTGTTGTGGTAATTATCTTCCTATTTTCGCTAATTGTATATTATAGAATTGAGGTGCAATAGCGCTGGTACCAGTTAGCAATCTTAAAATAAATTTCCTTGCTCATGGTGGGTTCTGTTGGTTGATGGTATCCACAAGAATGGAAACGAATTTAGTAATTTACTCAATTTTATCATCAATGTTTTTCCTTCACTGAGATTAATTTCACTTTGTTGACTATTGCAGGACTTCAGGTCAAATAGAGTGAAGATAAGTACAGCAAAGTATTTGAGTTATTAGGAATAAAAGGAGGAAAGGGGGAAACGATGTTGACATTCGTTAATTACAAGGCCATCGAAAGAAAAATGCCTACTCTCTCTAGAACATTTTATATTTAGAACCTAGGAAGGAAAACTAATACAATTTACCCAATTTCTGCACACAGAATTATTGCCAAGCAAGACCACCACATAAAAATGCAGCAATACATTTTATGACACCAAAAACCAGTGCCATGTATGTATGTATGTGAACATGCATACATACATACATTCGACGCATTGAAATTGATTCGAATGCTATTGTCCTTACGTCTCGTCTGCGACGATAAAATACATTGTACAAAAAACAGCTCCATCCATAGCGATCGGATGCAGTAGACCGAAAAATCGTAAAAATTTGCTTTTAACCCATTCTTTTCAAGCAGCCGCCGCCCGTTGATTCATTTAAAACTTTCTAGGTTACAGTGCCATTTCCCCTTTTCCGTGTGCTATATGATTGTGTGGTTTTCCATAAACCTACGAATTGCTCTTGTACGTAGCATACTTCGAGTTACTTTGTTACAAATAATAGAAAAGAAATAGTAAACAAAGAATATCAATTTGAGATCGGGAAGTGAAATAATTTGTACTGTGTAGGTATGACAGTGGTCGTAACTAACAATTTCAGGTTTTAGGAACTTATCAGCAAGAATTCACCATTGTACTTTATGTTACAAGTCCTTTAATTCAAAAGAATGAGGATGACGTTCTACAGAGTGACCTTAGGTGCGTTGTAGGGCACTTAATATGGTCGTTTTATAGAGAGTTATTTAGATACTTCCTTGAATTAATATTTCGACTCCCGTAAATAGTTTTGGATTCATTGCAAGCTGTTTAACAAACAATGTCTTGATATGAATCAGTATTTAGTATCTGACAACCAAGTCAAGAACAGCATTTATATCAATGTTACTGTTACTAGAAATTGATACGAATTAAAACAAAAATTATCAAAATTCACTTGATCTCCAACCATATTAATTTTTGTGTTGACTAACTTATAAAATGTATCGAACGTTAAGTAACCCTTTGTAACTGTTTGGTAGAAACCTACAGTTTAAGGAGACGTCTTCAACATTTTCAATCAAAGTACATTTCAGGCAATACTATTAATGGAAGTGTATCTTGCCGCTGTCAAGATTTAATAAAGCTAAGTAAACACTGCATAGATGGAGTCGTCTCCTCTCCGAATACTATTCGAGGTTCTAGGAGTAAGAAGGGAATTTGCAACGACCCATTTAAACAAACCGAGGGTGAAGTCTAACGTGACAAAAACAGGGTTAATATACGTTTCGAAAACGTTTTAGCCTGATTGTGGTATTTCGCCCGCCCTCCCCTCGTTTGATATTTATTATATTCACTGTCACTCGGAGAACAAATACTACAAGAGCACAATGGTAATGACGGCGAATAATTTTCGACGTTATTCCATCCGACATCCGCCCAATCTTGACGTCGTCGTGTCCCGCTCTAACTTCCCATTATTAGCGTTTAGTTCAAATTACCGCTGAGGGGCTTTGTTGTCTACCGCATTCTATGCCTCTAATAACTAATCCAATGTGCTGGTGCGCTTGCGAAACTTTCGTCGATTTTGAAATATTTTGCAGCAATTGTCGTTATCCTCGAGTTCGTATTCCAAATGTTTTATGAATATGCGACTTTGCGGGGCAGTTCCCGCATTTACATTACTCATCTCCATATTGTAGCGCATTTATGACAGGGTATTTAATTGTGGAAGAAAGTTTGGGTATTAGATTGTTCAGAGGATTTAGAGTTTGTGATGAGTTATAACGCACAGAGACTTCTACGTAATATTTCGATCTGAAAGATACATACTTATATATTAAAGTGTATTTGGGTTAGAGCGTTTAGCACTAAAATATCTTTGGTTATTTGCTAAGAGTCATTATTTAAACGCAATGTGTTGGAATCAACAGTTTTGAAAGCATTTGTGTTTAAAAGCTCCTGCATTAACGTTTCTGAATAATTTTGTATGGGAAGTGAAATCATACAAAGAAATCTCGGTCAAAATTTCGAAAATTACTGCCAAGTGTGGTACGAAAGTAATAGATTTATCTTTTTCATCCTTTTGAGATCTTGCACCCTCCGCAGAATTTTCCAAATTTAATTTTGAATTTCTTGGTTTTTCCGTAATAAACAATAATAAAACGGGGCATTGATAGGACTTTTAAAATTCGAATTTTAGAAAAAAATAGCGTATGTAGTAAAGTTATAAACCTTAAAATTTGAAGTGATAAGGGAAAACCGTAAAGACCAAAAATAATCGAATGTTTGTATACCTTAACACTTCAACTACAAACAAATATATATTTGTAAGGTATCGGTGACGACAAGGACCTGAAAGAGAAGGAGGAGGGGTAGATCGAGGAAGACCTGGATGCAGCAAATAGCAGAGTTGGGAAAAAGAGGGAAAACAATTAGAGAAATGGAACCAGCGACAGAAAGAAATGGAGAGAGTGGGTGGAAGAAAAAAACTCCGACACTGACAGGGTAAAAGGAGAGCCGAAGAAGAAGAAGAAGAAGAAAAAGAAGAAGAAGAAGATCACAGTATTGGAAATATCGTTCCAAATAACTATTACTTGAATAACTAAAAGCATGCAACGAGTGGACGTTGATAAAGAAACATACGAAACACTAAACATTAAAGATTTCTATACAAAGACAAGGTGCTGAAATCTTATAGTAAAGACCAAATGGAACTACTTGTAGTAGGACTTTGGAACCAGAGACTTTGTCAAAAGCACTGCAACTTGAGCACGATTCAAAATTTAAGTGACAATAGCGCCATGAGAGCCATATAATAAAGATCTAGCGCTTTGAAACTAGCAATTTTAAATTTAAGGTGGTAATGGTGGTTTTGCGATATTCAACACATTACTTGCACAAGATTTCAGGCATGAAACTGGCGAGTTTCACAAATTCTAGATAATGGCGTGTCAATATCTGTTAAAAAGTCCGCTTCCAATGCGATAGTTTTGATCGAAAGTAAAGCCTTTGTATTTTCATGTGTATGCTAGTTGCAGTCTGAGACTTCTAATTACTCTGGAAAGTAATTATTGTCTTGTTAAGTTAACAGTTTGGTATTTAAGTTTAAATTTAGACGTTTCCTTTGTTGTTTGTGGCCGTTGCATTCTTATTGGATTTTAATCCATTCGATTGTCATCTTCTGTACTTTGCTTTTACGCCGAGCCTGTTACACATATTGTTCTGGTCTTCTCATGTCCCTTCCACTGAATCTTGGGCATTGCAATTAGTGTTTTGAGTTCCTTCTTTCGAAGATGGTTTATAAGGTGTATATCTAATAACTATTACATAGTATTTATTTATTGTGCAACACTTCTCAGCATGTAAATAATAAGATCTGACGATAATATACTTCATTTGTCCCTTAGGGGTGTGGTTTCTGGCCCACTCCGCTAAAGCCCAACTGCTTATTGCGTCCCCATGCTAGTTTCCAGACTCCATCAGGTGTCCTCGATGAAACCTTCCATTTTATCACTGGAAATTGCTTCTACCTCTTCCGAGATCCAAAGTGTGTACATGTAATTCTGCTTAGTTCTACTTAGCTAATCTTCTACTATTACCACGGAATGGAGATGTTTCTTAACCCGCCAGTGTCCTGTCAACAGGATTAATGTCTTTCCACTTTGGTTCTTGCTCATTTGGAGCAACTGCTTCTTTTGACATCTGAAGCTTCCGACTTACTTTACGTCAGGTCTTGTCAAGTAATGAATGGTAGAAACCAAAGATACAGGGGTTTTTGACGCTTTGCTTTGCACGACATGTTCCCTCGCGGAACGATGTGCTTTACCATTACTAATTAATTATTGAAATGTGTTTCGGTACACCAGATATTTCATACCACTAAAGAGTTTATTATTTATTCATACAACTAAGTATGTATTTGTAGCATTCTGTACTGTCAAAAATGTGATGTGTGTGTGTGTGTGTGCATTTTGGGAGACTTATTTCTGTTATTACACATCCGTCATTCACATTTCTCGTCTTTCTCGGTCTGGTGCATATCGATTTTATCATTTATTGCAATTAAATACGTATATGCCTTGAATAATTACCGGAAAAGCCAAGCTCAAGCCCGCTCCCTGCCCTACGTATTTCGGAGACCGACTTGTTTGTTTCTCGCTCGATATACGTACATAATCACCATTTTCGCCGTCGTATTTGTCGTAACATCAAAGAGATTATTAATTTGACTTTAATATCGTCCCCATCCGGGATCAATTCGCCTAGTTTTTTCTCGCCGTATACGAGAGGTATTACAACAGATTACGTAAGTTTTCGGGTGGTATACCCTTGTAGGAAACGCGCTTTCCGTATATGCCCTTTTTCCGTCGTCACTGGAGGATTATTTATGCCGTGTTTGGGTTCGGCGAGATGTTCTATAGTCGGGTCGACGTTTTTATTGTGTTCAAAAATCCTATTTTATAGGGAAAAGCCATCTATCTAGTCGAAGTCAAGCGCTTACCATTGAAGGGAAAATAAGTATTTGTGTCTGGATAGAGGCTCAATTTGAATAGGTTATTACCTTTATTTGTAAAGTAATCCAAGCAAAAACTCTATAGGATTCTACGGTTTGGGAGTGATGTAGGATGTATTGATCGAGGAGATTATTTTGCAATTATAATAGATATTGTAGTAGGTATATTGTTGGTGCAGATACAACGAAGTGAAAATAGAGTATGTAGCTAGGTGGTGGTGGAATGGTAAAGCAAAATGTTATAAGTAATGGTGGAACTTGTATAACTAAGTTTACACCTATTGCGGAATCAGTGAAATGGTAAGTATTACACATAGCAGAATTTAGTTTGGGCTTCCAATAAATAATGTTCTGGGGAAAATATTATCAATGTTATCATTGTTATTTCTAAGGCTAGTCCCCAAGTAATAATCATTTGGTTTAAATGCTACAATGGGACTTTGCCAGTTCGCGGGAGATTACCAGCAACAGATGAATATGAAGAAATTATAGAAGAAAGTGGTTGATGGCTCTGGGAAGGATTTAAAAGTACATGAACGTCAGAGATAGCTTTGGAAAAGAAAGAATGGGGAAAAGTCTCTAACCAATCCTTACGCCTGAAAGATCTGTTTCATAAAATTTGGAAAATAAATACGATTTATGTATATATACCTTCAAATAAAAAATTAATCAGTGCTTAGAATCCAATATACTTCAAAAAATAGACTTATAAAAGAATAGATTCAATTATATTTCCAGTTTCTCCTTAATTAATTTTAACGATGTGCTCTGAGAGCATGTAAAATTTAATTAAGTCACTTTATTCACGAGATTTGTTTGCAATTTGACACTTGATTTATTTTACGAAACAACTCGTTTGTTGTCAATAGAGGCGTAAAAGATCATTAAAGTGTATTAAATACGAGTTATCAACACGAAATTTCGAGAATCGCGTCGCGTTATCCGACAAAAAATTATAGCCGAGCGCGACGAAAGAATTCCCCGTTCGTTCTTTAATTCGCACTCTGGGGAAATTTCGTGGAAATTTATCAGCAAGAGTTTTTAAATTAACGAAATAAACAAGAAAAAGAAGACCGTCGCCGAAGCGCCGCGAAATAATTTTTACTTAAACTGAGATATTCGCCCCCGTTAAAGCGCTTTCTAATTCTAACGTATAGTTCCCTTAGGGGTCGCGTTTAAAAAGTAACGCTTTAAAATTAATAGGTTCGTTATATCGAAGCAAATTATCCACGCATACTTCAGGAATAGTCCGTGGTGGTCGCTACGCGGAGAGCGTCCGCACAGTTTATCAACGTGAAGGGCACCTGTTTCGCCCTTTTAAATTTTATACCGTGTATTTTTCTGTAATAAAGCGGGCGTTCGTACAGCGCATAAAGTGCAAGCGACATTAACTTTACTTCCGGAATTAAACGTGCAGTTAAAATTCAAATACCTAGATTAAAAAGCATGTACTCTCGTACTGCGTAAAAATGCTATTAAACATTTATAGTTATGAGGGAGTTGTGAACGAGAATGGAAGATATGAAAAATTTTTCGTTTCCTATTCCCATTCCTTATATTCTGTAGCTTAACTTTTTGTAATGTAGAAATGTCTTTCGAAGAAGATCTACGAGTGCATGATAAGTTATGTAAACCGGACTAACGCTGTCCATCCTCTGTATTTTAATGTCGCGCCTTGCACGTAAGTGTGGAGAAGCGGTGGGGGAACAGCGTCAGTCCGGTTTAATAATAATAATAATATAAGATAAAAACATAGACATAGAAGCAATTTACATAGAACTCACATACATTACAAATACTACAGTTTCTCAATAAACTCCGGAATGCCATAGCATGGGTTTTCCTTCAAGAAGTTTTTGATATGACAGTGGAACTGAGCACCAGCTAAATCCTTCCACACGCTAGGTAATAAATTATAGAGTTTTATGGATAAGTATTTGAAGGAATTAATATTACGAGTGAGTCTGAAATGCGGCTGCTGAAAGCATCCATGTCTTGTGTTATACGCCGCTTGCTTATGAAAGGAATTCAAGTTATTTCTGGCGTACATCATTCATTCCAATATGTATTGCCCCATGCAAGTTATGATTCCTAATTGCTTAAATAAACGCCTATACGAAACATAATGTCTGACGTTCCAAATAGTGTGAACTGCTCTCTTTTGTACTATTAAAATTTTCTGTGTATGTGCAGATCCTCCCCACAAACAATCCCGTAACTCATAATGCTGTGAAAAATGCGTATATTACGCCGTCAAAAGTGCATATTGATTTACCCCCATTCTCAACTGTTTCAAAGTATACACGCAAGATGATAAGCGGCTCGAAATATAGTCTATATGCGGTTCCCATGTCAGCTTAGAGTCTAGGGTTAAGCCCAAACATTTAACCGGAGTAGCATTCGACAATTTTAAATAATAGTGTAACGAAAAATCTAGAGTTTGGCTTTTATCTAAATTTAGAGCAGAGTTTAATATTATGGAAATACTTTTCGGCCTGTGCCAGTGAACTACGCAGCTCATTAGTTAGCTCATCATAGTTTCTATTCGCCATTAGAATGATGGTGTTGCCTGAATATCCTACATTTTTATACCCAACATGTTTATTTATGTCATTAACATACATATATGATCAATAAAATTAGTCCAAGAATTGAGCCCTGCGGCACTCCATAAGTTATCATTGTTTGTTTGGAGATCTCTTCTGCATTCTGAACGTATTGACGTCTGCAAGTCACAAAATCCCTAATCAAAGAATGAGCGTGGCCTCTGCTGCCACAGCACTCCAATTTTCGAAGCAGTATGCTGTGAGAAACATAGTCAAGGGCCTTAGTCAGGTCAAGGAAGCAACCAGAAACTGTATTCCCCATTTCAAGTTCGTCGCTAATAAAAGTATACATTTCGATCATGGCCATTATTGTACTTTTACCATTTCTAAAACCGAATTGGTTACATTACTTGATGATAATTTATCATGCACTCATTTGTCGAACCTTAGTAATTACTGAAGGAGGTGGTAGTACAATCAGCGAAGGGTCATGTGTTTCACCACAATCGCGACAATAGCTGGAATATATTTTAATGATAGATAACGGCCGTAAAAGCCTACATGCGGAAACTTTTTGTAATGTTGTAATGTTACTCATTGATTCAAGTTGGTAGTATGCAAGCTTCCTTAACAAAACTATTGGTAATTTATTCTTATTTCTCCTTCTTTCATATCGACCAAAAATTATCTGTCTGCTTATTATTTTACATATTCTGTGTGGAAAATCGTCCCTCCAAAATGTATGAAGTTTACCAATTGTTCTCTGTCCTCCTGGTGACTTGTTTATTGCCATCATCGCTGTTGTTTCGTTCCATATACGGTCACCGTGTTCATGCCATTCTTGGTTTTCTCTGAGCACTAAAGCAATTTATACCGCATAACCTTCTAATATCTTGTCAATTTCATTATCTTTATTTCTCTCACGCCTAGAGATCGATAATAAGATCACCGTATTGCTTTTCACTAACTAACTGAAGTTTGAGTTTTAGGTATGCGATTTCAGCATGTCTTGGATCTTCCATCACAACGACATTCATGATGGTTGATGAGATCTTCAGGTTATAAACAAATTCTGGTACTTTCATATTCGCCATGCAGCACAGATACCCAACACTTTTCGTGCCCGTCGATTATGTGGTGGTATCCAAGATTTGCAGACATGTTACAAACAATGAAAAGGCCGTTTAATATGTTGTAATATCTATGTAATTCTTTGAGGAGTATTTTATGAAAGAGTGTTTGCGTGTGTAAATTGATTTATGGATTTCCTTTGTTCATTGTTGATGACGAAATTTTTATGTAAGAAGAGATTTTTGTTAGCTAAGAAAATGGTATACAATTAGCAAGTCAAATAAGAACAATATATTGTAGTATGAATTTTAGTTAATTTTATAGAAAGCAAAAATTATTACAATTAATATTTACAAAAATTTAGTATTATATTAACAAAATAATGAACAATACAATCAAAATATATTACCTAGTGTGTATAAGTGTAATTTGTTTTCTAATCCTTAACTTCTCCCTCCCTCTTGAATTCTTTCTTCACTTCTTTTCTTTGGTCTTTTCCTTTTATTGTACTTCTTTTTCTTTGGTCTGTTCGTCGTTTGTAAACATCAACTTCGTTTTTGATGTGGTCTGCTTCTTTTCAACCCTGGTATTTTATATAACTTTTTTATCTAACTTTTTTCGTCGACCATCCCATACCGTCGTCATAAACAAACTTCATTTTTTTCGGCACGTCGTTATAGCAATTTGGAATTCTAGATCTTGAAATGTTTCAAGTGTATGTGTGTGGATATATTTACAACGCTTTTCTATTTCTTAAAAATGCTTTCTATAAAATTTACATCTTTTATTGGTAATTTTACTAATGGAATATTACCATACTACAATATACAGCAAATATTTGTATGTATATATGAATAGAAATATTATTGAAAGGAGTTTATCAAATCCTCTATTATGTAAAATGCATGGTTCATGAAGTCCTTCTTTTAAAGAAGTTCAATGGAAGGTCCCTCTATACAATCGGTAGCCTGTTGAAAAGACAAAAGCCTAGTGGTGTCTACTAATTGATTTTTAGCCGTATATATTTTGTGCCACTGCTCATTAGACCTTTTGAAGTATTTGTACCATAAGATTAACCGAGTGTCTAGGATTTTCAGAACTGGCACCGAAAACGGAAAGTCGTTCAGAGCGTTGTTTATTTTCTTTAAGAGCGTAGTTTCTTCGTACACCCCATATTCTATGTAGAAGCCTTCGCACATAGGATTTGACTTTAATGTCCTTTACTTCTTGCGTCAGGACTACACCCACCATTATCGAGCAGGTTTTGTGCGTGCAAACAGTTTCTTATACTACTATACCCATTTTGAGACACAGCTATATGATATTTTCTTTTCTTAAAGATTAAATAGCAATACCCAGAGTTTTAGGAATTGTGACCATGAATTAAAAAGTCACTAGAGACGATATGCACTCTATTCCTACTTACATTCTTTGGAAGATGTTACGTTATTCATCACAATTCCTCAAAGTATGGAGATATTCGAATGTTGAAGGTAGTATCGTCCAGATCCAAGGTTATATAGATATTAGCTATTGGAGGATCAGCATAGTGGTTCAATACGAAATTTACTAAAAGATGGGATTATTACATCGCTGTTCACTTACTATTTTTATTTGTTGTAAGTTTTGAAGTAACAATATTCGGCATATTTTCACATAAATTTCAACTTGTCACAGTATTAGAACTTAGATCGTCACACAAATTTTTAATATTGCTGAGTTTATGTCTTCGTTTCGAAGATTCAAATTTAATTGGGTTGAAACGAACTTCCTATTTTATTCTGAAAGCTGGATAGAAGATATTGCGAGTTAGTACAATATAGCCTTAGTTTTGCTCTAATTTTGGTACCGCTTTCAAGCTGTACAATCTTGAATTTGACTTATAAATCACAGGACAACGTAAAATCTGCTTTTATTTTCAAAGTGAATTCCAGTTCTAAAATTTTGGATCTTGTACTAGATTTACTATTCACGGCGTAATCTTAATTTTGCTACAGCAAAATTTCAATAGCTTCACTATTCGTGAAGAAGTTTCTAGCGTATTTTGACACTATTACAGATCTTTATAATTTAGTTACTAATCTAATTACACAATCATTTATTTCTTAGATCATCTTAACATTTTATAAAACCTTTTAGATAATAACAATGTTAGCAGAACTTCTTGCGAGGAGTTGAGATAATTGTCTCTCGAACCAACTTTTTATCAATCTAAGAAAGGATTTTCATTAGAGCCAGTTAATTAAGAATGTACAGGTTTAAAGGTAAATAATAGGAAATACATCCGTTCCCCATTTCGACGTTCCATTCTCAGAGAAAGCGTTTCGCGTTATTTACAGTAGCCGATATTTAGTTTCGTACAATGGAGACTGCCGTAAAAGGGATGTAATTTTAATGCAGAGTGAAATGGGAACCTTTTGTCATCGTTGCCAAGGCTTTAACTATTTAAATTCAATTTGATTTATTCAATAAGGAAACGCTGAAATTCTATACCGTGAGGTATCGGTATATTGCAATCTATTTAGTAATATAAAAAGGAAATTTAGGAAAATGGTGTATATTAGTGGTGACGATTTTGTTTATATAACATACTTTTCTTGTGGTTGTGGTGCTACCGCTACCTTAAACATATTTGTTGGATCCTGAAGACTTTGAATTATCATTTTAAGTTGCAATTGAACGACAACTGGATAGAATTTTGTATTTTAATGGTTCTAAGCTGGCATATTTGTTCAGAAAACGATGTTACCTTATTTGTCAGTTTAATAATATTCTTATTGGTTTTTGGAAAGCTTTACTATTAACAATATTTGATACTTGGTCAATATACTTTGGGGAAATAGAAAATATGGTACTCTGTTGGGCGCAATCCTCACATATTTTGGACTGTTCCTGATTTTCTTCTGGTATAAATATATATTTTGTTTGGATTTTGGAAAGCTTCATTATTAACAATACATATTTGAACAACAACTTTTTTATGTCTCCGATCTTATGGCATCTTTTTGTAAGTTAACACTAGTTCACTCAGTGCAGCTCGAGAATACAAACATGAATATTGTAAATTCATTCTTCACGGGAAACCTAGTTGTGTTAAGAAGTAGGACTCTTAAAAGGCGTAATCGCCAAAAGGTGATGTTTTCATACTTTAGATTTTATTGACATAAATATCACATCGGTAAACTCCTCACCACACAATTGTTTATAAAAATTTAAAAAAAGACGAGTTTTTTTATTATAAACAATTGTGTGGTGAGGAATTTACCGATGTGATATTTGTGTCAGTAAATTACACCACAGTCCTTGCAATCACCTTTATTTAGATTTTATACAAATCCTGGTGCGACTATGTTCAGAGGTTGTTTAATTGCAAAACTCTAATTTTAAGTCTGTTCAATCATATTTCCCCTATAATTTATGCTAAAACCTCGAGGAATAATAATGGAAGAATTACCTGTTTGGTAAAAAGTTACCAAACACATGGAAGCCTAAACAACTCATTCAACTTTAGACATCAGCAGTTGGAATTTCAGCAGTGTGGTTCAAATTAAGATTACTGGTGATAAACCTACGATCAGCAAAGTTTTTGAGTGTAAAAGCTAACAAGAAATTCATCAAAATTGGAAAGAGCTTTAAAAGTTTATCACCTAAAATAAAGGAAGCAATGCTATGTTTCGTATCCCGGAAAGAAAAAACAAGTACATAAAAATGCACCTTCATCGGCAATATTTTATCACAGATTATACATTTGTCAAATAGTGTTAGCTAAAGATCACGTGTGACGTTCTTTGTTTTGGCGCTTTATCTACTGAGGATGACAACTCTGTTGTCGAAATACTTATTCTAGTTATTCAACTTGGTATGATGGCAAAATACGTTTTGTTGGCAAAAGTTTACGTGTAACGGGTTTCTTTGCCGATTTCTCTGCTGTAGGAATACTTATTTTGAATTATCGAACTTGATGAGATTGGAAAAAGAGCCACTTCGTTTTAGTTTATTTTACACTACTGATTCTGTCATTCTTTTAACCGAGACTTTGTACTTTGTAGTAAAATTGAGCACATGAATGGTGCTCCAAATTCCTTGGATTGCGTATGAATGCATAGTAGGTACTTGATGTTTATACGAAGTAAATACATTTCGTGTTTGTTTGGTACTTTTTTTAATGTTTCTCCGAAAATAATGAATTTGGCAGTACTACATGATTTGAGACGACCACTTTTTAATTATTATCGTATTCTGCGCAATAGTTGCGTAAAATGGATATAATTGAGAGCGCGCTTTTAGTACATTCGCTGGCTTTTATCAAAATAAAGCAATACCGGTAAAAATGGAAAAACGTAAATGGAATTCGCAAAACCACAAACGAAAATATTTAGCGAAGCCCGCTTTCAAATTGCTCCAAACGTTGAAAACAAACAACAACAACATTTCGTGCCTTTAAATTTGCATTAGAATCCTACGCGCGCTATTTACCTTTCGAAAGCTTCCTTTTAATTTGGCCGAGATGATGATAGGAGGAAAGACGGAACAAACAGCCGTTTGTCGATATCGGAAAACCGATAAGACCGTTGTTCCAGCGCAATAGAACGAAAAATTACTTCGGAGGCGTAGTTTATTGTATTCTTCACCGAGTCAGGATGCATAAATTCCGTTTTGATGTTCATTTCTTTTCCGAAAGCCGTTTTAATTCAATTAAACCGGACTGGGTAGCAGTTTGTATCGTTTAAACGGTCGCGAATAGCTGTATTATGGGTTTAAGGTAAAATTTAACGAGCAATTTTAAGATTACCGGCGAAATGTTTCGAGTTCCGTTCCCAATTTTGAACCTACTAAAGTTTTTGCTGCGCGTCTTCGAGAAATAATTTTAATATATTTTATGAATGCAATTTCGAACTCGTAAAAGATTTCCATCCTAGTATATATCATAGGATAGCTATGCGAACACTTTATTGTCTTCGTTCTCTTAAGGTGGCATTTGTGAGATGTGCCTAGCAGAATTTCTTAATTAAATTCATATAAACATATTTTAATAGTCAATTTGCAAAATGTTCGCGGGTGTAGCTATTGTACTCCGCGGCGAAAGAATATTAAAGATACGGCGGTGGAGAGTAAATTCGTTGCAACCGCAAAAGATAACGACCCTGCACGGAGAACTTGTATTACTTTGAACGGTAATTGCTATGGATTAACTTGCGGTTGCAGCATCAAATGAATATGGATATGAATGTCGAAGCATTGCAAGCTGGACAAACAGAATTCTATGCGCAATAGGATCGTAGACACGTTAAATGTTACGTACTACGTAGATGTTTATACATATGTATGTATGTATGTATATGCATGGCGTACAAAGCGCATAAGCCCTCACTTTGAATTGGATAGAAATGTAAGAAACGAATATAAAATACAGTTAACGCACGGAAATAGGTATGCAGGGTTGTATCAGGAATTTCCTCAATTAAGAAAATAAAACAGAAAATAATTTGGAGGAATTGGAACAGATTGCTAGCTTCAAATACTTGGGGATAATTTTGATGGAGGATGGAAAATTTGATGAAGAGATAAGAAGAAGAAATGAAGCAACATGAAGACTATGTTATAGTATCAAAAACACTTTCCTAAATAAAAAGAATTACTCAAGGGAACCAAAAACGGAGATTTTCAAGGGGTAGCTTATTGTTCGGAAGTTTGGCCAAAAACAAAGTAACAGAAACAAAAAATACAAAGTACGGAAATGAGGTCTCTAAGAAAGATAGATGACAAAATGAAAATCGAAAAAGTGAGAAATAGTACAATCAGAGAAAACTTGGAAATAGAGGACAGAATAGAAGGTCAACTGAGGTGATTGGAGCACGTAATGAGAAGGGGAAGAGATAGGAAAGTGAGAAGAGTGTTTGAAGCCAAACCAATCAAAAGAAAGTAGAGGGGATAATCTACGATGGGCTGGACGGATGAACTGCGTGGAGCGGCCGAAAAAGGTACATAAGCTGGAAGGGGATTAGGAAGCGCGCCACAGGATAGAAAGGCATGGAGAGAAGCATGGAACAGAATTCCGACTTAGAAAATCAACTCGCAAAAAGGTATAAAGGCTGGATTAGGATAGGATTGCTGATAGCTTGTTTTTTATGTACATTAAACTATCTTGACTTTACGGAAACGCCAAGAAGAAATGTTGAAATCTAGACCATACCTTATGAAACTTTGATTTCATTGTGGCACTGTTTTCATTTCCTTTCCTGTATCCCGTGTATTATCGCTTCGGGCAAAATAGTTTTTCACCTTGGTTTTGATTGCACAAGCGTTAATTCAGAAATCTGCATATGAATCTACATACGCGTAAATCCTACAAACCGGAGGATTATGAACGATACAAAAGCTTTAGTGATATTCAATGCAGTCCGAGCATTTCGCTTTCGTAATTGATTTCTTTTTGTTTCGCCAACAATTGAACAAATCGGAACAGATTCATACAAACCGTTTATTGTTTATCTGTCGGTTTTTCATCGAAATATTTATTAACAGCTACTGAAAACACTGCGGCGCTAACGGACAAGTTAGAAACAAAAAGCAATTGGCCCTGAACAATGGAAACCATCAACCAGTACGTCATTAACACCACTGAAAATTTTTTTGTTGATATTTTGAAGTTGAAGTTGAGCGGAACTTGCTCACATAAATACACACTTGTTTTTTTATTTGTAAATAAAACACCCCCAGTATATGCATGTGTGTATATCGCCTAAAGCGTGCTCCTATAAAGAATTATCTAACTCTGAATTTCAGCTCATTCAATAATATTTCTATATGCTAGCTACATATTAGATCGTGTTGAATATGTATGTAGATATGTGAGGGTACCTAGAGTGTATTTTTGAATTCCCACCGGGAATTATTCATTATATACGGCAATATTTTATTTGTGCGCGATCGATTTGTTTATTTAGAACTAAAATTGTGCTACTATATGTGTTTTTCTATATGAAAGTATAAAGTTTTGAATATTCAATTTCCGAGACTGGCTTTCATTATACTAAATAAATAAAAAAGAGGTTTTATTAATAAAGTGGTGCATTTGAAATTTGTAATTTTAGAAAAATATGTATCCTCTGTAAACTTTTACGGGCTTCGTGCTTAGAATATGGTGTGTAGAAGACAACGAAACCGTAGCAGCATCGACACATCTTTCCTAAGAACTTGCCTCAATTGAAATCAATTGTGGGAGATATGAAATATATACATATTTGCGTATCATAAGTGCGTATGGTATGGAAAGGAAAGATAATTTTTCATATCAAAAACGAACGAAGTATTTAAGAGTGGCCTGTTTACGATGGCATGTGGTGTGTCCTATTCTTAGATTCCTCTTCTAAAAACAATGATTCTTGTTTTCACCCGATCTCTACAAGCCCATCTTAAAACTATATTTTGTCGAAGCGTCCATTAATCATTGTGGTAACTGTTCTCATTTTGGCGGTATCATGGAATTCTTGGTATATCCTATATTATCCATAATAGTGCTCGCAATTGTACCCCCCATCCCGCCCCCTCTGTCGACGTATCTTATTCAGGAAGGTTTTGTCTTGAACTTGAATAACACGTGTTGATTCTGTTATTATAGTAAGCACCTCGTATCCTTGCTCAAAGTATGGGCTCTGTTTCTCATCACCAGATAACTTTTAGGTAATCTTTTCCTTTGTACCTCTGCACCCAATTCAATTGTATTTGTTTCATTTTGCTTTGCTTTTTGCTTTTAGAACTAGAAGACTCCAGAAATCTAAGTTTTGTCTATATGGATAAACGTCTAAATGTAATGATTGCTACCATAGATTATCTATTGTGGTAAAACTAATAAGCCAAAACACAATTTGAAATACCTATAAATATTAGTTATTATCTCCAGTGGACATGGTAAACACACAAGAGAAAGAGTGCTTTCACTTTTTAACTTTGGTGTATTTTCTACAAGTTTATTACATTCTACTTAAACTAGGTGTTCAGAATTTAAACAGAACATACGCTTTCTCCTTGTATGTTGTGGTTAATTTGATTACTTCCTGAACTAAGTAACCAAAGCACGGAAAAGGAGAAGGAAGGTAACGGATAAGATAAAAAGGAAACGTAAAAATCGTAAAACTGAAATAAGAACTAAGACTTTATTGCTTAGCAGGGATGACATAAAACTTAAGAAATAAGAATGTAAATAATACAGACGGACGAACGATGGAACAGAGTTGTAATCAAAATAAAACAAAATAGAAATTGAGGAAACAAATAAAATGAAAATAAAAAAATTATTCGTTAGAATAAACAATCGGATTTTAAGAAGTTAATGAGAAGTAGAAGTAAAGTAAACAGGGGAGAAAGAGTAAAAGGACATTGCAAACAACAAGTAAAAAACGAGATAATCACAGGAGGTGATAGAATCAGAATGAAAATAACGGAATACGGATTAAAGTAATATTTTATTATTAAACATAAAGAAGAAGAAATTAGCAAACCAAGGAAAAGAAGGCAGCTGCAAGGAAAAATAAATAAAAGCAGACGGATAACAAACGAAAAACGAAAATAAATGAAACAAACATGATAGGAAAAATGAATGCAATTTTCCTTAAAAGTCTTGGTTAGATTTCCGATGAATTGTGTTTGATGATGATATTTCGTCCATGCATGCAGAATTAGATTATGATTGTTACAAACCTAAACCTGGACCTGGAATTAATTTAGTTGGCTTTCTGGAAGCACACGATTTTTACCCAAGCAAGAAGCTGATAGTGCTGTTCAGGAATATTCTGTATGTTGTCTTTGAAACAATTTGTTAGAGTGTCGAGGCTCGGGGCTTAAATTATTAGTCTTCTAAGTAGTGAGTTTCGGTAACTTTACACGTTATTATGTATAAGCAGTTGCTTTACAGGCATAGTAGGTACTTGCTGGAAGTTCGACGAAGTTCATGTACCTATTTCATGTAATATCTGCTGGGCTGGGTGTCTCAGCAACTAAGAAATACTTTTTTAATTTTAGCATTATAGTGTAGGGCTCTTCTATGGTAATTCAAACAGTAATTGCTTAGGTTAGTATTTCAATGGCGCAACAATCATCACTACGACTCAGTGAGGTCATCCACTTCGATATCAAACAAGGAAAGACTGTTAGTATAATTTTTAACCAACTTTCTGAAGTAATCATTTCAAGAAATATATTCTTAAAACATGATAATCCTTAGGATTGACAAATAATTTAAAGTAACAAAGATTCAAAGTTTAATTTTCATCATCATCATCATCAACATCCACTATTTTTGAAACATTTCTATTTAAACAAGCCGTTTCCTAATATGTGTAAGAGGTTGACTACCGTGTAAGTCAATGAGTTAATAGTGAAAACGGATACGTACTTATAATTTGATCAGACTTCATCATTTCTATTAATTGTGTTCAATATTTCTATTGTCATTGTTGCATGTGTAATGACGATGTAATTACACGATACATTTCCATTCGCTGGGTTATACGTACGTAATTACTAATTACGATTTAATTATTAATCAATGATTGGTTAGTGGTATATTTAGAAATTTATTTAGATTAATTGGTGATCGTCCATGCAGAGGAAGTTTTGAATTTAGCGAAAATTATACACATATTTACTAAAACTGCTAAACCCAGCGATCTTTGTGATTTAGAATAAATTTAAATAAACTAGATCTTAACTTGATTACAGCGATTACTTGAAAAATTTTATACATATATGTATATATTTAGACCGTTAGGTGGACATCCTTAGTAGACCAAATTATAAAGAAATAAATGCGTCACTGGTGATCTTTTGTTAATAATGTTAAAGATGTTTTCTTCTCTTTGTGTTTGTCTTAACTGAAGATAACACCTTACGGTAGCTGACATTTAGCTGTGAGAAAGATCTGTTCTCGATGGATTCCGTATAATTTGACCACTGCTCGAAAAAGGTTAACTGGTGTAAGAAAATGGTCAAAAAGTTCGACGAAGGAACTGGAAAATCCTTACACAACATCGTAACAGTTGACGAAACTTGGATATATTCGTATGAAGCGCAAACTAAACAACAATCAACTGTTTGGGTGTTCCAACATGAACTGAATCCTCCAAAAGTTGCTCGTTTACGAAGCAGTAGGAAAAAATGATCATTTCTTCGGTTCTACTGGACGTGTCGGAACCATTCCTATAGACTCTAGATGTAAACAGAGAAAATGACCGAAAACGTCACATCATGATAATGCCAGCTCTCACGCAGGGCGTCAAACAATTGATTATTTGGAGGAGGAAGATATCAAACTCTTATGGCCCTAACGATTTATTTCAATTCCCGAATGTCACAACTACAAGAAATGCGTGGATAGTGATTTTAAACACTTTAAGAGAATGTCGGTATCTTCAAAAACAATGGTTTTTAGATACCAACTGCAGAGTGGAAAAATGTTTCGAGAATTGGTTTCAATGCATGCAAACGTGTATAAATCTTAAAGGCGCATATTTTGAAAAGCAATAAAACAGTTTGTTCCAAAAGAATGTTTTTAACTCTCCTAGTATTTATAATAACTTAAGTTAGTGCAATATGAATACTTTGTAAACTTGCAGACACTTACTTTTGGGACACAATGTAATACATTCCGTAGAATAAATTTTGAGTTTTCTTGACCTCCTAGAGTGGTTGACAAATTCAAAAGATAAGCATCTGTCACGTCATATGTATGTAAATATTATATTTATTCTAAATGAAACAAACATCTTTTAGAAAGAAGTTTCTAATTGCATGGGCACCAACTGTAGTTACCGAAATACGTATTTGCAGTTGACAAGCGAAATTTGGAAGGAAACTAACTTAAGTTTATATATTTACTAATTAGTAAGTATCATATTATCTTGCATTTTTTGGGCGTGTTCTTTGAAATTTTCTTTGAGGGAAATTAAATCGCAAATATATCGAAAATAACAAACGTAGCTTTCCACGAAGCTTTAACAAATATGCTAGAAATAAATTGAAAGCACCGTCTATTTTTGGACAGATACTTTTTGGACCTTTTTCCGTTTTATTTATGCAAATTCGGAAAAAGCCATCTAATAAATTTATTCCACACTGGTAAAAAGCAATCAAAAATGGTCTGTCTCCATTGTAGTTCAAGACACTTCTAATTATAGGCGGTGAAAAGTTTTCAATTTCACAATTCGTACAACCAGCATTTCTAATAACATATGTCAGATATATTGGAAACGCATTGCTATCGACAGCTTTAATTATATACCATCATATAAAGATTTCCATAACGAACAGAAGAAATACGTATTAATATAGTAACTTTGATGAATTTGCTAGATTACTTTTCCTGGAAAAGTATCAAACGTTATGCTTTTATCATGCAATCGGATACGGTTTTCAAATCGAAATGTTTCTGAAATTTGTACGTATGTAAACCGGTGGAAATGAAGTGAAAACATCAATGATGTTGTGGTACCTATAAGAATCGATATTAATCAAAAGTATCATTTGGAGAATGAAAACGAGATATTACGTTTTGTTAGCCGGGATCTGTGTTAATATCACAAGATATAAAATTTCAGAACTTTTCTTTTTCTTCAAATTTGCTGCAAGAATTACAGCATCTGTATGTTTGAAATATATTGGCTTCAAATTTGTACATCGTGATCTTTCTTGTATTTAGGTTTATTTGCTTTTCCTTCAAAGTTGTTATTATCTCCTTTAGCTTAGGTATTCCCTTTGTTTTAAATATTTCTCAATTTCGAAATCGCTCAATGCTCTTGTACTCCGTACAAAATTCAAGACTTCCACTGCTTTGTAGAACACATATTTACCAAATTGGCATCATTTTAAGATTCAAAGCTCTTACAGTAGGAATAATGTCGTCTAAATTTTAACTACACGTTTAGTACTTTTACATTCAATATTTGAGGACTTAAGAGTATAAAATCTGTTACGTTAAAGTCATTTATCTAACACATTGGAAATGTTAAACATAAGTTTTCATTCTCAATCTAAATTAATTAACGTATGTAAGTTTTTATTACATAAACCTACAGTGCTTTAGCTAGAATAAACTAGAAACATGTAGCGTTAAGATATATAGCATATAATATTTATTTTGGCGCACCCGGCATCCAAGGAGTAGCAAATTAATTCGTTATGTAAACCGAGCTTGTATTTGAGAGTAAAACAGCAGAACACATTTTTTGACAATTACCGTTTTAGAGCAATAATCGCAAGTTTGTAACGAGAGGCTTCTTTTGAAGAAACAACGAAACTTCTGTAATTAGAACTCCATATTCGTCGTGTACTGCTCGCCTTAAGGGTAGGATGAAGCGGATTAAGTTAGGGAATACCCAATAAAATTTAAATGAATTCTCCCAGTACGCATTAACTATTAGCGAGCTTAAATACGTAAATACTTCGGAGCGTACTCATTCATTTTCATCCAGAGACGGAATTTCTTGAAATTTGAAAACTAGGTTCGAGTAAAATTTTATACAAACTCTGTGACCTACTTGCTAAAATAGGTACCATTATTTTAACTTCTCAATATGGAATGAATAAGTCAGAAATAAACGATTTGACATTCCTCTATTGAATTAAGACCGCCCCAAACCAAAGCTGTTCGTAGCGGCGCAGTCTCGACAAATCGTAGATGTATGTGTATTGACGTGTTAAATCTACACGCACACTTATGTTGTACCGCGAAGGCGTCTCTTATTTTTTTCTTTATTTCTTTCCCTTCTCCAACGACGCGGTTAGATGGGATGAAAAGTTTATTCAGTTCCATCAATTGATCGTTTGTCAAAGCGATGCCGGGAAACTTCACGAGGCGAAAGTCGAAGAGTTCCAGAAAGAGATTCTGACTATCGCTCCTGTATATATTATGCGTATGGTGGCGGATTTGTCACAGTTTTGGGACTAGAATGGGCCGAGACGTACTTGACAGTCTTTAGATAAATATTTATGTGATGATAAGTTGAATATTTGGTTAAAGCAATTTTAGACATTTAATGATTGTACCATAGATTGAAGGAATGTAGATAGTAAGAATATCCCCAATTTTAAAGCGATGAAATCAGAGAAAAGGAAGTAAAATAGTCTAATAGTACATATTGAAGAAAAGACCAGAAATGTAAATCGAGTTGGAGTTGAGTATAAAGCTAATAAATTCAAAGCACTGCAAAGTATAAAATGGGGGAGAAACCAAGAAAGTTTGAAAGCAACACAGGTATAATAAGGTTTGTTTATCGTTTGGTAACAAGGAATGCTTGTAAGTAATATTTTGGAGATGACAATATGGTAAGATTTTAAAAACTACGAGTAAGAAAAAGTTGAGTTGCATCAGCAATTCGGTTTACTTTGCATCTGTTTGCACGTATGTACGTAACATCTACATACTTGAAAAAAGGAATATATTTGGAAACTTTTGATCATAACCGTTGCATATATGCAAACACGAAATGTGATGCAAGTACAAGGAAAAACTTGTTTCAGAAGCAAGTTCAAGAACTGGAGATGGAGAGTTATTTACAGCAATAGTCTAAAATTTCTTATAATTTAGTTGCAAGGAACGAGGTTATGACGATTTTTTCAGGCCTTTGATTATTCAGATCAACTCAGACCAATCCGACTACACAATTGTATTCCTTTTACTCTCGCAAATGTACAATTAGAATAAAGAAGTTGACAAAAATAAACTTTAAGTATTACTAACAAGAGACACCGACAATCCGGACTGTCATAAAAAGAAATTTTATGAATTTGTAAAGTGATCTAATGCAAAAGCATTTCACATATTCTTACGGGTCAAATCGCCCGTAGGCGACCGTTCTAAAGAAATTGCTACCCCTTTGTATTTACGTACATATCCCAAAAATTATTTGGGATATTGAAAATAGGTTAAGACAAATTAGAAAGAATAGAAAAGTAGAACACCTACATAACTCTCCAATGAATGACCTATACTGAGGTTCATTTGTTAGGCAACTCTCACAGAAAGATGTGCAATGGCTGCAGTGCAGACTATATTGCATGTGCAGTACAGCCATTGCACAGCTTTCTGTGAGAGTGCCTAACAAGTGAACCACAATTATAGGTCGTTTCCTGAGGGTTTTTAATTACTCATTAGTTTTCTTTGGGAAATTTAGGTCATACATTGGAAATTTATGTAGATGTTTTACATTTCTACTTACTTTCTACTTTTTACTCTCAAGTATCTTTTGAAACTAGTTTTCTACAAACTCTTAAGTAGTTGAAAAGCACTGAAATATAGCCTAATCACCGTTTGATATGACACTATCCACTCCACCTACAACCACTACAAATCTATAAAATTTCAATTCCTCTTGGAAGTGCGGGTTACCGGTGCTCCCTTGTTAGATACATTATAGAGAGCACTGTACCGCTTCACGATCAGTATAAGTAGCAAAGAGAATTCACGAGAAAAATGTTTTCGAATTTCTTAACATATTTAATTGATATGTAAGATCTAAGTTACAGGTTTATATAAGTACTTTCTTAGCTTAAAGTTTCCTGAACTTAACCAGCCGTTTGGATAGGTGATGGTACCTACAAAATCCGTAAGAAATAAGTTCAATTTCATCCATATCCACCATTTATCTGAGGATTTCGACTGATGGCTACGGCGATGCTAATAATTAATCACATTGTACACAAAAAATGTTGTTTTAGTCAAAGTTTCATGGAATGTGTCTAGTTTTATCCAATCACATGATGTTAAAATATACGACATATATTAAGTATACACCAAAATTTGTTGTCGGTGAACGAACTTAGAGGGGTTATTGAAATAAGATCAAATGGATGGGCTTCCATAATGCTAAATATATGTTTAATTATGTTTTGATACTGTTGTAAAGTAAAAAAACATTATGAACTGCAAAAACAGCTTTTTGCGGTTCTCTTGTCCAAATCCCTCGATTAAAATATTGAATTCCTAACCTTGGGAAATTACAAACACGTATTTCGATCGCCAGGTGATCATCCTCAGTGGAGAACCTAAAGGACGCTGTAAACGCCCAACACTTAACCATATCATAGGGTGATCTACTTGTACTCTCAACTTCGGCTGTGTCTTCTGTTAGGTCGTGAGCACGTTCAACATCCTTCCTGCTCCAGATGCTTCTAGATCTACCTGAACTTTTTATTCTTGGAGGTTCCCAATTGTGCACCACTTTGGCATTTATTTTCAGGGTATTCAAGAGGTGGTCGAACGATTTCAGTCAATTTTTGTTTCTCTAGTGTTCATTGAAATTTTACGTTATCTTTACTGTTTCTTTTTCGTCTTGATAATCTAGCACTCTTTTTGAGATAATTCACCTCGATTGCGATAGTTACTTTCCCGAGATCCGCATTCAAGCCCAAACTTCGGCTTCGTAAGGTAATTACAATAACTTTATTCTTATTTCGAATATTCTAATTCCACCAAAGTGAGTTTAGAACTTGTTACCTCCCCACCCTACTCAATTATTTGTTTTATATCAGTATCCAGTTTTATTTCATACTTCATCTCCAATGATATAAATCATAGTACACCATGAGGAGGTATAGTGTTTCAGATATACGATGAAACTTGTGTGGAGTATGGAAGAGTATCTCTCAAGCTGAGGACTAGTGTTAAGTATAAAACATTATTTTGTAAAAGTAATTTCAGAAAGGAAACACAGTAACTACAAATAAGATGAGTTTGTCCGAAACAAGGTAAATCACCATCATCGTCATTCTTGATTGGACTCCATCTTTCTATTTAAATTGATCCTTAGTAGGTTCCACTATTTTCATTTATTTTCCTTCACTGGATCTTGCGATACCAAGCATATTGTTAAACCAACTTATATTCTCTGCTGCGTCTTCGGGGTTATAGGGTTAAGTGGCTTGGAAATGCTGCTTTCAAAGAGCACATGCTGAATTCAGAAAATGATAGTGTGTTCGACTCGTATTGAAAAATAGGAATACTTTAGAAATCAACTATATCATAGTCGATGAAATAGGTTCTAAAGATATAACAAGAATCCACTATAAGGGGCAAGGAGTCTTGATTTCTACAAAGAGATGAAGTTTGTGGCAAATAGAACGCAGTAATATGGATTCGAAGTGATAAGATACTAAATACAGTTAGCTAAGGTAGCTAGAGTTTAGCAGCTAGAAATTCTTCACATTGATGTATACTTTAGCATGCGTTCAGAACAATATTGATAATTAGTTCATTGCCCGAAAATTGCTATTCTCAAGTCTAATAAAATAAATAAACATCAATAAAATCATGTAGAAGAATTTTATTAATCGTAACAACAAAACAACCTAATTAAGCGGCTAATATTCATGAAACTTCTCTTGGTCTCAATTTCCTAAAGTTTATTTGCATATTCGGAAACAAGTTTTTCAATTTGAAGTGTTGAATATTAAACAGGACAACATTTATTTTCAATTTCAACTTCGCAAATGTCATCCTGGAGTTAGACGATGTTTACATGTAAACATCTATTACAGCCAATTATATTAGTTAGTAGAAACTTTATTTATATTTATGGAGCTGTTTTGTTCAACCCTCATGTCTATGTTTACGACTCCAAGGTATGGAATAATGGGTATTATACTTGGAACATTAGGTAGAGTTAGTAGGTAATTTTGAAGATTTAACGATACGTTCCTCCCGTTTATATTAACATGGAAGCGAGATTTTAATTAAATCGTAGAAGAGAATGAATATTGTAGATCATTTGATAGTACATCTGTTGTTAGTACGGCGAAATAGGTGGATTGTATAATATAGTGCATCAATACCACTAAAAAGTCGTTGAAAATTAAAAGTGACTTATAAGAAATAATAACAGAATGAAAATATATGAATAAATTAACATTGATGTATGCATCTGTATATCTTTCGTTTGCCGACTTTGAGGACAAAATTATTACATAACCCATCACTTGCATCCACGTGTCCGAGTGTTACCAAGACATTTTTAACAATGCCATATGAGCCATTTTTTGTGTTTCGTTTCTCTTTTTATATTCATTATTTAGATATAATTATTATTATGAAGTTTATTAATTACACAACAAATGCGTTGAGGAGGTCCTGAATAAGAAAGGAAAAACACCAAGAGACGCAAAAGAACTGGCATTCGACAAGAAGTGGAAAAAATTCATCATTATCATTATACGTTTTATAAATATCTTAGGACGGTTTGTTTCTTTTAATAAAATAACATCTTTAGGACCCTCTATATAACGCCCTAATGAATTAGGTCAATCAAGTAACTGTGCACAAGCTTACAAAACAAGCACAATTTGCATATGCCAATAATAATCCCTGAGGAGAATTATGCTTTGTCAATCGTAGACCGAAACCTCAATTTAGGAAGGTGTTTTACAGAAACTTCGATCATTACTAATATAATTAATATGTAATTACTTCCAGGTAGAAAGTTTCTAGGAAAATCCTTAAAGCGACACATAAACAATACGACTGAAAGTACGATTTTCACCCATACTACCTACATCAAGACCAAGACGCCGTTACATTCGCCCAAATCCAAGGATTAACATTAGTAGGACGCTCAAGGAGAATCCTAGATATATCATACGCTATTGTATGAGCTTCGAAGAGGACGGAGAAGCAAAGGTCTATATCAAGTAATATTATTAGATGGAACAGAAGAGGACATTGAAACCCAAAGAGTTAAAGTTCGAAAAATAATAGTCCATTCCTTTGAATTCATGCGAAAAAAAAAAACTATTGGATACAGAAGAATACATCAGGGACTGTCAAGTGAAGGATGTTGATGAGATCTCCATTATACTCGTAAAGAACCGCATATACTGTTTTTCACTTATTTATTGTGCGACAAATTATGAAGTTCCTGTTTCTGCTGCGTTGGGTTTCAAAATAAGAAAAATGCAGTTTAAAAGATCCATCTGAGTAATCCCCTGTTTCTTCCGAGTATCAAGAGCTAGATAAAAATTAACACGTCATCCAAATTTCTGCAACCAGAAGAGGTAAAAGTGTTTCCTCAGTTAGGAAACTGTGTTGAAAACTGTGACGTGATGGAGTGGAGTATTTGGGAAATATAATATGCCGCCGAATTTCAACACAATCAAATTGAAACTGGCGGATTTCGTAATAATCGTGCAAGTTAGAAACCAGCCATCTTGAACGAATCTGCAAAAGACATTTGACTATCAATTTGGTCTTGTTGCCACCGAAACACGTATCATTAACACTCATGCCTCCAAATTGTTCCCTACTCGTCTCCGAGGACTGTCAAGATTTAATATCGCAAACCAATAGATTAGATGATAAGATCAAAGGTGATATTAATATCTAATTGAAGAAAATTATATTCGCTCGAGAAATTGGAGGATAGCAATTCACGTGACAAACATACTAACATCAACATGGCTTTAGCGTTTCCACGTAACTAATCGAGCACAAATCTCGATCGCGAACGGGGCACAAAGCAAAATCGAATGCAGAGCTCATTTTCCGATCCGTTGCTTAATTATTTACGACAAGGCTGCCCCGTACGGGTTTGTCATTAAATTCTTTCCGCCTGTGCGCGGTCCCAGCGGTTCGGTAGCCCCCTCAGGTAACATTATGAATATCTGAACGCCCCGACGGCGATACAACCGACATCCGGACGTGTACAACATTTAATTATTTCCCCATAAACGAAACGCTTAAATTCACCGAACGAGAACGAGAGAGGATAATGCGATCTATTCCGCCGCTCTCTCAGATGGATATCGTTCATTTCGGGGGACTATGGCATAGCTTTACCCTCCTTCAATTCCATCGAATTTACTCACCAGTCGAGCGTCTAATTCGAGATACGATGGTTGGGTATCGATCATAGACATAAACCCGATGTATGTGTCGTTTACGTGTGTATATCTCCGAATTCTAGTACTTGGGACGTAATAATGGGAATAATTCCAATATACACGTAGGTTAAGGCATAATGCACACAAATGATTCACGAGACATATCGTCGGCTGGAGTGACAGATATACCCTCGAAGGAATTACTGCCGTCTCCCAGGTCTTAGCAGTGTTAGATTTACACGTACATTAATTACAAGTATTGGGCTATAACGCGCAAAACTTCGCCACAATAAAATTACCTTGATAAGTATGTTCCTCAAACAAAATTCTAAGCACTAAACTAAACTCGTAGCAAGATAATTTAAGGACGTCGACGACATATTTTGCAACGAAAGTTGTATTTCTAGTGTTTGTAGTTCACTTCATTCTGTTTAATTTGATATAAAGTTTCTTCTTAGAAGACTATTTTCCCATACCCAGTACCAAAGATAATTAATCTGGAAGGCAGAATCTTCCATTCATCACGCAACCATTTCAAAAGACTACTAATTATAGACATGAACTATTTGCTGTGCTGATTGAGTAGTACTTTTGTACGATCTTTTAAGTTCTATGATCGGGAATACATTTACTCGGGAAATAGTTGTTTAATAGATGAAATGGTTTATTGCACTTCTTATAAATTGATCCATGATATAATAGGAGAAAAGTTGTAAATATCAATAGAATAAAAGAACAGCACCAAATCAGATGGTTGAAACATGTGCCCAGAATTAATGAAGGAAATCCGTCAATATTTATGTCAAAGATAGGAAGAGATAGAAGAAGACCAAAGAAAAGACCGAGAATGTGATGTCATCCAATACTTCGAACATAAGAAATGTTAATTGAAAAGATTTGGAGATTGCAGTGCAGGACCAGGAGTGATGGAAAATATATTTTTTTATTGGCGTGATTTCACTTTCCTTGTGCTTAAGGGAGAAGAAACAAGGATCGTTTCGGGTTTTTCGGATGATATCGGTTTGGCATACTAGTTTATCTTGCACAAGTTCTTCTTTGCATTTAGACAAATATTACATACAAGTCCTTTACGAAATATGAATAGTTTAAAGAAAGAGTCGACCATATGGATACACTAATTATAAGAATATAATGAAACAGTTGTCGCCATATTAAAAACAGCTAAGGCCCAAAATGTTAATAGGAAAGAATCAAAGAAATGTGGAGCGAAAGAGTTGAGGTAAAGTTGGGTTTCCAGGGTTGAATTTGGTTGATCAACCAAAATTTATTCTACTATCCCATCATCAGTTTTGTTCAATTGCAATTTAGTCGCTCAATATCGTTGATTCAATGCGGTTGATCAGCCAAATTAAACCGTGTAAACGTGCCTTAAGGCAAAAAGGATGTAGGTTTTCGTCTAAAAGAAGAAGAAAATGAAAGAAACCGTAGGGAAGTGATAATCTTGGTTGGGGACTGCAAAAACAACCCGGCAAATTGGAAAACAATCTGGTGAGCTGATGAGGATAAAATGACTTCTTTGGCAAGAAGAAGAGCAAAATATCTGAAGATTCTTTGTTCGGCATTCTTGGAACTTTGTAGAAAGGCAGACACTAACGTTTTGCGTAGATATTTGCAGTTTCAGTTTAATTGAAGAAATTTTACAATTTTTGGTAATTTTGCCAACATCCTTTTCTTCCTCTCTGAGGTATGGATCCACATTTACTACGTTGAAATTCAGAAATATGTGTTGATTTTCAAACAGTTTACTAATCAGTTCTTATCATAAAGCCTCTTGTGGTGCAAAAAATATCGAAACAACACTTGCTTGTTTCTCATATAGCTCAGTCTCAATTATATTTAAAGAAAAATGTTGAACCAAGCAGATTACAGAGATTACTCATTTTCATAACAAAGTGGAATCCTCTATAAATGTTTTGCACTTCTTTCATAAATTACAAATACGCATGTTCTTCATTGTTTCTTTTTTGTTTGAAGATTACTTGGCCATTTCGTTTTGTCTTAATTCATTGATCGTAGAAGGTTTTATCTTCTTATCCTCTCTCTCTTCACTCTCAATCCAGAAGAAATAAATTTCTTTTTATTGACACTCATTGATGAATTGTGGTTCGGCTGACAGCATGTTTGGTACTCCTAATTCAGTTCTGATTAGCGGGGGATGGTTCATGTATTTGTTCCACTATCTGGTGGATGAAGAGCTCAAAGAATAACCTTGAAAGTGCATAGCTTTGCTCCAGCTGCTGGCGTGTTTGGTACCCCAAATTTAGGTGAGCTCGGTGGAGGTGGTTCAGGTATTAGCTTCTCTAGCTGCAGATGGTGCGTTCAAAAGAAATAATCTTCAAGGTAGTAAATCTGATGGTATTTAGGGTGGTTATAATGGCCTACAAAGTAAACATGAAAATAAGCGAGGAGAAAGCAAAAATTATGTTAATTAGCAAGGAGGAAAGGAAGCATGAAATTTTTCTAAATCAGAAAAAACTGGAATAGGTTAAAATTTTTAAATATTTAGAGGCAATTCTAACAGAAAATTGGAGGTTTGATGAAGAAATGAAAAGTAGAAACGAAGCAGCAGGAAATTTAGCAGCATCAAGAGTGCCTTCCTGAACAAAACGAAATACCAAAACAGATTGAAATAAAAATTTTGAAGAAAATAGCTGCACCAATACTAACATACGGATCTGAAGTATGGACAACAGCAAAGAATCAGAACAAGAAACACAGAGCATTGAAATGGGACTCCTCAGAAGAATAGATAGAAAAACAAGACTAGGTAAAGTAAGAAATTGTACAATCAGAGAAAACTTAAAAACACAGCCCAAACAAAACAAGATAAAAGAAGAATAACTGAGATGGCTTGGGCATGTTATGAGAATGGGAGAAGATAAACTGGTAAGAAGAGTTTTGTAAGTCAAAACAAGCAAAATAAAACTAAAAGGGAGACCAAGAAAGTGTTGGATAGAGGAAGTAAGGGAAGCGGCGGAGAAAAGAAATATAAATTGGAATGAAATCCGAAGACAAGTCCAAGACAGGAAAACATGACGAATGGCATGGACAAAAGAACCCAACGTAACTGATCTCCACGAACCCGACACCCGAAAGGATATAAGGGTATAAGGATTAATTAACTAAAAACATGGCTGGATTCTGTATTGGTATACTGAGCATTACAGATTAGTTCAAATTCAGTTCTCTTTATTCCTAGGACTTCAGGTTTAAGTAAGAGTTCGTTTATAGGCATCTAAAATTAGTTATTTTCAACCCTTTCATTAATGCATCTAGGTAGATTATTACCAGATATAGCCACAATTTTTTGATGATGTGCTGTTAACGTTAGATATTTCCTCCTTGTTATGATTAAGTTGATCGTTTTTCGTTTCCTTCTGCTTTATGTTCTTTAACTTTATCATTCCTTTTCATCACTTTTTCGAATGATGTGCACAAAGTTTGTGAAAGTAGCACATTATCATTGAACAGGTCTACCGCCTTATTCGCTCAGTCGCAGTAGTTACTTCGTTTTAGTGAAAGTAAGAAAGAAATATGTGCACTGAAAGAGTTGTTATGAATAACCAATTTGGTTTTGGAGAAACTTTCGTAAAATTAAAAGAAAGTAATTATATTTCTGTGCGGTACTCAGAGAGGCTCTCAATTATACAATTAACCAACATAAATTATTTTGTATGTACTATTGCGGCAACAAAAATCGGGACAAGTCTTATAGGCTATTTTGATTGTTTCTTAGCTGTATAAACCAGTCATTTGTCATGTTCACGTCAATCAGATTATCTAATGTCAAAAATAGTTTACCCACGAACGCAAGAAAATTCTGTTAAATGCATTTATTTGAAATAAAGATCTTGGAAACAAATCTTCTCTTAACCTCTTCCTATACTCACGCATACGGTCTGTGAGACCGACTTATATAGTATAGTATACGTCTTTCATTTTGACGTGAGTATAGGAAGGTTAACGGAAACAATAAATTAATCTAGTATTTTTAGTTATTTTTTACCACGGTATCAAATGGATTATTCCTTAAAAACTGAATAAGATTTTCTTCTTCCATGAAATTCCGTACTAATTTACGACCAGAACCACTTTGCCTTTCTACAGTTCCCTGTTGTAGTCATTTATTTTTAACGTTGTGTGCGCTTTTGGGCACTCCAAATCTATTACCTAGTCTTCTTGTGGACCACCCTTCCCCAAGTAATGTAATTATTTCCATTCTTGCAGTAGCACTTAAATGCGACATAATAACATATGTCAATAATGATTTCAAAATGACATAACTTTTGACAAGGCGGCCCGATTTAAACTACATTATTTTAAGTGTCCCATTTTTTGTTGCCGCAATAGTACCTTCAGGATTTTAAAATTATGCTTCATAATTTTTAAAAATAAAATATTCCACATTGTACATCTGTCAAATATCACATTGTTACATTTTTCTTTTGGTAGTACCTTTTCTTTGTTCGTTTTTTAGTTTTTCAGTTATAATAAAGAAACTGATGTAATGGTATTAAAATAAGCTAAAATTCTTCATTCCTTAACCTATCTGAGTCTTTCGGTAATCTCAGCAACAATTAATTGGGGAAATTTGCTCCTTTATGAAGTTGATCAAAGGATCTCCCGCTTTATGGCGAAACGTCAATTGCTGACTCTTCGTTTACCGCCAATATTGCAAATTCGGTCTTTGTGTATGAATTACATCTGCTTTCCTACACATATTGTGTGCGTATTCCCAGAGAGTACTCGACTGTTTAATTGGGGTTGGATTATTGTTAACAACCTGATGAAATAACATATTATTCGACAAGTAATCTATTTAACATTGTAACTTTGACGTTAAATGTAAGTAGATGTCGCAAACCCACATTGAACAGTATTTGGAAATGATTTTGTACGTCAATTTGTTGTGGGAATATTACCGTAATTTTCCTAACAATCGGGCATATATATATATATATATATATATATATATATATATAAAACGAAATATGTCATTTCCAGTTTACTCCTGAAAATGATGTGATTGAAAAGTATTTCTGAAAAGGATATCTGGAATTTCGTCTTTAATCGTTCGCGTATTTTGAATTGAAATTTTGTCTGCCGAGGGGGATTGGGCAACATCTTCTTTCTTTATTTGGGGGCAATTACAGGAACGTATCCGTCATTCCTCCTATATTTCCCAAAGGAGAATTTCCTCTTCGAGATACCCACGTATATTAACAAATACACATTTGTGTCTATTTGGGTGGGAGATTGAAAATGCTACTTAACGCAATAACGACGTATCTACATATCTATATCACGGTACGAAGAAAAATAAAGAAAAAACCGCAATATATACGAACACAAGAATCGTTTAGGCAAAATTTTCCGTTTCCGTGAGTAAAAATTGATACATCTTCGGATCTACACCGGTCGCGTTCATTGTCGCTCGCCGAATGGAGGACGCGATGGGATGAACGCCGGATAAGAATTGAAAATGGGATTACGATAAAACCCGTTTCCTCGAAAACTTTATTCGTCGCATACGTGTAGGTACGTAGTACCTGTCTTCTACATGGAAATTCTTTCGTATATTTTTATTTTTGGAAGTTGAAGAGGACCGTTCGAGCGGAGGAGCGGAAAGTTTGATAATTTTCGAGGACGTGCGAAAGTCTCGCTAAGTTCTGACAGCCGAGTCGGACGAGATGTTCTTAATGACCGAGCCGGTTTCGTGTTGACAGTCTTCATTGTAAATTGATTTGGGACTTTCAAGGAGACGAAATTAGCCGAGAAACTTAAATAGAAGTGTCGCACGAGATAATAAGCTGCTTTCTGAGATTTCTTTTTCTAAATATAGACGGGAACATTTAGAAAATTTGGTGTCTCAATATAGTAGGTACAATTATATTAATTGAACATAGCCTTAATCCGACGCTGAAAGGCATAAGGATTAACGAGAAGAAGAAGAAGAAGAACATAGCCTTAAGTAGGGCTGCCTTGGCTAATTTCGTGACGGAATAAAAATAAAGTAGAATCATATACTGAAAGGTAAATACACTCCAAAGAAATGTAAAAGTATGTTGTCATTGTTGAATGTTAATCTTCAATTGCACGTTGTTAGCTTTCGTGAGTCCCGAAGTCCTAGACTTTTAATAAAGTCTAAGAAGTATCGACGAGAGATAGATCTAATTTTGATAGACGCATGCATTTGTGTAAAGATGATGTGATTTCAGTTGCAGTTCCGCAATGTCTACCTGCTCCATTTCCATAAGATTGTATCTTAAAGCACACTATGTGGTGAGAAAATCTATGAATAGACTTTAATCTGGCTTTTATAAATTAAGGTTTCTAAGTCGACAAAGGTAATCACCCTATTTCGTACTTTAAACCAAATATACCTATCAAGCAAGAACTCTTGAGTCTTCCGTCCCATTGTCATGTCACTTTCTTCGCTTTCTGGACTTCGGCAATGCTATTAAAAGATTCCGGTCCAAAAGAGGTGTGGATGTATAGTAACGGTAAATGATGTCTCTGGATAAATGATTTTGTTTAGATTGAAATAGGCTACATTAAAGATGAAAAAGAAAATGCACGTCTGTTTCTCGATATATTAAATTATAATAAAATAATAAGCTGATGATGTAACAACTTCTTTAAGTGGTAGCGCAAAGGTTTGGGGTATCTAATAGTTGTAGAATATAGCTGCAGGATGATTTACATTTTTTGCTTAAAGGAGCTTTTGGATATAATATCTGAGTTTTAGGAAATAAGTTTTATTTCAATTTCAGCCAAAATTGAATTAAAATCTCGTGAAATGTCAATCAACATCAACAACAACCTAAGTTGTTCCCAAAAGTAACAAAAATAGTGTTCGCAGTAAGGTTAGAAAAGTAAGAGAGCAGAGAGGAAAAACAACCTAAAACTTAAAAATCTTTAACCACACTTTAATCAAGGATTTTCATGGTAGAGGTTAACAACTGCGTGAACCAAGGGAACGAATTTGAGTAGAGAAAATAGTTAAACAGCTCACTTGAAACTTTACTTATATAATAGTTTTGTGTAAATCGGAAACATCTTCTGTTAGGGAAGAAGAAAGAATAGCCGAAAATGTAAAAAAAAATCTTTAACAGTATCTTACAGGAATTAAATAAAAAGTACAAAAATGAGTACACGAGTTAGTTGCATAGATGCACTTGGGTAGTTGGTTGGTCAACGCATTTCCTTCTTGCCTTGCCTTCCTCAATTCTTGCTTTGCTACAGCTAAGGCTTCAATTGCTTGTTTTCTTAACTCAGCCGATATATTAGATTTCTGCCAGTCGTTTCGTTCTCTTACTTTTTCTTCCCACTCGAGACTGATGGTATTACGTTCTTCTTAAACATATACTTCTTCTGTAGCTATTCCCAGGTGTATACCTACTGGGTTATATTGTTTGGTTTTTTCCTCAAAGTCAAAGACCTATCCATTTTGATTTTCTTTTCTTTAGTGTAACCTGGGATGGCTTTTATGTTGTGATTTAATATAGGATAACATTATATAAAATATTCTCTTGCCTTAAAGAAGGAAGAAGTAGAAACAGACGCAAATTTAACGCTTCTTAGCTTATGTAGGTATAGTTAATAACACATTTGAGTAGAATAATTAAACAGAACATTGCTCAAGTGATAGAAATTTTCTCAACAATCTACATCAGAAATACATGTCCCGACAAAGAAGAAAGAAGACAAACCACCCAAATGTTGAAAAACTTCTGATATTACTTTTAATTACCAATAGAATGCAAAACTTGCGGAAATTACGCTGGCGGATTTGAGTATAGACCACTGAAACCACTGCTCAAAGGGATTGAAACATTGTTCAAGAATTTTGTGGCAGTGCAGTCATTTATTCTGGTAATGAACAGGGAGGAAAGCGACCCAAAACTGGAATTTTTAAGAATCTGTCGTGGCGGATGCTAACCTATAAGAACTACCAGAACTAAGTAACGTAAAAAACGTCAGTTGCTCAATAAATTGTGTTACAAAATTCTGTTCATGTATAGTGCAGTATTTATTTCCAAGGCGATATTAGAAACTGCGGGATTGAGTCAAAATAAATATTTACTAAAGAAGCAGAGCTACTGTTTGTTCAAAATTACTCAATAAACAAAATTTGTAGGTATTACACTACAATTTCAAAGAGTTGATGCAAAGCTCAGTGTGTAAAAAGCGAAACTTTTCTTACAAAGTATTCGACGAATGATCTGTCTTTGAAATTGTTTATCGCCTTCTGCTAGGCCAAAATATAATTTGTTTTAAAAGCTACTTTTCCCAGTATTTTTTTAAAGGTGAGGTTTGAAACTTAAAGAAAATAAAAATATAGCTATGTAGCTACATCGCTTACAAATCCATCGATCTCCATTTTCTAAACAGCAGAATATACTACATCTCTGATATGCATATCATATTGGTCGCGTTTAAAAGTCGGAAGAGGGAAAAAAATGTAATCTCAAGAAACTCAAAAAGTAGCGCCTCTTAAATCAGTGCCAAAGTATAATGCAAGATGATCCGTCTTAGATGACAAGATTCCTATCTTATTGGGCAAGCATGTTGGAAGTCTTTCGAAGCGAGGATTGTATATATTTACATAAGCTCTACATATACATACATAGATAGGACTTGTCCATACATACTATGTGTAGGATACGCTTTTCACAAAGAGTTTTATGTACTGTAGTAGTAGGCGCCATCTGTTACACATGTATCTACGACAGCTGTCTTTTATTATTCATTGAAAGATTGAAAGGGTTACAGTATGAAGCAAGAAAAAGAAAATGATTAGATATTTATTAATTCATCTACGTTTGCGATTACTCTTAGTTTGCCAATATTTAATACGTAGTAAGAGAACTGTAAGCCTGATATTTTTTCCCATGTTTTCCAACTGAGGATGACAATTACGTAGCTCCTGAAATACGTATTTCGAAGTACCTAATCCGTGTGGTAAGAGCAAGAATAATTTTATTTGTAATCACGATAAACAGTTAGATTACAAAGCACTACATTATTCATGGTCTAAGTACTGCACAGAATACATCGCATAATTATCCTATCAAATCCAACCCATATGAGCTTTCTGAAACTTTAATGCTACCACGAATAGCAAATTAAGGAAATTTATGAGTCATATTGCCTAGTTTCGTATTGGATGGGTCGTATCCACAATTATAAATGAATTGTTTACAAAATTCATTAGGAAGTCGTTCAACCTATTTCTGTTCTATTTCCTGAAGAATAGATTATCTCTGAAACAAATTACTCACCCCATTAACTCTGGCTAATTTATTTGTTAAATTGTAATGAAAAGGGTGATATTATATGAATACAAATTTCGACCATCCATATTGCCCGTATACATAACCAAAGTCTACAAATCCAATTGTAAATTTCGTATCTCTCCTCTTTGCATACCCGCGTACAAAACAAGGGGCGGTATATGCCCATTTCATACAAAATATACATATGGATGTGGGACAATGCTTTGAAATTAAAATATTATTGTAATATCGGGTATAAAGCTTGAAGTGGTTATTAAAGCAAACTGGACACAAGTGCCCGGTTCTAAATTTAGATTCCGGCTTTATCTCACGTTGCCTTTTTAAATATTCGTATGACATACTACCCCTTGTGTGCTCCTTTCTTCCGAAAAAGGAACAAAATTTAAATTATTTAAAATTTACACGTTGAATTTATAATTCAATCTACGAAACGAGATTGAATTATAAATCCCGTTTCTTTTTCTCGCATTTAGTAATTATTTGGATAAAAATTCTTTAGATTTGCTACATGAAGCAATAAAGCAATTTGTAATTTAATGCTGTGGAAAATTGAATTCATTTAGCGTAAAATGACTGGAAACATGCCTTGTTAATACGTATTTTTGTAATCCGAGAGTTTCGAGATATTGTAAAGCTTCTTACTCGGCTTCTGTAAAGGACCGATGTTTAAATTTAATTGAGTGTACTAAAAAGAAATGCTATATTACTTTTTTACACAGATTGAAAGGTTGACGAAGTTCTCGTTTATCTCATACTTTTTATTAAAAAAACTTACAATTAGACTACTATATTACGACATGATGCAAAAAGACTAAATAATTTATATATTTCTTTTTATTTCTAAACAACAAAGGGCTGGAGTCTAGAGAGTAATTGCAAAAATCGAACGCAATTAGCAAGAAACATTAGGATTTCTTGGTTGGATCTTTATGCTTATTTTTGTTGTTGCTTCGTCCCTGACTGTTACATATTCGTTATCATCTTTTGTTTCTATATACTTTTTCGATCTTCGTCTTTTCTTTGGAATCAATCTCGCGGTCTCTAAAGTCGATCGTTTTTTATTTGGATTATTGCTATTCATGCATCCATACTCCTTTCTTGTTTTACAACTATGATTTGCTTCTTGTTACAAAATAAGAAAAGATGAAGTATGAGGACATTTCGAACACAACATGGATAAACAGTAATAAACCCGAAAAAGAAATGGTGGACTCTAGAGACAAAGAGAACAATTAAAAGGGAAAGAAGAACAATGAAAAACTATATAGAAAAGATACAAAATGGATATGTAACAGCCAGAGACAAGGTTAAGGCATACATAGGAAAAGTGAGAGACAAAATTAACGAAAACTTTCATTAAACGAAGACTTCAAACTAAGATAATAAGCTGCATCATGTAAATATTAACCACATTGAGACACATGGTAACGAAATGAGCATTTTCAAACCGTATTTTATTGATTGAATGAGACTTTGAAAGTGATACAGTCGAACAACACAAGTTTGGAAATTAAGTCTATAGGGATTAAGATATACAACTGTTTGCCCCCTTCGATTGAAAACAGTGCTTCGATTTATACTTTCAATAAACAAGTTAAACAATTGCTTCTTAAACATCAGTTTTATAGTGTGGATGAGTACTTGCAATTTAGATTTAGTTAAATTTCAGAAATTCGAGTGTCAGAATTATATACCTACTATCTTGTTAATTTATTAGTTTCATTATTATATTTATTATTATTATTAACCTTTCCAAGTCAAACTTACATCTGCCAGTACAAATTGTTGGGTCAAGTTAGAAAAAATTGCATCCTGGTGCCTCAGTTAATTGAGGAATTCGACTTATGGAGAAACTAGAGTTATGAGAAGTTCGATTTTAATAAGAAATTCTGGAACAGAATCAGAAACATGAGAACTACAATAAGCTGAGATTAATATAAACAGTAAAGAAATACTAGAAATATATAATAGAAAAACTATTAGTTTGATGAATTTCGGAATACATACAATGATTTACAGATATCATGCCACCAAAAAAATAAAAGAGGAAGAATCGAGATAGACGAAGAACTAAAAGTGTTTGGCTGCATTTCTGTAGAGTTCTTAAAGATTTTTGCGTATATATTTGGCAATGACAAGTCATGGTACGACAAGTTTTGAGAGAATGAGGAAGGACGAGCTCATATTGAACGACAAGTTCCAACAATCTTATAATATCAGTAGAAAAAGCCATGACTGGAATAATAACAATTATTGCACTATCAAATTTCAAACTATAACATTTCCATTTAATTGTTGTCACCCACAGTTACTCTCCATGAAGGTCAACATAGCCGAGGACGTAGATAAGAGCAGATCCAATTCTAACTCGTAAGTTGCACGTCTTTATATTTATAATTGCCAAGCCCCTTACAAATGAAAATTTTGGAAATGTTGCGGAAATACTCAAAAGAAAATGTTGGGGTTAACGAACTGATTACTATGCAAATTCTGAAGGTAGGTTTAACCTCCAAGTTTTAAGTTAATAAGGCGGTTCTTGAATCAATGACATGCAGGATAACATTTCTAATTGCAAGCAATAGTTCGAAAGCTTCTTGAAGCATTGCTGTAGGTTTAAATGAAGGGCACTAGTCTTAGAAATTGAAATAAATTGATGATGGAAATATCAGAATATGCAAAATATGAGAAGGTGGAGTAGCAACAACTGAATCCTAAAATCCAAAGATCTAAGGTACTTTTAGACTTCATTATAATTACCTAAATCGGATTAATACAATGTGTACTACAGAAAGAGTGTACTACGAAAAAGAAAAATGAAGAAAAGTGTACGGATTCAAGAGGATAATTAGTAGATAAATAAGCAGCTTTTATGGCCAATAAGCAAGCGATAAAGTTAGCATTATTGGAAGTGTTAGTGAGGAAAGAAGGGGAAACACTTTATTTCACATTTATTAGTATATTTATTAAGCGTCGTAGGTTATCTATATTTCTGGTAATCCTTCTTTATCTTGTAGTCCTTATGTTTCTGTTCCAGATTCTTTTTATTGTTATTTTTAAAGTCATTATCTAACATTTTTGACCAAATTTTGATCGATATGTATTTTATTTTATCTTTATATTGTGTTTTGCGTTTTCTTTTTTATTTTGTTTACACCATTAGTAAGAATTAAACCTTCTGTTATTATTATTATTGTTACATATTTTTACACAGCTTTTAATAATTTTAACTTCTTTTTCCTTCCCATATACAGGAAAAACTTTAATACTCATCCATTTACAATTTACATGTGCAGTTGCTCAATCTGAATCGAGACTTTTCTGATAAAAACAACCTTTCCACAGATCAAATTTTAGACACTAGCCTTTCTATCTTTCGCATTGTTTCCATTACTATTTCCATCGTGTGAACTGAATGCGTCTGCTTCTAAAAACGTCGACGGACGCTTCGATTCGATTTTCCATTACAATGCAAAAGTGTTGGACGGTCGATCACCTCCCTTTCGTACGAAAAAAAAAAAACGGCGAGAAAAACCAAACGAGGGGATCGGAAACGTTATTCGTTCTATTGCATTTTTTTGTCGAAGTGTGCGGTAGTTCCATTACGGACGAAAACACGCCGTAAAAATGGATATTAAAAGATAACAATGCTTCCCCATTTTCTTCTTCATTTATTTATTCCTATACAAAACGTACATACATATATTTTGCTTCGTAATGGTTCTAATTAGTAAATGTAAATCCTTCCGCAGTTTATTTTTATTTACTTCGGAATTTTACTACCGTTACGGCGCTATTGTATACATTACGAAGGACGTTTGAAAATTAACGCGGTAACTACGGTGTTGCATCCGTGTTTGTTTACTGTATAGTTAACTTCGGATTTCAGGTAATTTATTAGAGATAGAAGTATGATGGTTACCGTTAATATAGTTTACCGTTACAAGCATTAACAAGCAAGAACAATTTTATCTAAAACAACTCCAGAAAGTTTTGAACATAGTGGAGGCACTTAAATTAGAAACAAAAATAAAATATAGTTTTACAAGACTTCGTTTACATTGAAAAGCGTTTCTGTAACTTGAGGAACTTTTTACAAAACGATCCAAGCTCACTCAACGCTTTTTCAGAAAACATCATTTCGTTGGTAGAAAGCATATAAAATATGTTACTTTCAATCTTACTTGCATTTAAGTAAGTTTGATTGAGAAGCTAGAAAGCTGTTCTAAATTTTATAAAGATATAAATGCCAATAGATAGAATTTCATCTGGTTTAATTTGGAAAACGCCTCGGTTTTACCTACTTCAGAGCAAAGCAACTATACAGCTCTATAACATTGGTGATTGGAGATCCATTCTGAAAAGTCTGCTGTGAAGAAGAACGTAATTTCACGTTTGAGTATAGCAGAATAGTTTTGTTGAAGACACTAAGGTAGTGAAATGCTGTAGGAAGCATAGTAAACCATTATACTGCATTGCGATTGTTGTAAAACCACTCTCTTAAGGAAAAAAGAAGTTTAAAGATTATACGCTCAAGAAATCTAATCAACACCATTGCCGATATTCATTTATCATGTAGGGAAAACTACCCATTTAAACCTATTGCTTCTTTCTTTTCATAAACAACATGAAAATATATCATGCTCTTTATTTCACAACCATACCATAACTAACCCCTTCCATTCGTTGCCATTCTTTCCGCTGTCAGAGGGATTATTATTCAATACTGACATCAAAACATGCATTTGCATTCGAAGAACTCATCAAATATTAACGCAAAGGGAACATTTTCTCATTCTATTTGCGTCGAATATCGATTCATTCGTATAGAGTCTCATATCTGACTCGTTCAATATTTAACTTGCGTCTTCACGCACACAAATTCATTCTGATCGCACATCTACGTACATATGAGACAAAAAAGATGTGTAAAAAACGGAAGGGATAAATTTCTGCGAAAATATGTAACGATATTGTCCGTTATTTTGGAAGTCAATCTAATTATTTATCAATAATAAATTTAAAGAGAAATATCAAGAAGAGGAATCCTTATCACTTGAGGACGTGTGTTCCAGTGCTTGGCCAAAGTTTTATTGGCAACACATTTTACTAGGTCTACTTCCATTGTTAACCTTTTCTTTCGTCAACTATGTTTTTTATCAGTCTACTTAGCCATATTCTAGCACAATGGTTGTCATCTGAAAAGGGTGTCCGTGGATACTCAGAGATATGCGTCCTATTTCTAAGAGGTCCACGACATTCATCAAAATTTGGGGTGAAGGAGGGGAGAGGGGAGGAGGATGCTTTTGTAATTAAATTAGTTTTCGAATTTCTAGACGAGTAGCTTTTGTTTCAAATTCTCTTAATCGTGTATTTAGTATTTTATCTAGTCTAGTTTTCCCAGTATCTTGATAAGAAATTCCTAAGAAGTTGTAGGTGTTCTATCCAAACATGGTGGACTGAATAGATATCTACACCGTATGAGCATAGCCAATACCAACACGTGCAAATTTACAAGGAGGCAATTGGCACTGTATAACACATTTTCAAAAATACTGTTAACTGTACCAAATACTACCAGATTGAGGATAACAGTTTACAATCGATGAATCTACTCAAGACCTTGGAGTGTTTGCTAGTATCTAAATTGAGAAGGAGCTGTAACTTGAGCTAGCCTCAACATGGAGTTAGAAAGAAAGCACTATACATATTTTAAGAAGAGCGGAAGTGCATAACCAATACCAATTCGTATTTCTTTGGTGGTGGTTATGATTCCTTCATATTTAGAATTAATTGCAATGAAATGACGTTGTGTATCTATAGTTTTATTTCTTTATCTATTGTATCACTGATTTTTCCAGTATGGAAGTTAATTGCTTTGGACTTTCTGACATTTTTTTAACTAAATATGTATTTCAACAATTATTTATATATAACTGGGTGCATGTTTACCTTTAGGGCGCGTTTTGTTTTAAGCGGTGTTATATTTAATGTTTGCGCTTGTTTACAGTGTTTGGTATGGACCGATCTCTTTAACTTTACTAAATCTACTTACTGTATTGTAAAATTGAATATTAAAACACACGTATAAGGACAAAATGTTAGTATATCAACAGGCCAAAAATATAAGGAACATTGCTGTCAAGAGTAGCATTAGCTCTTGGAGTTCAACCATGTGCACAAATTCTCTCCATTATTTTTTGTTTATTACTAGTATCTTCGCCTCTACCCAGGATTCCCTTCTTTTTTCGACTATCTTTAGGACCACTTCGTCCCATGATTGTCTGGGGCTAGATTTCCTTCTCTTAGGTTGTATTCTTGCTTTCCAAATCAGTTTGACTGGTTTGGCATCACTTATGTATTCTTTGCAGGTGCCCTATCGACTTAGCTTCATATTAAACTTCCCATCTCTAATAATGATACAACCCCATTTTTTATAGGGAAAGATTAGTTACAAGTTGGTATGGTTTTATTTTCTGTAACTTTTTTCTGCATGTATTATCGCCAATTTGGTAATTTTCAAGGTTAAGTTTGGAAAGTACTGTTTAATTGGATAAGTGCGCATATTTAGTGAAATTTGACCAAACTTGCTCTTACCGGAGCTGTAAGTATATGCAGGGTCTTCAATAAACGCTTTACGAACAACTAGTAACGTCGCACATTTTATTCCTGACGTATTTGCATCACCTCCAGAGTACGAGGAGCACCTTTAATGTTTCTACAAACGAGTCTTTAGTGACGTTATTAAGATGTGTCGTTACCATTTGCGTAAAATTTCACATTTGTTGTTGGGAAAACAGTGATAGTTTAACAATTGACAGGGTAGTTTGTTGAACGTTTAAAAAGGCAATTTTGTGGAAGAACGCGTAGAATTGCATCGTTCAACTTTTGATATTGAAGCACCATCAGAAAAGATTGTTTACAATTGGTTTGCAAAACTTCGCTGTGGTCATGCGTTGGTCAGTGATGAACTGCGTAAAAATCGGCCAAAATTTTTCTAATTTTTGTAATGCCCAACTGGAATTCTTTTCGAGAATCGGTGTAAACGCATGCAAAAGTGTATAAATCTTAAAACCTAATTTTTCGAAAAGCAATGAAATAGTTTATTCCAAATAAATTTTCTTTTCCTAGTTTCTATAACAGCTTAAATAATTATTTAAATGGAATCTGGGTATATTTTCCATGAACTTTCAACAAATTCGCTTTGACCAGTCGCCGAACTTAATATATGCAGGCTCCTAAATGAATACTTGGAGGATATCGATTGCGTCTTCACTTCTTATTTGTTTTTGTAACCTATTTTGTGGGTAAAATTTCTAAGGGCGGCACGCCTTTTTAATTCCAGACCAGTGCCCCAAGCGCATTCATTGTTCTCAATGAATTCTCCAGAAGCAATTAAAAGGGTATTGCTGTGCCTAGCGGATATGTTACATTTGGAAGTTTGATATCTCCAGAATTGTTTGGAAAATTCTGTATAATATTTGCAACTGTTCTTTAGCAATTGATATCTGGAACGATTCGAAGAATATGTCTGATTAGCTTCATTTTCTAATGCAACCAATCGAGATATATTTTGAGGATTCTCTGCCATACTAACCAAAATGTTCAGTTTCAGATTTTCACTAATTTTTGGAGTTCAAATTTTTGAATATCTTTAACATCACCAGTTTATCCAACCTTAGACTCAATCTTACTAACTGTAAATTGGCTGATAGGGTTATCTGGATATCTTATATTCAATAAATCGCAAACTTCCTTCTGAATTCTTGTCTTATCCCTGCATCCGATGAGAGTTAAAATCTCAATCTTATGTGTAATAGTTAAATATGTCATAATACTTAAATTGCAATAAGATTTCTGTACTGGTAATGTTAGGAAGTTTGCACCTACGTGATCTGTAGACATCTGGCACTTCGAGAAACAAAGTGAGATAATGCAAGATAGCAAGTGGGTCTTTGCTTTATTTTACTTTGTTTATGCTTTCTAACATCCAATTGTCATTTACTCGAAAATTTTCTTATGTAAGATGGCAACATTTTTGTACTGTTAGTTCGACGATGAAAAGATCTCTCGAAATCAAGAAAAAAATTATTCTATTTAGAAAAGAAATTATTCAAAAACAACTGATAGTTGGAAATCGGCTGTCATTTTCTGATCAAATAAAATCGACCTGTTCAAGGATCTCTTCCAACAAAATCGAATTTTGCTTTTACTGAATTTATTCCATACTTTAGGCGCGCACCGTATATCTGGACTTTTTCAGACTGGGTGTGGTAATGATTATTATTAATTTAATTTTATTAATAAGCCTAAACCACATTTAGCTACAGTTGTGTAATTTTGGCGTGCATGCCCTGCAATTTACCTATGCTTTTATAATTATAATATTTATATCTTTGGATTAGAGAAGATTAACTTATTTTTATGGTATGTAGTAAGTATCTCAATTTTTGTGCACATCACTGTTTTCAAAATTTCAAAAAAGTTTTCATTGCCATCACCAAAAAGGTGAGCTAGTATGAATTATTAAATAATTATGCTATATTTCTTCGGACTTCTTTCTTGGAGACGACAATTGTGGAAGTACGTACATATGTATGTATATATTTGGGTATCTAAGTTGATATGTCAATCAGAATGAATAACGAAAATAAAAATATCTGGAAAATGCGATAGAAATAAATATGTATGTACATATGTAGTATATTTCACATATTTTCAATTCTGTACTAAATGGGACCTTTTGTATACATATGTATAGTCTGTATACATATACATACATATATAAAGAAATTTAATTCCATTATTATGTGGTCCTTCAATGATTATGAAGAGGTTTTAGTGGTTAAGTTAACACAAAAACCGCAATTGGCGATAAGCCGAATTCGACACAAAAAAGGATCCAAAAGCGTAACTAGGATAGCGAAAACGTTAACCCTCGACCCTTTAAATATTCAAGCACGCGAAACCCTATTACAAAAGAGAGTTTCCGCTTTAGTGCATTCCCTCCCCAAAAAATAGCTAGAAAAACTTTTCCGCGCCGCGCCCGTTCTATCGAAAAGTTAGCGGTAACGAAATCCGGCAGCGGGTATCGGGGAATTCCCCGAAGAGCGCGCTGAAATCCTACCTCAAACTCTTCATCTCCTCCCGGACGTCCTCGAATTCCTGACTCTTGGTCAGTTTCTTCCGCATGCTCTCCTCGATGATCTGGAGGTCCTCCCGACGTCTCTCTAAGAGCGCCGTCACCTGTTTGCTCAATACTAGTAATTGCTCCTCCACATCACTACCGGCCGTGGTATTCGCGATCGACGCCACGATCACGACGACGAAACAACACAATATCGATACCCGCATATTCACAGCCATCTCGAACGTCGGTGGTGCACACACTGGAGCTTTCGAAACGGCCGGCATTTGTTTTATAGGACTTGTTTAAGGGAGGACGCATGCGCTCCACCTGGACAGGTGTCCCGATTATTGCTGTTGATTGTATATACAACATGTAGATACCGAATGGTCTTGGATTATATTTGTATTCCTTTTTTTCCTCTTGTCTCTTCGACGTTATAGTGGCTCAATAAAGTATTTCAACCAACCAGGTTTTTCATACTGAGATAGACGTAATACCATTATCGAAAGATACTGATGGCTTAAGTCTGTATTTTAATGTAATTTGGACGCATTAGATGGAAAAACAAAAATAAAACTTTATTTAACTTATTTAACTAATCAACATCTTGGTCTCCAATACATATAGACTTCTACAGAAATTGCCAAATTATTATAACACCGAAGTAATTTCGAGAAATAAATAGAGTAATCTTTGAGAGTATTGTTATGTTGACTAGCTATTATAAGAACCGTTTCCATAAAAAGGCAATCAATGTTTCTTATTCAACGAATTTCGAATGTTTCTCTCTAATTTCCATTCTAAGGACTAAAACATATTCCTTCCTTACCAGTGCTTATAACTCTTCTTACGATATCATTGTTATAAAAGAGACATAGCTTGATGAGTCTATTGATGATGCAGAAATTTTACCTCCATTTTATTTCATTTTCCTTGACACTAAATTTCTGAAAAGCATTGCTGCTTTAATAGATTTTGTTATGTGTAAGTGTACTTGTAATTCCTTAATTTTCTTTATAGCAGCTGTCTATATACCCCCCAATATTTTGAGCAATGACCTCAAACTTTTTGTGATTCTCTTGAGGAATACTTATTGGATATACCTTCGATTGTAGTTGGTGATTTTAATCTTCCGGGGCTTCTGGGTAATCCTGCATCTTGTCATAAATGTATTGTTTTTAATAATTTTTGTAATACACTTGACTTTAAACAGCACGACTCTATTTTCATCTGTGACAATCAAAATGATGGGTCTAGGATGCGAGTGGAACGGGATGATTTGCCATTTGTGCCTGTTGATCCATACCACCCTCCTCTATGTATAACTTTGAAACAGATGATTGATTTTTCCTCGTTTGTATCTCCATCAAACGATAATATCCGTTATAATTTTCATAAAGCTAATTTGAGACAGTTATACGATGATTTTGCAACAACAAACTGGACCTTTCTGGACACCCCCAAGCTCTTTCTGAGTTCTACATTGTAATTTTTCTATCTTCGACTGCTCAGTGTCAAAATATCATTAATATTCTTGCAAATATTGTTATCCTAAATGGTTTTCCCTCGATTTAATTAATAACTTGGGGGTAAAGGATTATTGCAGACGTAGGTGGATATCTACACAGCAACAATTCTTCTATGAGCAGTTTAAATCGCTGCACCGTTTATGCAAATCTCAAATGAAGACTGCTTATCCTGAGTGTATGATAAATATTGAAACACATATTTCTGGTAATCCCCGTAAAATTTTTACTTTTATGAATTCCAGTAGAGGTGTTTCGCGTATTTCCAGGGATTTATCCTGCAATAACACCGTAATTCCTACTCCTCAAGATGCGGTTAATGCTTTTGCCATGAAATTTTCAGCTATTTACAGCCTTTCTGATGGACATCTTTATAGCAGTCCATTTGCTATACAACATGTGTGTGAAGGTGATTTATCTAAAATAATGTCATTTTTTCCGCAAAACTTCATCTCTGGTGATTACTCAATACCAAGTTTCATTCCTTATGATGCACGCTGTACTTTGGCTGAGCCGTTAACTAAAATTATTAATCTGTCAATGACAATGCTACTTTCCCCGAACGTTGGAAGCGTGCCAGAATTAGTCCTATATTTAAGAAAGGTGATAAATCTCATGTAGAAAACTATGGACCTATATGAATACTATCCAATTTTGATAAAGTTTATGAAAATGTAATTTATTCTTGCCTTTTTAATAACGTACGAGCTCATATATCCCGTTATCAGAATGGTTTTGTTCATGGAAGATCAACAACAATAAATCTTCTTACCATTTCACAAGTTATTAGTCAGAAGTTGGATAAACAAGAACAAGTCGACGTAATATACACTGACTTGGCTAGTGTATTTGATACTATAGACTGCAACATATTATTGGGAAAGTCGTCTGCTTTAGGAAGTACTCCGCATTTAATCAAGCTATTTACGTATTTTATAATGGTTACAAATCATTTGAATTTATGTCTACTACTGGAGTACCTCACGGATCTAATTTAGGACCGTTACTGTTGATTATATATATTAATGATCTATAGATGATACAAATGAACATGTCCATTGCTTGCTTATGGGGATGATCTAAAAATGTACGGATCCGCTTAGGAGTTGGATGATATTTTACACCTACAACACAACTTAGATATCCTTGCCAATTGGTGCCATAATTTTAAATTATATTTAAATGCTACTATACAAGAAAAGTAAATTATATAAACTCACAATGTACTTTGAATGGTCAGCATCTACAAAGGATTGACATTGTTAGGCATCTTGGTGTCTTGTTCAATTCTCGTTTAGCATTTTCCACACACAACAAATCTTTGCATCTCTGCTTCTAAAGTTCTGGGATTTATATTTAGGTGCTCATGCTTCTTTATTAATATCGAATTGTTCAAGAATCTATATTTCGCCTTCGTAGTCAGCAAGCTTGAATATGCTTCATGAGCATGGTCTTCTCATTATTTATATTTGCAACTTTCCCTTGAGAAAGTGCAATGACGCTTTCTAAAATTTTTATCGCCCAAAATAGATGGTACATATCCTCAATGGAATACCGACTATAATTTCACACTGGATAGACATGGTTTTAGCTCACTGTCTTTTCGTAGAGATGCTCATGGAGCTTGATTTATATGGAAACTGGTACATGGATGGATCGACTCGTCTTGTCTACTGACAGGCCTAGATTTCCATATTCCAAGACTAAATTCACGCTTTTGCCAGCATTTGCCAGCGAGAACGAACGCACTGCATGGTTGTCCGCTGTCAATCATGTGCAGAAATGCTAATTTATTTTATAATGATATATTTTTTGATAATATCAATAATTTTGTTAAGTTTTTATTTACATTAGTTTCTTATATAATCTTTTATTTTTGTCACATGCACGTAATTCACTTATTATGTCCTGGAACTGAGAAACTGTTGGACATTAAATATATTATTATTATTATTATTATTATTATTCTACTTGAAGAGATACCAAAAATATATAAATAGGAGTTTAGGACAAATATATCTTAATGGAAATGTAAACCTGGACTAAAATAATCATCCTCTCCAACGGATGGAGCTAAATAGTCTTTCAAACTGCATGAGGCTTAAGGCCGCAATTCTCAATGGAAAACTGTCCTACATGCGGTTATATATATGGGCAAGGGAGGAGCAAGTATAAAAAGACGAATAAGCGCTGATTTAAAGCAAATTATTAACTTCCTTACACGTTCTTCTTTTTAAAATATCGTCGCAAAAAAATTAAACAATAGGCTACTGACAGTCGCAAGTTTTAATATAAATCATTAGTAGCCTCGTTCCGATCAGAGATTTAAGATCATGAAAAGAAATTGTTGCATCCATCAGAAAAGATCATCAGACTTTTCCACTATGCTTAATTAATTCGGGACATTTGTTTTACCAATGTTGACAATACTGCCATTGTCAACACTAAACTGTTAGCCACACAGTTTTCACTATGTTTTCCGGATTAATGCAATTACGTGGAGTAAAGTTACCAATCAACACCTGACGATTAGTTTGTTAAAAGCGCCTATAAATAGATATCGGTTCGAATCACAAAAATTTTATTAACGAAAGGATATTTGGTGCAAAACAATCCGAAGAAATTCAGTATTTCAAAAATCTTTGCAGTTGAATCTGTAGCCATCCAATCTGTAGCAGGTAGGCGAAAGATTTGGAGTGAGTACGTGTAAGCCTAAATTCTATTGTAGACAATATGTAAGCAAATAAAAATTATTATTGAAACCTTTATAGTTACAAATGTCATCAACAGATTATAAGTAATAAAAAAATCTTCAGGTGGCTGGTTAAGTTTGAACATCGTTAAATCTTTTTCATACCCTTAGAAGTGGTTAGAGTTGCAAACAAATCCTTAAGTCATTGACCAACAATACTACTGTTACCTTCTCCTCTTTCTTTCCTTTCGTTTTGCCAAAAATAGTCTATCATAGCATCACCATTGGTATTGCTACAAGAAGTAATAATGGGCAGAAAGAATGAAGATTGCAAACTGGAGGGTAGGCCAAAAATTGATGAAACAGCAAAAGAAGAAGATGCTAAGTAATCTTCTTCAAATATAAGTCAGTATCATTCTGCAATTTGTGTTGTTTTGAGGATTCAAAGCAATCACGCTGATGAATACTGATGTTATCTACTTGAATCTACAGAATCTGTATGTGTTAATATATTGGATGTCAAGCCGTTAGGATAAGAAATTAGTAACATGAGAGAACACGCAGATATTTGAAGGAAGAGATATACACATGATACACATGAGTACGAAAACCAAGAGCACAGTGTACATGCTTAGGCCCGTTATAACGTACGTTACAGAAGCAAAAGCGGAAAACAACCAAACCAAACAAATTCTAAGAACAGTGGATATGAGAATACGTAGATCAACAACAAACTTCACATATGATTGAGAAGAAAATTGTCATATACAAGATATTTTAAGATGGGGAGACCATGTGAGAATAATGCCTGGCGATTTCCTATTGATAATAATAAAAAAACAGGAAAATCCATCACGAGACCATAAGAAAAAGCGATAAAACGATGGTATGAGAATTGGTCGGAATTACATTCTTGAATTTAAAGATGCAAAAAGAATACATATAATAATATGTGTAGGATTTCGATCACGTATTCTGTGGTTATTATGCATTTATATTTTGACTCAATGTTAGAAGGGGTGACAGCATCAGTCTGGTTTATACTACTTAAGGGTAACAATAACTGATACGTAAAAATTTGGTAGGAATATTCGTTACAGTGACCTATTATGATATTACTAATTTTCAAACAAATTATCTTCTTCACACTTCTTAATTTTCATTCTATATAAATTTTGCTTTAAGAACATTCTCTATTTCGTCAAAAATCTAACAAAGTGGGTGTTTTTGGTCAAACTAATCTACGAAAGTATTTTTATTGGTTATATTCATGACTATGCCAAACTGACAGATTACTAAGGTTCGACAAACGCACGTTTTGTTCACTGAAAGAGCAGTCTATATACAGCGAACAAGACACGGGTTTGTCAAAAGAAGGCGATAGACCTATACAAGTTAAATATATGATGTAGTAGACGGAAAAGACGCGCGTTTGTTGAACCTTACAGATTATACATAAATCGCTTAGATTTCAGTAGTTTAAGACAGCTACCTGAACAGCCAATCAATGAATAAGGTTTGCGCGCGAGATATTTAAACTACTTCTCATTTTGAAACAAGGTATAGGAATGTTGCTTTTCATTTTTTGGTACATAATGTCTAAAAATTGTTTATTTGGTTACATACTTTGCCTATTCTTAGCACGTAACCTCTTGACTTCTTCGTGTTCTTTATCTTCTTTAACTTTACACTTCTATTTGATTGCTCTGTCGTTTTGTTTTATTTTCTACTATTATTATGTTTACATCAAATTCAATCGAAATAAAACTAGAGAAACTAACAGGATGGAGACGATCAATTTGAAAAGTTTCTTGGGCTTTCTTTTCGAGAAAGGAGGGCGCAGGGGATAGGGCAGAATATTTTGAACAATAGACGAGTTATTGAAGTTTTCCACAAAATATTCTGCAATATGCTCGTTCGATAACAACCTTTTTACAAGTTCTCATGGTTCGTGCGCCTTTGAGTTCCTTTATGCAAATTGCTTTTGATTTATCGCTTCGATGGACGTAGAAATTGAATAAGGTTACGTTGGGTTCATTAAAAAATAACGATCCCACGTTTATTAGTTTTTCGTCTATTTCTCAGGTTATTGTATTTGTTTCCCGTTTTCAACTTTTCCTTTGTCATCCTTCCTCTTTATCAATCTACGTCAAATCGAAACAAGAAACGGAACGACATCGTCCGTCATTCAATTAAGGTTTCTCGCGAACTAACGGCGCGTCGACCGGATTTTTGATGCCGATAAGGTCGACCGGCCCATTGTCGCAGGAAGGTCCTGCCCTGTTTGTACTTAATTTAATTTGTGCGTCGTGCGGGACGTGGAAATGAAAGGTAAGAAGGAAATTGGCGGCGGCTGCGGTGGAGGCGACGAACGGACGGTGCGACGACAGAGGTGACAACCGCGCCGACGACGTTTCCCGATTAATAATTCAGAGATTATCCGGATCGGGTAATCCACCTTTGAATTATTGCGAAAGCGAATAAGGGAGTGTTACGGTTGGCTGAGAAAATGTTTTCGACGACAAACAAAGTATTACCCGGGTTAGATAATTTAGCAGTTTGCGTATTCCGTTGCTGGATTTACTTAGGCGCCTAAATACGTAAATGCCCCTGAATTATTTAAAATACTCAGTAAGCCGTCGTTAAGGTGTGTTATTCACGAAAAGTTTGTTAAGGTTCGATTTTGCGCCGCCGCGCCGAGGTAAATTGCTGCAGTATCTAGGGCAGTAGGAATTGAAATTCATGAAATTGCTCGTCTTGATATCACTTGCATGAAACGTGCTGGGAAATGCTTTCCGGTGTCAATCCAGCTATTGTTTAATTTTTGATAAATGTGGGAAACTTAAAATTGAGGATTTACTTATTTAAGACAAGCTTCTCTTTGGTTGGATTATTTGACACCAACGAAAGATTTGTCCCTTTGTATATGTGCTGACTTCAAGGGTTCTATTCAAACTACAATGGAAGGAATTGTCTCCATCATCGATTTTTGCTTGGGTGAGTTTGAGGGACTTGGCACTTTTTGGGCCCGAGAATGGTCCGGCATAAATTGACTCAAAAAATTATTAATAAATAAATAATAAGCCTCAGTCGTAAATATTATTGCAGAATTATCAATTTAATGCTACAAACTCTGAAACACTAACAAACGAGATACTAAATGTGGCATTGAATTCGTATCAGCAATTAATTTTCCTGACTCTTCTTCCATTCTTTCTGTTCGTCACAAAAGTAATTTTCGGGTTCATTCTTCTACTGCCCGTTTCGCTTTACGAATCCAGATTGTTTTTTCTATTCATTGATATAGTCGTGAGCCATGTCCAATTCTTGAAATTCTCTTGCCTTTCTCGTTCATTCTTTCAAATTTCCAGGTTCTTCCTCTCTTATTTTATGACTTTTATAGTTTTTATAATTCCGTCATAATTTTTTAATAGCAAAACATGGAACATGATTCTTCTTTCTCTTTTATTGCAAATCTGAATAGTTGTAGATAGTCCACGTCTTGGCAAACATATGAGGCGTGGGAATCAAATAACAAGACTGGACAGCCTCTACTGTGCAGACTTGTTTTACAAGAGGAAGGGCTCGGAATCTATTTGATCTTGGTTATCTAGATTTTTGAGGGTTTTAAAGTTGCTAGTTTTGTTGACTTGGTTTTGCTTTAACTAATCGGTACTTTTGATATTGATTTGGGTCCATTTCTCATAATGCAATTGGAAAGTTCGTCAATTCCAGCGATGATTTCTTCAGAAGGTGTTTTCAAATTTGGTAAACAATATTTTAAAGATTTATTTGGTAAATTCAATTCCATTTCATTAAAAGTCTCGGATGATCCATTTACAACCAGCATTTTTTTCATCCTTGTATTCTCTTTTTTAATGTTTAATTTAGGGCACAACTGTCTAAACTGTTCAATTAATTTCGAAATCTTACTATTATATTTATGCTCTGAAATCTCAATTACTTTTCTGTGAAAATTACACCATCCTTCGTATTCAGCTAGATCCAAATTTTTGTCAATCAAGATTGTACGCTACTAATTCTAATTTATTTATCTCTTAACCTACTCTGGATTTAATTTTCAAATTTAACCATTTCCTTGTTGCACAATACATGACTTTTTCGATGACTTTACAGTTGGAAGTAACATCTACCTTCATAAATTTAGGATATATGCTGTTTCGTTTGCATTGCCAAAGGAAATTAGTATCAGTGAACAATAACCTACCAGTAACTAAACTATGGAACCTGTTAAACTCCTTTGGCCGGGTGGCCATAATTGCAAAAAGAATAAGGAGACTGTGGTTATAATAATAATTAAAAGAAATAAAATTATCCTTACCACAACTTTTGGAAATATAGTATAAGTCCTCTACTTACGGCCTTAATCCGTTTGTAACGGTCGTTAGCAAGTCGAAAATTCGTAACTCGAAAAGACGATGTTTGGCGCAAAAACTCAAATAGTCCAACGTTATTTTTACAATTATGTAATGTTTAGGCTACTTGAATAATGTTGAATTAAGATTGTTCGTAACTTCGAAAGTTCATAAGTTGAATGTTCGTAAGTAGAGGACTGCCTGTACAGTGCTCATTGCGTGCTGTTTGTCTTGAGCGTTAGCCGGATATCGCCGGTGATAATTCTCCCAGTTTTTCTACTGAGGATGGCAACTTAGTTGCCGAAATATCTATCCAGAATTATTTCCGAAAAGTGTGGTAAGGGTAATTTTATTTCTTTTATAAACGATTCTATTGCTAATAAACATACATACATCAATTTTCACAACTGCATTGTCAATAGAAAGCGTTTTGAATTTAAACCTAAATGTTTATGCATTACACTATCACGGATAACTTTGTTTTCAATAAATTTACAATAAAGTGAGACGTAGCGTCGAATTTTATCTTTACTAAAATATTTATTCGAATTCTATTGACACGAATAACGGGTAAAGTTTATCATAAAATGTTATTCCGAATAAGTTTTAATCGATTTCATCACGTTAATATTTGTTTTGGGGTTGGTTTTCGAACATCGTCTGCACCAACTTCGGAACAAACAGCGCTGCGCTTTAAAGCATGCTTACCGCAACTATTAAACGAGAATTTCTGATTTTATTTCAATATGCTTCGAATGCGATATGGAACAGTTCGTGTCTGTATAAAGTTTAAAACACGTTTTTGCCGTGATTATGTGTTCTGACGGTTCCGAAATTGAGACAACTAATAGCCGGGGCTACAGCTTAAATGGCCCAATTTAATTCTCCGTGCAGTTTGTTAATTATACCGTTTACGATGTTATATACATCGGTGCCAATAACCAGTTTTATAAAAGGTGTTTCAAAGATAAAAGACGCAATAATATCTTTTTGGTCTTTATGCGATGTGGTTCTGAAAATATCACCCAGTGTCTTCTCAATAATATACATAATCCCATTTTTCAAGTCTTTTAGATTGAGGGCATATATCCAGGTGCTGTATTTGCTCCCTTCTGTCAATCTACTCCCCATAAAGAATAGAATCAAAATGATTACATGAAACTGGAGGAGTGAAATGTTGCAATGGAGCGCCTTAGATTTGCGGGTTACAATCGGATAAATTCAATTTATATTGACCAGAGAGAGGTTGTACCAATAGAAACTCAGCTTATGCTCGTCAAATAGAAATGTACTTATTGTCAAGTTTGTTAACATTTAATCAATATTATTGAATTGTTTGTTATTTTATTATGGAGCCGCCTTTTATCCTTTCCGGATTTGGAAATATGATATGCTTCCACTATTTTTAGTAATTTCCATCATGTAATAATAACAAACGTCATTCAAAGTAATGCAAATTAACCTAACGTGAGTGTAGTAACAAACAATCTCAAATTTGATATAAAATTCGTTTCACGTTGATGTGCTTGAGTAAATTTATTCAAATCAATATACAGGCATATGCAGCGCTTACATGTCATATCGGAAGTATTGGTGGAAGAAGCCCGACTTCGCACAAATAGAGTTCAAGGTCGTCATTCTGTTGTAAACTTTTATGTTGACTTAATTTGATTTCTGATTTCTGATATGAAGTTCCTTTCGGGCATTGAAAGCATTAAAAAGAAAGAATAGTTACAACTGCCAGCAAATTCAATTAGTCCAGGTAGTGCAAGATCTTCTATTTTCCTTCGTCGATACGGCAAAACAGTCGCTTATAAACGACATAAATTATAAACTTCGGCGGGATAACATTTTCCGATGAAAGCAAGTTAACAGCATCATCCACAGAATGATCGTTTTAATGTGATTTGTTTAACTGTCTACCCGCAGGATATCTAGGCATCCATAACTATGTAGCAGTAAAAGCATTCTATTTGTCCACTTTTTACTGCATGGTTGGCTTTTAATCCGAACAAAGCGTACGAAATAGGATGCATTTGCAATAGATGAATATTCGAGATGGTTATAGCGATCGCCGTTAAATAAATCCGGATTTGGATTGCATCACGTACCATCCAGTGAATCGAAACAAATTATTGTTATGGTAATTTTGCAGTAGCAGTGAAGGGTGTGTAACGACAGTGATGATTGTTATCGTAGGATGTCATCACGAAGAATGTCGAGGTTTAATTGCGAAGAAAAATCTATGAATTGTTGCGATGAAGCAGTTTTCAAGTACGCTCATGTGGCAGAATAAAATTCGAATTGAAATTCTTATTTCTGTGCTTTTCTGAAATCTTCTGCTCCTAAGCAGCTTCGAAATTGCTAGTCTCCAGCTCTGCATCTATTTTTTCCACTTTGCCTAGATCTCCCTCACCTTCACCACTAACTTCTCGTTTGGTTCTTTTATGTCTGGAATCTGTGTCCATGTCTTGGGTGTTTTCCCCTTTTCGTTTTTCTATTTTTGTTCCTACAAATATTGGTTTTGTTTTACTTACTTACTATACCCTCACGGATAGCGAACTTGAACGTTGAATGAGTTTTATCGCTCTTTTTCCAGAATTTCATCCATTGTTTTTTTCGTTGTTTTTGTCTTCTTTCACACGCCTAACGTATGTATGTACATCTTCTCTTTCCAGGTTTCTCTTGGGCTTGCCTTCCTTTCTCTTGTGCATTTGGGTTCGTCTTGTTATTCTGTTTTCTTTCATTCTTTTGATGTCTCTAATATGGTTATTTACTACCCTAAGTTTTGATAGTACGCCCACACCATTTCACCTGTTGTGTTTCGTTCACTTTTATTACTTATTCTTGTAGTTTCTTAGTTTTGGCATCTTGGTTCACCACAAGGTTACAAATTTGCTCTAAATTGACTTCTAGCCCTCAATGGTACATTGACGTGATTTCACGAAAATTCTTTGAAAATCACCGATGATTGTAATTCCGCCCTTTGCTTCAATTGCAGAGAAGGTGATGCTTTTCCTACTGAAAATGGAAATCTGGTGAAAAACCATTAATATCTCGTTACTGGTGATATTTGAATTCGGGAATACTTGATCCTTAGTACTAAGTTTTTACTTCACTAACGTTATCATGTTAAACGATTTGTCTTTTTTCTTAGCAAGCAAATAGAAAAGAATTAGCTTTTATTTGCCAGAAAGTTGATGGGATTTAAATCCTGCTGTTGCTTAAGCTTAATCAACAAACCTCTCTTTCAGATAAGTTTATCACAAGTTATACATTTCTTTCATCGATTGTTCTTGTTTTATTTTCAGAAAAGCGATTTAACCCAACGCTCCACTGTACGAAGCTTTACTGTGTGATCACTCAAATTTCTCCCAAAATATTGTGATTTTTAATCTACAACAGTTAGAGCGTACTTCATCTTTAACACTTGACGGCTTAAAATTACATTTTGCTTTCTTAGTTTTCCTTCAATTGCAATCTTTTCAGTAATTTTTTCGTGCATTATTAGTAGAGTTGCCCAAAATGGGTTTACTCGTATTTGTGATTCATCCATACGGGCTTCCGGCAGCGGCGTGAAATATATATGCTGTCGGTACATCCCCTTCTGTTCTAGTTGTAGCAGAGTGTTCCTGTTGTGTAATTAGCATTTCGTAAACTCTATTGTTTTTTCCGATTTTACAACACACATCGAGATTGCCTGTCCACACTACTTCCATAACTGGTAACGATTTCTCACTTTATATTTATTACTATTAGGTAATAGTTGTCACTTTCTGTAGTGCCATTAAATTTCCGGTAAAAGTAAATAATCCTACATATTTATGCGACTAGGAGTTATCATAATTTAATATTAGTAATATAAGCCCACAGTTACTCCCTTTTCTAATGTAATGTGTTCCTTCCGTATTAGCACACTCCAATTATTAGGTATTTATAAAATATTCCCAGCGTAAATAATTTCGGTTTTATAAAATAAAATATTTTAATTTTCATTCCTTTCAATATACACCATTAAATTAACACCGATAAATCCATATCTTCTGAATTTTTATTTAACCATAGCTCTTTTATACCGTACATTTGCGGCAAACAAAGGGGGAAAGGGTGGAGAGAAAACGGCCGTTCATAATCCCTTAAGAAAATATTCAATTCCAAATTGAATTTAACTCTAAACAAAATTTGCGCGGTCTCCAATGCGAGCCTGCGGCTGATATCAAAAATGCAAACAAACAATACATTTCATTCTACCGAATAAATCCTTCTTAGTAATGTAAATATGGAGCGCTTAAGGGAATAACATTATCCGTATTAGAACGTAGTGAATTTATGGAAATGATGAATTAACGAGCTCTAGTTTCGTGTTATGTATTCAGGAATTTCGACGTTACAGTACACTTTATGTATGTATATTATTATAAAGTTGAAGGGAGATATTCGGCTCTATTTTCTTTCAAACATTTTGGGCGGTTTTGTGTAGGTACGAAAGCCGCGAGAAATTCACGTATTCCACTATTCACTAACAGTCTCCCCTTTGCGTTCATGTGCTATGTAAATCGAGTATACCTGGTATTTACCGCTCATTTCATCAATTCTGGTCCCGAATTATTTGCTGAAAGCAACCGACCAATTTAAATATTACCACAAATTTGAATTTCCAGTGAGCAAGTATGATAGAACAATTTCATACGCCGATTTTAAATTGATATCGTAATATTTTGTACATAGTTCGATTTTTTCCAGCAAATAACTTGTTCGAATTTATGGGTTCAATTCTATTATTTTTTTCACTTGGGTTACTATAAATCTCAATACATTTCCAATGAAGAAAGAAGAAGTTTCCAAAGATCTAGGAGTGGCTCATTAATCTATCGTATTCCTACACTAACACAAATTCCACGAATAGTTTTTGTAACAGCATTGTTAAGGTTGCCACAAAGATATTTTTATATAAAAATTTATTTTATTTTTATGTTTAGCATAAGTGTGCAGACGCACATAAATAATATTGAAAGTATTAGATGTATAAATTATTACAGAAACAATTCCTTCTTTATACTTGACGTATATATTTAATTATTTAATATTCTAGTTTATTTCATTCCTTATACATCCGGATTTTATCTAAAATAAGAAATACAGAAACGGGCTTTATTTTATGAAAGATCCAAGAACACAGGACGCGAATCCTTGTGCACAATTTGTTTGAAAACCATTTCTTCACGAAAGTTTGGTTTATATATAATTCGAATAGTTGACAATTGTATCTACATAATTTGAATTCTGCACATACCTACAGATACACAATAGTTGAATGCCAAACTCGTCTACGATTTAGTATTCTAACAGCAATCGAAGTTATCAAAGTGTAAATTAATTTTAAGCTGTGAAAACACGAGGATTCCCGGATTATACATATTTGCCCGAATGGATCCGTGCAAAATGATAAATTATTTGTGGTAGCATCTGCATGCGAAATTATTTCAATATTTTGTTTGGATTATTGCTGTTTATCTATTACAAATATTATAAAATTAAAGTCAAAAAGTATCGAAATGGAATTATTATTAATAACAGATGTATATACATAGTAATAAAAATATATTTTTAAAACAATAGCAATCAATTAATTTACAATTTATCCCAACAGGAAACTGTATTAATCGCTATATATAAAATATGGATCCTTTTTTCTTTTTTAGAATCCTTATGTCCGCTCGATTATTGTTTCCCCGTTTAGTGTTCATATTTCCATTATTCTATCCTTTCAAGTTTTAATTGGTCTTTTCTTTCTCAAAACAGTGATTAAGATGCTCTGGGGTTTCTGGGCCCAGTGGGTAACTGGCCCAGGGGTTATTCAAATCCATATTTGTGGGAATATCACAAATATCACATCGTTAAACTCCTTACCACACAATTGTTTATAATAAAATCGGTGACACGTGTTTCACTAGCTCGAGGCAAACATCTTCAACAACCGTGAAGAGTTTACCGATGTGATATTTGTGTCAGTAAATTACACCACAGTCCTTGCAATCACCTTTATGGGAATTATGGTATTTGGTTGGCACACCTTCATCTTCTTTGCATCTTTCTAGAACAACAGGCATTACTTCATTTGGAGCTATTTTGTAGTTGTGCGATGTTCAATAATTTTTAAGATAAAATTTTTCAAACAACGTGGTGGTTTTGAATGTTTAACGGGCTTCCACCATTTCCTGGTAAAGTACCTATTTCTTTTACTTTTTGGGCATTAACATAATGAATGATTTTATCTATAAATATGCAAACTACCACTCCTACGCTTATTGTTGTTTGTCTGATAGGGGTACTCCGAAAATTTTTCAAAAAAGGGGTAACTGGGTCCAGACGGACTCAATTACCCTCAGACGGGTCCATTTAGCCCAATAATATCTAACAAGTAAAAATAAACTACCATGTAGCCTAATATGTTTTTCTTTTAGCTTTGGTAAAACCTAGTTACATCAAGTCTTGTTATGTATACATCCGTACAAGATATTTCTTCTACTGATGAAAATGATCGTGATGGTTATTCCATGCAAGAAAGTGAAGACCACCACCTCGAAAGCTTCTCAGTGTATGAGGATGAAGATAGAATTACACTTGCACCTAGTGAGTTTTGCATCGCTAAAATTTTTGGCAAAACGGAGAATAGCGTCGGATTATACGTAGCAAAAGTTTTACAAAAGGAGGATGAAGGCTATCTGGTTCTTTTTAACAAAAGACATTCTCAGACAATGAAATTCAAAGAATCCGATGAACAATGCTACATTAGAGAGTTTGAAATCGTACAGAAACTTCCACAACCGGTAACAAATAGTTCCGTTTAATTTAATAATATGATTGGTTTTGCACCAAACCTGAGTGATCTAACTTTTCCTTAATGTATAAGGGCTCAAATAGTAATTGTCCAAACTCCAATTTTTTAAATCAATTTATATATTTAATTTGTAATTAAATCCTTTATTTTTCGTTTTTTTGTCAGTTTTTGAAACTTTATGGCGAGAAATGATTTGTAATTTCTTCGCATTTTTCGTAATTTCTTGGTAAGACACCGGTTTCTTTAAATAAATGTATACAAACATATTACTTTCTCCTATTATTTGAACTTTTTCTTTGCCCTTTTGTTTCAAACGCCCTTATTAGGGTCCCGATACAATGTCCGAAATGTGTAATTAAATCAAACAATTGATCATACTAATACTTTTTCTAAATCAATTGAATGTACAACAATTGGTCTACTTAGCCCAGACATTTTCTACAGTGCTATTAATAGTATAGCCCCAAATTCGCGGGGTAACTGGGCCCATAGGACAAAAAATGTATTTCACTATGAAAATATATAATGTTAAAAACATTCCTTAAATGGTATGTAATATTTTGGTCTGTTTGTTGCTAAATAATCATGAAATATTTTGCAATAAAAAATTTGCTTGTTACTTGTCCTAAATTACAGTTTTACTTACTACTTTTACTACTTTATTTATTTCTGTAGACGTTACAAAGCGGACAACGTATAGAAACATGTCAAAGAACAGAAAAAAGAAAACATAAATGATTAATTACTAGTAATACAGAGAAATTAACATAGACTATATATTAACTGAAATATTCCAAAAATTCCTCCAAGGAATAAAATCCATTCACCGTCAATATATTGCACAATTGAAAGTTAAATTGAGAGGCTGTAAAATTGCTAAAATTAGGAGGTAGTTTATTATAAATTTTGATAGCTACCACCTCTGGTGAAAGCTGATGAAGCGTTAATCGTGATTTAGGTATTGCTAAATCATCTATGAGTTTAGTATTGTGATCATGTAAGTCCCGATTTTGTGTGTAATTGCGTTTATTATTATGTATGTACTTTGCTAATTCATAAATGAAAATATATGGCAAAGTCAAAATATTTAATTTAGCAAATTAGGTCTTAGGTCGATAGGTCGATAGGTCGATAGGATTTAGACCAGCTGTTACACGAACAATCTTTTTTGACATATGAATACATCGCTTGCTAGTACGGAATTAGCCCTATATTTTATTCCTAAGCAGAGCTTTCTCGCTACATATGCGTGATACAAACGTATCAAATGCTGCCGAGTTAAAACGGATTTCAAACTTCGAAACAAATAACATAGGGAATTTAGGTTGGTCAAAAGGCCCTCGCAATGATACTTCCAATTTAAATGCTCATAACATGCTTAACGTCCTGGCTACTCAGAACCAGATTACCCTGGTCTGGGTGCCAGGACATGAAGGGCACCGGGGAAATGAGATGGCAGACATCTGCGCAAAAAAGGGGCTGAGAGAAACTTTATTGGACCTACCCCACCTTTTGGGTTTAATAAAGGTCTCCTTAAGGGGAGACAAAGAAATGGACAGCATCCATCACAATAAAACACTGGAATGATACCAGCGGGCTGGAACATTCCAAAAAGTTTCTGAGCTTCGACGCTAGGAGGGCGGACCTCGCCCTAAAACTGGACAGGAGAAGCTTAAACAGGGGCACTCACAGGCCACTATACCTGAACAAGCACCTACACAAAATGGGCTTATCCAACACGGATACTTGCAGATTCTGCGGTGAAGAAGAGGAGCCAATGGAACACTTAATCACTAATTGTGGGGCACTAGGCCACAGGAGATACAGATTACTATATGCATATACGCTGAGTGAAGAGGACCTATTTACACTCCCATTGAAGGAGCTGATCCTGTTCCTTAACGTATTACATAAATAAAAGAAAATTAAAAATAAGGGGAAGCACAATAGATCAATGTGGTCGCAGTGCAAAGGGCCACTTTGGGCCAGACCCCATCTCATTACAATACAATACAATAAATGCTCATCAAACCCGAGACCCAAAAATCTGAATTTGTCTGTTCTTACCAAAGTAATATTATTAACTTTTAGTTCTAAATAAAAATCCTGGTCAGGTTGCAGCTGATATGGATGAAATGTAATGTAAGTGCTTTTGGAGTTGTTGAAGAACAATCTCTTGCTTACAAACCAATTATGGATCTTATTTAATATATTATTACATTATTCTCTGAGGGTTTGATTGCCAGAACCAGAAACAACCAAAGCAATATCGTCAGCATAAAGCGTGATGCAATTTTTACCAACGTATTTCGGAAGGTCGTTTATGAAAAGTAGGAAGAGTATTGGACCCAATATTGAACCTTGTGGTGTGAAGGTATCTGGAGGTCATGTTATGAAATTATGACCCAGTTACACCGGAGCACGTTACTTGTGGTTCGTATCAACATTCAAAAATAATCGTTCTTATATTTAGCACATTAAGTTGGATGTAGGATATCCTTAAATTTAGATCTGTATAACTAAGCTGGTAATTTCCGATTTTTTTAGTAGCCTTGGTATGGTATAAGTAACCATAATTGTCTTCCATAACTTTCCTCTATAAATCTGATTGGAATTTAAAAAGAAACTACAGTTCTCTGTCTTTATTTATTTTGCCCCCAATTCCGAAAGAAAGTAATTTAAAAAGAGTAATAGTCACTTAAATTTCGACAGAGAATCCAATTCAACTTAGTTATTCTAAACGTACACGGTGATTGACGCGATGCCTCGCTCCGAAATTCAATTCTGAGCGCCAGCAAAACGTTTTAAGTCGAACAACTTCATTAATTTCCGTCGAAAAAGCCCATCTAGCAGCGACGTGTTCAATACGTAACAGCATTAAGAAGCGACGCTCGGTTCCGTTCCTGGATCCTCTAAAACAAGTACTTGCCTATACTCCACCTATTCGCGCACATATATTGGAGCCTACCGTCCAATCGACGCACCAAACTGGCGATTCGTCGCCAGGTAAATGCTTCCCCTTAATACATTTTACCCGTTTCGCGTTTAAGGTTATGTCGTTCAAAACGGTTTTATCTCTTGGCGGGCTGTTCTTCGACAATCCAGCCGATCGTAAAACTCGAGTTATTACCGCCTCCCCGGAGCTTAAGCGAAACCGTACCCGTTCTTGTACATACCTACACAGCTACTCCGCGAAGCCCGAGAGCGATTCCTGGCCGTATGCCGGAGGATCCCCTTTTTCTTCGATATTTTCCTGCCTCGGTACCGACTCCTCGTTAGAATTCCTCTCGTCTGAAATAACATTGATATTAAAAACGAGACCGAAAAGTTATGACGAGTTTATTGTTTTGAAAACGGCAGAAGTTCAAGAAGGCGTATCAAGGTAAATTGTTTCGTTGATGGGGATGTCGTTTGCAGTGTTATCGAGTATTTTGGAACGGTTTATACCACCGAAAATATGAAGGGGAACTGAAAACCAAATATACTATAAGAAATCATTTTCGGCTATAAGTTTTCGTATCTATATTTACCAACACATTCACAATAGTAACCTTGAAGAAACTATGAGGGTCTTCCCGAATATAGTACCTGTTTACATACATATAATTAAAAGAAAAATGAAGGAAAATAAATAATGATCTTATTTAAATAAAAGTAATACATTTACCCATTTCTAAATGTAGTCGCCGCCGTTGTTGAGACATTTGTTGTATCTTGAAACCAGTTTGCTTATGCCTTCCGCGTAAATCTCTACTGCCAAAGTACTCAGCCAATGCTGTACACCTGCTTTTAAGTCACCATTTTGGAAACGCCCTCCTGACAAGAAATCCTTGAGTTTATTGAATAAATGACTTGGAGCCAAGTCGGTGCTACACGTAGGGTGGTCAGAAACCTTCCACTTGAACTTCCGAAGAAGGTCAGTGGTCTTTCGAGCTGTGTGGGGACGATCATTGTCATGCAGAAGAACAATGGCACTTGTCAGCATTCCCTGCCTCTTGTTTTGGGTGGCCCTAGACAGCTTCTGAAGTGTTTTACAATATGTGTCCGCATTGATGGTCGTCCCTTGAGGTATGAAATCAACCAACAACAGACGGTTTCGGTTCCAAAATACTGAGGTCATAACCTTTTTCGTGGAGAACGATTGCTTAAACTTGCGCGGCCTCTGGAGATCGTGGACAGTGCCACTCCAAATTGTTACTAGGTATAAAGCCTGGGTGTGCCATTTCACACCTGAGACAAAGCACAAGTCTATGTCTCAGGTGTGAAATGGCACACCCAGGCTTTATACCTAGTAACAATTTGGTCAAGGCATGCATCACGCTGTTGCTCGTAACTAGTCAAAAACGTCAAAGCCGCACTCTTGCGGTTGGTCTTGTGCTCGTTTGTAAGCATTTTGAGCACCCATCTTGCCCACATTTTTTGTAATTCTGATGGTTATCCATGTTTTCATAGAGCAATGTTTGTGAAATTTCAGGAAATTGCTTATTCATTTTTATCATCAACACATCTCTTTAGATCGTCGGTAATCAAATACCGGCTACCTGATCGCTCTTCACCTGCCCACTATCACTTCTCTCTTTGAAATTTCGAACTCAGCGCCTTACAGATCACTCATCCATTGTTCCCGTATCATTCACTTCAGTAATCCTGCGATGAATTTCGCTGGGACGGACGCCTTTTGCATTAAAAAAAAACGGAGCACGGATCGCACTTTACATTTCGTGGGATTTTCTACCTTATGTGCCATTGTACACAATCATAAAACTCACACCACGCACCGGAAGAACTTTTTTCCGTAAAACTACGATATTGACATCTGCGCCATTTGGTTTTTAATTGGATCAATAGCGCTACCTGTATGACTAAATTGATACTATTTTCTGGAATACCCTCGTATTGGAATTAGGTCGTGAAATTTTGAGTAGCTGCTGAATAGGAATATCACTTTAACTTCCACGAAGGAACCTATAATCTATTATTAACACGAAAAAAGTAAATTCTTCTATTCACTAGATGATCTCTTTTTCAATTTCTACTCAAAACAATTTTAAATAAAAAATAGATGGGTATTAAATGAATAGGAACTTATTACAGCTCTAATGTTTAGATGTCAGAATGAAGACGCAATAATTTAATGTAGAATCAATGTTTAAGATGAAGCTTGGTGTATCGGGGGTAAACGGATTTCCTGCCGTAGCCCCCATTTGGAAATCACTGATATTCTTTTTACTACTTAGAGCATATAATTTTTCAGATGACATATCTTCTATTCCTAGAGTAACGTTTATCACGTATCAAAAAAGTTTCTAATGTCGTTGTGCAGATAGTCATCATGATATTTATGTACATCCAACGGTGTGGGTTCTGGCCTAAAAGAACTCAGCTTACCCTTTATTTTGCTGTGGACTAGTAAGTTGTATTTTTCTAAAGAACATCGCCAAACTTTCAACTAGACTTTACATTTTGTTCAAATCATTTATCTACCCCTTGGTGCGGCAGTATCAGGTAAATTTATTCAGTTATATTTGCGATGGATCCAAAGGTTTATAGGTTGTAAATTATATAATGCCTTACCATTTTCTCTGAAAAACACTGAACATCGAAGGTTATTTAAAAAGGAATTAAAAAATTATTTATCACATATTATTTCTTACAGTATTAATGATTATTTAAGTACATATATGTCAGTAACAAATGTATATTCTTAATTTATATATTGTCAACTCGCTTTCTTTCTGTTTTCCGAAGTATTTCACGTATATCTCGTATATTGCCTTTTCAAATAAATTTTATTATTATTATTATTATTGTTATTATTATTATTATTATTAAAGGAATTACATCCTCTTCCCGAGAGCTATAAATGACTATCCAATTTTTTTGGAACAGACTGCGGCGGGATAAAGTTGATGGTTTCAGAATAGGGCATAAATGAAAATTTGATAGACGATCTTGTGATGATGCCTAAAGACGTCCCTGGACATCTACATAATTATTTGAGCTTAGATAAAGGATACCGAAGTACCTTCAGAGCCTAATCCCAAAGTTACTAAAATATGTTCTGGAAAAGGAGGCCAGAAACTTTGTATGGTTGAAATATAAATCCGGTTTCCCTAAACCTGTTGGGGGTGATCGATGTCAAAAAATAAAACAAAATTTTGCTGGAAAATCACTTCTGGAATTTTTTGAAATTCTCTTTACTTTGGAATTCATAACATATACTGTGGAAGAAAGTGCAAATATATGTCAGCCAGTACAACAAATATTCGTTTCAGTTTTATACAGAGTGTCTACGAAAATAATTGGATGTCTTATTACTGACTGATTGAGTACCATAGCCTGCTATAGGAGCAAATGTTGCACACGTGAGAAAAATAAGACTAGAAATCGGTATTTAGAGATAAAAAGGTTAGATAAAAATATACGAAGTTTTGGAATTGCTCCTTTGATCGAGAAAATGAATAAAACATTTCTTCAGTTTGAACTTTATTCCAAGCATATTGATGAACAGATAATGCGATACTATGAACACCACTAAATGAAGCAGTTAATTCACAACAAATCAATCAGATTTGGTTTCAAGCAATGGGGAATGTGCTGTAGTGAAAGTGGATACTACTTCCACGCTGACGTATGTAAAAGTAAATTATCAAATGAATTTCCTGTAGAAGGTCTTGGAGCTTCGATAATATTGAAAAATGTGTCTCCATCTGATTATATCTTCTACTTCGACAATTTTTTTAAGAGCGATTCTCTAATGAAATATCTTGCGGAAAATAATGCCAACAACTGCTGTTCGATGTAACTGGACGAATAAATGTCGTTCTAAAAATAATGGTACTAAGGGAAAATAGAATAGAGGGACATTTGACTACAGGTTTAATAAAGCAAATGATATCTTTACTGCAGTGTTGAAGGACAATTATGCTGTAAAGTTGTTGTCAAATTATCAAGAACTGCATCCAATGCAAAGGACATAAATTTACCACAACAAATATATGTGGCGGTGTTGACAAAATGGGTTGGATCGTAAATGTGTTACAAAATAAAGATTAAGACAAAAACTGATATTTCGTCATTTTTACCAACATCATTGACATGTCGTAAATGCACATAAGCTTTAGTGTCGAATGAAAACGTCCCATTTCTACAATTTAAAAGGACACTTGTTTTGGTAAAATTTTGGTGAAAGCAATTTTGATAAGGCATAGGATACATCAGAAGGCCACATCATAAATTTGTGAGAAGAAGCGTTGTTAGAGAAAATTTAGCCTCCCTAAAGCGTGACCCGAATATCTTCTGCAAATTATCATCAATTATAAGAATTCAAATTATCAGGCAACTACAAGCGGGTGCATCACTAAAATCCTCCTATTAAACAAAAAAGAGAGTCGGTGGATCTACAAGTCTTTCTCGTTGCCCGGAAGAATGACAAAACTTTTACTTTCTATTATGCAATATGCATATTCCTTTTTCTTGTTGTATTGTACTTACTATGTTTCCTTCTCCTGTCAGAATCTCAAGATCTACGTTTCTTATTCTATTTAAAGACAGAAATGTTGTAACTAACTTTTTATTTGTTTTGGGAATGTTTGTACTCTTTTCATATAAATTCTGTTTATTTGCCAAGTTTGTGCTTTGGCATTTTAAGGAAATATTGCCCATTCTTATTTTGTTTGCTAAAGCGTTTGATTTCCATACTTTATTTAATAATTCTTCTCACTTTGGAGCTCCTATTTTAGAGTCGTGGGGACTTGGATATTCTAGATATACTGAATAATTTCAGCGGTTAGATATTGCTTCAAATTCAAATTATCTGTAGCAATTACAGCTGTCTAGTATGTACAAACCGCACTATAACAACGCGATCACAACGTTATACAAGGTAACAATGCGTCCGTACTTTCGAAATCTTCCATTACCCAATTATAACAATGTTTGCGTTGTACCAATTAAGCCCCTATTTATTTAAGTTACCTGAAACAATACCACGGTAGTGGAGAGGGATTATTAGTTAATTAAAGTTATCGACTATATGTAGTTGCTTCTAGATAACACGTTGTATGTATACAGCCAACAATAGATAGGTACCTATGTACATAGGTACCTATCTATGTATATATGTAAGCATACCACCCTAAACAAAATTAGGACTGCTAATGCTCTGGGTGGAATTGCTTTGCTTGAAATAATCTGTTTATCTTACTTCATTCGACAATTAGTGGACAAGCACATATACTATGTATATGTATATGTATATGTGTATTACTTTGTATCGACCAGGTTGTGATATACACATTGCATGTACGTAGTGTTGATATCTGTAGCAGTTCAAACGAGTTCGTACTTCTATGAGCTTATGGAGATATTCAATGGTATTTTACACTTTGTAATGTGATTGTCATATAATCCGATTTACAGGATACAATTCGATTGTAGAATAAACAGAATTAGGGTAGAGGGTTGCCAACGATTTAATCTTAAACTAAGTTAAGGAAGTACCTTGCCATTACAATAAAATGTTTCAAAACTTTGTGATAATACTTAAGATACTGAATTAGAATTTTCGCTTTAGATGCTGGTCCTATATTACGTTTTTATTTCGGAATGTGTAATATGTAGGTGAAGAAAATTGTTAAAATTAAACGATATTACAATACCAAATCATCATCAAATAAAGTTCTATTGCAAAAAGTCCTTTTTATACAAAAAATTCCAAGTGATATTTAAATGAAAGAAACGAGAGAAATCCAAAACTTGTCCACAGCAAACGAATCGTGGACCAACCTAGAAAATAAAACGAGTAGAAGATCTAAAATCCCTGAAAAGTAAAAAAGGCAAGGAAAGCCGAAGAAAGAATTTGCGAAAATTAATTAGCAAAATATCAAAGTAGACGTAGTAATCTGAAATTTCATATCTTTATTTAGTTTTCCTATAGAAACAACTTTTCTTAGTAGTATTTTGTGGTATCTACTACAGAAAATACGCTCTACTGCAGCTTATAACTGTGAAAAACTTTTTGTTTGTCATATAAAATTTAAATTAGTTTCTATCCTCGCAAGATGAGATTTTAACTCAAATATTCAAGAAATGTTTAACCTATTCATGCGCCCAGGGACACACTGTATATACAGATTGCTGAAATGTATTGGAACGTGGTTATATCTGATAAAGTTTTAGTTGCAGAGCGTTCGAATTCGAAATATTTACTTATTTAATTTAACTTGTTTTACCTAGCATTCGAACATATCAATACTGAACAAACTAGGAAAAATCGAAAGTAAAATAGGCACACCAAGAACTGAAAAGAAACTCTAAGAAAACATAAGTAAATACAATATAATACGATAAAAAATAATTAGAAATTTTTATGAGGTCATTGCTCCAAAACCGTCCTGCGTTAGGAGGTACCACCTTATTGTCCTGTTCGGAATTACTTTTTGCGTCTCCAAAGTAAGCAATTACGTTTTAGTGTTAATAAATTTTGTTCACGTCCAATATATTTTAACGGCTACTTTAACTAACAATTAAATGAAACTAATGAGTTTGATTTCACAGAAAAACGTGGGCAAATGTAATTCTGAAGAAACTATATTTAATTTTCGTAATGTAATATAATTAAGGCTAGCAACACTAGATAAGAGGATGCAGATATTACAGAAAGGAGTTTTAAAATTTTGACAATTTTTGCAACCTCATTAGGTATACCACCTATAGCATCGCTCAGGAAGTGGAATATTGTGCGCTTGAGTTATTTAACTATATGGTAATAATTTTAGCAGTGTACAGACCCCCTTCTTCCAATTTTGGCTTATTTATTAATGTAATGACCACTATTCTAGAAAAACTGAGTGTCGAAGATAAGATTATTATTATTGGCGGAGATTTTAATATGCACTTTGACACTAGCAACACCTACAATTCTGAATTTTGTGACTTACTTGCTTCTCACAATTTTCATGTAACAATCAAACTCCCAACTAGAATATGCGAGTCGAAAAAATCCTGTATAGATAACTTTATTGTTAATATACCTCACGACACATATGAATCTGTATGCATCGATTTAGATTTATCGGATCATTTGACTCAGATTATTAATTTTCAATTAAAGCAATTTTCTCATACTCGAAAAAGCTATACAACGAAACGTAACATAAATTCTGAAAATCTTAATCAGCTCACGCAGCATTTACGTAAGGAGGACTGGCATTTAGTATATGACACAATATCAGTTGAAGATTCCTTTGACAATTTCTACGAAACATTTATGTATTATGTCAACTTATATTTTCCATATAAAAAGCATTACATCAATACAAATAACTGCAAATGGATTTCACCTGCAATTTTCGAACTAAGAGAAAAATTATTATTCTTAAAAGATATGTCTACAAGATACCCCCATTTCAGAAACGAATACATTGCCTTCCAAGATTATTATGAACATTTTCTTAGGGACATTAGATTTTTACATAATCAAGCATTTATAGCAGACTCCAGCAACCAAATGAACGCAATGTGGCAACTGATACATAAATCTACAGGTAGCACTAAGCGTAAGAACAAAATATTACCCGCCAATATTTCCAGCAATTTGGAGTTATGTACTGCCTTTAACCAATATTTCTCCACAGTACCTTCTAATATCGTAGCTGATGAGTTCCTTAATGATAGTTCGTTATCTATTAGCGATAATTATTGCCGTACCCATAACAAATCATTTTTTGTTTCACCAGTGGATAACGTAGAAATTCTTGAATGTATCAAAGGCATGGCATCCTCTACAACGCCCGATGAAAATAACTTGTTTTCTTGTATAGTAAAATATTGCGTTGAGCATATTGTAAAACCTCTATGCTATGTTATTAATTTATCTTTTCAGTATGGAATAATTCCATGTAAACTAAAGATGTCTACGATTCATCCAGTGTATAAGAATGGGGACGCAAATCTGCTTAACAATTACAGGCCTCTTAGTATTCTACCCACGTTCTCTAAAATATTTGAACGAATGATGAATAAAAGGTTAATGCCCTTTTTAATTACTGAAAAGATTTTGGTAGATATTAGCATGGTTTTGTCTCGGGCAAAAATACTGATACTGCAATCTTCGATTTTTTATCGCATGTTTATGGGGCCTTAGACTGTCGCAAATTTGTTCTTGGCTTATTTGTTAATCTGAGTAAGGCTTTTAATTGTGTGAATCATACCTACCTTTTGTATAAGTTGGAGAAAATGGGTGTTCGTGGGGTAACTCTACAGTGGTTTGAAACTTATCTACATAATTGACTGCAAAGAGTTCGCTGTGAAAGCGATTATTCTAATTTGACTCACATAAACATTGGGATTCCTCAAGGTTCAGTCCTTGGACCAACACTATTTCTAGGTTTTATTAACGATTTACCGGGGGCTATTGCACATACCAACTGCCATCTTGTAAATTATGCAGATGACATTAACTTGGTTGTGGAGCATGATTCCTTAAATAATCTTTATCTGACTACTCAATTGATTTATGAAAAATTAACTACCTGGTTTTCGAATAATGGGCTTGCTATCAATGAGAGTAAAACAAGCTGTGTCTTATTTTCGAACCCGACAACTACTTTCTCAAATCTGTCCATGACTTCCAGTATGTTACCGCAGACTGACGAGGCCACTGTGCTGGGATTGTTAGTCGACCAAAACCTTAAATGGGAAAGTCATGTCAGTTGTTTATGCAAAAAGTTAGGTAAAATTTGTTTTGCAATAAGAACTTTGAAAAATCATGTAATCTTGACACCCTAAAAACATTTTATGATTCCAATTTTATGTCTACTCTGCGCTATGCAATAATACATTGGGGTTATTCATCACAGTCACGCCGTGTATTTATAATGCAAAAGCGAGCGTTACGCATAATGTTTAATCTGCGACCAACAGAATCTTGTAAACACGCATTTAAAGAAAATAAGTTTTTAACGTTTTACGACATTCATATCTTAGAGGTCGTATGCTTCGTACATAAGCATTACAGTAGTTTCAATACTAATAATACTTATCACAACTTTAATACTAGGCTGGAAAACTATCTTCTACCATCGAAGCATACAACTTCTATGTATCAGAATAGTCTTCATTACAGAGGCTGCTCTTTGTATAATAAGTTACCAATAACTATTCGATCTATAATGTCATTTTATTCGTTTAAAAGATGTGTAAAAGAGTATTTATTAGAACGTAATTGCTATAGTTTGGACGATTACTTATTGTAGAGCCATTTTTTGTTTCTTTGACGTGTTTCTTCGTGTTCGTTTACATGTATTTATTGTACTGGGCATGTGTTGAAATAAATGTGTTTATTATTATTATTATTATAGATTTTTTAATCATTTTCTTCTTTCTGCAGATAGGCACTGTATAAAAAAACAATTCGTCCAGGAAATTGCAGTTACTTGTGCTATGCCCCATGCTAGAAGTTCCCTGACAGCTTTTTGGATAAATCCTATCTGAAAAGGTGGCAGCAAAATCAATGCGCTTCCTGATTTTTAACTTTAAACTCATTCAATTTTTATTGGTGCAAAATTATTACAAAAAGACATCTTTCATAAGCTTTATCAAAACTACGAGATAACATACAAGAAAGAAAATCCATTTATAATATTTTCAATAAACCATCCTAGAAAAAGTCTAACGAAAACTTTTTGCTACGCCACAACCGACATGAATGCAGATCTGTGTTGATGGCAGAGATTACTACGAGGATCTCTCTTTTATTATTACGGGGCCATAAATTATTTTGCGAACGTGTTTTGTGGTAAGTATGTTTTTATGCACCTCCATATACAAAGAGCGAGAGCGAACGAGGGATCGTTATTGTTGGCTGTTGAAAGGCGTCCGCCCTTTGCAACGTTGAATAAGACAATCCAGTCCTCAGCGGCATCATCTATATAATATATTGTTTACAAATGCGTTCGCCTTCCTTTATATTACGCCATTGACGTTTCCGCGGGGGAATAAAAACAAGTACATACATAAACAGTAAAGGCATTTAATGACCGGTTTTATTCGTGTTAGTATTGAATGGATGGAAAAGGAATTTATTAGAGTGGAATGTTTTCGAATTGTGTATGATAAATTATGATTGTTTTTTACATTAATTTCTTGTTTTGTCAACTATGTATGTCCATATTTCAGAAACATTTCACAACAATTTTAATGGTATTGTCCATTGGAATCCACGGCAAGATCATATGAGTTTCAATGTGTGCAATACTTTACATGGGAAGTCTTTAGAAATAAGATTGTTGTTTATTTTTAATGCCTCTTCTCTGAAGTTTCCAAAAGTTTAAATTCTTTCCTATTATAATTATGGAAATTCCACAAGCCGAGCGTTCTGAAGAATATTTTATCAAACGCAAAATTTGTATATCTTCTAAACTGGAACATTTATTTACTCGACCAAAGTTTGAGGTGAGTTACCTCTACGAAAAAGGTTAAAAAGCTAGTTGGAGCTCTCCGCTTACAAAGGTTATTTGCTCGACTAAAAGTCCCTGGGAAATTTCATTGCTTAATAAAGGTCGCGGAATTCAGTTTCCTGAAGAGTTGAATTTTAGTTAGCTTTGAAATTGAATAATTATTCAAGGAATTACGTAGAAAAGATCGGAACGCACGTGCTGATAAGATATACATTACGCTATGGTTTATAGATATATTTCCTATATTATTCGGCTATTTTGGTATCAATAGGCTTAAAATTTAGTGCGAGCTTCCCTATTTAGGATTTGTATGTAAGAACTATTCTACAATTTCTAGCGGAAGAGGACGAGAATTTCACAAAGGCAAGTCTTTTTGTGCGATGGATTGAACTGTTTAGACAATGAAAGGAATCGATGGAAGACAGGGCCCAGGAAAGTGAAACTTATTGTTTGGTGCCTGGAATCTTCTGTAACTAATTTTAATTGTATTTAGTGTATACTGATTCCAAATAGAAACTGCTTCCTCTTACCAGCTAAATTTTGTGAGACAATAGCGCCATTAACTTATAAAGGTATGCCTACATGCACTTTAACGCTGCAACCTGCGGATTTGCTCCACATAACATTCGATCTTGAGTCAATATTGTCACAGTGTTGAATTACCGGATTCGTTTCATTCCTGCAAATAGTTTGTGAAGATTTTTGAAGGAAAACATATGACGAAAAATGGCTGGATGAAGTACATAAAAACTTTTGCATTTTTGATGGTATCTAAATGAGGTCATTAATACATGAACCAAATTTCGTACATTCAATAACTGACATTGAGTGAGTGGACGTAATTTGTGCCGGTTGTTACACACTGCTGATAACTATGCTGGGCTAGCAAGCAACATGCTCAATATCTTCAGACGTTTTGGATACGCCTAACTTACACAAGCACTTGAACCTCTTTCGTGAAAATTTGGGCCACACCAACGAAGAGCAAGGCGAAAGATTTCACCAGGAAGAACGATACACACATGACACCAAATTACTGCTGGAATTTGGAGAGAGATTGTTCGAATAAAGTTAATTTAAGAAAGTGCCTTTGAAGTATCAGCTAACTTTCCCTCTGTTTTGTTTAATCTTCTGATTCTGTTATTGTAGTGTTTTATTATTACAACAGCACTACCTTCTTGGCACAAGAATAAAAGTATGCTCGAGAAAATACAATGAAGTGTTTTTTCTGAATTATAAATCCAATTAAGAAGCTCAAAAATCCTGGCACCAAAAGATGTGTGTGGGCTGTGAGATTATTCACGATGTGTGATATCAACAAATCTCGCATTAGGTTTTCATTTTCAGATTATAAGTTTCATTCTCACGTGCTTCATCTGAAAGACGCCTAATTAAATAATTGGTTATCGTTCTTGCTGTTTTAATGGCTATGGCGTATGTATAATCGGTAGTACATGTACTTGTATTTATTGATTTATCGCCGGTAAATGCATTATTCATTTTTGAATATCTCGGGCACCCAAACTTCAAGGTTTGAAGAATAAATTCCCTTCTTTGTAAGATAGGAACCAGCCTTGAAACAACAGTGAACTACAGAAACTTTCGTATTAAAAATAATCGTCTTCATTCTTAAAATTGTGGCCATAAAGAAATATTGGTCACTGTTGAAACAGTAATTATCCTTTCCTAATGGTGGGCTGGTGTGCTGAAATCGTGTAATCAAATGAGCCCCACATTTTTAGTTGAAAGGGATTACAGATATCACTCTGCTTTCTTTCAAAAGCTTAGTTATCTATAGAAAATATACAGAAAAAATCTTCCACATAAGGAAAAGCATCTTTGTTCTTAAACATGGTTGCAAATTTTTAATGCTTGAATGAGTTCAAGTGAGTCACAAATGGCGTTTCACTTACTTTACTTTAGGTGTAAGGCGTTTCAACTAAGTTTAAAACTGATTGAAAACGGGGTAGGTCTGAAAGTTCGAGTTGTATGTTGAAAACACGCAGAATGCTAAGAATCTAGCATTACCGTTTCAGTTATAAGATTTTAAATATCTCTTTCTAGAAATCTTGGGTGTTCTAAAATAATCCATATAGAGATAGTGACAGGGGGAGTCGTTTTACTTCTTAAAGTTGATGGCTACAGAGATTGGTTATAGTGCCATTTCTTTCTTTTGTAAAAATAGGATGCAGGATAGGATCAGCAGTTGTTTGAATGCCAAAAACTTTTGCTTTCCTTTTCCAATAATTGCATTTGTTGGGTGATTTTACAAACATTTTTAAAAATTTTAAATGCTATGCATTTGGATTGTTCCAAATTTAATACCTAATTGAAATCTCTTGTATCCCCATCAATGTGAAGATTAGATATTTCAAGAAGCATCTGTTTTTATTATTTACAAATAAGCCTCATTTAGTGGAAGCAATTATACTCAAAAGCTAACTCGTAATTAGCAAGATTAAATTGAGTAATTTATCGAACTCAGATCAGAAAGCATTGCGAAACTAAATTGCTAAGAGCAAGTATTCGATTCTCAACCTTCGCTGAACTGTAAACCACTTAACAAAGGTATTACAGTCAATATTTTACACGAATTAAATCGATCACTCTAATTAGAGCTTGGACTTAAAGTTCCATAAATGTTACGAACAAATATCGCTTCGGGCATTAAAAGGAAATACCAATTAATTACGGATTTACGTTTCGTTTCTATTGCTCCCATTAATAGAATTTTCTTTAAAATCACGAAATAGGATTTATTTTCTTATTTTAAGTACTGTATGTATATATTAGGGTGACTTCAGCCCCACATTGCGGAGCCAATGAAGTATGCGGCGATTCCCCTAAATGATTCCCATAGTCTTTTTCTGTAATCAAAAATTTAATTTATACAACTTGAGACTCTTTTAAAATGGAAACATGAACTTGTATGTACTATTTACTTTCTTTTTTCTATCTCAGGGTTTTAATTCCCATATTGTTTCATACTTTTGAATTTTCAATTCAGAATAAAATCATATTCGGGGAAAAGGAAATCAACCAGGAAACGAAAACCAAGGTACATTAATTCAATTGCAAGTCCAATAATGCTGTATGGAGTAGAAACGTGGACGATACCAATGGAACACAAATCGATGATAAACGCAGAAGAAATGAGATATTTAAGCAGGATAACGGGGGTAACTAAAATCGACAGGTATAGAAATGAAGATATTAGAGCAAAACTTCAACAAGAGCCAGTATTGAGAGAAGAATTGAAAATAAACCGCTAAGCTGGTACGGACACATAGTGAGACTGGACCAAGAATTTCTGTTTAAGAAGATTAACGGGGCAGGATTGGGAAGAAATAGAAGAAAGGAAAGAGCAAGGAATACATGGGTGGAACATATCCGCAGGATAGGGGAGGAAAGAGGCAAAGCAATGAAGAATACGCAGGAACTAACTTTAATTCAATCTTCTGATAAGTGACATAAACTAGGTGCTTCGTGTAAGTTTCCACGACGCATCTCATTTAACTAATGGAAACTAACTTGACCTTGAAGTACGTTATATTTGACTCAGCTATACTTTTCTTATTCTTAAGCAAAGGAAGTTAAAAAAATTAACGATCTTCGGCGTTAATGGATTAAGTCAGTAGTCCTGTTTAGGGTAGAATTTTAAAATAGCTTAGCTCTATAATGCATTATGTACTTGAATTCTATAGTTTCTTAGTCAAAGGATCATTTTAAACCTATGTATTTAAAAAATAATCAAGTATATTTGTCAGCTGTCAAACATAGAAACAGCTAGCTTAAAGCGTTAAGCAAATAATATAAAGAGGAAATCCCCATTAAACATAATGTCGTGCTTAATTAGAAAACTACTTTCACTATTCGCAGACGCGCGTTTCGCGGTCATACCGCTCATCAGTGCGACTGTGTGAAGTAGTTTTCATTTTCTATAGAAGCTCTATATAAGCCCGGGTGTTAGATGTTCGTACATATGAGGGTTCAATTACGAAATTCGAAAAATGCGCAATTAGTACATTATGGCCGAATTTCGTAATTGAACTCTCATATGTACGTCATATAACATCTAACAAACATAATGTCCTTTAATCGAGTCTTTTTGCAATTCAAACTCTCCTCTTACATATGTATGTATGATTACAGTATAGGTATATTAAAGTAAATAATTAACTATTAAACAAATAGCTAAAAAACACCAGCTAATTCGTGATATTCAGGTAGGCATATTAAAAAATGCATTCCTCTTTTGTCGTTAAAGTTAATTACGAAAAAGGAGGAACCACAGTACCCGCGGCAAAATTACTTCTATAATAAATATTAATTATGATTATTGTGGTCGTTATGACGTGACTTTCGTCATATTTTGTGTTTTTCTGTCCGCTGCGCGAAAAGGCCGAAAAAGTTTTTCTCGACCTTTATTATCACCGGAGATTTGTTAGATATGGAGAGTAAAAAATATTTCCGGTGCTAATTCTTACCTGGTAATAATAAAAGGAAAGTAAAACTCGTGATGGTAAAATTCATTACATTGATTATTTGTCTTTATGAAAAATTATGATGATATTATTCCTTATGTCTGACTTAATTAATGGTAATTATAAATAGATAGAAAATGGAAATCTATAAGGCCAGAAAATGGAAAATGTTGGGATGACCTCGTTTTGGTAGCAAATTCAGAACAGAATCCGCGACGTAACATTGATGTTAAAAAGGGTTGGAAACAAATAAAATTAAGATAAACATACTTTGAACAAAAATAGTGAAAATATTTTGTGAAAAATAAATTCTCCAACATTCTGTCAAGTAATTGGCAGCCAAATTTTTGGGCATGGAAATATTATCGGTAAAAGTATATAGTATTAGGTTAACATGAAAGTTGTGAGCGTTTTGTTATATATAATTTTCTAAGCGTTTCATTGAATAAAATTTGGGATAAATACTGTGTTGTTATGGACTGTCTTGTTGCAAATTGTCTGATCTACAATATAACATCATTGATTTTTACCGAATTATATTTTTCTCTCGTTCTTTTTGAGGAAAGACTACGAGATGCCTAAGGAGCAATCTCGCACAATTTTTCATTTTAATTTCAAATCGGGAAAATCTGCTGCTAAGCCAGCTCGAGAAGTTAATTAATTGTATGTGTGGGATCCCAATAGTATTAAAAGCATCGTGCGTCGTGGATTTCACAAATTCTAGTCTGGAGACTTTAGCTTTCAAGATTAGTCCGTAGTGGTCGACTTACAGTAATCCAAGATGACGTAAATCTGTCGTTGAAGCATATCCATCCCAAATCGTTTGAGCTGTTGCAAAAGAACTAAGCGTTAGTCCTTATGGCGTTGAAGAAGGGTTGGCGCAAATCGGAAAGATGGGAAAGCTCGAGAAATGAGTGCCTCACGATTTGAATTTTATAAGTCAAATGACTACAACAGAGACCTACTGTCAAGAAACTGATGAAATGTAGCCGAAATTCAGCGGGCACTGGTCAAAAGAAGAGGCACAAAAGAGTCCAAAAATAGAATTGCAGGTTGCAAGTTCTGCCTCATCCACTATACTTATTTTCAAGTATCTCGATAATTATCTGGAAGGTAGAACCTTCACCAATCAGGACCAGGCGAAAACGACATTTTTTACGCTGATAAAATTAATCGAATTGTCTCGCTTTGGCAAGGGTGAGTAGATTCTAATCGTACTTATTTCAATTAAATTGAGTAAATATTTTATGGATTATTCAAGTTTAAAATTCAACTTCTAAAACGCTCAGAACTTTCGTGCCTATGATGTAATTATCTTATGAAGTGTTGGTTTGTTTAGATAATGCAGGACCAATTTATTTGGTTACTACATAAATTCGGTAAAAATTTCCTCAAGTATCTCCTACTATCTGCTACTAAATTTGTTTTCATTTCATTAATGATTACTAGAGTTTGTTAAAAGATGGATGACGTGTTACCATTAAGTAGTGTAAGTCGAAATGACGCTCCCACTCCTCCGAATTTTATTATTCAATGATAAGTTGTCATTGGTAAGTTATTATTGAATAATAAAATTGGTATGAATGCCGGCGTCAGTCCGATTTACACTACTTAATGATAACACGTCATCCACCTTTTAACAAACTCTAATGATTACTTAGACGACAATGTTTCTTATATTTCCGGGAATAAGTAAATTGTACCTCTCCGACCATACATAAGCTATCAATTACGCTTCCATTTACGATCTGTTCCGTTTTCCAAAAACGACAAACCTGTAGTACATACAGTACACAATCAAAATGGTATCTACAACATTTATGTGCATCCATTACACTAACAATGAACGCGTCCATGCGGCGCAATCTCGACGACAATGTGGTGTAAGTGTTGCTTTGCGTGAGTTGCTGAACAATGGTTAGATGGTCCCGCGTCGTATTGCGCTTTACAAGCTCGTTATACTGACCCATTTCGACATGACCACACTCAATTAGCAATTATTCCGGCATTTCTGGAATTGTTTTCTTGTACGCGATCCGGATGACAATAAAGGGAGTGCGGTTAGCGTGCAATTCAGGTGGGGGCCAGTACGGTTACGGTTACGAGAACGGCCGTTTCAGCGGCTCGTTTCACAATCGCATTGATATCGGACACGTCATCCTCTATTTTTTCGTTAATAACAAAGGGAACGCGTTTTATTTCGCGTAAACCTTCATATAAATGGTGCGGATATATTTGAATGTTATGTAATCTTTATTATTCTGTCCTGATTATAATTATGATGGCATCATCTTTGTACTTCGCACACGCAAGACTGCTTGTTTTCTTGAACAAAAGTATTTAGAGTGGATGTAGAAAACGGAATATCATAAAAGTTGAAAATGTGTAAGAATAATTACGACGAATAATGGTGAGGAAAGGGCGCAGTCTTAACCCTCCGTCCGATAAATGATTCCTGCCAGACCTTTTTCGTTTTCAATCGTTAATTAAGTATATTTCTTGTTTATCTATCGACTTGGGCTTCCAGGTACCTTCCTGGAATTTTATTGGCTATCGATCTAGACATGTAGAAATAAGGATTTAGTCTTCGCGAAGGACGAAAAAAGGACGTTTTGAAATCTCATCTTCGGTCCGACAAACGGTATTTGGCTAGATCCCATACATTTTGTATGAAAATGCTTGGAATATGATACATTTTGATGATTCTACCTGGTCTCTTTGCACTTTTATGTTGTAATTATCCACTCTAGCTTTCAGTTCACGCATATGGGCCTCGTATGTACATATATACATGGTCCGTTATGAAAGTAATGCGCATTTTGGGAAAAATAGATTCATTGATCTTACCGGTACAAATGTTTAAAATTCTTCGAAATAGTCCCCTCCTGCATCGATGCACTTGCGGAGACGTGCTTGGACTAGCTTGCGTCGGCACTGTTCGGTCCAATAAAAAATTCCTCCCTGAAGAAGTGAAGAAGAATGCTTCTCGTCCTATGCTGTCATCTGTGTTTGGTTTTCATGAAAACTTGGTTTCGCTTTGTAGCTACGTGCCGAAAAGGAACAGGGCTGTGAATTTGCTCTCCACTGTGCATTATACGAAATGTTGCTGCAAATTGCTACTCATTTTACAACAAAACGGCCAACCAGACGTTGGACTTTGGCATTTTTCTTCAACATGTTGGATGTTATGGCATTGGCTGCCTATTGCATTTGCAAAGAAGTCGATGGGACCAATAAAAATGTCGCTAGACGCACTTTTCTATATACTTTATCCAGAACATTGGTCCTTCCAAATGTTGAAAATCGCATGAACAATATTCAAGTAATGAAGTATTTTACTGTTCGTTCGGCTATTGAATCGTTCTTCGGTAGATCAATAAACATTCCAAGAAGTATTGTGGTTACTCCTGCCAGCGGCGCCGATACACTCACAGCCAAGAGAGACTGCAAAATTTGTTCACACGGAGAGGAAAAAGTTCGCCGAAAAACTCGTTTTTCTGTTCAATGTGTTCAGCGCCAGTATGTCAACAACATTCTAAAGTTCGATATTCATGTTTTTCATGCATTATTTGTACTTCTGAGAACCCATGAGAGAGTTCGAATCATAATTAATAAAAAAACGTTGTAATCCCTTCTTGTAAACATCAAACAACATTGATTTTAACTCTGAGAAAAGTAAGAAATAAAAAATATATACCTGGTTTGTATTAAAATGAATTTTGCACCACTAGTTCGCACCAAAATGCAAAGAAATGCATGTTAATGTATAGGAGTCTGGTCAGACACCATCCGTCGGACCGAAGGTATTAGAATATCTGTCGGACGGAGGGTTAAAACAGCTTAGATTAACAATTGGTGTATTCTAGTTTATATTGGTTTTCTCATGTAATATCAGTGTATTGACAAACGCACGCTACGTTGCATTATCTGACTTATCTCGCCGCTTCCTTTTTAACTTTTCTGTCGTGTAGACACTACGTAGACACGTCTAGTGGAGATTACGTAGTGAGGTGGTGCTCCGCTTTATTGAAAATTAATTAAATCTTCACGTACATTGATGTTTCTATCTATATCTTGCTGGCACTCTATCTTCTGTGCCGATAAGAGGTTTCGCCGTGTTTTGTAAAAACGCCAAATACTTCTCCATAAAAATTGTGTTGAATAAAAGGGGACCAATAACTCCATCTACAAGAATACCCGCCCCCACCAGAAACTTGACGGTGTTGTTGTGTATGTTCTTGAATTGTCATCTGACCAATAACAGCAATTATGATTACTGGCCATTGCATTTACGAAAAACGTAATTGTTGATGAAACAGACTCTTTCAATTCCCTCATAGTTCAAGTTCTTTCGATTATCTCTTTACTATATTATAGTCGCCTCTCATAATCATCGCCACCTAATTCTTGAACGATTTTTATCTTGTACCAGAAAAAATCGTGAGCTTTAAACACTTTCTGCATAGATTCTGGAATCCTCATGGCAGTAGATGTCTCTCAAGTTCCCCCTTTGATCTTGTAATCAGCGCTATACCATCTGCGAAAGCATTGATTTGTTGCTGTCTGTACTATATTCTTCACTCAGTATGAATACAACTTTTCCGCAAGATGGCTTCCAATACAAAATTGAACAGTACTGTTGACGGCCTGGACAAATTCCGCTGCAGTGTGACCTTATTTACTATTTTATTTAATGTCATTCTGACTGATCTTTATTAATTTTGTAGGCATTCCTAGTGATTTCATAGATTCATATACTTCTTCCCTATCTATTGAACCATAAGTTTGTTTATAATCCACAAAAAGTATGTGTAGCCCAAGATTTTGTTCATAGCCGTTGTGTAGTAGTTGCTTGACTGTGAAGATTTGGTCTATTGTGGATATATCTATCCTAAACTCTCCTTTGTATTCTCCTATTATTTTATTTTCATACGCACCTAATCTAGTCATTACTAATAGTGCCAAAATCCATGTCCACGAATGTATTTCTTTATAGTTCTGGCATAAGGTGTTTGTAGATGGGGAATATTATGGTGTTTTTCTCTTCATCTGGCAATTTCTCTTGATTTCATATTTTCCTTGTTAGGCTACTGAGCCTTTTACGACGTTGCTGTATTTCTAGTTTTAATATTTCTGTTAAGATGCCATTCCCCCTAGCCTTTTGTTGCGTTTTAACTTTTTATTGTCTCCTCTAATTCCTCGTCTGTTGGTTCCTCTATTTATACATCCTTTCCTTCTTGTTTTCTAATGGTTTATTATTATTTGTTTGAGTTTTTCTTAAAACTGTTATGTGGGTTCAATAGTTTTTCGAAATGCTCAGCATATCTTTGTAATTTTTATACATGCGTTTAACTTTTCTTTCAGCTTGTTCGTACGTTGCCCTCGTTTTTCACGCATTTAGCCTAGACATTTGTATTTTGATTCTATTTCTGTGTTCTAATTCTTGTTTTATGCTTAGATATTGGTTTTAAATTTTCTGTCGAATTCTTCTCTTTGCGCTAAATATGGCGATTTAGTTCTTTGATGTACGTAGTTGGACGTTTTCAAATTGATGTCGTAATAATAAAAGCCATTGTAAGCGTTACTGTCGTACGGTGCACATGTGGTGCACATTAAACTTATATTTCTCCTACAACGTGTAACACTTGTTTAATAATTTTACTGCATTTTTAGCGATATACCATAACTGTTACTCGTATCATAGATGCATGCTACGTTATTAAACCATAAACTCGGTTTTGAAAGACATGATACAAATCAGCACGGTAATATCAGATCTGATGTCGTAACTGGTAATAAACCCTAGAAACATACATATATATTTACACATTCACGATATTCAAATGCATTTTAACATGGATATAAACCAACGATGGTCGTAATCCGACATTTTCAGTGGAAATGTATGTATGTGTGCATGCATACCCATAGATACGTATATACACGCCGTCAAATCATAAACATTAAATTTTCCGAAAACGAGTCCTGCGCTTGATTTATTCCGGAAAAAGCGTCATACACAATTTCCATTTCAAAGCTAATTTATTCGTCATTTTCCGTTCTGCGTTGTCTGAAGCTACCTAAGCGGCAGCAGCTGGCGGTATTCGCCGCGTACAGGTGGTCTGTTGTCATGCGGAATATCGTCTGGTACTACAACGTTCGCCTCGATGAAACGAAAAATATGAAGGAACGATATTAAAACGGCCAGAAAACACAAATGGTTACGTCACTCCGACGAGTGTGAATCTAATTTAAAATGTACGAAGTGAACTTCAAATTTGGAACCTCGTGAATGGCTTGTGAACGAACTGACAAAATAAAAATTTGGAATTTTAATGTTTTTTCTTCTCCTAAAAAAGCAGTTCTACGCTCATACAATACATCCAAACGTACCTGAAATATTATGAATATAACCAAACAGGTAATATATGTACTAGCAAGTTCGGGCTAGTACAACTACTAAGTCTGAAGTACTCAATATTTGTTCGGTCCAGGACGTTTCTGCGCCGCCGGTTCGTCGCCGCCGTTCCTTCGCCAGGCCGATTCTTCGCCAGTCGATTCATCGCCGGCCGTATCATCGCCAGTTATAGTAAAGAAATAAAAATAGAGGAATTCTTTTAGAAAATAAGAAGTATTTAAGACCATACAGACTGTTCAGGCGGTGTACCTTTATTCGAAAAGGTCGGGTACCGAACAATTATATTATTTTGTACAGTTTATTATAGTCTGATTTAGAATAGCAAGTTACGAATTCGGCGGTAACTGTGTAATAACGTAACTATTCATATTTTCGGCCGTCTCAAATACTTTTTATGATAGCAATAGTTTCGCAGCCGCTGCCACCCGGCATCTTTACAATGTTGTCATCTCGTTGATAGGATGATCATGGATCAGAACCCTATCATAAATTACCCATACCTATATCGTGGCTATATACCTTGTAAGGACTTTTCCACAAGTTTTTGTTAAGTATTAGATCCGCCCCCAGTTGTTACCACCAATCAAGTTTAAGCAGTGAATATGAATTAACCATCAATATTAGTTAGATATACAAAAATAAAGCAAGAATAAACCTATGTATTCTGAGAGAACACAAGTTCTCTGGTACGCGTAAAATACATACATCACAAAGTACGTTAAGGTAGTTTATTGATATATACGTCTTAATTAGTTTCCCGTGTTTCATTCAAACACTCGCATCGGTTTCTCCAAAACAGGAGGAGTTCAAACACACTATAAATAATCAATTAGAACAATGAATAGGGGACTATAATTAATTATATTTATCTTATATGATAGTTTTCTACCACAATTAGGTCAATTAAACAAGAGTGATTGAAATAGTTATATTCTCAGAACGTTTACAAACGTTTTCGGAACTCCTTCATCAATGAAAATAACTAGGTAAATGTATAAACAAACTAATGACTAGGATTTCTTGATATATAGGATCTGTACAAAAAAATTATATTATAAATAACTGACTGGCTAGACAGCTTTCTTTATAAAATAACATTAATTTAATTTCGAAGGTGAAAGGTGAAAGTGGAGTGCTGTGCGAAAAGGTTTGATTGAAACCAAAATAAAACACTTATTTATTTGATTGGTAAATAAAACAAACCCTGTACTTTGAGATATTTATTAATTATTATTATATATAATTCGTTGAATTAAATTATATGAAAATTGAAAAAAGAGAATTTTAAAATTACTTTCCTTCAACTGAATATAACACACAGATGTTGGCTAAGGTACCAAGAAAGAAGCTGAATTAATCATTTTTACGTTGTACGAAGTGTAACAATTCTTCCCCTGCTTCGGAGACAACATCTGTGGTATGTATTGTTGTGTGCCGAGGGAAAGAAAATTTTGCGAACAAAATTAAAAAAGTGCGTCCAGGAACGGCTTGTGTACTGTATTCCTGCCGGTTACGTACTGGTCGTAGGAATACCTGGAAATCGCTACGACGGAGCAAGATTGTGCTCTTAATCAACAGTGATAGCAACAATGAAGAGAGTTAAAGTGAAGCAGAACTTGCAACTACTCTCCTGTCAGATTAACTTATATATATATTAGGCCCGGATGACTGCGAAAACTACGAAAGGGCCGTCTGGAGAACAAAACATAAAAGCTGTAAAATAAAATGGGGACAATCGTACCATTGATAAAAGACGATTTTTAAATCGTGTAGGAATTGCATGCGCAGCTAGGCTTCATACAAATTTTAGAAAAGGCTATGGTACATAGCTTTTATTACTAGGTCTGTGAACGAAGATGTTGCCATTTTTATCTGACTAAAAGAAAATAAGTTTTAAGCGAAAAACATATGACCGAAACAAGAATTAATTAATAAATTAATACAAATACTATTTTCTTTTAGCATGTGAAGTGTACCGATAGAAATTTTAAAATTTTATGACGTAGGACAGTTTTATTACTTATCCGTAACCTGTAATTTTCCATTTGGAATGCTCGTATTTAAAAATTATTGTTATATTTAATTGACACCATACAGTAAAACGTTTACTACCAATATATTATGCCGCGGCGATGAAATGGTGGCGAAGAACCGATCCGGCGAAGGAACGGCGGCGATGAAACGGCGGCGCAGAAACGTCCCATTCCGATATTTGTTCCTGTTTTAAATTTTCAGCGAACATGTGGGAGATTCCTTGTAAACTACTTAAACATGTAGCTCGCATGACTTCTGAGCTTCTGTCGATTTACTGCTTCAGGCTTGAGCAAATTCTTGGTTCTCTGGATTGAAAATGACGGCTTATTTGTCGAAATACGTACTAGGAGTTATCCAAAATCGGCCTGGTAGGTGCTTAACTTAAATGCTCTTAACTTGAAATAGGCATGACTTTCTAATAAACTATACGCTAGCGCTGATCTTCTTATATTTATTTAGAATTCCTACCTAGCCAAACGTAATAAAATTTCATTCAAATTCTGAATAAACAGTTTTATTGTCGCTCGGCGAAGACAACAGTCGGCATCTTCGGCTCTTCGACGAAACCAATCCGACTTAATGAAAATAATAATTATCCCTAGATCGTTACGTAATATAATTTGGTTTCTTAACTATACCGCGACCAAGAAACACCCTAATTAATGGTGTATAAAAGGGGTCCCGCGCATATACCGCTCGTAAAGCTAATAACATGCAATCATACGTAATTATCGGTGGTAATACGGTACGTACAATGCCCGCGAGGATAACAAAAGGAAGAGAAACCGGGAGAAGATCGAAAAATCAGACGTTTGGAGCCACTAATTACGTTATCGTTCCGCCCGCTCCTTTTATTCTGTAATGCTACATAGTTCGCTAGATTTGTACTACCGTCGCCGTGTAAAGTTTTAACAAGGTTAAATTGATAGAAAGTAACCGCAAGGGAAATTTACGTTTTTCGTAATTACATCTGAAGCATATTACGGAGCATCAATATAATATTTTAAACGTACATGTTCACCTTACACGGTTATGCACGATAAATCAACTTTAATGTAATTCATACACGTATGTAAGTAATTGCCTCTTTACGAAAACCAGTTCGTAGTATCCAATTATTCGTATTGAATAAAATATGTATAACATATAACACACAATTTAACTTGATAATGAAACTTTGTCTAATATTTCATTCAGTGATGCCCTTTCGTCCCTAGCAGAATCAATTTGGATATATGTTTCCACATTTTAACTATCACTAATGTTAGACATCATAGTCATAACGTTTCTATTGAACTTTCAAAGTCTATATTTCTGTGTTATTCAAGTCTTAATTAACATTGAAATCGATTTCTTCTTCCATGATCAGTGGACCGAGGCCAACAGTTTCCTAAACAGAAAAGTATTCCTTTCTAAGACCTGAACATACAGAGCAATCAATGTCATCGTCTGTTATCAACCGGCCAATGACAGTAAGCTAGTATAGAGTAGTAAGCTAAATCATACAATATTTCAGACGCAATGAAGCATAATTCCCGTCGTGATAATTATTGGCATATGGAATTTATGCTCACTTATTGTTAGTAATCTATTGCAGAGTTACTTTACGAAGTGCCCAATAACGCACATTATAAGGTCGTTTTGTCGAAGATCATTCTGAGTCGTTTCCGAATTAGTTTCAGACGTGGTGAAATTTAAAAGTTTAAAGAAATCGAAAATTTTAAATATCTACATCAATCTTAACTTACGAAAGCAAAGCATGAGTTTCTCCAGACGGATAGGAAGTGAGATTCAAGTGATCAAAACGAAAGGCGTCCAAGTGTCAAAGAAATGGTATCTTCATTACATGTTCCATAGACTTCGCAATTCTTTCCATTACTGTCCAAACTACGACGTAGATAATGCATATCTTCTGCCTTTATTCTTCTCCTAGTGTCTACATTATTCACATATCACACCTGTGACATAAGGAAGAGTCCACCATCCCTAATCCAATACGTTTTTAGTTTTCTTCCATATGGATTTGTCCCACGACAAAGAGTTTAAGCATCCTATCACCCTTCCATTTTCCTGGATACAATATCTTATCCGTTCTTCTCCAAATCCTATTTAGTCTATGATGGCTGCCAAATATTTGAACTCACTTATGTTTTTGATCGTTGTGTCTTCATTGATCAAGACTTGTAGCCACATTTCTCATATTTCTTATACAGTCGTTTCAACAAAAATTTAAGATCAAACGAGTCTTGGGTCAAAATCACTTGATCTTCAGTAAAGTTGAGGGTCAAGAGAAAATGGCCTTCTATAGGTATTCCCATATACAACAGTTTCGTTTCCAATTTCTAAGCTATCTCCACGTCTAAATTAAAAGGTAGGCGCGACAAACTACAATCCTGTCCTAAACCATTTTTTGTCATAATAGGGTTTGATAGATATTTCTCAACTTTCACATAAGTCACATTCTTTCTTTACATTTCTTGAGCGATTGCCATTATATTGCTATTTTTATTTAGCATTTCCAATGTTTCCCATAGTTTTTGTCTAGGAATTGTGTCGTACGTTTTCTCTAAATTGATGAAGGCCATATGGAGTTCTTCCCTTATTGCTGTTCTCTTCTCCATCTACTATTGTAACGTCAATAAATTGTCCACACACGATCCGCCTTTAACGAATTCTTTTTGCTATTCGCCTATTCCGCTTTTCATATGTTTGTTTATTTCTCCATTCGAAATTTTCCCAAAAAGACGACTCATACTATTAGTAACACTTAAGCTTCTGTACTATCTTGAATCCTTTCTGTCGCTTTTTGAAAATGGATATAAGATAAGCTTCCAAGACAAAATACTCAAAATGAAAATGTTCTCCAGCTGATAATCTTTCTGGGAAGACATCGTGCATTATGTTGTTATTTATGTAAGAAGCTGTTCTCGACCATATTCCCCATTAAGTGGTCCAAGTAGCATTATTGAAAACGGCAAGGGTAATGTATCTTGCCTTGCTTCACACGATGGTTACCTGTGGTCCTTTTTTTGGGAAGATATTCTATACCATGTAAATGGCGCTCTTAAGGCAAAATGATGTATTTAGGGCATTATATAATCTACCAATTGCTAAATCCTGTGCGCCCTTATTCCGACAAATAATACTTACATACATTATCGGCCGATTATATACACTTATATATACACTTGTCTGTGTTAGATACGTATACAACAGCAACATAAAATACGGTAAACATAATCATACTCACTTTCAGTTTCCACCAAGAGCTGATACTTCTGCAGTGGTACAATCCAGAGTATGAGAAACAAAAATGCCTACCTACAGCATCGCAGCTCATATATGCAATAACAAATTCGTATCAAACGTACTAAAGAAAAAATTAGAAGATCAGAGAAATTCGGGGCCCCAGCCTCGGGCGCCCCAAGGCAATTGCTTTGTTTGCTTAATGAGAAATCCGATTCTGAACGTATACTTTTTTTTTTACATATTTCCGACAGTCATTCTTATCTTTTCTCTTTGTTAGAAAACATACATATCATCTAATTTACTGCGATATCTTCACTCAAACTGAAATCGAGGAAACCATGTAGAACGATTGTATTTCTCTCAACGAATGCTTGGATATAATGTGCTGGAAGCAAAAAATACCGCTATACGAATCAATCCCATTTGTAATTTAACAAAATACATAAGCCGGTCTATACAAAACAAGTTCCATTTATCATTTCGCCATAACTTATGTAGACAGTGGAGGTATATCTCGTCAAACACGCTCAATTCGATATAATTAATATGGAAATAATTATATAACATGGAAGCATATCCGACGATGCTTCAAGAAAGATTACACAGACAACAGGTATATTATAATGACGTACTCGTGCTTGATTTGTAGGTCGCGATTTTGTAGCCGGTAAGCTGGTGCGAGCATCCAAATGAAACGCTCCATTGGTCGTAGTCTCCCTTCTACTCAATAAATTTCGAAACCGAGATTCCTAAAACAGTGCTAACGACGCGCCAGTATCATTTAATTGATCTTGGGCTGCAAGCCGAGTCATTGCCATGACACAGGAACACGTGCGGCAGATGTTTCTAGCAATGGACACCTTTATCTTCTACCACCCGGCCTTGCTTGTCCGTACTCGTCGGTATACGAGCCTCCAGCATCTATCCTTACCGATAAGAAATCTAAGCGATTATAGGAGGAGGATGTAAGATGTTGGCTGTACGGAAAAATATACGGGAACTGAGGCATTAACCCTCATTGCCGCACAGGAAATCGAAAAGGTGAATAGTTTGGTCGTTCGAGGTAGCAGCTGCTCTTTCAAAAATTCTTTTGCTCTCCTGCATGCATACGTTCATCGTATGCATGTTGTACGTTTGTTAAATAAGTTGCACCTTGCTTTTGAAAGCGAACGAAAGAAAGTAATTTGAAATATGTGCTCGTGTATGTGGGACGGTGTCGCCTATCTTTCTCGATATTGTATATATAGCGTTACTTATTTTACGATAGGATGTTGCATAGCTACGAAGTGTACTTTCACGTAAGATAACAAAGTCTCGCTCCAGGAAAGCTTGGAATACTAATGTTTTCTTATTATATCTAGAACCAGTTACTATCGAAACTGTATTTCTCTCATTAAGCTGGAATATTTCCAATATTGAATGAATAAATTAATTTCGGGCGAAGCTCATATTTTGGAATGTTTTAAATAAACTACTCTCTAATGCCTTAAATATGTTAGATGGTAATTGTAAGTTGTGAATAGGTAGGAACACCCATATATGTCTGCGTCTAAGTAAAATAATTCGTCCACTTTTGTCTAAACCGAACCATCAAAAGTTTCTTTCCGATCTAAAAACTGCAACCAACTATTTTGCGCTGATTCGCATAGATCATCTAAGGAACTAAATTAGATTGCTCTTTTACTTTTTATTATGAAGGTATCTGCAATACGATGTTCCACAGAATGAAAACACAATCTCGCAACAGATGGTTGAGCAAATCGTGCACCAGATAGTAAATACGGTGTGAGTGGAACGAGAGCAACAGAATTGCTTCTTACGGTACGTACAAGCGTGTACAAGCTTCTATTCTGCAATCTGTAAACACCAGCGTCCTTCCATTAAAGCGTCCGTACTTTTACGTTACTTTCATTTTGTGTGTATGCAAATGCAAGAGAGTAAATTAATTTTTGCACTTCTGCAACTATCTTTCCTAGCTTACCATCTGATACCAATATATCTTTTATTACCGCGGAAGAATTCGCCGATTGTTGCTCATCAATGGTTACTTTTCAATTGCCATATTACGATAGCAATCTGCATGGAAGTTTTAAGAATATTTAATTTCCTATGTATTTTTCGCTAATTAAAAGGTTTTATTACGTCATGTGTTTATGGGAAAAATTGCAAGCCATTTCAGGATGTTTTGAACAGACGACTTGTGGCGATTTTAATATGAATTTTAATTGTTAACTATTAACGAGAGCCCAAATATTAATTCATATGACTATCTACATAGTGACCTAATTAATTAGGTGTGTCAATTAGGCAGTTACAAGATAGCTAGATATGAGCTTATTTCTTCTTCTTTAAGTTCCGTTCCCTCTAAAAAGCTTGGGTACTATCATGGCCGTTTCAACTTTTGAAGTTACAAATAATTCCACAGAATTGCATCCATACAACTGCGTCGGGTTATTCATTCACGAAATGTGTGTTCTTCCTTGACATCTTTAACCTTGTATCTTTCCCTGTATTATCTGCAGTAGTGTATATTTTTCCCCTCTCATTACATGTACCAAATACTGTAATTTTCTTATTTTTATACTGTTTAACAACTCTTCAATTTCCCTCTTCATTCGTTATTCCCTCCACTCAGCTTATTCTTGAGATCCAAATTTTCCAAATTTAAATAGTTTTATTGGATTACTAATTTCTTTATTTAACGTCCACGCTTCCATTCCATAGAGCAACAACGGAAAAATCTAGCAACTACACATTTTTATCTTTAGTTGTAAAGTGAGGTCTTTCCTACATAACATCTTTTTCGTTTTGTTAAATTCGGTTCTGGTTTGGTTAATACTTGATTTTATTTCTTCCGTATATTCATTACTTTCGTCCACCACTGTTCCCAGACACTTAAATCTGTTGATTTTCGCTACCTGTCTTTTTCGGTTGTTTTTGTTTTCATTTTCTTTCTTTATTAATCGTAAACTTAGTGCTTTCCTCACTATATTTCGCCACTCTGTGTACCAACCTACTTATCAGGTAAACACAAATTTAATATGCCAATAATCACGGAGGAAATTATTATTATTATTGTGGCTATACACCCCCGAAGGGGTTGAGTCTCCTATTCGGATCTCTAGATTATAACAATTTGGGAGATCAGCCCCTTCTTCTGATTATATGCTTTCACATAATTTCTTCCATAATTTTCTGTTTTTCGTTTCTTTGTTTCCAATTGATGTGTTCGGTCCTTCGTATATCCTGCTCCACTTCCTTCAGCCATGTACTCTTCGGTGTTCCTCTCCTTCTTCTGCATCCCGGCTTCCACTCTGTCACATCATATATTACTGCTCCTGGATCCGCTCTCCATACATGTCCGAGCCACCTCGCTCTTGATTGCTTAATTTTTCTCGCTACATCCATTTCTATTTCTTGTGCCAATTTCTCGTTCGTTCTTCTTCTGTATTCATTCTCGTTTAGTCTAATTGGTCCCAAGATGGTTCTCATTACTTTTCTCTCCACTATTCTTAGGTCCTCCTCATCCTTCTTTGTCATGGACAGCGTTTCTGTGGTATACAGCAGTGTTGGTCTAATCATTGTTTTATAGATCTTCAGTTTGCCGTTTTTGCTTAATGTGTTACTTTTTAATAGCTCTTTATTTGCGTAGAAAATCTTGTTTGTTGTGATTATCTTCTTTTTGATTTCTGCTTCACGCTCGCACTTATTGGTGATTGTCACTCCCAGGTATTTAAATCTTTCCACCTCCTCAAAAGCATACTTTCCTATTAGGATTTTCTTGTTTTCGCATTCTCTATCTAGTCTCATTATTTTGGTTTTCTCTTCATTGATTTTCAATCCCATTTTTGCTCCCTCTGTAACTATTTCTTCCAGCACCTCCTTCATTTTACTCCTGTTTTCTGTTATTAATGCAATGTCATCAGCGTACGCAACTATCTGGTCTCCTCTTGACCTTAATGTCCCCTTCTTCATCCTTCGGAGTACATATTGTAGAGCCAGGTTAAATAGAGTTGCTGACAGTGCGTCTCCTTGCCTTACTCTTTTATTGAAATCAAACTCTTCTGTCTCCCCTTTCTGCGTTAAGACACTCGCTGTTGTTTTTTCCATTGTCATCATTATTAGCTTCCTCAATTTGGCGCCTATATCCAGCTCCTTTAGCGCTCTTCTTAGTTCATTTCTATTAGTGCTATCGAAAGCTTGCTGGAAATCTATGTAAAGCAATTCTATTTCTATTTTGTAATGCTGAGCCTTTCCCATTAGTTGTTTTATTGTGTGTATTGCATCTATCGTTGATTTTCCTTGTGTAAATCCGTTCTGATATTGCTCCACTGTGTCCTCTGTTACTTCTCCTGCCAATCTCCTTTACAGCAGTGTGGATAGCAGCTTGTATGCTGTGTTTAGCAGGGCGATCCCTCTATAGTTGTTACATAGCCTTTGGTCTCTTTTTTTATGAATTGCTATTATTTGTCCGCATTCCCAATCTTGTGGCATTCTTTCCTGCTGCTATTTTCTTTTATCAGCTGGTATAGTTTTTCTTTAATTTCTTGTCCTCCATATTTGAACATTTCCATTTTTATCCTTCTTTCCCCGGAGACTTCCCATTTCGGCTTTTGTTTATAATTTCTTCTATTTCTGCTCTTGTTGGAATGTCCAACTCCTCTGCTATTTCGTGCACATCTTGCTCTTGCTCATTTTCTACTGGAGTCTGTATTTTCTGCTCCGTTAGAAGGTGCTTGAAGTGTTCTTTCCATATTTGCTTGTATTCGCGTTCAAGCTCTGTAACTCTTCCTTCTTTGTTTCTTATTCCCTTTACTTTTCCCTTGTATACTTTATTGTTTTCTCCTATTTTCTTGTACAATAACTTCGTATTATTTTTTCTATTTTCTACTTCAATTTCCTTTATTCTGTCATCCATCCAGTTCCTTTTTGTTTTCCTTACTAACTTTTTGCATTCCCTTCTGATTTCTTCATATTCTTTTCTGTCCATTTCTCTCCCGCTGTTTAACGAGGTCAATTTCCTTTTGTTTCTTCTTTGCGTAAGGTTTTTACATTCATCACTATACCATTCATTTGACGTCCTCCTTTTTTCTTCTCCCAGGATTTCTTTTGCTGCTTCGCTGACACAATGTTTTATTCCGCCCCATTCCGCCTCTATGTCATCTTGATCCTCCAGATTTACTTTGTTTTGCACACTTTTTTCATAGTTACGTCTTACTTGTTCTATAATCAATTTAGACGTATCCCATCTACACCTTGGGCGTCCGCTTGTCCTATTTCTCTTTATTTTCAGTCTGATTGTTGTTGTCTATTACTATGAAGTGATCAGAGTCAACATCGGGTCCTCTGTATGATCTTACATCTGTTATTGAGGATTGCATTCTTCTAATTACTAGGACGTGGTCTAGTCATTTGTCTTCTCATGTAAAGTGAATTGACCCGCTGTATAGTCGCTTCTCTTCCTATCTGCGCATTAAAATCTCCCATAATTAGCCACGTGTCTTCTTTTGGCATCTTCTCTATTTCGTCTTCTAACCATTCATAGAACTTTTCTTTCTCTTCTTTTTCTGATACTTCCGTTGGCGCATATATATTTAGGATTGATATGTTTAAAGGTTTGGCTTGAATTCTCAAGTATGCCAATCTTTCATTAATTGCATTAAATTCCATTATGCTTTCTTTTAGTTTCCCCATTATTATGAAACCTACTCCTTGTTGACCCTGCTTTTCTCCTCCTGAATATTTTAACGTGAAGTTTGCTTTGTTTATTTCACCTTGTCCTTTCCATCTCATCTCCTGGATTGCTACAAGGACTATCCCATATTTGTTGATTTCTTCTACCACTTCTTGCATCTTCCCTGGCTTTAGCATCGTTCGTACATTCCATGTTGCTATCTTCATTTTATCCTTTTATTTCTTTTTATGCATGCCTCCCTTTCTCATTTTCCCCTCGGTCATTGCTACATTTTTCATCTCCCATTTCTTTTCCGTTTGCGTGTCCTTTGTCATTGCTGTATTCGTCATCCGACCCTTGGTTACATCATTGCTTGTTTCTTTGCTGTCCTCTTCAGTCTTGCCTTTTATGGCTCTTTTATATCTCATTACATTCCCATTTGCTTCGTTTTCCCGCTCGTACTCCTTTTTCATTGCCACTGTCATTATGTCCGTAGCCCTGTCTTCGTTCCCTTTTAGTTTTTTGAATTGTAAGTAGTTCTTGTGACTGCACGTATTTTCCCTCTACCTCTATAATTTTTCTCTTCATCTGGCGACCTTTGGCTGAATGTCCTAGTTTTTATTGTATTCGGTTCCGGTGTATTATGTTGTTTCGACTGTTTAATCTCTCTTCTCACATCTTCTAGCGTGTATATTTTCCCGTTTATTAGAATTTTGTTGTATCTCAGGTATGCTTGATTACCATCTTCTCTCTCCCTTTTCGCAATCTCTATCAATGGTTTTCTCTGCTTCATCACTTCCTTGGAATAACACCCATCTATCCATATTCGCTTTTGCGCATCTTTTAGCTTTTTCTTTATGCTCAGTATTTGGTTACGCAACTCTTTTGTTCTTGTTTCTATTTGCACCGGTCTCACTCCCTCATCCAGTCTCCCGCCCAATCTCTCCACCTCCACCAAATCCATTCTCGTATCCATCTCCATACCTATTTCACCTATTATCTTTGCTATTTTCTTCTTTATGTTCTATTCTGTCTCGTTATCCTCTTCTTGCAGTCCAAAAATAATCAATTAAGGAGGAAATGATGCTTTATTAATAGCGGGCTCCAATACTAGATTACAAAGTTTTGTCCTTATTAGGACTCATCAGTATTATGTGTGCAGGTAGATTTGACCAAAAATGTTTTCCAAACAGAAAAAATATTGGAATACCCGTTTATAGACGTAGCCGGGCTGAAATAGAAAAGTTTATAAAATACAGGATAAAACGTGATTTGGAAAAACATTAAAGGTCATAGATGAAACGGTAAGAAACCGCGGGCGATTACAAAAATGAATAAATAACTGTAATTTACACATCTGGGTGCCATCATGGAATTGACTACTACATTTTTCAAAGAACTGTATGACAATGAAAGTAAATATAAACAGAATATGAATGTAGTAGAATCAACAATTACAAGAAAGAACTAGACTTTTTAATCAGTGAAGTGGAGCATGTTATAGATAAATTAAACAAGACGGGAGTCTAGGGGCAGATGGAATTACGAATGAGATAATTGAAATGGGAAAATGGAAGGTTTTTAATGTTATTTTCACAAATAAGGAAATAAAGCTGTGTCTAAGCGAAGATCAGAATAATTGAATAATGTTTCACACCAATACAATAATCTATACAACATATGGAGTGCTACATTGCGATACATTGGCTAAAGTTTATGCAGGCAAATACAAAAAGTTATCAAATAAGAATATAGTTTATCGTTCATCGTGACTTCCTAAATTTCTTATCGTATAAACGACCTTTCCACTATAAAACAAAATTCAATTTCTAATGAAATCAAGCGTAAAAATTGAGTTTCTTTATGTGGAAATAACACAATAGCATCAAAATTACTTAAACCCTTATTCCATAATAGTTTTTACTATACACAAAAAGAAAATTACAAATAAATCTATTTCCCCCGGGATAAAATATACGGCCATAACCGTTAAGGGAGCGCATCTCGTGAGTGTTTTGCATAAAAATCTGCGGGAAGAGAAACATATCACCTGTAGATATTGCGAAATGTCGGCCGTATATTTCGGGCGAAGAATCGACAGATTCCGTGTGGCTTAGGGAGGGCCCGTTGTCCTTAAAATACTACCGTTATTACGGGCATAGCAAATTCGCCCAGATAGGGGTTGTCCGCGTCTTTGGGAAGATTTAGGAGCACGAATGTGGGAAACTGGCGGTTTCGATCTATACGCGGGCTTGAGATTCTCTCCTTGCGATCGATACGGGAAAGTATATTACAATGTTATCGGAAATTTTTAACCTTCGGGTATTTAAAGTTTGGTGGTGGTCGTGAGAAAATAAATCTGTTCGCGTTAAACTAGTGCTAATCGTAGAAATAACCCCCTTTCTAGGATAGAAAATACGAATTATTACAAAAAAGAAACTGAAAACTGAAATTTGATCTTCTTCAAGTATTCACCACAAAAGAAATTTCTACGTTTTACATAATATCATCCTGAAAGGTTGATTCAAATGAGTACTTTTTCAGATTTAAGAGTAATATTGATCTGAATGTTTCCCTAGTGAACTTCTGAAAAGTATGAAGCCATTTAATAGCCAAAATTTGTCATTTCATGAACTTTTTTTTATAATATATGCACATCTGGACGTTAACATTGTTCTTCAACTGCCTAACAGAGAAATTTAAAAACTGGTATTGTGTATTCATATCTTTAGACGAAGAAACTGAGAAAAAAATTACCATTTTTATACGGGTATTTACAACTACAAAATTATTGTATTGTATCGTATTGTACCCCCTTTCTAGGATAGGAAATGCGAATATTAAAAAAGGAAATGAATTCCTGTTTCACGATGCTTTAAGGAAAAAATTGCTTTTCATAGTTTACATATCGAATGATCTTCCGAATGGCTAGACACTATCTGGAAAATCGTCTGATTACTGTGTTTTTCGTTTTACGTGGATAACAAATTTAGAGGGATATAATGTACTTAAACATTATCAGAAAGGATTTACATCGATTGCACTTGGCTTCAGTTTTTGCGCATTACTCGCGTTAAAAGAAGACGATATGAAAAGGTATTTAGGTTGGTCTCTAGCAGTAGTAATAATTAGCAACATTTGGAGACTATGTCGTTAATTAGGACTACGAGCGAACTTTCAACCAAGAACTAGTTCGGTATTTCAACGAGAAACTCTATCCCGTACGTTACATATAACCATGAAAGGGTGAATTAATATATCTTGGGATAGGTACAGCTTGTTCTAGTTCCATAATCGCATCTGTTTCCGAAATTATTCTCCGACCACAATACAAAGTTTCAATAATTTTGCTTTGTTGCATACGAAACCACGTTGGATCTATCTCCGTATAATATTCATACCGACGTATAGTACGGAATTTAATGTACATTTTACCTTTTGTAATTGTCGTATCTAAAATGCATTTACCTAAAATCCAAATGCTTAAACGATTTAGCTATTTCAACATGCATAGATAAAACTCGACGTAAAAGTATTCGAGACAGATAAAGCCGCATTTATTCGCTACATCCGCAAAAGGAAAAGTTAACGTTTTATATTTGATAGAGTATTAAGAATTTTTTAGATTATTCCGGAAACAACAGGCACATCAGCGAGAAAAGGGGATATAACTTTTCGCCTAAAAGGAGCGAGATTTTAGCCATTCGCGCGAGAACTGTATATTTTCCTTTTGAAACACTAAAGTTAACTTCTGTTTTCGTGGGATTTCACCTTTCGCACAAAATGTATCTCGGATGAAATTCCTCCCATAAGATTTTCACGTGTGAATAAACTCCAATGACATTTTTGAGGCGAAAGAGGCGGAAGATATTACACGAAAGCTTCTTTTATAATACCTACATCACAACGACAAACGTTTTGAAATTGTGTAAGATCTACAGTACAATTTAATGCATGGATGGGTCCCCTTAGTTACTATTTTATGCCTGTAGAATTTATATGTATAACGTGCTGGAATGGTTGACACTTTTATAAGGAAAAATATCGATTGTAATTAAAGTGACTGGATACATCCGTTTCAAAGTGATTGAACGAAAAAATCGACAGGGAGACGTTGATGGATTACGCTATTTATTTATACAATAAAATAATTTTCTAGTTAGTAAATAACCGCATAGAGATAGTCAATTTTGATGCTTTTATTGGAGAATTTTGCTGGAATAAAAAGTATTCGTTTAAAAATATGAATACACAACACCAGATCACGGGCAAGGTATTTTTCTAAGTATGCAGAATTTCGAGCCCGTAAACTTACTGATTCTTCACTTGTGATAGCAAAAAAATAAGGCTGTAGAGGCTCTTGACATTGTAAAAAACTAATATTTTTTCGTTACACATACAGTACAACTTCGACAGTCCGTCCCTTCAATAATTCGGACACTCCAGTAGTTCGGACACCATTACGATCCGGACATTATTTAGTTTATTTGCCTCTATAGTTCGGACACCTTGCTATAGACTGATCTAAATGTATGTTTATTAGACAGAATACACTAGAAATCCCCTACTTATGCAGTTTAGCAAGCGTGTGATTTGTAGGCTACAAGCGAAATGCTATTTCTTGTGATCATCCTTATAGGCCGTACGTAGTTACATATACCGTTGTTTAGTTAGTGGGTTAAGTGGTAAAAAATAGTTGAAATATGTCACAAAAACGTAAGCACGTAACTCTCACGTTAGAGACAAAATGTGAAATTTTAAAAGAAATAGAAAAAGCAAGAAGCGTGAGGTTCGTAGCCAATGAATTTAATACGCCACGATCGACAGTGGCAGATATTAAAAAACAAAAGTACAAATCACACAATTTGTGAGTTCGTCGTTTCAAGGAACAAGTATGTAAACATTAACCTAGGGTGAAATACATTTTATATTAAGTTGTTGATTGTTTTAGAGAAAAGAAAAATTATGAAAAAGGGTGAGAATCCTGAAGTAGCAGCGGCATTGTATACGTGGTTTTTACAACAAAGGGCCATCCTCGTTCCAATTTCTTCGGAAATTTTAAGAGAGAAAGCTAAATACTTTTACCAACAAATTACAGGAAAAACTGATTTTGTTGCTAGCAGTGGTTGGCTAGATAAATTCAGACAGCGCCATGGAATCCGATTTTTGAAAGTGTGCGGAGAGCTTCTTTCTAGCGACATCGCTGCTGTTTCGCCTTTTAAACTCGAGTTTATAAAAATTGTGAATGAGATGAATTTATCGGAGGATCAAATTTATAATGCCGACGAGTCGGCTACTTTCTGGCGAACTTTACCCACAGGAACACTAGTGCATCAGCATAAAAAGTCTGCTCCTGGTAGAAAAATATCCAAAGACAGACTAACATTTATGCCATGTTGCAACGCAACGGGAACACACAAACTTCCATTACTAGTTCTTGGAAAAGCAAAAATCCTCGCGTGTTTAAAAATGCAACATTGCCTGTTATATATGACGGATCTAAGAAGGGATGGAAGATTTTATTTATTATATTATTTTAGTTCGCATTTTTGTTTATTTTCCAATAAAAATTGATAACTAAAAGATCTAGTTGATTTTGTGTCATTTAAATGTAGGATTAAAAGTAAATTTAAAAAACGCCACCAATCCGGACAAACTCGATTATCCGGACACGGCAAAATCTTTATGTGTCCGGACTATCGAAGTTGTACTGTACTAGTTTTAAACGTGAGTTACACAATTTTCAAAATAGTTTTGGAACCAATAAAAGAAAATTAAGTTTAACCGATCTTGAAAAAGTACCCAACACCCTTAAGCTTCAGAACAAAAACGTTCAACAAATGACAAATTTTGGCTTTTAAATGGCTTTATACTTTTCAGAAATTCAGTAGGGCAAAGTTCAGATCAATATTACGCTTAAATCTTTAAAAGTACTCATTTGAATCAGCGTTCCAGGATGATGTTATGTAAAACGTAAGAATTTCTGTTGTGATGAATACTTGAAGATCAAATTTCAGTGCATATACATACATATACAATTCTAACAAGGAAGATCGATAAAGTTTACAAACTGATTTTTGAAACTTAACTCGGAATTTTATTCAAGGTTCTTCCTTTCTTTCTTGGTGCCTCCTTATACCCCATGTGAGTGTCGCAGATGTATTGGTTAACCCCTAATTCATTTCTTCCATTAGTTCCGGTCCCGTGGTAAGTCCTTCATTTTGGGCATCGCTTCTCGCCTTTTTTCCCGCTATAACTCGTACTCCGACTTCTCCTTCCTGCTTTTTTTGCATTGTATATTTTTCTAACTGGCCTTTTCTTCCTCATTCTACTTAGATGTCTATAGCATCCTAACCTTTTATTTTCAATGTTTTAAACAAAGATGACGGTCCCGTGAGTTACTCGGTGTTTTTTGGTTTACTATGAGGAGAAGTAATTTTAAGTGTATTTTTATCAAGTAGAAAGATTATGCGAAGAAGCACCCTCAGCGCAAGCGTAAATAGGACGTTGTTTATGAGATTTAAGGTGACATGGGTGTCCGTTCCCGAATTAACTTTTCATCCTTTTAAGTAGAAACATATGGCTACGACTTGTAGAGCGAAAATTGAGTTTGCAGTAAGCAAATTTAAAAAATCATGGTAAGGTAAGGTTTGAAGATGGTTGCCTCATTACTGATCAAACATGTGCCACCGGCTTTAATTAATTATATAAATGTGCGGTGAGGAGTTTACCTATATGATATAGTGTCAGTTATACTACACCACCATTTTTGCACAATCACTATCAAAGTACTAGTCTTATAAGTTTGTATTACGGGGGCGTATGCGCAATATTGCGGTTGTTGAAATATTACAGAGCCCAGTTTTCTTCCTCACTTCCCAGGTTCGGTTATTGCAAGCGCCGTCAACGAACCCTGAAACACAAACTACGGTTATCAAGCCGTACTTGTATAAGTTCTACCCAGTTTCAGAAAATTTTAAAACCTTCCAAGAGCGTGGATATCATATTTATTGAGCTTAAGCTGCAAACTATAAATGGAGTTTATATAAGTACGTATCACCTTTAATATTTGAAAAGCTCTAATTTTGGTGATTAAATCAGTTTCTCGGCGGGTTGGCTCAATTGAATTTGTTTTGAAGTAGAACAAAGCGATTTTTTTAAGCTTTACTTTTTATATATTGTACGGGTATCTACAATTACAGCGCAAGATTCAATTAAATTACGTTTGTTATTTTGAGAGTCTTTCTTTTATATCTTGTACTTTGAAGAAAACATAAATAAACAAAAGTAGTTCAACCTTTAAAATACTAAACTAAAATTAAATTTACGGAGCAGAAGTAGTAATTTATGTATTTACTTTTATAATTGTTAGATATAAAAATTATATCATAAGAAATGTTACAGATTTTAGATCTGTTTGGCGTGCTTATAAAAGGCATTTATCAAACAAAACGCACCTTTAGGCTGTATATAAAAGGACTAGATTTCGATTTTCATCTCGAAAAAGTGGATTTAAATTAGCATTATAGCTTCAAGAAAAGATTTACATCAAATTCTTCTAAAACGGCGCTTATGTTAAGAGATATAAGGTAAATTCCACGTCTAGACCAATACTCAGGCGGTACTTAAAGGAACAACGAGAGTCGACGTTTAAATTTTGTAACTGCTAAACTGATGTTGGAGAACTCTTAGAAAATGATTAAATTTTATTAAATGTCTGCGTTTCATCAGCACAACACACACATTGTACTCCTTTTAAATAGGACAAGTATTTGCAGTCCAGAATCTTTTGTCTTTCCATATCCAGTGTTCGATTTTATTGAATATAACCGACTAAGGTTAGGTTTACCATTCAAGAGGGGAAGAATTGGGGAAGAGTGCCAAATTACGTCGTCATTACGAAAGATGACAATCGTCAAGCATCGAAAGTCTTTCCGTGTAAGGTATCGCATCATCTTCTTGAAGCTATAACGATCGTAGATCAGCGTTGTGTTGCCTTAACATTGTTAAGAGGAATCATCCAGTACGGTCACATAACGCTCATATGTTATTGTCACTGCCCTTCCATTGGCGTCTTTAAGAGACGGTCCAAAAATCCCAAATGAACTCACTCCACACCAAACTGTTACTTTCTGGCTGTGTAAAGAAGATCGATACAGTAATCGATATCTGAAATTATGATTATTCACATAACCCTTGAGATGGAAATAGGCCCCATCTGACATAATTAAATTGCATAAAAATTGTAGTTGTGCTTCAATCATTTCTAATTTTTCACTCGTTGATTTAAATCTCTAGGCAGTAATTCTTATGCCATTTGCATTTCAAATGGATGAAAATTCCATATGTAACGTCTGACTGATATTTCTATCATACATGTCATCCACCAGAACGTCGTGGACTCTGCTGTAAGGTCGCTCTTATTCTTTAAACATTTTCTGGAGTACGAAGTGTCCGTGAACGTTCTCTTCTTCGGCAATGTAGAGGCAGTCAATTTAAAGTTTTCTATCCAGTTTAAAATCGATTGACCTGTTGGTACTCTTCCATTTCTTCCTATGCTAAAGTGATGCCTAAACCAACATTGACTTACAATATTTAACTCACCCTTAAAAAAACACTCGACAGCAAATGCACGATGCTTCTCTTTCCATACCAACTGAATGTTTTGGATTTATAATTAGTAGAAGTCAACGATACGAACACTATGTTATCTACTGGCACACGTTTCTAACGGCAATTTTAGATCGTCTAATCTCTCCTGCCTCACTATGTACAATGCTTAAAATACCAAAGCAAGGCATGAAGAAGGTTTTTTAATAAACAAGAATTTAAAGCCCTGAGATAATATTCAGATAAATAAAGTCCGAGATTAAGGAAAGTGAATATATATTTCTCAATTTCAAAAGTTTCAAGCTAATTTTAAAGTTAAAAATAATATTTTACGGAAATCATCGAATTTTCTTTTTACCTACTTACTACAAGGAAAATGCCATAAATATCGGCAAACGAGATCCCACCAACACATTAGGAGTTAAGAAAATTTGGATTTTTCATTGTAGACATAATTGTTTCGAATCAATTCAACTAACTTAAGAAATTTGAAATTTAAATTACAGGTTAAGACCTGATCATGATTGCAAGTATGGTATAATATAGGCAGTATCGAGTGCGACACTAGAATATTATACTATGCACAATATTTTCTGAATTTTTGAGAGATAAGTTATTGAACATAATAATAGAAAATTTAAATAGATTTAGTCGTATATTTGATTTATGCGTAAATAATTCGAGGCTACTGAGAAGATTCATGACAACATTGAAAAGTATTGGAGTGATCCCGATGATAAATAAACAAATCTATTCGATTTAACACTGTTATTGCTTCAAGTGAAATTAGAACAAAACCCACGTTTTATGTCGATGGCGTGAAGAAGTTTAAAATAGCGCGTTCGACAATTCGAGAAGCATTTAGAATTTTACAATTTCCTTTAAAAGATCACAAAAGCACTCTAGAACACAAAACCATTTTTTGCCGCAAAATTATTTCGGAATTATTTCTGCTCAACACGATTAATAAATATAGTACGTTTTTTATTATTAATGTGCTGTAGTGGCAACATAAATGTCAATTTTAAGGTGTAAGAATATTTGGGTAACAGTTTTATAGAACTGCGAATCATAAGAAATGTTAACTTTAATTATGTGACTTTTTACTTAAACATTGGAAAGCGGCACAGTTTAGCATACAAACTGGGAACAAAAATTTTAAGTATTTATCCCTATTTGAGAAATAATAATTACAAGAGCGCGAAAAACAAAGAAACTTAATAGTACCAGGGCGGTTCGTAAAGTAAGTTATGTTTGATTAATCAAAAAAGACCCATACATGAAGTGGTTTTTATTATATATAGCCTAAACCTACTACTTACAGCTATTTTTCTACATGGCTGCTTAAGATCGAGACGTTTTTCTAGGGAAGAACCAGTTTCTTAATGCCCTCTTCATAGAACTCTGCCGCCTGTAAATTAAGCTATTATACTGAGAATTTATAATAATAATAATAATAATAATACATACATTACATTTATAAATTTTGAGACATATTTAACATAAAATCAAGATAATTATCTAGTGTTGTGTGTGAGTGTAATTTATTATTTTTGTTTAATTTATCCTCTTTTAACTTCCTTTCTCGATGCGATCTGGTATTTCTTCTTAAAATCCTTTTATTCGAAATATATTTATAGACTTATTTGTTGACTTATCTATCCTGTCAATTTTCTTCGTCGTTAACCAAACAAACTCTTTTTTGGAAACCAGGACTACACTACATTATTTCTCCGTTGTCCATGAAACGAAAACTTTAATTCACCATGACTTCCGTTCATCGAAGGCATATTGTTGTTATAGAAACCTGTATTGAATGTCGATGTATCCTTGGTTATTTCCTGTAATTAATAAATTCTTTTAATGTGTAAGTTTTGTATGTATGTGTATGAATGTTTACAATGCTTTTCTATTTTCATCGATGCTTTTTATAATAATTAATAAGTTTATTTCTAGTTACATTTGTTTTTCCATTAAACATCAGCAGCAAACATCGGTAGGGTAATAAAATGCTCGTGGGCGTGGTGTCGAAAAGGTATAAATAGAATCCCAAAATAAACCAAGTATAAAATGAAAACCATAACCACAACATTAAGTGTAAATTTTGATATATTGAATTGTAATAAAAGATGAATTTTCTAATGGTAATTAAACATTCGAGTATTACTATACTACACTATGCTGTAACACTGTCCTGCAGCTCTTCTTCGCTCTTAAACCGTCGTGTGTACTGTCATTGTGAATCGCCAATTTTCATGAATTTTCAAAAGTTCGTCCATCACAACAGTTAGCCTTCCACTCCGTTCTTGATCATGGACATTAGTTCGTTCTTCTCAAAACATACGGCACCCTCTTCTAACCACACTGTCACTGATAATATTTTCACCATAAACAGAACAAAGTTCACGATGAATCTTAACAGCCTTCATGTTCTTTGCACACAGAAATCGGATAAGAAAATGTAGTTCACAGCCGACGGCATTTTCAATTGCAGCATCTATTTTAAGCGACCGAAATAACAACAAAGAATGCCCAAACGGGTGCTAGCACTGCCAGACTCACATTGACCAGACTACACCGCAACGCTGTCATCGTGCCTATATCCCCACTCCTCAGCTGACACTGCGGAAATGAAACTTACTTTACGAATCGTCCTCGTACATACGTGACTACTGCGAGCCTCAAAGAAGGTTTTGCATCTTGCAGACATAAAACCAATCAAAATATCTTTTACCAACAGTTTCTTAGTAGAATGTTAGGTACTTCATATTTGAAATGCAGGGTGCAAATTGTTAATTGATAATCAGGAACGATCAGTATTATTAATTTATTACATCAATTTAAAACGCAGGCGAGAAAAACTTCAGCCACTCCCTCATCCGAAGTTAATCAGAAGCATAACGTAAATGCGTAGTATAACGCAATTCTTACCGTTCCCTTTATACTTTCCCCTATTATATCCTGAAAACACTCTCCATTACTTAATCAACTAATTAGGACGCTTTTCAGAGATGAAGTCACTGTGTATGTAGATAGGAACCGTCTCGTTATATCGTACTTCCGATTTTCCGGTTTCGCGATCAACACCGCTACGCATTAGGGCGTACAACATCGGTCGTATCGGGGTCTCCTCGTTGTTTGGGGCGTAAAGCATCTCGTCACCGACGTCCATAAAGTGTTCGAAACGAGATATTCTTTTGATCTTCCCCGTTCGGTCGACTTACGTTGAATCTCGTGCCCGTTTTTGGAGGTGCGCGAATTCGAGCGCTATTAAATTTGTATTATATTCAACGTCGAAGATTCGCATTGCGTAGATTTGCGTTTAAATTAAATTCCGAAATATTGTTTTGCTTTTCTTTATTTTCTTACTAGACAACTAACATCGAGAAGTAATATCTTCTTTTGACAGTCTTTTGAGTAGTCGAGTTTTGGTCACAAAACCTGCTGTAATTAAATTCTCAGCTTGTTCTAGAAAAAAATGATTTCAATGAATTCAGTACTTAATCTCTCCGAGGAAAATGAAAAAAGATACTAGCAACTTATACCACGTAACTGGTCCTTTGGATTTTGGTGGATATAAGGCCAAATAATCTTCGTATAATTTTCAGATCAACTCAAACAAGATATTCAAGTTGCTTTTACCAATTACCTCGAAATTGTCATTATGTCGATGTTAAAATATTCAGAATGGTCAAACATGTTAGTTTTGCCAAACTTGTCATTTTGTGGTTAATCAAAAACACTAAAACTAAAGAAACAACACATTGCAACTTTTCTTCCACTTAGCGTGTAGGACGTTTCGCTATGGCCGGTTTGCCACAGCCACTTCGCCACCAGAGACATTTCGCTGTCGAATACGTTGGCCCTCAAGTTGTAATATTTTGGTTAGTTCTGAAAAATATCATACTCAAATTCGTATCCAAGAGACCAGATATCCAATTAGGACTACGCGGATACGCGCACTGTGCGAAAAGTGTGAAAGGGTATGAACGACAGAATATTCGCTGGTGCTCATAAGAATATTCATCACTGTTTCGGCAATTTTGCCCATACCTTTAATCGACGTTATCAAACGCTAACGATCAAAATAAGTCGTGGATTACACCTCACATTCTAGATTTGGATGCTGAATTGGAAAATCTTTTTTGGTTGAAACGTAATTATGATACTCCTGCTGTCTGTGAAGTTTATAACAAAAAGAAACGAATTTATAAACAAGAACTTATTTCGACTGGGGTTCCGCAAGGTTTAATATTGGGACCAGGGTTGTTCATTTTATTTTTAATGATCCTTGGATGCGGATGCCACCCCAATTGTTGTCTCCGCTTGTGGCGCTGTGGATCACCGGCGTTTTCTGGGTTCCGTTTTTGGATGATTCTTGCACTGATGTAGCAGTAATCATGCTTAATATTTAAAAGTGGAGGTATAGTGTTTATCCACACTATGCCTCCACTTTTACAAAAAGAAGCAATTGGCATTTGATAGGGCTTGTTTACAGAATTACATCTGTAGTAATCTTGAGTATTATGATTGACTACTACTGATTACTTGACTTGGGTGTGTGGTAAATTAAATAAGTCGTTTCTTGCCTTGTTAAAACTAAAACCCATTTTATTATTAGGCAATTTGTTGGATGTTTACTACCCGACGGTCTATTCATCACTTTCTTGCAAATATTCTAATGTGGGGAAAAGGCGTTGGAGTTTTTATATACCAAAAGCTCATTTTTGTACTGTCCTTTGAGGTTCTGCTCAGAAAATATTGTACACCTCTTTTTATACGTCACCTTTGTGTTGACTCTTCTATCAATTTACGTATATAAAGCAGTAATATATGTTAAAAGCAATCTTGGGGAGTTTAGTTTGCTCGGTCATTCCTACCCCATTCGAAACTCAGACATGATTTCTGTTTCTAGATACAGTACATCTTTATTTGAAAAGTCTTCCAGATACTCTACAGCAAAACTCTATAGTAATTTTCCACCAGACAGCAAGCGATTCGAGTCTGTGATAACCTTCAAAAGTAAGATGAAAGATACTCTTTTAAATGCATTTCATTTTACTCTTTCTCCTAGTTTCTATCATTGTTCGCGCGTAGCCCGATTTCTTAGTAACTACTTGTTATTATGAATATATGTATATAACAATACAGTTATCCAGAAAAGATTATTCAAGTCAGTAATTTTAATTTAAGCTGGAACTGGCGCCCGATTATACAGAGTGGGCCAGAAGACAGAGTTGGATTTAACATTTAAACAACTTTGTTAGTTGTAAACCAATATTATTGATACTCCACACAGTAAATGTTTAACATATGGAGATTATGTATGGAAAACTACATCTTTCAAATGACTTTCGTTTGCGGCCTCGCAAAGTCGTGCTCTTTCGATTGCATTGTTCATTACATTGCTTAAGGTGTGAGGAGTTAATGCTCGAATTTCTGCACTGATATTGTCCTTGAGCTGGCCAAGTGTACGCGGTTTGTTTACGTCTGCACGTTCCTTAAGGTATCCCAACAGGAAGTAATCGGGGGCCGTAAGGTCGGGAGAACGTGACGGTCAATTAACATGAGAATTTCTTGAAATTATCCCCTCACCGAACAGTTCCCAGATTTTCTATTGCAGGACGTAAAAAATTATCGATCATATCCCGATATCTCTCACCAGTAATTGTCACACTGTTACCGTTATCAGTGTCAAAGAAGTAAGGCCCGATAACTTCCTGCGAGGTCACCCTACAACAAACAGTGCGTTCCAGAGGGTGCTGCAGTAGGCGCTGATGAATTCCCCTTGAATTTGTCGTACCTCAGAACCGACAGTTCTGTTTATTGACGAAACCATTCAGCTGAAAATGAGCTTCGTCAGACATGATAAGTTGATTAATAAATTCATTGTTTTCTCTGGCTAATTCTTGGATGCGAATCGCATAATTTTGGCGCAGTTCGTGGTCCACAGGTTTCAGTTCCTGCACTAACTGTATTTTGTATAGAAACACCTTTAATTCATTTTTTAAAATTCTTCTTAAGGATGGTCGGGACATTCCCAATTCTCTAGAACGTCTTCTTGTTGCTGTGTCTGGTTCTTCTTCGACACTGGCTCTAACTCTTTCAATGTTCTCTTCAGAACGGGCCGAGCGTGGTCTGCTAGTAGGGGAAAGGTTCATCACAGAACAGTTTTCCTCTAAGCGTGCCATTAGTTTCCAAATCATCGTCACTGAGGGTCCTTGTCTGACGTGGAAATGGCTGCGATAAGCTCTTTGCGTTAGAATAATAGACCTGTTATTTTGAAAATATAATTCGACTATTTTTAGTCGTTCTTCCTTGGTGTAATTCGTCATGCCCAATCTCCAAGGAATCACTTATGATATGCTCCTGTAACTAAAGAAGCAAAACCGTTAGCAAACAAGATATTTACATGTCAAATCCTACTCGGCCTTCTGGCCCACCCTGTACTAATGTATATTACAATTCATTTAAATTTTCTAATGTTTATTTCAAGAAAACTTTCGAGTTATAATCCAATATTAATCTCAAATTATATGGAACATCTCCACATAGTCTCGATGAGTGTAGTCCCCTTGTAAGGCTCCCCCTTCTTTGGCAATCAAAACCAGTTCTCTTACATTAATTGATCAATACAGTTTCAATCTCGTGAAGTTTCATTAAGCTATCGTCGTTATTCTAATGTACTTTTCGTTAGTTGTTTAGTTTCGCAATAAAGTGTTCTAAACTTGAAGCTTCACGGCTTTCTTTGCATCATCAATCGCCACCGAACAAGTTAACAATTTAGATCTATACGGTCTTCCAACCAGTGTATGGTGGAAACAGGAGAGCGACGTTTGACCTTAAAAGTGCACACATTTTGAACGTCCATTCCTCAACAATTGTTTCAATGACTTTTTATATGTTTTTATTGTATACATATTAATCTATAATAATTGACGCTCCACATCTACTTTATAGCTGACGTAGTTAATAAAGATTATGATACTATGAGATTAGATCACCAACTCGCAGTATGCACATACGCACAATCAATGCTACGCGTCTCTCTCCCAATGCAAGAATATTTCTCTTAGCTGTGTACACCACCGTTGTTCGTGTACATCATCGTTGTCTGTTGTGGGCATACAAGTGATCTATACCAAAGCCTGGAATATTTTAATCTCCCGGCGTCAAGCTGGCAGTGAAGAACCGGCCGTCGCAAAATTATGGTGCTTCCTAGCAAATCGACTCCATCAGGTGGTGTTCTTGATAAAACGTACCACCCAGCTAATAAGAAGCTCTTTATCCTTTCTGGATGCAGGAAGCAAGACCAGAAGTGTTTAAGTATCACATTACTTCTCTGCCTTTGGCACTTATAGAGCACATGCTGTAAAGTTACTTTTTCCTTGCACCAGTACCTACATGTTGGGTCGTCTACTAATCCTACGGTGTGGGGATGTTTGTTAAAACGACGGTGTCCTGTCAACAGTTCCACGACTGCTTCTCCAATTTGTTTCCTGCTCATTCGTGGCAGCTGCTCTATTCTTGTATTCGAAGGGTCCGCGATAAAAACGCGGCACCGTCTTCATCCCCAGTATTTCAAACATACGGTAATAAAATCATTAAAGAAACTATTTCTACGTACATGTTTCGATGTGTAATTTAGTATGTTCGTGTATACATTTGGCAACCTAATTTCTCCTTCATAAAATTCACGTGAAATTCAAATAAAATAAAAATGGGCATATTCAAGTTACACTTCTCGATAACGGTCCAGTCGCTAAAAGCCGGTTATTTCTATCAATTATAATGAAAACCAGCTTCAGAGCAGGTGCAGGAAATGATTGGCGATCCAGCAGTCGTTTGCACACTCCCGAGTGGTTTCTCAAGGCACGTGTCGCGCCTCTTGCTGGTAAACTACCAGGCCTGTCCTGTTGAAATATTCATATACATAGGAGCAGGTGCGTCCACCTACGTAAATCTTCGGGAATTAACTGATTTGCATAAATTCATTAGTAGTCACTAGCTAAGTAAATAATATACCTATACATCAATTTCGACGTAAATCGATTGTAAACATTGTATCGGAATAGTAATATGTTATTTAATTACGAATAAACAGTAGCAAATGGAATGATAAAGCATCGAAATATATAAAAGTGCGACCGTCATCGTATGCAAACACCACATTTGCGCTTGATTTGTTTTGAAGCTGTCATAGCAATTACAAACGCGTAGTTTTCATATCTGCATAATTTTATTTTTACAGAGAGCTTTCAGAATTTAAATGTTATTTTGAGATGAAAGACCTTTCTGTTAAATTAATATTTTTGTTAAAATCGTCCTATGATGAATTGTTTTAGTGTTACTTGGTATCCCAAAATTTGTCGATAAATACTTCTGCAAACGCCTATTTCAACTAAAATATTACCATTTATATATTTCCGGAAATTCGCACTAATTTTGTGTTTTCAATTGCTATGGTTATCCTACACAAAAAAAAATAATATAAAGGAGATTACAGGTAACAATGGAAAAATTACGCATTAGCTTTCTATTCCCTCAGAAAATTCTAATATTATGCTTCTTGCAAATAATTTAATAAAGTCTTCAACGTTTCATTTGCAAAGTTAGTTTTATCTCCCCAAAATGATGAAATTCCTTTACTGCAAGCATTACTTCCGAAATGAGTGCTGTTTATATCTACTTTTAAGATGCGAACTTTTCAAGAAATTCAAAGGAAAATATACGAAGTAAATTATAGAAGGAGAAAAGTTTGTAATTAGTACCGTTCGTTTCTCGCCGATTAAGAATTTCAGCAACCGTCGCTCTTCAACTATATGTAGACAAATAAAACAGACCCGGAAACTTTTAGGGTCTCAAAACGAAATAAATTAATTACATCAGTATGCGAACAAAGTTCTCGCATTATCCTCTGCGAACATTCCGTAATAATGATGATCACGATAACAGTGGGTACTGATGGCGAAGCTTCTGGAACCTAGACGGAATTAAATGAATTTACTTTCTCGTTAACCGGTATCCTTCTGTAGGTTGGCCGTATTACAAATAGAATTAGACTAAGTATTATTACTGTAACCAACACTCGATGATGGCGTTTATCACTTATTATTTAATCTAATTAATTGCTATTACGCGGTCCTTAAAAGGATTCTTCGAGGAATACCAAAAGTTCGTTTTGCTTTTATTGGTGTTGAGAATGTAACTTCGGTACTGTAGTGGTGGATAAAATCTCCCAGAGGTAAAAGACTTTCTTGCTAATATTATAACCTGAGTAACACATAGTCAAGTGCTTGCAATTCATAACCGCACGCTCTGGTACTTACCTGAACGCTATTTCCGAGTGCGTTGCAGATGATTTTGATATCTGTTGTCAACAATAACGCTACTGATAAATGCAAGATAAGGATTTCTATTTTCTGTGAAAACCACAAAGTTGAAAATAAACGGAGGTAAAGTATATTCTATTCATAAGACGTGTGTGACTCCTTTTGTCTAAATTCCTAAAATATTTTATGCGATGTGCATTAGGTCATCGACATTTAATTTTTAATTTTGCAGGGTATTGCTTCCGCCTTGCTTTGTTCTAATTGCAACAATGCTATTAACGTTTCCTGTAAGATTCAATGTTTTAACTATTGATATAATTGGCATAAGTTCATTCAGTTGGTCTTTAACTGCAGGTTTGTTCCTTTCGGCCATTCTTATCTCAGCGGTATCGTGTAACCCTTTTAGAACTAGACTAGACGCAACTTCGTCGTGAATTTTGGCGGATTTACAATGATTATTCTATGTTGTATTGAGAATGGATGCAAATGAAGTTTATTACCATTATATTTCGAATTACTGTTTTGAAAAAGGCAAGTGAACTGCAGAAGTCAGATAAGGGATGTAGTGTACCTGTAAGCTGATACCTTGTTGGAAAACTTGTTAAAAGTGGTTAGTCAATGTTCTATTGGAAGATTCCAATGCTGATGATGTATCTCGCGCCAATCACCTGACCGAAATTAATTCAAAAAGTATTTAAGCTATCATCCATCAACATTACGCCAATTAGAAATTGAGACAGATATAGTTCTAGATATATCCTACAACAGTGTAGAAAATTATGTATCTACATACAGTGGTACCTCGATATACGAGTGCCCCAATATACGAGTGTTTTGAGATACGAGCCGCCGAGCGAGCGATATTTTGCTTTGAGATGAGCAACATTTGAGATACGAGGAATCGCACACTACACCGCTGCACAGGACCCCAACATACGGGGCGCATGTTGGTGTCGTGTGCAGCGTCTAACAGTTTCTCCCACCTCAGACTAGATCTCAGTCTGTGTGCTTGTTTCCTTCGTTTTCGAAGCATTTTTGATAAGTTGGGCTTTTTGTACATTTACAAAACATTATCACATTTATTTTTATAACCATGGGTCCGAAGAAGAAGATGATGTCTATTGAATTAAAGCGTGAAATCATAGAAAAACATGAGCAAGGTGTGCGAGTAATTGACTTGGTGAGGATGTACGGGCGTTGCACATCAATGATATGTACTGTGCTTAAACAGAAGGAGTTGATAAAGGGTATAGCGCCAGCTAAGGGCGTTACAATAATTTCTAAGCTACAGATCTCCCTCTATGAAAAGATGGAGAAACTACTGATGGTGTGGGTGACAGAGAAGCAGCTTCAAGGAGGCACGAGCGATTTACGACGATTTGCTAAAGCAGATCCCGCACACTTCCACAAACGAGGAATCGGAAGACTCGTTTAAAGCCAGTCGGGGTTGGTTTGACAACTAGGAAAAGGACTGGCATTCACTCCGTCGTCAGGCGTGGTGAGGCAGCAAGTTCGGATGTGAAGGCAGCTGAGGTTTACATCAAATCGTTTTCCGAACTGATAGAAGCCAAAGGATACACCCCCAGCAAGTCTTCAATTGTGACGAGACAGGGCTTTTCTGGAAAAGGATGCCGAATAGGACTTACCTAACGGCAGAGGAAAAGACGATGCCAGGTCAAAAACCCATGAAGGATAGATTAACTCTAGGACTTTGCGCCAATGCGAGTGGTGACTGCAAAATCAAGCCTCTGCTAGTATACCACTCGGAAAATCCCAGAGCCTTTAAATCACATAAGATTTTAAAAGAAAAACTGCAAGTTATGTGGAGGGCAAATCCGAAGGTGTGCGTCACCAGGAAATTCTTTGTGGAGTGGATAAACCTGATGTTTGACCCTTCTGTTAAAAAATATCTACAGGAAAATCCAACCCATGCAAGCCCTTCTCGTCCTCGAAAATGTCCCTGCTCACCCACCAAATCTCGATGATTTACTCGAAGGGTTCAAGTTTATAAAGGTTTTCTACCTACCAACCAACACCACTCCTGCAGCCCATGGATCAGCAGGTGATTTCTAATTTTAAGAAGTTGTACACCAAGCACATTTTTCGGCGCTGCTTTGAGGTGACGGAGAACATAAACCTTACTCCTCGAGAGTTCTGGAAGGACCACTTTAACATCGTGATACGCCTAAGAATTAGTGATCAGGCCTGGCTGGATGTTACAACGAGGACCTTAACCTCTGCATGGAAGAAGCTCTGGCCTGAGGCTGTAGCTGAAAGGGCCTTCGAAGGATTGGAACCCGAAGTGTCAGTGGTAGAGGAGATTGTTTCTCTGGGAAAATCCATGGGTCTGGAGGTGGATGAGAGAGATGTGAACGAACTCGTCGAGGAACAGTCTCAGGAGCTGACAACCGAGGAGTTACACGATCTACATTCGTAGCAGCATACTGTGGTTCAACGAAAAATTAGTTTTAAAGAGGAGCCAGAGATGGAGGAGGTTATCTCTACAAGAGATATAAAGGAGATCTTGGTAATGTGGGAGAAAGTTGTAGAGTTCGTGGATAAAAATTACACCGAAAAAGTTGCAACTGGTCGTGCATCGGAGTTGTTCAACGAAACTTGCCTAACTCATTTCGGCAATATCCTGAAAGGGAGGAAGAAACAAACCTCCTTGGACAGTTTTTAAACGATCTGCAGGTGAAAATGAGCAAAGCGTGACGAAAAAAGCGAAGACCAGTGACGAAAATTAAGCGCTTTTGTAAGCACTTCACTTTTTCCTGTATTATATTTTTATAGAATATGTATTTGTTATTTATAAATAAATGTTTCTTCTTGTGAATACATTTTTCTTATTCAAAAACACTTAACCAAAACAATTGAGGTGGTGTTTTGGGAGCTGGAACGGATTAATGGCATTTCAATTAATTTCAATGGGGAAAATTGCTTTGAGATAGGAGCAATTTGACATACGAGCAAGGTTACGGAACGAATTAAACTCGTATGTCGAGGTACCACAGTATTTGTATTTTATGTTTGCTTGCGACAGGAATTAACGGAAGTCAACTTGACAATTAGCAATCAATTTGTGATTCATAGCAGATTCATTGTAGAAATGCCAAGAAAACGATCCGTTTTCGGCACGGATGATAGGATGAGAAGGAAATACAATACAATTAGAATAATGTACAGATAATGAGAACGCAGAGAGAGTAACTGTAAACAACATCTAAGGCAAAATTGCACTCGAGAAAAATAATGCTTTCCAAATGGCGGGGTTTCAAAGATGATATTTATTATGAGTTGTTACTATCAGTGGTAGTACTTAACTTAAAATATATACAGGCCTCGCGCAAACTCCTTCCCTAATTTCCAACGATAGTGAAAAGGAATTATTTCAGATACAAAATAAATTACATTATATGTTAAAACTATAACATCTCCTAAACGAATAAGAAGAGAGGATGTTTAGAACATACTAAGAAAGAAAGGCATAGATCAAAATCTCATAGAGAACGTCAAAAATCTTTACAAGAACGATGTGAGTTATATAAGAACCACGAACGAGAAATCTGGATCATTCCCAACTAAAACCGGATTAAAACAAGGGTGCATTTAATTTGAAAAGAAATTCGTATATTTGGCACATGCTGTTGTACGCTAAAACAAATTTTGACAAACGACCAAAGTTAAATATAAATATTTACTGCACCCGAAACGCACGCACACTAGAGATTCCTAGGCATAAGCTAGGTTTTAGAGAAAAAAAGTCCTCAGTACTGGCGGTTAAATCTAATCCAATATATTTAAACGAGCAATTGTTGTATATATATATATATATATATATATATATACAATTGGTTTCTCAAAAACGGCTCTAACGATTTTGATGAAATTTAGTACCTGGGAGTTTTCGGGTACGAGAAATCGATCTAGCATGGTCCCGGTCCCGGAAATATCAATTTTGACCCGGTTTACACACATTTCTGGTATTGCGGTATATGAAATTGGTTATCGAAAATGACTTTATCAATTTTTATGCAATTTAATATCTGGGAATTTTCGAGAACACAAAATTGATCTAGCACGGACCGGCCGCAGAAGTTTTTTTGTCCCGCTCTTACCTATTTCTGCGATACATAAAATGTGTTATCGAAAATTACTCTCAAGATTTTGTTACAATTTAGTATCTGCGAGTTTTTGGGGACGATAGACCGATTTAGCATGGTCTCGATCTCGATTCAATCCGTTTAGTCCAGGTTTTTACCAATTTCGGCCTAAACGTGGGTTAGCAACCTTTTTTAACATCATGCAACCAAGCGAAATTATAAATGATTAAAACTGTACTACTAAACCATAGATGGCGCTGAAAGTAGTATGTTAATAAAAGAAAATATCTACGAAAACTAACAACAACATGTAAATTCACATACTTTTAACCTTATAAATTTTTAATATATATGTGCTACTATATATACTTGAAATATACAATATATATAAATTCAAAACTAAAATAACTATTATTTGGTTCAAAATTATTCCAACAATGTTGGGAACTTCCAGCAAGGTTCGGTCCACCAGGCACTTATATAATAAATTGCCAAATAATATTAAAATAATGCCCATTGATAAATTTAAGAATACAACTAAGAAATTGCTAATCGAAAAAGGCTGCTACTCAGTACCTGGATTTCTAAATGATACACTCTCTTTATGAGTGTTTCGGTGTTTTTTAGCGATTTTGTACATTATTATGCATTGATATGTTATGTGATTTTGCGTTGTTGGCGTTCTCCATACTCTTCATGAGTCGAGAGAAATAAAGAGTAGGTATTATTATTATTATTATCATTTCCACCTCTATCATGTCAGCTCCGACAGCTTTCCAAATTGCAAGGGGAACGTGGATACCACAACCAAGCCATAAAACAACCTAAGTGCGACAGAAATGAAATTTTTGCAAAGTAGAAGGAGAAAGAAACAGAAGCACATCAAACATGAAACTATTGCTTTTTAGAAATACTTCATAACATAAACCAATATTGAGAAATGGTATGGATATTCGATGAGGATGAAGCAAGACGGATTACCATACAAAATACTATGTGTAAAAATATGCAAGAAGAGACTAAGCGGCGAACTGAAGAAACAGAAAAAAGGGAATACAAACGTGAAGATGAGAGGGCAAGTCCCAATGTTCTCTCTGCTATAAGGATTGAAGAAACAAAAGAAGGGAAGGGAAGTTTTCCAAAATTTTCCTCACTCCTCCCTCTTCAAATTTGCCTATGTACACATGTAGTAATACAGGAAGATTCAAATGTTAATGTCAACTAGTACGAACTCATTAACCCCATTAACTTTTGTGTAACCAAACCGTTCCCTCCATACGCATTATTCAGTTGCCGATGCTGAAAGGGTATTTTTCACTTTGTGCCGTAACGGCAGACATCCGATCTACCGCTGTCTATTTCTCGTACTGACACGGCTCCTAATCAGCTTCTGTATCGCTTAATTAACTTTTGCGTTCTTATCCAAGTGACAATGGTTGCATCTCGTATTCGAATAGCTTACGCAACGTCGCCCATTAAATCTTCAGGTGTACGAGGTCACCTTTCAAACGTTTACAGCATCACGGTGGTGGTGCTTCGTAAAAGGAGAATTATCTGATTGCGAATCGGCGACGATATTTCACCTTAATTAATGCCCCGATAGTCGACACGGCGGGCTTAACGCGGTCCCGAACCTGCGAGCATCTCCGACGTTAACCTTTATACGGGAGAAAGTGTGAATTAAGCTCGCCAAAAATGAAACAAATATATATGGTCGACGATCGCCCTCCGATTTTCGCTAAAATCCGGGTAGGTATCCGGAGACCGTATCGGGAGATTTATGTCTTAATAATTAATCGACAATCCGTAGCGATTACCGAAACGAGGTTATTCTCTTAATTTATCACCATTGGCTAAAAGAAGGAAAGAAAAGGAAACGTAATATCGGTTGATGTTTGGTTTATGAAACATCGAACAGATTTAGCGGCGTGATTAATGTGTCTTTCCATCCAGTCGCTTTTTACGTATTTTTTCTGGGGATATATCCATGATGGAAAAAATAATATTATATAAATTAATACGATTTGATTCGTCAACTTATTGCAACCTCCTATTTTTTTGCTTTAAACTATTTTCATTGCCTGTTGCATACGGAATATCCTACGTTTCTGTAGCCTATTTGTTGTCGTCTTCAGGATAACCCCAACAACAAACATAATACTGAAACATTAAAAATTTTATATGCAATAAATGGTGGAGGTGGAAGTACTTCTTATTTATTTTACCGTTGTCCTTCCATTTTCTTACTAAGACTGTAATAGTATTTTGTATATTTTAATATTAGCTACCTACTTGTTTGCTACTAGTTGATTTTCATATTGTCATTGTCTTTCTATCATTTCGTGCTGCCCTACACAGCTGTTGGATCTACAGCAGAGTCGTGATTTAGTAAACTAATTTTTGCACGGCGGATTCACGATTTCGGGGGTTCACTATTTTGAGATTGAAAAAGAACGTCCATATTATTTGTTAGTAAACATTTATTTTCAACTTAGTTGAAATTGTTAAAGGAAAAAACTATCGAAAGATACATAATAGCACGTGTGCATTATGTAATTCTTTCTAGAAAGGTATACATATATTTTCATTATTGAGACACAAAAAATTATTGTTAACTGTTTTTTGAGTACCTCAGTATTTAATATTTTTTGTCGAAAATTAAGCAACACAAGTGATGGGGAATAATCAAATCAGTTGATTTTCTTCAGTCCATTGAATCATTTCATTTAATGATATTAGAACTTGATCAGTTCAAATAGATTGTTCTGTTGTACTAAATAACATACAATCGCGCTTCCTTTTCATATTCGGAATAAAACTCATCGTCATTTTGCTTTGTTATTCAACACAACGTCTTTATTCCAGCTTTCCTCGTCGGTTTCCTCATATACAACCTAAAATAGAAATTGTTAAGTTACATATATATATATATATATATATATATATATTTCTGCATTTAACGATTCTACTCATATTTGTTTCAATAAGTTGCAAAAGATTTATAACCATTCTGCCTGCATTATGTGTTGTCATTACCGAGTAATCTTAATCTTAATTCACTCAGTGCGATATTTTCTTCGTCATATTCTTTTGTAGGCATAATACTGTGCCAACATTCCTCCATGACAGTTGGTTTCAAACTATTCCGTGCCATTATAAGATTTAACACAGCATCTCTTAAGCTGTAATTTTGTAATGAGGCACTGTTTGTATCTCTTGCTAGCAGTTGTGTTAAATAGTTTTTCGATAGAGAAGCTTGGTTATTCTTATTGCATACTGATCCATAGGTTGTATGAAAGGGGTAACATTAGGTGGCACATAGATCACACTTATCAAACCATCATCACTCTTTAACTCTTCTTTTAACAAGGGAGCGTTGTCTAATAATAATAAAGCTTTACTAGGTAAATTATTATCCTGTTGAAATTTCAGTACGTAAGAACAGAGAAACGTTAACAAAGTTCCAATAATTCTGTAAATTTTATACTTACTTCGGGAACAAATACATCATGGAACCAGCTTTTAAATATTTGGGTTGTCATCGATGCCGTCTTGGAATTTTTATAGTAATTGGGACAATTGAAATTCCGAAAGCATCTAGGGGTTTTTCAATTTGCCTGTCACCAAAGGTTTCAGCTTATGATTTCCTGTTGCATTCGTGGATAATAAGAATGTAATTCTTTGCTTTGCAAATTTTTCTGCCCGGTGTATTTTTTCTGTATTTGCAACGTAGTTCTTGTCCGGTAAAAGCTTTCAATAAAGACGCGATTTGTCAGTATTATATATTTGATCTGACACTACGGCAAGCTCTTCAATTTTATTTTTTAGTTTTTATTTAAATGGATCTACCAACTCTAGATGAGATGATAATTTTTCGCTCGATATTGTTGAACGTTCGTATTCCATAGCGTTGTTTAAATCTATTGAACCGACCATTACTAGCAGTAAACCAGGCCGTTTCATCCATTTTTTAGAACTTTCGCTTTCTCTTGTAACATAATTCCACTCAATGGAACATTTCTTTCTATTCATTTAAGAATCCATTTATATAAGGCTTTTTCATAGGTAGACATTTTTAGTTTTCATTGAACCTGCAAATGCTTCCTCAGAGATCACGTGTTTCTTCTCTTTAACCCTTTCATGCCCATAGTTGCCTGTAGGCAACATTATACGAATGTGGTCAAAATTCCGTTACTTTTGTCGGAAAAATGTTTTTAGTTTGACCTGAGAAATTTCCTAAATTCTTTTTGCCTATAGGCAACATTGGGAAAAGTGTATATAAATTTTTATAATGACTTTTTGTATTAGAGATGCATCCGACAGGTTTGACACAGCAAGAAATAAAGAAAATTATCGAATTTGATGGGAATGATTCTGATGATAGCGAAGAGGAGGAAGAAGAGATAATAACAACAAATTTGGAAAATATTATTGAAGAAACGCTTCAAAGTTTTATAGAAAAGGATGAAAGTATTGAGGTGGAGTTATTATCACAGATTATTAGTGTAGAGAACGAAGAAGATATTCAAGACGAAGAAAAGGTTGGAGAAGGTCTTTGAAAAAATAAATTAGCACAATTTGTAATGGAGAAATCAAGATATTGATATGTAAGATTCCTCTTGGCAAAGTCAAATTAATTATGGAGAAGTCAAAGAAGCGGCTAAATATTTTACCCAATATTTTGATGACGATGTAATTCAGAATCTCCAACAGTCATACAGTATGACCGAACTGGTCATTGGATCGAATGGGGTTCGAAAGGACGATGCAAGCTATGCAAAACTGGGTATTTAAAATTTACTAGTTTTACCCAATGTTGCTTATAAGCGTCAATTTAGTACGGCTAAACTAGGATATGCAGGACCTTGAAATTGATATATGTATGTTGATGTAGTTCTAGCAGTTGCAGAGGTCCAGGTGTGTACTTATGCATATCCCCTCTAGGCTCTACCTCACATATCTGAATATTGACTCCTTCTTTGTGCAACCATTGTGGATTTATCTGCAAACCAGATTTCTATATAGTTTTTGATACTATAGACGTCGAGGTGTGTGCTTGTAGCAGTAATACAATTCGTGTATCTACACACAGACACAGACACTGCTGTTCCCTTTCTACTCTTCCTTCATAAATATACATTCTAGAACATTCATTATAGTTGTAACTCCAGTAACCACATCTAATTTGAAAAATTCTTCTTCTACGTTACCCTCTACCCTTTAACCTGCTTTTTCAAGTGCAGCCACCGCAATAGAATAACCATTTCTATATACGTTAATATACATTCCAATACACCGTTAAGTTTACGCTTTCGATTTTCTTCGACACGAGAAGAAATGACTTTTGCGGTTTCTGAACGTTCGTAATTGCACTACGTCGTACACTGGATTTCAATCTACCGGTCACCACATAATTAAGGGGAGGACTGTCTTCCTACGGAATTCCATAAATCATACGGCTTTCATTTACGATAATGAAAACGAATATATGTATGTAGTTGTCTGCGTGTCCGCCTCTTCTTCGTGTTTACGACTAAAGACGTTAATATTTACCTTAGGCAGGTGTTTTTAGTTATTGTTACAATGTTGGAATCTAACACGGGTTCGTCTAGTTTTATTGAGGTATGCAGATGTATATGTTAAGAGTAAGACTTTCCCTAATTACTTTGCTGCTTTTAGTGTTCATCATTAAAGGGTCATAAGTTTACCGTTAAGGTAGAAAAATCATGACAGGGTGTTAATATCTTTATGATTTTAAATAGTAAGCGGCATTAGAAGTCAAACATACAGAAATAATTTCTTGGAGTCATTGTATTACTACATGGTATTTAAAAAAAAGTATCGTAAAATGCTCATAAGCGTTTGGGTAGTATGGAGGCTGAACTAAAAGGAGCCTACACATAAGGCATTACCCCCATCTGCGCCCCCAATCACGCCAACTTCAAAGTTTTAATATGGCATATCGTCGAAAAGTTCCTGAACAATGCTTTTCATCGATACTATGTATACAAAGGTCATTTTGGGTAAATAATAATTAACCGATTCAGTAATAAGATATAGACACCTTTCCCATTCTATTTAAAAAAGCCAGGCAATTGTTATTGATTTATTCCTACCTCTACATGTAAAATAAAGCATTTCATTTAATAAATTGTCCAAAATGTTCACCATTCTTTTCTGAAGAATTAGTTAATTAGTTAGAAGAGAGAGCCAGGGCAGCAATGAGAGTATGTGGAGCACCCCGAATATGTGGATCAACTCTAGAAATCTACCTTCCTGAAAGAAGAGGGAACTCTCTCTGGCCGGACACGTCTTAAGTCCATAGCTTCCAGATATCTGTTTCATACGGTGCCTAAAGCGCTACAACGGCATACCAATTGCTCACTGCTGATATTATGCAAATGGTAGTTGCCAAGGACACCAGTCTTGATGTAACTTAAATTTTAGAAGATTCTTCCTTGCAACCTAAGACCGCTTGTATGAAGGTCTTGCATTTGTTGAGCCCTACATGCTGTCATGACTCGGACCTCATCTGAACAGTAGAGTTGGCAATTACGAAGGCGAATACAGGCCCTGTGAGGGGCTACTACCCTCCCGAGTCAACTCATCTGTCCTTTCATTGTCTTGAATCCCTTGATGGATTAATACCTAAATGAAATAAATTCTACTAGACACACAAAGCCTTTGTAGGGTTCAATAACAGTTAACTGGTAGTGTTGAACCGGTTCGGGTTGAACCCAAATCCAGTAGAGCCCCTTGATCGTCTGTTCAGACATGAAATGAATGTGCCTGCTCGAGTAGTCTTAACTGATGTTTTCCATCCACTCTTGATAGTTCTCCTGTTCGCTCTTGTTTTCGAATAAATCAAAATAGATAGCAAGATTGAAATTTCGTTGAATAAAGGGAAGGGACCATCAAGAATTCCACCTACGTGTTAAGTTTCGAAGTTTGTTGTGTATGCGCTTCCTCAAAAACGATTGAATTTTCTTCTGACCAAATGCGGTAATTATGTTTATTGACCATTGGAATACGCGAAAAATTAATGAATTTTAAGCACTTTTTGTCCTGATTTTGGACAAAGCCGCATTCCAACAGATGCTGGCGAAGAAATAATATTGAATTCGTTACAAACTATTCTAAAACTTCCCTCTGCGTGCCTTTATCGAGTATTCGTGGTTCTGCACGTTTTGTAATGTACCAATTACGATGCTTCAAATTTCGACCTTAATCGACGAACGTAGAAATGCTCTCACATGGTTTATATCTTTTGGGCGCGGTGAATTTAATACTGCTGATGTTTTGTCGGAGTCTTTGCTTATACCTTCTGCGCTTATAATAAACCCTAAGTATCCTATTTCCTTCAAAAAAAAAAAAAATTTGCATTTCTCTATATTTAGTACAAATCCGGCTCCTTTTAGTCTACAAAAAACTAACTTTAAATTTCTTAGATGTTTCTCTCTAGCTTTCCCTGTAACTCGAATATCATCCATTAAATTTACAACGCCATCAATACCTTGCAAACAGTTTTCGACAGTGCTTTGGGAAATTTGGCAGGGCTGGTTTTGTGCCGTACGGAAGTATATTGCCAAACGCACTCCCTAGTTAGTACTCTACGCCGAAAATTTCTTTGTTTCGTCTGTTATTTCTAACTCATTATAAACTGTTGAAAAATCTAATTTAGAAAATTCTTTACCTCCTTGCAAAGCTGCACATGCAGTTGTTATTATTGGGAGAGATAATTAAAATTTTCAAGGTACTTATTTGTTTATAGTGACTTTATAATCTCCACACAACCTAATTCTACCGTTACGTCTTATGACTAGTGCCAGTGGTGTTCCAAATTCGTTATTTTTCACTTTTGTTATTGCTCCTAATTTCTCTAAAGAGTCTAATTCTAATTCTATTTTTCTTTCAGAGCAAAAGGCACCTTCGTACGACTGACATTTTTTCTGAGACATTTAGCATTAAAAATAGTTACCATTATACTCCATTATACCACTTAACCTCGTGATTCCAGAAGAATGCAATGAAACCGCCGACTGTATTTGTACTGTACTTTTATTTGGATTTGCAAATTATTTACCAGGTTATACATAAAGTCATTAACAAACTATTTAATCTAAATTCCCAAATTTATTTTCATCAACAAGTCTTTCAAAATTTTCAAATAATGAGGCTTTATTGAAAAACTACGTATTTTCTGAAATGCTATTTTACTTAATTTTCTAATGCCTAAAGTAAGCGTAAGCGCACTCTGAACTTGATTAAGTAATTCACAATGATCCCCGCATCTTATTACTTAATTAGTAGACATTCCCAAAATTACCTTTGTGTGATATCAATGAAAAGCATTCTTCAAGACTTTTCCAACGTTGGTTGACGTTTAAAATTTTGACATTGTGGTGGGTGGGAATGAGGCTTGCGAGTGGCGCTATATTCGTAATGTGATTTTAGTTTTTGCACCACATTACCAAAACGATATTGAGCATTTTGCAATACCTCCAGAAAAATTCATCCCAATGAAAGTATTTAAAAAGACATCCAGCATACGAGGCTAGATTGAAAAGTTTCCGAAATGACAATGAAAACAAAATAATACTGACTCAAGTTATAATTTGTTTTTCAATATAATCCCCTCGAAGCTCAATACACTTAGTCCAACGTTTATCTACCTTTTCGATTGCCTCCCCGAAATGACTTAATTCGAGATTCTCAAAATAATCATTTACGGCCTCTATGACTTCGTCATTCGAGCAAAATCTGTTTCCATTCAGAAATGTTTTGAGTTTGGGCCTTAAGAAGCCAAATCAGGCGAATACGGTGGATGTAGAAGGATTTCGAACTTTTGCTAAACAATTACATATGAGCGGGTGCATTGTTGTAGTGAAGTAACACTTTTTTCTTAACCATTCCCGTGCGTTTTCTCTTAATTGCTGCTTTCAATTTATCCAAAAATGTTGTCTAATATTGGCCAGTAACAGTTTTGGCTTTCTAACGATAGCCAATTAACAAAATTCCTTTTGCGTCCCAAACCGATGCGATCACCTTTCCACTCAAGTGAATGGTCTTTGCCTTCTTTGGAACCGATTCACCGCGTTCAATCCACTGTTTTGTTTGCATTCTTGTTTTTGATACGTAGTGATGAATCGCCCCTTGAAATTCGTTGGATTCCTCGTAAACACTTCCAAACAATCGACTGAGATCCGAGCCCGAATGCGTTCTTCCTCCGAAATGAGCAAATGCGGCACCTATTTTGCAGAACACTTTTTTAAACCCCATTCATTATGTAAAATACGAACTATTCGTTTATAAGCGATGCCCACGTCTTCCTCAATTTTACGCACTTGATTCGGCGATCTGCCGAAACTATGTCACGTGGATTTTTTCACAATTTCTGGCGTGGTAGCCATTTTTGGAACGTAGTTCGTCACTTTTATGTGCGCGGCCACGTTTAAGTCCCGACACCAAAAGCTCACGGTGGAAAATGACCTTGATTTGATTTCCGTTGCGGTTTCCCCTTCCAAATAGAAAACTTTGATGACCGTTCGAACTTCGTTTATATCCGTAATTGAAAACGTAAAAAGGTGCTCGAGTTAAATGCTTGTTAAAACTGACCCCTCGATTTAACGTTTGCAATTAATCGATATGAAATATTTGATAACAAAAGGACATAAAGTATTTGGAAGAATAACAATTCCGGAAACTTGTCAATCTACGCTGGTATGTATAGGTATGTTGCTAACAAAATGATTCAAATTTGGAAATCTTGTTAAATATTGGTTATCTTTGTGTAGAATGATTCGAATTGGTGAGCTTTCTTGGAATTATATACCACTAATTGAAATCGGGGCATATGAAATCCTAGGATCTCTATGTTTACGCCAAATTGTTGATTCCAACTTCTTCTAATATATATTTTTAGTACGCATGTAAACACTAGTATTGTACCATGAATGTAAAATGACCTAGATTCAAAGTAGGTAGTTGTACATTACTAAGAAGTCGCTTTCCTAAACGGAACTGTCCGTGTGTTTATGTAAAAAGCGTAGATGGATAGAAACTATGTAATGATTTTCTTTGATATTCATTAAATTGGTTCCCGCTATGAGAAAATAGTTTATCACATCCACTTACATTTCTGATTGCACGCGCTCAACAAACAATTGGATTTCAACTTTAGTTCTATTACTCTCGAGATTTCTAGATCTAAGGTGAGTTATGTAGACAGCTCGCAACAGAAAATTATTCTTAAAACTTAATTTTCTTAAACGAATTGCTCTCGTTCGCGGCAACTCGGTGAAGTATTCAAAGTTTCATGAACTCTTTTTCACTTTCGAGTGCACTTCTTTCCATTCCGTTGACCCACCCCTTTGTAAATTTCTCATCAACTTATGTATTAAACTGTGCAATGTTCGCGGTATATTGGCATGTATTCATTATCTGCCGCCACCGCAACCTGCATCAACAACTGCCGAGCTCGCGGTTCATGCAGTTCGAGCAGACGTGACGTTCGACCGCAAACCAACCGTCTTTATGCAATGTGAAATCTACTACCTCCGGCCGCCAGAGGTATTTGATTTACTGAACTACATGCGGCGAAGCAGTTATGAAATAGCGTGCGTCCGTCAGCTCTCTACCGTTTCGCAAAAATAAAGACGAAAAGAACTCGGAAAGAAGACGAATCGTTAACAAAAAGGCTTCGAACACGTTCGTTTCGTTACATTGCGGAGGCCTTCGTTGCTTTGGTGCTGACGACATCGTGCGCGTCGTTGACCGACTAGATACCTTTACACATATGCGGGTCAATTATGAAAACAGTTGCGTTCCGATGCAGGTGGTGTGCAGGTGCAAATGTTTTTCGTCTCGATGTGGCTTTTTCTTTTTCTATATTTACCCGCTTCTCTTTAATGCGCCGCATGCAGTCTGTTCCTACACCACCGTTCAAAAGCTTTCACTGGACTAAATTGGAAAGCGTATTATTATAGCTTCACTTTTGACTACAGATCAATAAAAGATAACTTAGAAAATTCCATCAACAAAGTATAAACATTTGAAACCATAATAAAAATCATGGTTTCAAATGTCTTGAGTTTATTGTATCTTCTGGTGTTCCACAGAAATCAAATTTCAGTCCATGATTCTTTATTTTGTTTGTGTTGTACTTCTTGTTCTCTCACTGCACATCAACATGTGCTGACGACGTTAAGACCTTTAAGTGTTATTGCTAGACTAACGTCGGAGATCTTCAGCATTAAATTGTTTTTAAATTGCTTCATATCAAATACAGTATAACTTCGTTAGTCCGAACTAATAACTGCACTGGATGTTCCGGATTATCGTGCAAAAGACAGAAAATATCCATTTTCCTAATTATCTACGAATTTCAACATTTTTACAATAATTTTTTTATTTTCAAAACAAAAAATTTGTTACATCCAACATAACACGAACTAAAGGTATGTACCTACATAATTATATAAATCTAAAAAAGTGAAAAGTACATAAATCTAAGAAGCTGTAAACCATTTAGCAATTTTGTTCATTTCGGATAGCATTAGAATGTGGTTTTCCGATTCACCATCTTCCTCTGCCCACTTCGAAACTTCTGACTGCCTCTAAGCGCTTTACACGTTGCGCCATCACTTACATTTCTTCGTCGGAGCTTGATTCATTTTGAGCATGTTCCAAAAATCCATATCATTTATGATTACCCATCCTTCTTCTTGTCCAAGAGCTTCTTGTTTTGTTACATCTTCAGAAATTTGGCTTATCAACGCATTAGCTTACTTTATTTGTTTCCCTAAACCTCCTAACTCCATTTTGTCTTTCCACTGTGACAATGGAAGATTATCATTTTTACTCCAACCATCATCAACTTGCGCCGGAAGTTTACTTCAAGATCTTTGAATAAGATCTGGGCTCACATTTTCCCACACTTTTGCCAATCGACTTACAACATCTTTTAGATTAACTTTCTTTAATTACACAGGAATATCTGCACCTCGAGGGACCTTTTCGGTATTGCCATTTGACAATTTGAATCATATTTTGGTCTGTTGGTTGCACTATGGGAGTTGCATTCTTTTTCGAACTGCCCCAACAAAATCCGTATAAAAGCAGCCTTAATAATTTCTTTCGCAACCCAGGCTTTTTTTGTCCTTGGTGCCTCACCGGCAATTGTTCATTTCCAAAGGCCCGTGGCTTTTGAGATTTGCCCAACACAAATCTCATTTTATGTGCCTGAGAAGCATTACAGCACGGCATCAAGCACCTACACAAAATGGGCTTATCCAACACGGACACTTGCAGACTCTGCGGTGAGGAAGAGGAGTCAATGGAACACTTGATCACTAACTGTGGGGCACTAGGCCACATGAGATACAGAATACTACATGCATATACGCTGGGTGAAGAGGACCTATTAACACTCCCTTTAAAGCAGCTGATCCTGTTCCTAGACGTATTAAATAAATAAAAAACAAGGGGAAGCACAATAGATCAACGTGGTCGCAGTGCAAAGGGCCACTTTGGGCCAGACCCCACTCCATTACATTACATTACATACAGCACGGCATAAATAAATGTCGTTCCTTGCCCATTTTTCTACCTGGAGCTGATGCTTCAGCTTCGTGAGCAAGTGTTTATTAGGAAGTAATTTCTATAAAAGTCCACTTTCGTCTACATTGTAGATTTAATCAGGGCGCAAGTGCATTTTTCTCCTGTAATTGACAGTTGTCGAATTCCGTACCTGTTCTTAAACTTATCCAGCCATCCGGATCTAGTTTTGAAATTATCATCGTTTTGAGTCTAGCTATAAAAGAACTGTGATTTTGCACGTAAAATTTCCCCTGAATTGTTAATTGTTGTGTTAAAAAAATACATAATCATCTTTTTTACTTCTGTAGAAACAATGTATAAAGCCTTTTATCAATTTCGGGATATGCACTTACTTTCAACGTTTTTCGTTTATTGAACAGTGAAGTGGCTGTGGCGCCATAGGATAGGATCCTCGTCCTTTTCGTTTTGTTATCGCAAGTCGTTGATTTTTCCACCTTGTACTTTTGTGTTAAACTGGACACTGTAGACTCTCTAAACTCTTAATAATCTCAATCTTTTCTTTTATTGAAAAAATGAAGTGTATCCTTTTAGAAGTAATCTCTGCTCTAAATTGCAAGCAATTTGAAGTCAGTAACGGTCAACGCTCTAATAGATAATGAACAGTAAACAGAACAACGTTTAGAAAACACGAAAGCAAGGTATCCTCACATTTATGGATCGGGAATCACTTCGCTGTACGGATTATGGCTATGAATTCGGATTACTGGAGGTCCGGATTAGGGCATGTTCGGATTACAGAGGTCATAATGTAATTGCAATTGCCACCTATGTTCTTATGTACGACGTAATTCTATCTTTCGGTGTTCCTACACATCGCCTACCCAAAACGTCAATCAAGAGGCAAGTCCAAACAATAACAAAGTGATGTCTCTTGCTCGAAAAAATACTTGGCCTTGCAGTTCTTTCTTTACTGCACACTCATCAGCTTAACAACCTACGTTATAGAGATCTTTATTGGTGCTGACACCTACAGAAATAAATTAAAACGTTATAACCTCCGTACGTGGGTTCTCTAAATTTTGTTCTTGTTCTTCTCTTGCCATGATGTTCACTCCTTCGTCTTCTGTGTTCTCTGTTTCCTCCAATATTCTAACGCTCGGTGCAGATATCCCGCGTTTCTAAGAACAGCAGTACATTCCCGTGTGCTCCTTTAATGAAGAAGCAGCAGTTCATATTGCTGCGATTTCGTCAAAAAAGTCCTTATTGATAGTCGGGCTATTGGGATAAAACATTCTTGCTTTAGTCAACATGTCGACGCCATTGGAATAATCGAAGTGGATTTTATTAAGGACATAGAACTGAGAAAGTAAGTTTACTGTTCTACATACTTATTTGCATTCTTCAGGAAAGTTTCAAGTGAAATGAAAAACATACTGGCATCATTTAAAAACTGCTTCTTTTGTTCATTTTAATCTGATTAAATATCCACTAATTAGTAGTAGTAAATAGTATACAAAAAGTAATTCAAATACACCATATGCTTATAATAATAAAAGACAGACATCAATCCTGTAGAAAAAGGATGAATTCTATCGATGATGAAGTTGCCGATCGAAATGCTCTTTTCAATCAGTATATTGCATAGAAGCACTATGTTACTACGTCAAATGCAGTTCATCTGGTATCATCTGTTGAAAAGGTGCATGTATGATTAAAGCTATTGTAACCAGAAAAGGACTCGCTATTTTTCCTTAAGCAGCTGGTAGCATATGGATAGTAGTGCACGCGTCTAGTAACAAGAACATATAAAAGCTTATTATGTGTGTATATACAAGTATGGATATCAAATTATATTGGAATGAAACGGGGGAAGTAACAAAGCATACCCACGTGCGAAAGTTTAACAGTAGCAGCACAATTTATCTGTTTGTTTCTTCTGGTACGTTATTAGCTTGAATACTTTCAAATCGCATCGTATTTAAAAACAATGAAACATTAAATAGGGAGTAAACCGCAAAAGGAAAAAACCCCGAAGGAATAAATGCCATCCATACGTAAGGTAGAATATGGAGTGTTAAATTATACAATTTGGCTCAAAGAAACAATTGTCATACAATGTACTATTAAGCGGTCGCAATAACAAATGATAGGGAGAACAATATTCAACCAAATGGGAACCAAGATAATAAATAAAATCGCAGTGCCGAAATTGAGTAAATTTAATTGCTAACGGGGCGAATCGTCGATTATATATTGATTGCCCTCTGAGAGTCATTAATGAATTTGAATGCGTTAGTGGTATGACAAGTGAGATTTCATTAGCAACCGTTTTAATAATTGCGTATATATACCTATGTCAGCCTACACAATTTACACGCTTATATTTTGAAGACAAGGCATTTTCGACCGAATTAAAAGGAATAAAGGCAATTAAGTTAAGTGTACGATAAGTGTAGGATAATGAGCAGAAAGAGTAATGAAATAGGGACAAGTAAAACAAATAACAAGATAAAATTTTAAGAAAAACGTGGTGGAGCGTATGGACACGCAAAAGTTGAACAAGAACAAAATTTATCGAATCTAAATGTGGAATTTTCCACATTTTAACTTGTGCCTGTAAACATCACCAACACCGGAGATATTCTACCCAAACGTGTTGAGGTGTTATTGTTGAATAAATTCTTTACAGTTTTTCCTGTCCGATGTAAATGGTGAATAGTTTACATTAAGATATTTGATGTCTTTTTTTCTTTCGAGACATTTAATTTTCGCTACATATAATATCTTCCCTGATTTTCCGTAGCATGAGCTTTTGAGCTGCATCTGAACATCGGCCTGTTTAACCTTCCTATACTCACGTCAAAATGAAAGATGTATACTATACTATATAAATCGGTCTCACAGACCGTATGCGTGAGTATAGGAAGGTTAAAAAAGACGAACGAAAGTTTTGGCGTTGTAGTTGCGGACAATTCAACAATTCTGTAGCCCATCCCTTACTATATTATACACTGGTGCGAAGTGAACAAGGATTTATATGCTTCGATTACATGGCATCGTACTTGAACGTAAACAGAAAAAAAAAAATGCATCAAATACAGGATGGCTGAGATGCATGGAAACCTGGATATATCTGACAAACTATTAGTTTTAAAGCTTTCAAATTCGATTATAACAGTCATGGAATACGAAATTGAGAATTTACAAGACAATAATAAGACCGATAGCATATACGGATGTGAAACATGGGTGTTGAATGAAAATATAAAAGAAAGATTAAGGAAAGGGGAAATAAAAATACTCATAGGAATTTGGGACAGGAAGAAGACAGACGAAGGATAGTTAAAAAGGACGATAAGGAAATCTACGATATATATAAGAAACCACGATTAGATGCAGTAGTCAATTCGAGGAGATTGCAGTGGGCCGGAGCACATAGAAAGAATGGAGGAAGACCGAACAATGAAGAACATGGCGTCGAGGATGGCAGAGAATAAAAGGAAAGGAGGAAGGCCAAGAATACAATGGAGAGAAGCGCTACTACAAGTTTCACGGGAGAAGGGAATAACAGAATGGGAATAGAAAAGCAAAAATAGAAGCCTATGGACTGAAGTAACGAAGCTCTGGCCCTGAAAGGCAAAGCTGCAATATGGACATATAAGTTCTCGAAGACATTGTCCGATGAGTAAGATCAACACTCCTTTAGAAGCAGGCGCGGTCATCTAAAACTAATTGACTGACTGTGTTTCTGCATTGGTAGTAGTTATTTGATAAATAACGGTGTCCAATTTACTTACATATCTTGAATAGTTCAGAGAATAATTATATTTATAATTTATAAATCTCTGTAACTTCTTCCAAATGAGGGAAACTATTTCTATTCCGAGTGCCCCACAAATTTTCAAAATCTCATGATTTTTCTTCCACTTTTAACTATCGTAGTCATAAACTTCAATAACCAACATATAACATCCAATCCTACGTTTGGATGATTTTCGCCGGTACTGTATCGAACTGTACCCGCACGGCGGCGTTCTGCGATCATTTTATATCGTCTTGTTTTCGCAAACATCGGACGCGCTCGCATTTGCATAATGGATTGTTTTTGATGAGATAGTACAGCGAGGCGCACTACTAAAGTGAACACACAAAACATACGAAGCACGTGGACGGGCTCGTACTGTAAAGAAAACGAGCATTAAGTAAAAATTAATTCCGTCTGCAAACAAAATTTTATTAAAAAACTAATAAATCGCGTCGAAATCAACATTATCTGAGGCAGCTGCTTCCGTTGAAATTTCACGTCTGGTATCACAAAGGGCACGTTGTGGGTGACTACATTAAATATGGATAGCTTACTGCTATTATAGATGATAGTTTTAGATGGAGGAATGAATAGTAATGACTGCGATAGGAAAGGATGTTATATTGTGGAAACAAGAGGAAAAAGTATCATTCGTAATCAGCGAAGAAAATGGAATGTATAAAAACGAAAAAGGTTACATTTTTTGAGTAGCAAGGAAGGTAAGAGGAAGCAGAAATAGCAAAATAATTTATTTAATTAATGTCTTAAGCAGCAGTATTTTACTATCCTCTTTGCAGAACAAAAGTTTGTTCCATGCACCTGGAGACCGTATTACGGAATGCAAATAATTATTAATTTTAAGAAAATTGATGAAATAAATTGATGAATAGAAAATGTAACAGAAGTACAACACAGAAAAATATTGTTTATACACGAGGGTAGATAGACAGGTTTTAAGAATCGCAGCTAGGGGGTAGTTATGTCTCCAAATACTTTATGTCATTATGTTGGCAATTCTTTTATATCAATTGACTGCAAATGTTATATCGATCTGTCAAGTAGTCTGGTTTTGACAAGCATCTAATTCAAGTACTTTTCGGTGTTTTCAATTATGGATAAAAACGAAATTCGACCGGTCATAAAATTTTTCTACTTGGAAGAAAAAGCCGCAATAGAAATCAAATCAAGGCTAGACGCCGTTTTTTGAGGATTCATCACCTACATTTTTTCCCGTGAATTTTGGATTTCGAAATTCAAGCGTGGCCGAACGCGTACAAGTAATGAACCACGTTCAGAACGTCCGAAAACGGCTACGACACCAGAAATTGTGGAACAAATCCATGACATAGATTTGGCAGATCGCCGAATAAAAGTGCATGAAATTGAGGAAGCCGTAGATATCTCCCATAAACGAGTAGTTTCAGTATTTTACATAATGAATTCGATTATTTGGAAGTGTTTACGAGGAATCCAATGGATTTCAAGAGACGATTCGTGACCATGAATGAGACTTGGGCTCACCACTACACAGCAGAAACAAAAATGCAATCAAAACAGTGAATCCGAAGAAGGCAAAGACCAATGGCTTGGCGGTTTTTGGAACGCAAAAGGAATTTTGCTAATTGGTTATTTTGAAAAAAATAAAACTGTTACTGGCCAATATTACACACCACTTCGCTCATTCAAATATAATCATTCAGCAAACATTGACAGAATTGAAGTTCGAAATCTTTCCGCATCCACCTCTTTCGCCTGATTGGATCCGTCAGTCAGTTCTGAACGCGCTGTTCAAGCATTAACACAACCTTATTTTCAACTGTTTGCTTTCTATAGTCAGCTATCTTCGATGCTAAGTTCAATCGTAATAAAGTAATGTAAGTTTAACATTGTGTCTTATTAACATCGCCGAAAAAGTTAAAAAACGCGCTATACAGTTTTATAACTTTATGAACCGGTGAACGTGAAGAAGTAACTTCCACTCAGCAGCTCAAAAACGACGAAAGCAGCTACGTCTTCAACAGGCTGTAAATAATTATTTTGGTAACTTCGAAGGAAGTCACACATCCAGGAGGGAATCGAAAAGCTAGAGAAACGTTGGACCAAATATGTTAAGCTTTCTCTCAGGGGCTCACTGTTAATAAGTTTAACAAGTGAATTCGGGAATTTTAGCTCTTCCGTGGTAATTGAGCTGAAACCTAAACTAAGGTGTAAGGTAACGTGCCAAGAGTTGCGTGGCCGCAGGGGAGTGCGGTATTTAACGTTCCCCTGGGGGCAGCAGGCGAAACCCCTTTTATTTAGCCTTACCCGATCAAGCGGGGCTCTGATCGGGCGGACAGATACTTCCCTAGCTACTCTTCGTACAGCTACGCTATCTGGAATTTCCAAGGCTAAAGTGTAAAAGCTTGTGAAACAGGGCCAAGATTGCACACAGGCTAAAAGAGCCATAATCAAGGCCAACTTCACTAGGCATGAACAAAGGGGCCAGGTTTAATCTAGATAAGGAAGTTAGGCCTCAACAGACGGCGGAGGCTACTAAACGTAAACAAAGGGCGGAAGTCCAGAAAGGCGAGGTCGGAGGGCAGTACTCCCGTAGGTCTTCCGAAAGGCAAGAGAGCAGAAGGTTTAACCTTCAAGGAGGCTGCTTTGTAGAGGATCGCGGTGATACTCAACGACTATCCAGCCACCCAGATGGAGCCGGCAAAGCTTAAGGCAGTCCAGGGCCCAATTATGGAGGTATATAACAGCATTACGGAGCAAGGGCTTCAAGTCCGCTTTAAATATACACATATATGAGGAAGAATCGCTCTCAAAGCTGTTAAGTCTAATTAAAGGAATAAAACTGGAGAACGTACTCTAAAGAGGCATGAGGACCACAATAGATCTGCAAAGGTCGCAGTGTAACAGGCATCATTGGCACCTCAAGTAATCTTATCTTATCTTATCTTATGTTGAGCTTGGAGAGGGTTATATTGTCAAATAAAATATAACTTAAATCCGTATTATTTTGTTTTCATGAGCATTCCGGAAACTTTGAAATCTACCCTTGTATGTATGTAACTCTATTAAATACTGAAGAACTAAATCAAAATCCAAAACAATTACCCAGCTATCGCATTATTGTACGCCGGTTGTTGCTAAAAGAATTAACGAATCTTCATTTGCAATGTGGTAGGTGTCATGGAGGACGACGATTTCATCGAGTGGACTGGTTAAGGTAGAATACGTCATTCAGCTTTGATGCAAGGGATCAACCATTCCTTCAGGAAAAGAAAGGCAGGTAAAGGTGAATTGAGGAAATATGATTTAGGCGTTACCGTTGTTCATTTAGCTTTGACAAGAAATGATATGGTATATCGATTCACCAATATTAGTCTTAAGTAGGAACAATGAGAAAGTTTTGGGAATACCATCCCTAGAAAGTTCTTGGAATGAAGAAAATCAGACCGTTTCCTTCACAAAGTTTTTAATGAATGGACTTCCAACAGAACCGAGAAACGGGTTGTGACTCAATTGATCGATAAATCCATGTGGTGAAGAGCTGCCCATTCGTAATAAGGATGCACATGCTATTAAACTCCTAAAGCTTTTAGAACCAAAACAATGATAAAAGCGAAACTCCACGTTCTAAGAGCAAATACTTCTCCGGTCATCCATTTCGAAATCAATTTACGAGCAACAATATCTCCGGACAAGTATGTACTAGCATCACGTTCCTGCTGATGCAAAAGCGTCGTACGTGGATACGGAAACACGTTTCGCGCTCGTCATTCCGATACCTCGTATACAAGGAATACCGTTTGGGCCCGCTTCGTCGACATCCTTCGACATCGCGAGTTCAATGACGTCTCGAAAATACCGCATACACAAAACGTTCGGAGCAGACGACAAGGCGTGTATATACGGGGGAAGATAAACGTGCGCCCAGAGTCGTCGCATTACAAAGGATACCGGCGTCGTTACGTCAACGTAGCGTACGTCGGTTTGTCTCCAGGACTCGAAATTCACTAAAATTTCAACGGTAAATCGTGCGATAATGTCCGAGTCATAGACGAATGCATCTCGGGAAGCGCATCAAAGAACCGGAAGAGCAGATAGGGACGGATATACTTCCTCCCCGAGCGCAAGCGAGCGCTCTTTCAGAACGAGAGGGCTGTCAACCACCTGCTAATATGAGTCCTAGATAAATATTACGTGGAATAAATTAAATAGCTCCCTCTTCGTCGCGTTCTGCAAGAGTGACTAACTGCGTCGTAAATAGTAAATAGATGTGGTTTACGATGCTCTTGTGTATTTACTAGAGATGGGACGAATCCAAATTTTCTCGAATCCGAATCCGAATCCGAATCCTAAAGGATTCTCGAATCTCTCGAATCCTTCGAATCTCGAATCTCTCGAATCCATCATATAATTACAATAATAAGAAAGGACAGAGAGGAAAAACAATTTTACAGGAAAATTTTAAAGCTACTTTAATTAAAAACGATACAGTTTTTAAAAATATTTATTAAAAAAGATTTTTTTTTGAACATATTTATATTACAAATGAAATTAAAAAAACAAATTACACAATATTAAAAGATAAATTATGTTAAAATCTTGATGATTATGCAACAAGTTTTTATTTATATTTAATTTCCTTAGCATATGGAAATTAATATATCAATAACAGTACCGATATCTTTTCAGAAACTTTTGTGAATGAGAATAAGGGAGAGCTAACATAGATAAACAGCAAATATTGCACATGAAAATCTAAACACATATTTTAGTATATAAAAGAAAGCACTCAACCTAAAAGAAATAAGTGAGAATTTTAATTCAGATTTTTATTTAAGAAAACCAGCTTTCGAACTCGCTCTGGATCCAACCGACTACGTTTTTTATCCACTATGATGCCTGATGTGCTGAATAGTCTTTCTGAAATCACTGTTGATGGTAGTGTAATTAAGAATTTTTTGCTAGTTTCATCAAATTTTGGTATTTTGTGTTGCCCTTCCAGTATTTAAAGATGTCTGCAGTTGGTGGGAGCAGTGGTTCTGCTAAATAGGCATTTATTTCTTCTTCAGGAGATGAACTGTAATCCACATCACTGCAGGTAGCTGGGGTCATCAACTGAGAATAGTAACTCCACATACTATGACCTTGTTCAGTTAAAGATATATCTGTGGCATTTGCTTGAGTTTTCTCTGATGACTGCAGATCACCATTTGTTTGCATATAGATGGATGAAATTTCATTAGCCAGTGTCAATTTAGCTTGCTCAACGTTTTCTTTATTCAAAAATACATTCCCTTTGAATCGGGGATCCAGTAAAGTACCAATAGTATACAATTTCTCTGTCTCAACAGAATGGTAGCGCCTTTTTAGTGACGCAAGCAAATCATTTCGGAAACCCTGTACTGAACCTAATTTTGGTTTGAAATTTTCTAGAGCACGAATGGTGCTATTCACTAAAGGAATTATTTCTGAAATTGTCACTTTACTTGAGCTGGCCACAAATGTAGCTTTATCAAACACTTCTGTCTGTATTTGACATGTTCCATACCTTTTCTGGTCTCAGGAATAAAGATATTTATTTATTAAAATACCACAAACATTAGGAAAGCATGCCAGCTTATAAATACTTTGTGGCTGAAAGAACGAGAACCGAAGAGAATCGTCGAGATCTTTCTAGTCAGTGATTCATATGTGTCGTGATTACATGAGTCATCATTATTATTTTTTTTTTTTTCTGGATTCGAAAGATTCGAATTACGAAAATCGTGCGAAGATTCGAGTTTTCGAATCTCGAATCTTTTCAGGATTCGATGGATTCGAGGATTCGCGGATTCGAATCTCCCATCTCTAGTATTTACGTACTGATACATACGCTCCCAACTTGGAGGGACAAACTAGAAGAAAGCTTTAAACATTTATACAGTATACCGTGTTTATTAGTTTTGCCCACGTGTTTCGTTGGCAGGAAGACCATCGCTTTCGATAAATAGGTATGAAACACTAATACAATGCCAGAGTAGGATACACTTAGCAATAGTAGAGACGGAAATTAGGCTTGCACGTGTAAAATTAGATAGAAGTCGTTTTTACCACGTACGTCAGAAGATGTCCCTTGTTCCTATTCCCGTATGCGCCCCATAATATGATATTTTGCAATACTATTCGTAAAGTGAGGCCACAGATTCTTCCCTAAGCAGGCCATCGGCAATGCTGCTACCCTTGATCCCCTCATGCCATAGCACCCACATCGGGCAGTACGAAACTCGGTACAAATCTCCAAATATAGGGGTGCCATAAAACTGTTATTGTTCTCTTGAATCTCGAAAGTGGAAGAATTTCTATGCTTTTAGATAGAAATTCATTTCGATAATAATATTTTTTGTATCCAATCGCGTTCGAAGTAAGCCTATCCGATAAAGGCTTACAAAGAAAAATAATTGTGCAGGCAGATTGTTAAGAACATTAAAGTAAAAAGTGTATCGCGAAGCTCTTAAGTGCCTATATACCAAACAGTAATAAGACCGGTTGTTATTTATGGATGTGATGTGTGCATTTTGAAAGAAAAGGACAAGAATCGTTTGACAGTGTGGGAGACAATGATTCTAAGATGGATCTGCGGTGGTAAGAAAGTAAGAAATAGCGCGAGATGTGGGAGAGAAGATCCAACAGTGAGATAATTAATATGTATGGGCAACCCAGCATAACATCTATGGTCCTAACGTATTCGAAGGTTGGTTCATGTAATAAGGGTCCCTGAAGGAAGAACACCGAAGACAATGCTGAGGAGAGGGGTAAGTGGAAAGAAGAGAAGAGAGCAACCAAGATTAAAACAGCTGGATGCGGTACAAACTGGGAGGAAAAGGCTAAGAACAGGATGGAATGGAGAGCAGTAATTCATCAAGCCTTGGGACCATAGGGCCTGTCATGCTATATATATATATATGTACAAGTTCGATAATCCGCTGTTCCTTTATCCGACAAGCTCAGTAATCCGCTATATTTCATAGCTATTAAGAATTTCGAGACCGCTCTATAATCCGGCGTTTCCAACGATCATCAGTTCAGTAATCCGACGTAGTCGCTCTGCGGTCTAACGAATTGACCGGTACTGACTTATTGTTAGTGCACTGTTTTGTTTTGAGGAGTACTTGTCGCTCTACGAGACAATGTCAAAACAAATTGTTACAAAATGTCGTTACAAGAAAAGAGAAAACGTATGCATAAAACACTAAGTTTATCTGAAAAAATGGATATTTTGCGTAAACTGGATAATGGTACTCAGATAGTTACTTTGTCGACATTTTACAATGTCGGACGTGCAACAATTTATGATATACGGAAAAATCGTGAAAAAATTGAACATTTTGTTAAGTCGGCAGAAAATGGGACGGGAAACAGACAAACTACAAAAACAGGAGAACATCAGAAGATGAAAGACTGCCCTTATTTATGGTTTCTCCAAGAACGTCAACGTAATACGCCTATTACAGCTGATACATTACGCCAAAAAGCGGTGTATTATTATGAAAGGATTTACAATAAAACTGATTTTAGAGCAAGTGATGGCTGGTTAACTAAATTCAAAAAAGGTATGGTATTTGTATGCTAACTTTAAGTGGCGAAAAACTTTCCAGTGACGTTGCATCTGTGGCTCCATTTGTTGAGAAATTTAGAAAAAGTGTGGAAGAGCTTGGACTTACTGCTGATCAAATCTACAACGCTGATGAAAGTGGATTATTTTGGCGAGTATTGCCAAACAAGACTTATGTGCACAGTGGAGAAGCCCAAGCTCCTGGAAAAAAAGTATCCAAAGAACGGGTAACCTTTATGCCTTGCTCAAACGCGGGTGGCACAAGCTCAAGCTTCTGCTAATAGGAAAAGCGAAAAATCCGAGGGCATTTAAGAATGTACGTCTTCCTGTTGTCTACAAATATCAAAACAGAGCATGGGTAACGAGAGACATATTTGTGGAATGGTTTCATCAAGATTTTGTGCCTGAAGTACGACGTTTCTTAATAACAAAAAATCTTGCTCAGAAGGCATTACTCGTGTCGGACAATGCACCCGGACACAGTCCAAATGAGGAATTGTCATCCAATGATGGTCTAATATGCACTCTTTTTATGCCGCCCAATTTTACATCGCTGTTACAACCAATGGACCAGAACCTTATAAAAATCATTAAAATCAACTGCAAGAAAAAAATTTTGTTAAGTGCGATTAGCCGAGGAAAGGAAATTCATTTGGCGTTAAAGGAAATGAATTTAAAAGATGTGGTATTTACCTTAAATGATTCATGGCAAAACGTGCCCCAAAACACCATTCAATCATCATGGAGAAAGCTGTGGCCCTCTAACGAAAACGGATACGAAGAGTGGAAACCACAAGATGATATTCCATTGGCGGAACTCATACAGATGGTGGCACGGGAGGAAAATACGGAAATAATCCAAGATGAAATTGAAGCATGTTTAATACGGACTCCGATCAAGACGTCGAAATTATGACAGATGATGAAATATTTAATGAAGCCGATAAACAAGAAAATATTTCCGACAATAGTGAATCCATGACAATGAATAACATTACAAGAAATGCAGTAAAACTTGAGGATGCACTTGCAGCAGTCGATACGAGCATTCAGTGGGCTGAACAAAATGAAGCATCAGAGAATACTCTACTTGTAATGAGAAAACTAAAATAGGATAGGATAGGAGGATAACATATAAAATTTATTGGGCAAGAAAGCAAACAAAAATTGAAGATTTTTTCAATAAAACTCAATTATAGGATTCATAAGTTTGTTAGATCTTTTCCATACGTATAACATATTACATAAGTATGTATGTACTTACTACTATTTATAGTGTATGTACTTATTTTAAATACATTTATTGTAATATTCTGAGAGATAATATACGATTAATAATATGTAATAGTTGAATAAAAATATGTATTATAAACTACGTATTTGAAACCGTTTCTTATTTTGTATAGGTACGTCCAGTAATCCGACCTTTCCACTACTCCGATAAAGGTAAATTTTTATAGTGTCGGATTATCGAGCGTGTACTGTATATATATATATATATATATATAGAGTAGAATATATAAAATCGAGCGAAAAACTCTACTGGGGTGGTCGGTCCGTGAAATATATATATAAATGGTTGAGAAAACGTTCCTGGATTGGGAAAGATGCGGACACAGCACTTCATTTCGTTTTCTAACCGTTAATAAATCATAGTGACGTGATATTATTGAGATGCTTTAACATGTCGGACTGTTACAAATTTCCATTTCAATAGTTATCTCGATGTGGTACGTCTTGAAAATATTGTCTTTGGGCGTGTATTAATTGAATGCGCAATTTCTAGGACATAGGATTTTGGGACATCTATTCATGGTCCCTTTGATCCTCAAGTGGTGATTTCTGACGTCTTAAGTTACCACATCAGTGATCAATAGGAAGTCTAACATTTTGCGTTTTAAATCCCAGTTTTTGCCAAAGATTCTACGTCCTAATCGGATAACCACCACAGCTTTGGCAGATATTCCTTCAATCTGAGCTTTCCAGTTGAATCTTTTACTGATGGTGATCCAGAGGTAATTAAATTATTCATAACCCTGTTAATTCAAGAGTCAATAATTCAACACATTACATGCACTAATTCCTATAAATGACCTGCAAGCATATGTAGGACGTCCACTTTTATAAATTGCCACTTCATACAGCTTTTCCAATATTTTATTTATAGATATACCGTAGATACATACACAAACACAACTTACCGTCAGTAATTCGTGCTTACCTCTCTACCTACACCTGCTGACATGTAAAGCAGCGTATTTACATCGTGAGAACGTTAGGGCTTGATCCGTTGACAAGTAGAAACATTCGATTATATCCGGTTTTTCCGGAAGCGACTTAATTGCACGCTAATGAACGTTTTTGCTTGAAATTGAGTTTTGCTTTTACACGTCCTAATTACACAGACGTGCATAATTGGCAGCCACTGTTTTTCTAATAAAACGTTTTCTAATAAACGGTCTAATAAACTATTTTATCTACGACCGTTTAACGAACAATTCAGCATACGGCTCCCCAACCACATCTTGTCAAACATATATTTTCGACTAAAGCAACAGGTTATTGTTTACGGCTGCATGAGCATATTATATCTGCAACGCTGCGTCGGCATTTGTAACAGGCCAAACGTGTGCGCTTTTAGGAATGTGAATAAAATATTTTTAATTACAGAAACGGTAATCGTTTGTAAGCATAGTTGGTTATTTTTATTTCGTCTTCAACAGTACTAATTAAATATTTATAACGCAATTTTAAATCCGCGTAAAATTTCTACCATGACGTGAAAAAATCTTGAACAGATTTAGTATTTTATTTAGGGAACTAGGTGACCCGGCAAACTTCGTTGTGCCCAAACATTTTTTCGACTTTTCTTTTTTCCTAAGCCTTCGCGTAGCAATTACGAACAAACCCGCAGAAGGAAGTATCCAATTTGGTCCAGTCGTTTTCAAGTTTTAAGCATCCGAGCAAACCACGATCCATTTTTATATATACAGATAATGACAAGTTAGCTTCATTCTTATCAAGTACGAGGTTTTTCTTACTTGTACCACACCGATTTGGATACCACCAAATATGTATTTCCACAAAATAATGTATCATCTTCAGTGGAGAAACAATTGTCCATCGACGTGAAATAACACTTGCTTCATAAGACACGTTTCACCACTTCACGGTTAATACAGCTAAACTACAATTTTTCTTATATATCACATACTATAAGAGGATGTATTTTATACGAAATTTTCGACATAGTACGCCCTTCATTTTTTCGACTAGCAGATTGTACTGTTTATCTGTTCTTGCTATCATATTAAATATGATGTAGAAATGCAAAACTAGTTTCAAAAAATACTTGAGAGAGTAACAATTACAAAGAATTGAAAAATAAAACATCTACATAACTCTCCAATGAATGATCTACACTGAGGTTAATTTGTTAGACAATTCTCGCAGAAGGCTGTGCAATGGCTTCAATGCAGACTACATTGTCACGGAAATCGTGTAACTATAGGCTAGTTTCGTACTTATTAGGACTCTTCGCTACGGTATAGCATTCTGCGATTAACAAAGCAAATTCCACAACTTTCTGTATAGAGTTGCCTAACAAATGAACTTGAAATTGAAAAGTTATATAGATGTTTTACTTTTCTATGCTTTGATGATATACAACTTTGTCACCATCATTATCTGTTGCCAGTCATCACTGTTAGGTTCGTCGGCTTTCGAGGTTATGTTGAATTCATGCGAGCAGTTCTGGGTTTCTGTAGAGGGCAAGAGGCTGGTCTTTCTCTTCAACCTTCCCTACTTCTTGCAACTTAAAACTTATATGTACTTGTATATTGTTAGACTTTTTAGGTAATTAAGTTTTACTTAAAGGAGGAAACTGTTAAGATTGAAATAGTAATTACGTTAACCTCGAGATGCTAACAAATCGAAGCAAATGTCGTATAAATACATACGAAATCAGAAATTTAAGGAAAATAGAAGAGGAAACGAAAACGGACATAATCAAAAATAAGACGAGAAGTGTGGGTTATATTCCGACATTTATCCACTTCAGTGTCATTATCTATTCTCTTGAGAGCTACATTTTGGTTAGCCTCATTATTTTTTCTCTTTCCATCAATGTTCAAGCTTCCCCTTTGTTTATGCATACCTCAAGTTCGTGTAAACATTTGGGTTTCAGTTTGCCAAGGTATTTTATTTTCATTGAAATATGTGTTTCATAAGTTACCTTTTGTAATTCGTTTTTTCTATTATTGTCTTGTTCATTTCTTGTTCTCTAAACGTGTTTCTTAAGTTTTTTTTTTTGAATCTATGCAACGTTGTGGCATGAGGGGTACCTAAAAAAACGAAGAAGAACGAAGAAAGCTGTAATATCCTGTTTCTATTCCTCAATTTTGTATTGGTTTTTGCTGATATTTCCGCCTTCATATCTCTATGCTTCATATGCTTTTGTGGTGAAAGAAAATGTGAATTTGGAATCCAATCCTTTGTACCGTACATTTCTACGTATTCTAACCAAATTTTACTTACATTTAGTCTTCATTAGATTTCCTCTTAGATGATCTACCTAGCTGTTTTATCATCTTTCAATATTTAAGTTTTCATATCATAGTATTTTGATTGAGTTTACTATCAAATTTTCTTATCTTATTTATTGAAGTTTACAGTTATTGTCCTGTCTTCTAAGAAATTTTATTTCGATTATTGTCATTGTTTTAAGTTTCCCTCAATCGCCAGGTACTCACCTTCATACATCTATATATATATAATTTCCTTATTTGTGTGTTCCTCTTTTTTTGTCTATCCAGAGCTTTTTGAAGCCCACTGATGGGCTAGAAAGCTGAAAATTGGCATGCAGATAGTAAAACGCCTAGGCCAAGTTCTAACGTACCCGGATTTTTGATTTTTGGCCTGTGGGCGGAGAATTAAGACGGAAAAGGGGCCTGGCAAAATTCAATTTTTTAACATTTTAGCTTATATTTTCATTTTTCTTCCTGCCTGACAGGGACAGGCTTAACAGCTAGTGAGAATATATACGACAACCACTTTTTGATATTTTTCTTCCTTAAGAATTTGTACTTAATGGTATTGAGAACTTTATCTCCTGTTTTTTTAGTTTCCTAAAATTATTCCCCTCAGATATTAAATTTTTAGAAATTGTTCTACTTCTCCGCCCTTATCAACAATAAGAATCACCCGAGAAGAAGAACAACAATTTGTTGTAATATTATATTTCCTTCTTATAATTATAAAAAGGTACAAATACTCTAATCAATTTTCGGGGGACTGCGTCACGCGAAGTGTGTTTAAATCAAAATTAATAAACTAACTTGCAAGCAGACTATAGCACTCACAATTTTTCGCAACGCCACTCCCCCTCCCCTCTTCTAACCATATTTTCTTGATCTTCCTTGGATTTTCTCTTATATATTTTGGCCTCACACATCTGCTTAGCTATTATGTTACTTCTTTAATTGTCCGTGTCATCGAAAATAACTTCTTCTTATTCTCTTTGATTTGAGTTCACCCTCGAATTATGTCTATTTTTGTTCAAAAACCTCATTCTTATTTTTATAATTTTTTCTGTCTTTCCCTAAACATATATCCAGGTTTCCGCACAGTGTATAGGAATAGATAGCAGAATTCTCGAATATTTACGTTTTCATTTCTTATAATCATATTAATGGCGTTGGAAACTTTACCTCCTGTCCTAGTTCGTTCCTCTATTTGCTTCTTCATTTTTTGTCTTCTGAACTTATGTCTATCGCACGTTTAAACTTTCAAACTTTAGCTTTGAACTCTATACCGACGTCCTTATCGAGAAAGAGATGCACATCAGAAGAAGAGAAATACTTGCTGTAGTGTTAAGTTTCATGTTATAATTATTGTGCATAGCTTTTCATTTTCCATCTCTTTTCCTGTGGGTAATCTTCTACATTTCCATTAAGAACATTTTCATCTTTTATAACAATCGGTAGAGTACCATAACTTCCCGCCCCCCGATCATTATATTTTCCAATAATTTACTTGGTACGTTTTATTTGATGTTTGGGGAGTTGATCAAATTTCCCTTCTAATGCTAACAAATCATTTGCTATTAGGCTAGGCATCAAAAGATAAATATTATTATTGGTCAATTTAAAACAATTTATCTTTTTAAAAGCAAAATGTTCGGAGGTGAGAACTTAGTTGTTGTTATTTAGAAGTACTCCAACGAGAATCTTAAATGAAATTCGCATCCTCAGCGTAGATTTTTAATAATTTTTGGGATAAACTTCCTTACCCACCCAAGACGATATTAGAAGAGAAATCATCCTTGATTGATGATTTTAGGCAAAAGGCAGCCTGTCTTAATGGAAAGGGTCTTCGAATATAATCCAATTACGAGAAAAAATGTAAATGTATCGATTTAGTATCGGTCGAGCGCAGAACAGGCAGACGGCACGAGCAAACCAGCTTCCCTTCTGTCGACGGCTCTCTGCTATACAGCTGTTCCGACCCATGGGTGTTATACGAACCCGAACCAGCGGTTCAGGTAAAAATATCATCCCCTGGTGTACGGTCGGACATCGGCGAGCCAAGAGAACTCCGGGCAGATGTAAAGCCAGCTTTCGCATCCGAAAGTCACGCTAATTGTCGGCCTAACTCGTAAATATTGAAGTTGGTAATCAAAAGCCTGCCGGAATCGTCGGACTATATTACTTTTCATCGGATATAACCGTATATCATTTAGCGTCGGGCTAACGAATGCGCGGATGTTCATTAAACGCGTGTATGGCGAACAATGGAATACAGTTTTATTTGGATTACGCTTCTAGCGAATTAATTAATAAGTAATGGACCGATGGATGTTAAATATTTGAAAACGATAAAATTAGTACCCTCTAAATCCAAATAAAATGACTCCCACCCTTACCATACCGATTTGAATCTTTAAAAATATATTAATATAATAATAACTAACAAGGGAAGATCCCAAACCCGGCAATTCAAAAAATTATGAAACTTTGGTAACATATAGATTTCAAATAGGTATGTACTACGCGGGAAAACACTCTAAGTGGATGAGAAAGAAAATTGGACAAGGAAAATTTTGCTTTCAACCGATGCGCATAACTCGCTAACGGTAAGAGATAGAGAAACGTTGTAAGACAAAAATAGTTTATTTGGATAAGGTTTATCGAGCTAACAAAAAAATATTTACTGAATTTTTTTCATTCGATTAGATTGTTTCTTATCTAATGTGTTATTGAAAGAAGCTACATTAGATTAGTAAATAGTAAATATGTTTTTATAAAGAAAATATGCTGAATGAGATAAGCAAGCAGTATATATAACTCATCAAACTTGATATTAATAATAGTTATTGGTTGGTTATATAGCAGACCTGTAGTGTTGAACATGATCGCCATAAGTATTATAAATGTAATTCGTTTACTGATGGTAACGTTCGAAGTTGCCAATAATAGTAATGGGTCCTTTGTGAATACCAACGAAATCGAATTGCAGGACATGATAAAAATATCCTTCTAGATGTTGAAAGAGAAACATAGTTTTTACTGGAAACTGATACAACTCTTTTTTTTTGCAACTGCACAGACTACATTCCCTAGAATTTGTAAATGAGATACATGCGCCCACAAGGGAAGAAGCGTTAGAAGCAATAGAAGTTGAAGAAGAAAAGTGTACACCAGAAGAAGGAGGTATTGTTACTTTAGAATATAAAACCAACGCTGTTATGTATTGGACAAGTGGGAAGAAAAGACGACCTGGGTACGGACGGTATTCAGTCCAGCAAAAGGTTCGCAAAGTTTCATCTATGCAGCAATTGTACAGGTAAATGGTGAAGTAATATTGTGACATAACAACGATTTCTTCCTACTTCTATTTTTCTATAGTATTATTAAATTTTTTTGTTCTAGATGGGAAGAAGCAATAAACAGAGGTAGTACGCCACAAGAAAAGTTGGTTAACATTTCTCAATTCGTATATGATGAATTTGTAAATAGTATTGATTCGGGTGCCATGATTCATGATTTGGACGTCCAGCGATGGGCATTACAAGCTAACACAGACATTGATTTAGAGGATTTTAAAGCATCACGACACTGGGTTTGGAATTTTAAGGGAGGTTACAACATAGTTTCAAGAAAAGTAATAAAATAAATAAATTTATTACTGTATGGTTGCGATAATACTATAAAATTACAACGTCTTGTTCATAATCAAGTTTTAGCGCCAAAATATTACGACCTATTTGCTTACGTTTGGTATAAAAGCGGATACGTTGACCAAAGGCCGAATGAATTTGTAAATCCTGTAACTTTTGCTTTCACACAACAAGATTTTGTGCATCCTCCTCGTTGTTCCATATGTGGTAGCCAGACTTCGTACGATATGCATGGTGTAACACATTCCTGTGTTCTAAACATTTCTTTGAGGAGTTTCATTACCATGCAGAATAATCCATTCTATGTTTAAATATAAACAGAAATTATATTGGTAAGTTATTTAACGGATAATAAAATCGATAGGATAATGCCGGTATATTATTGTAAATTCTAATCCAAATAAGAAGCAATGTAGTTGTTAATTTTTTGTTAGTTTTTAAAATGAAATCCAACACTACAACTACAGGTCTGTTATACAATCAACCAATCTCTATTGCCTATTATTAATCCCAAAGATGTTAACCTGTCAAAAAATATTTAATAATGGTTATACCATTTCTTCTTGTCTCTTTAATAAAACCAATTCAAGCAAATAATTTTTGTCTTAAAACTTTTTCTCTACCTCTCATCGTTAGCGAGTTATGCGCATCGGCAGAATGCAAAATTTTTCATTTACAAACATTTTGTTTCGCGCACTCAGTGTTTTTCACAGAAAAAATGCGTAGTACACGCCTATTTGTAATCCACATGTTCCCAAAGTTTCATAATTTTTTAAATTTCCGGATTCCTGATCTTCCCTTATTGTCGTCTTGACTGAAAGAAAATGTAAAAAAGCGTCACTCATATTACTAGCTTTTAAAACTTTTGTCAAAATGACAAATGACAAACGGAACGATACATTACGGATAACCCACCACATTGATATGATCGAAGGCGATCCGGGCCGTGCCAGCCCAGTGAAGACGGCGTAGGTTAAGATCCTAAAAATTAACTAGGCGCCACTCCCCAATTTGTGTCACTGGGTCGCCTTTTAATTGTCCGGGGTCGAAGAACTCCCCTCCCCCACCCCCGTAATATATGGTAGAAAATTATCCGCACTGACAGCACTTTAGCAGCACTGTAGCCGATGGAATTCCAACGGCCCTTACAGCCACCTACAATTTCAATGAATGTAATCATAAACTAAAAGACACTCAGATACTAATAAAAATTAATGTTTAACCCCTGTATACTCGCACATAATTCTTGACGTAGAGTTAATGTTTAACTCCTGTATACTCGCATATAAATCTTAACGTAAGATAAGTTTGCTTCTCTAGGGAATTGTTTGTTGTTTGTTAGCGTGATCGACTCTGCATGGCTTGGTCACAGAATAGACAGAAGCGACAAGGCGTGTCGGCAGCTTTGATGTCCATGTGGTCGATTTGAATGTCCTCGAAATAGCTCAGAAGTTAGCTAACGCCATTTTGAGAATACGAAAGGTGCACATGTGTTCGTATTAATTGAAAAATATTAGAGTTTTGTATATGTAAAAAGAATAGTATTTGCTAAAATGTTAAATCAGTGATACACAACAATAACCGTATATTTTAATTTTAATATGCACACACCATCCCAGAATAATAACATTAATGAAGCTAGCCAAATATAACACTTTCGTCGTATTTAAAACATGGTTCCCGGCCATGCGCATACAGAATTTACCACAAGATTTTCTAACTTTGTCGATATCTCTATTCTGTGGCTTGGTTTTTCAGTATACCAACCCTGTGATCCAAAATGGCGGGCTTTGTCGTTCCTGTAGAAAAGATGTCGGAAAACTGACTTCCAACTCCAACGAGAGTTACACCGACCTAATTAAATCACCAGCCTCTACCAAATCGCACTAGTTCTCTACTAGTTTACACTAGCTCCCCCTACCCTAATTCCCTATAACAACGTTAAAGACAGTTACGGCAATGAAATTTAAAAAGAAAAGGCTCACCTCTAATTGAGGGAAAAGCAACGTGGATGACTCGTTCAAAACGTAAAACTTGAGTAAATCGAAGCTTCAATGATACTCTTAACGATAATAATCAATTCCCTGCGTCGGAAATCCGTATAAAATCTTCGATACGAGATTTACAAAAAGAAACGGTACAAAACTCAAGTACGGAGAATCAATTCTCTAACACTCTCTTAGTCTCTAGCACACCGGCTAAAAACCGCATCTCGGAAGCAATCCCACGTGCGCACCCTGCACAGCGCAGCGGTATCATAGAATCCAATTATGAAGCGGCACGTTGAAACGAGAAATCGTAAATATTAAAACAGAAAACTGTACAACATAGAAAACTGTAGGAATCAACCCTTAAACGCACAAGCAAATGTTAGTACAAAAGACCAATTGACCAAAATAATAAATTAATGTTAAAATTGTTTTAAATACGTGTTTGCGGGGTGCATATACAATCTGGAACGACAATGGGAAGAACCAAACTATTTGATTTCACTGTAAGTTTTCCTACATTTCTTAACTGGTTTTTCTTTTGCGAAAATTTAGTGACAATTTCTAGACAATAACAAAACTAAAGGTTTTGACCATCCATTGCCAGCTCTGAATTGGAGTGTACTGGCACACAACCATCGACTTTAGCATTACGTAGTTTCCGGTTCTTCTCCTTCGTTGATAATTAGAAATGAAGAACTAACTAAAGCGGACGTTAACATTTAAAACCATTGCTATCATGTGTACTAACACAGATGCCAGTCTTTTCACGAAGTAAACTTTATTTAACACAACATTAACCACAATTAACTCGTCTTACAGCACAGACAATAACATAGTTAGCCGTTCGTATTCCATGAAAACCTGATTACCTAAATAGACCGGAAAATGCACAACGCAAGCTTTTTCCGCACCAAACTAAATTACTGTATCTGCATATTAAACGAAAGCGTCAGAGGACAACCAACAACAACAAATTAGATACGCGCGGTCATCAAAGAATATACAGGCTAATGTAAAAGTAACAGTTTGTAATATACTAAAATTACATCCAGGAATCTACACAAGTTGAACTTCGTTTTATTACAAAGGAATAACGATTAATTTTTTAGGAGGTTATTTTTAATTTTGGGTTAAATCCCACGAAACTCGCGACATAAATCATTTCTTGGGATTACGGTAGCTACACATATTCTTAAAAAATATGTGGTATGCATATGTTGAAACTTTGAACTTCATTTTTATCCTATTTTAACTTCTTCGTGGAAGCACTTCGAGTTTTCGCAGTTTAGAAGTTTATCCAAGCATACATATTACCGTTACCGTACATATTTAACTTTTCGTAGCTGTCACTGCTTAAAGCCATACAGCACTAAATAGATTATGTAGGAGTATTTGTGGAGTAATATGATCTCCAAGGCGTTGCTGTGGAAATATAAATCAAAATCATTTTTTTCAATTTGTCCTTTTAAGATACACCCTTTGCGAGGTGTTTCAATAAAAATTTGGTAAAGTTAAGATCCACCAATTATGCAGTACTACTCCATCATGAAAATTACTTCATTGCATTATTAAAAACACCAAAATGTGTTGGTCTGACGAGTTGATTAAATTATAGCGAATGATTTTAACTAATCTTCTTAATAAATAAACGTGTTTGAGACCTCCACATGAGGTATTTTGCCAAAGTATTTTGATTCACATCCGTACAAGATCCAGTTGGTACAAGAAGTAAAGCCAAATGATCATTTATTACGTCGTAGATTCGCTGATTTTTCATGTTGACACCTTGTCAGTGATGGCCATCTTTATCGCAAAACTTTATTCAGGGATGAAGATCATTTATGGTTCAATGGATATGTAAATAAGCAAAATTATCGTATATGCAGTGAGGAAAACCCAAAGGTGATGGACCAGATTCAATTGCACCCTAACAAAACAACACAATGCTTTACGTGCTGAAAGTATCACCGGTGCCTCTGTCTTTCTTTTTGATTTCTTTCAAAATAAAGTTGGGACCCATTCGTGCCAAATTTGCATAATATTTATCTGAACGAGATGCGGTTTCAACAAAATGGTGCTGCGTGCCATACGACCATCAAAATCATCGATTTATTGAAGCGGAAATTTAACTATTTATTAATTCCCCGAAATGGGCCAATTATTAGGCCACACTCATGCGATCTGACAGCGTTGAACCACTTCCTGTGGAGAATCTTGAAGTCACAGATAAACCAGCAACAATTGACCAACTTAAAACCCACAGAACTTTCTGTATTGGTGAAATAACGGTCGCATTATTAGAAAAGTGTACAAGAATTGTGTCCAAAGAGAGCATCATGTAACTCGCACTCGCACCGGTCATTTAAATAAAATAGTGTTCCATCATTAACGGCAAACATCCATTTTTTCAATAAAAACAAGGGAAACAATCCGACAAATTAATCATCCGTATATTGATAAATCCTTTAAAAACGATGCGAAATATTGCCTACCAAAATTTACGTATAATGAAATATCGCGGCATTATACATCATGAAAATTTACATGGAAAGTCTTGAAAGATGAAAACGTCATACCTATTGTCCTCAAGGCTGTAAATTTCATAAGCACCAAGGAATTGAATCATCTCCAATTGCAGGCATTTCCCAAATTGATAGACACAGACTGTAGAGACCTACGCTATTTTACTTTTCAAAAGTAAGATGGTCAAGTCGAAGTAAAATACTGCAAAGAATTATGTTTGGCGAAAATTGGCTCACAAATTCGACATTTTAGCATGCGCCTGCGCGGCCAAAACCAACTGATCAACACAATGTTTCAAACTGCAGCAACGTTAAAAATGAAACCGATGCTATAACAAACTCAAATTAAAGCAAACAGTTTTATACTTTTCGATAGGTTGGCTACACTTGGTCCTGCAAATTGGGAAAAATAAAGAGTCACGGTTTTCGATTTGATGAAGAATTTAAGAACAAGTTCCAAAATTTCCGAAAAAATCATCAATTTTTTGATATGTTTGCGATTCAGTTTTTAGTTAATATCAGGTCACCAGACACTCTTCGTTTTGCCCAAAATTTTATTCGACTTTCTTTTTTTCTAAACCTTCGCGTAGCAATTATGAACAAAGCCGCAGAAGGAAGTATACAATTTGGTCCAGTCGTTTTCAAGTTTTAAGAATCCGAACAAAGCACGATCCATTTTTAAATATACAGATAAGCATATTACTCGGCAATTTTATATGGAATGCATAGGGTAGTAATTTGATATTGAGCATAAAGAAAAACTTAATAATATCTCTTTGCTGTACTTCTATAACATCTCTTTGCAATCATGCCTTATTCATATCATCGCTATTTGGAAGCACCTACATTTGTGAGGAACCATTTTCAAACATAAACTACGTGAAAAATAAAAGATTACACTAAAACCGAAATATATTTAATGAGGATCTCAAGAACCCACCAAGTATGGCAACTACTTCTATCGAATTAAATGTCGTAGAATTGGTGTTCCAAAATAATGCCAAACGCCTCGCTAATTTCATGTTGTCTTTTACTTTTATAATAAAAAAATACATGGCTACGTCTCTTTTGCTCATAGGCTATCGCTAATGTTAGCATATTTTATATGTGACCCAGCACAACTCACCTTCCTCCAATGTAGTCCAGAAAAGCTAAACGGTTGGACACCTACTATTGTCATGAGAAACTAATGAAGCAACAAAATACTAAAAGATCTTATCTATATGACCTGCCGTGAAAAGGAGTAAAAGTTCTAACAATATGATGAAGTGAATAACTTCCTGTGAAAGAGCAGGTAAGTACCACACATTGGAAGCGCTATTTAATCGATTTATCCCAGAAGAGATAGTATTGCAAAAATCAATGCCAGACATTGAGAAATATAACATCATATAGTAACCTTAGTCCGTGTAAGGGAATAAGATAAAAGTAAGTACTTGGTATCAAAGTGGCAACTTGGTGAATTATTTTGATATTATTTTTAATATTCAAATCCAAGAAGTTGTTTAAGAAAAGATAGAAAGTAATTACAATATCAATAACAGAAAAGAATTTTTGGATGAAGCCATGTATCAGTAAATGTACCTACTTTTCAAATATGCAAATTTGTGCAGTATGCTTCATACAAGGTCGAAATTGTGTATGTATATACATATGTACGAAGGTAGATTGAAAAGTTTCCGGAATGACTATGACAATGAAATATGTTATTTGTCAATATTATCTCCTCGAAACACAACACTCTTGGTCCAACGTTTCTCTAGCTTATCGATTCCCTCCCGGAAGTGACTTTCTTCGAGGTTATCCAAATAATCGTTTACAACCTCCATCAGTTCTTCATTCGATCGGAATGTAACGGAGCCAAATCAAGCGAATACGGCGGATGCGGTGGGATTTCGAACTTCAAATTTGTCAATTTTACTGAACGATTGTACTTGAATGAACAGGCGCATTGTCGTGGTGAAACTACACTATTTCTTGACCATTCTCGGACGCTTTTCCCTGAATTGTTGCTTTCACTTATCCAAAAGTGTTGTGTAATATTGGCCAGTAACAGTTTTGCCTTTTCCAAGAGAACCAATTACCAAAATTCCCTTTGCGTCCCAAAAACTGATGCCATGACCTTTCCAGCTGGTCTTTGCCGTCTTCGGAACCGATTCACTGCGTGCAATCCACTATTTTGATTGCATTTTTGTTTCCGGTGTGTAGTAATGAATCCAGGTCTCATCCATGGTTTCGAATCGCTTCTTGAAATCCGTCGGACTCCTCGTAAACACTTCCAAACAATCGGCTGAGGTTCGAGCTCGAATGCTTTTTGCTCCGAATTGAGCAAATGCGGCACACACTTGGCAAATAGCTTTTTTAAACTCAATCCATTATGTAAAATACGAACAACTCGCTCATACGAGATGCCTACGACTTCCTCAATTTCACGCACTTTTATTCGGCGATCTGCCAAAACCATGTCGTGGATTTTTTCCACAATTTCTGGCGTGGTAGCCGTTGTAATATATCTGTTTTAGCAAATACTTCTTCCAAATTCCATTTCATTGTCGTTCGCTTTATGCCCCTTGCGGCGTCGGCTAACTTCTTACAAATACGTCAATAAGTTACCTCTTTAGTCAAGGAAGCTAAATACGAATAATTAGAAACAGCTTCCAAGTATTTTGCAACAAATTAATAAGAGGAGCAATAATCGACGACATATGTTGTTTCAGCATTTGGCGCTCGTTCCATTACTGGAAATTTGCCAATATGCAGTAAGGTATTCGTGTGTATTACTCGGCAGAAACAGCCTGCATACTACCTACCGTAAAACATAATAAACATCGACATTACCGCGATCCGCCGATGCGGCAGAAACCGGTCTCCATGTTGACGTTTGGAAGTCCCACAAGTGGCCCTAGGTAATTTGAAAATGCACGAATAGGCCAGCTGACGGCCAAATGTTATCTTTCAAACGATCCGTAAAATAATAATATGAGCAAAGAAACCGCAGGCCATCCGTAACACTTATGCATCGCTCGTAGAAGACACGTGCTTCTACTTTGCACCGGTAGTAAAGGCGATAATGAAGAATATAAACTATCCCTTTCTTTAAGCGAAGGCGCTATTTAAATTGACTAAATAACCTTATGTTATATATACATATAACCTGATGTTCCAGGTATATACCTCTTTGTGTGCACATCTATTTAGAATGAAGGATGGAACAACTTTCAATTGACTTGGAATGGAGTGAAATAAAAACTAAGATACACATCATAACATAAGGCGCAAATGTCTAAAAGGCGACTGCTTCGTTTGAATAAGTTTACATAAGATTAAGATATGAGAGAAAATAAGGCTAATAACTATAATTGGGAGCTTTCGAGCATTATCACCTTTTACACAGTTTTCCCATTCTACTATCCGCATAATCTGAAGTTGTTAGACTAGGCAAAATTTCATGTCCTTTGAAAATGATACTTTTAATGCATGCTTTACAGCCCATTTTCTATTAAACCTTCTATTTTAACAGCTTCCTTTCAAAATTTAACGACTTATTACCACAAATATAGTATTATCTATACTACGGTTAGCTAATATTACGAATAACTCATAATAATTTTAAAAAAAACAGTAAAATCATAAGCACACAACAACATAAAATTTAAATCGGTAAAGAATTAACAACAGAATTCGGAACCATGGGTCTAAAGCAGAAGATGTAGTTCGCCAACGCTGTTCAAGATAGAAAATATATTTAAAGCAAATTATTAAAGGTTGCAAGAGGAAATGTAGGAATATGAGAATGCCCCCAGATAACAAGATGCTTCGCCGACAACCGGATGCTGATAGTACAGGATGATGACGACATAAACGTATCCGAAATTGGGGCTGGAGATCAATATTAACAAAACAAAATACATATGTGTCGGAGGTGAACAACGAAATTATGAGGCTTGAAAATGTGCAACAAATCAGATGCAGCACGAAAAATACATACTTAGGAGTAGAAATCACAAATGAGGGAAGATTAGACACATCAATAAAAGAACAAAACTTGTTGGGGAATAAAGCCATCAGTATGTTAAACGGAATACTTTGGGATAGAAACATTGAGAGTAGTAACGTGCCCAATTAAAGAAACAACGAAACGAATGTTAAAATCTACAGAGATGGACTTCTGGAGAATAGCCGCGGGAAGGTTAAGACTGGAAGAGTAACAAATAAGTGACTCGGAGAAATTATGCAAGTAATGCATACAATGGTGGACGAGATAAAAATATACAACTCTTATGCTATGGACATTTGCAGAGATTGCCTGAGACTAGGATTACATAACAAGTTATACACTGAAAACCTGCAGGAAGAGGAAAAGCTGGAAGACCGATAAGAAGTTGGCAGGAAGGCGTCAACGGGATAATGGAGGAAAGGAATTTGGGAGACGATATGTAGAGGGACAGGCAAACATGGCGATCTGGCATCGGACGATGTGTTACATTATAAACAGATTGGAATATAATATATACGAATAACTACTACAATAACCCACCATTGTGGAATAGATATGTCATTAACATGAACTTGAACAAAAATTCCTGCTAAACTTCAATAATTTTGAGCACCGATGTTTGAACGAGATTGTCCGTTTCTTTGCGCAAATTAATCATAGACGTTGGAAATGTACAATTCTTTTTTCATTGTTCATTTAAAATTCATCATATTTCATTTTCTACAATAAAAGAAATTAAATTCTGAGCCCGGACTCCGAAAAAACACTGGAAAATATTACTTTTTCATTACTCATTCATTTATGACATGAAAATGAAGTTTGAAAACAAGTTGAAAAATCAATAATGAGGTTAATGGGTTAATGGGATAATTTTCTTAAAGAAGACTTGATTTTCTAATTTTTTCCTTGCTCCAGAAACCATATAGCGCCATTCTATATTTTGATTGTGTTGCTTAAATAGGAGTAAGACACTTAGGTACCTGTTGTCACTCTCTAGACAATGTCTTCCCAAATGGTGCTTCATCCATCCATTCAGAGGAACCGCGATAATCGTCAAAATTGAATAAAATCAAAAGTGTTACAATTACGTAATATGATTTGAAAAATTAGAAAAGTTCGAGTTTACTGTGCCAAATTTTCAAGTTTCAAGTTTCAATTCTAACACGCTTATAATTTCTATTACATTACAAAATACGGAGGGGAGATGTACCCGATGATCTCAAAAGAGCCTCTTGGGGAGTTCTTGATTTATAGATAATTAGGAACCACTGCTCTAGAACATTCAGATCTGTTTTATACTAATATTACAAATTGATTTGAAACACCTGTACTACTATTTACATTTTCCGGAACGTGAACAGGAGGACGATTAAAAGCATTCTCCGTTTATCAGCTAGTGAATAATATAATCTCAACACTAGATAGAAGTTCAAAGGTAGAAGCAAATTACGTAAACGGGGATTTTGACTTTGATATCAGACTTTCGTAAAGCTCGAGGTGTGGTATTTTATTCATTTTCCATGGTGTTTGTACTTTCAAACAGAATAAATAAATTTAACATTGACAAAAATATTACTTGGTGCAAGTCTTCACAGTTATCCGTCCTGGAAAATCACATCTCGGATTGTTTCACAGATGGTCTTTAGATATTATGTGTGTACAATGGCTAGAGATGGTTTATAGCTTTTATCAGGCATCTACACATACTACATGCTTTGAACGCGTGGGAGCGCTTTGGCGAAGTGTTTATTATTTATTTGGATACAGTATACAAACTTATCCACAACTATATGTTAATAGTACTTATCAATTATTATTGGTAAATCCATAATCCTCAAAATGGCGCTGATATTAGGTTTGCTCTAGTAGAAATCGGAAATTGGTGAGAGCAACTAATCTTGGAGACTTGCTCAATCTCTTTATTTTCCAAACTAAGCTTCAATCTTGTCTTGCTCTTCGTTGTTACCATGGTTTGGTTTTTTCTTTTCCGAGTTGGTATACAATTTCTTTTTCGAGGTCGTGTTTGTTTTTCGCTGGTTATCTGTTTGCAGGTTTTGGTTATATCATCCATAATTAAGCCGAAGAGATATGGGATCAATGTACCGCCTTGCATGTTTCCTGTCTTGGTATGGAAAGTCTTTGATCTGTTATTGTTGGTTCTCACATAGTTCTTTATATAGACTTCTGATATTGCCAATGAGCTTTTTACAAACGTATTTCTTCTTCAAGGTGTTGTAAATAAGTTCTCTTTCCACTGAATTGAACGCCTTCTTGATGTCTATGAAGCACACGTTTAATTCTTCTCCTGCATATATTGTTCGTTCTACTAGTTGCTTTATTACACGAACTGTATCCGTTATTCCTCTCTCCGTTCTAAATCCATTTTGTTCTTCCATTATTTCTGTCTCGCTTTCCAGTTTCTCCATCAGAATGCTTTCGTATGTTTTTCTTACTGTGTTTAGTACATAGCTTTACAATTATTACACGCTTGAGTAAATTGGTGATATTACTGCCAGTTTCCACTCTTCGGGTATCTTATTGTCTCTTGCTGCATTGTTCAGCAGTTGTAGCAATACTTCTTTTCCCTTGGCCCCTATGTATTTTAGTATTTCTGCTGTTATTTCATCGTGTCTTGGCGCTTTACCTACTTCGAGTTTCCAGCCAGTTCTTAGCTACTTCTTCAATCATTATGCTCTTTTCATCTTCGTAATACAGAAAGCCAGTGTTGTATGGGGTCTCCTCCGGTTCTTCTTCTTCTTCCGCCGCCGGTATTCCTTGGCTAAGAATTAGAACAAAAGCAGTTTGCAGTAGGTAAATAAATTCAAACGAATGGGGTGGAAATAATTCGGATGCAACAGAGGAGTGCGTTAGAAAATACCGAGAAAAAGAGACGATCAGTAATGGGTAGAGAATCAGAGTACTGCGTAATAAAGCGAATTCAATGTTTAAGCACGAAGACGTACAGAAATACATAAGTTCAAAGCCACAACGAAAGATCAAACATAGATTTCATAATAAGAAGGAAGGAGGGGAGAAATATATGAAGTGATTGCAGAGTCTAAAGGTAAAGATTGAAGTAGTGATCACCTTTTGGTAGTAGCAAAACTAGTAATTAAGGAAAATATAAAGAGCATGGCGAAAATAATGAATCGAATTGCAGAATTGGGAAAATCGAAATGAAATGAAAAGGCGAGGGACCGAAATGGGCGAAGCAGATGCATGGATGGCTGAAAAGAAAAATATCTCCAACGCTCAGATATGAGAGTAAGGAACCAAAAACATAGAGAAAAGAAATTAAGAATCGATACATTTTGGGTCATCTGCATGTAGCCACAATATTTTACTCGTTTATTTTACAGCTACTCACATTACTTTTAATTTTATTATTATAAGGCTCCTGGGTTGGAATGTGGCGAGTTGGGGGAAACCCAAATTCTTCATGGTCTTTTCCAAACCCATAAATAGTTTGCCATCTAGCGGACAGGATTAATAAATACGCAGTTGGAATTCAGATACCTACGTAGTAGTACAATGTGCTAACGTGTAAACGTGTAAATGCGGAGAAAATATAATTTAGGTGCTGATAAGTAAATGAACGTTTTTTATAAACCATTCAACGGCGCTTATATAATTTCAGATTTACTATGTACAGTCTAATTTGCAGTATTACAATCTCTAACGTGATTTAATTGGTATTGGTATTAACAAGTTAATTCTCAGTAAACATGCATCTTCTATCCAATTTAGTGAAAGGTACTATACCTAATTATCTTTCCAACTTGCCAATTCCCGATTCCTTCGGCGGATGGTTCAGATTGGGGATCAAGGACTGGTTTGCCCTCATTCCACCAGCAGCAGCAGTAGCTGGTATATCATATGCAACATATCTGGCTATCTATCAACATGCTCGCCAGGTTGTAGTCGACAGATAAACCCATCAATATTGAAGCATAATAAAAAAGTGGTCGAAACGGTTGACGTGGAAGATATTTCCGAGAAAGCAGTATTCTGTCGTTGTTGGAGGACTAAAATTGGCCTTATTGTGATGGAGCACATGGACCATACAATAGGGAAACCGGTGATAATGTGGGACCACTGGTTATTAAACGATCTAAATAAATCAATGCTGATAAGAAAAGTGCTGCCCTGGATAGTAAAATGTAATAGCAATAAAAGTGATGGTTAAAAATATGGATTAAGATAGTTTGTCCGGTTCGGTATATATTTTTGTATTTTTTTTGTTATATTAATTAAAGAAACCCAGTTGTAGCATTTATTGTAAATACTAACTAGATCTAATAAATCTGGAATTGGACTAACGAAGTTTGAAAATATCATTTAAGATATACATTTTTAAAATTAAGATCTGTAGGATCTTGTGATCAGATCTTTTTGATCATGTGAAATATAATAATTCTGAAGTTGCAAAGTCATTCTGTAAGTAATTAAACTGAGAATTTAGATAAGACAGTATGACAGAGCATATTTGCATGAATTTCATGGTTGCTTTCCCATTTTCTTCCTTATATTGAAAGTAAGATAAATCTACAGTATATAAAATATATTTAATTGACATCAACAATTCGTATAAAGCTTTTAATAGAATTAATATAAAAGTTAGTTAATAAAATTATTATTACAATATGATCATATACAATCTTTAGTTTAAAACTTATTTCTGTTATTCAGTAGTTGCCTCTTTAGAGTATTCAACTTCATCCACATCCTTCAATTCTAACTTGTTAAGCAATTCCGTCAATTTCTCAGCTTTTCTTTCTTCATTTTGTTCAATAATTGTACATAAATGTTCTGTTAAGAGCTCCTTCTTCTCCAACTTTTGTTGTAAAGCCAATTTGGCATCTAGAAATTCCCTTTCTATTCTCAAATACCTTTTCCTACAAAAATAGAGATATTAGATTCTAATAAAGTAATTAATTTCTTTTACACAACAGTGAGCAATGATTTACATCAGACGCTTGTAGTCTAAAATGTGACTTTATAAAAAAGGCGATATTAAAACGACTGGAACGTCTGATAACTGAAAATAATTGTTCACTGCTCAATAAATAGTTTCTCAGAAACTTGTAGATTGAAATATGTCGCTCAGGCTCTCAACTACTTCGACCTATCGCAGATCTTTTATAATGTAATCCTAATCTAATCAACCCTGAATTCGGCGAGTGCTTAGACATAGGTTCGAGGCGTACGTCCAACTTCCCTGCATCATAATATTAGGGCACATCTTCCCTTAAGCTGGACTGCCCAGACCTGTAGATATACAAATTTGATTTCACTACTATTCAAAAGCGCCCCAATTGGCTTGAGCTTGTTGACCCACAGCCAAATTACCCCTTCATCTTCATTTCGTTAGCTAAACTGTCCAAAGTTTCAGATCAGTTGGTACTGGCAGTTTGGCTTTCATTACTACAGGCTTTTTGACAGTTTACTCATTACTTTTGATCTCTTTCAGAATAACAGGTACAAGACAAACTGCTTTAAGAATGAGGAACTACCACATAAGACCAATCCTGTGTGGAGCTTTATTATTACAACAAATTCCAATGCCAAATCTGTATTGCACAAAGCAGTAAATATCTAAGAAGGGACACTTTCCATATTGTTACAGTTTATCTTCCTCTGGCTAGGCTTACTCAGCCTTTATTCTCGAGAAGTTGGATGTACCCTCTATTGCTACCTTCAACTTTCCTGTTTTGCAATGGTAAGGTACATCCTTCCTTAAAGCTCGGAATAGCCAGATCTTTAGAAAAGATATTAGATCTTCAAGTAAGGAGACTGTGTTGGAGCACATGTTTCCTTCAAACTGTATACTCATCCAATTAAATGCACTTGTTCCATAAGTAACTAAGGAAAGTTAGATCACTCAAGACACAAATATCCCAAGAAAGCTTATACAACTGAACATCACCAAGTCTCTGGAGGTTTGGACTACAGTTATGAGAGTGTCTTAAGCTGAAACTTACTGTGCTTCCATATAATCGATACTAGCTATCTCAATCCGCTTCCTAAGAAATTTCACATCGTTCGATAAGAGAGCATCGAGTTTTTTAAATTCACCTTGAATCTCATTAAGTCTATGTGTCTCCTCTTGAGTGCGTTTCCTCTTATCAGCTAGAGCTCTCACTAACAATTCTTTCCTTCTGCGGTTCTGTTCTTCCATTACTTTTTGCCGTGCCTGCATTTCATCAACATTGAGTGGCTTCTTCTCAGGTATACTATTAGAACTTTTACTTGCGTCATTATTAACTTCTACAATATCATTGGGATTAATTTCTTTATCTTCTGTTGATTCTTCTGTGTTCGTTTTCGTTTCAACTATGATTTCTAATTCAACTTTTTCCTTATGTAACTTGGCCTCTTCAGGTATCTCATTTATATCACTTATATTAGCTGTCCTATTTCTGCTCTCATCAAATCGTACCATTGGCCTTGTAGTTCTTTTACTTTTAGTTCCAATCTTAATTTTTGTATCTACAAGAAGACAAAGTTTTTCATAAAAAAGGGAGATATATATTTTTTACCAGTGGCTAGTGGTTTACTAACTGGCAAGCCGTTTTGAGCTTTCTTTATGTCCTCTTCGCTAAACCCTGAAAATGCCCCCGACATTCTAAAATCTACTTATTTGACGATATGGGTATATGCCACGCATAACTACGTTTGCATATATAAAAAACTTGAGCAAATGTAATACGTCGATTTTAATCTAATCCCATAACTTAATTATGATATCTGTTGAGGTATTAAAAGGTAACATAATCTACTGATTATGCTTTAATTTACAAATATATTTCTATTTTTATAGGTTAGGATTCCTTGACAGTTTGTTTTTTAGTTCCATTTAACGATTACGGGATTGTTAATTTTCCCAACCTGAAAATCTCCCTAAATGGTAATCAACATCTTTTAAACAAATGGCTGCGTTCAGCCTGATCTTTTCTTCTTCGTTTCTCCTTTTGCCCTATCAGGACTTCGGAGAAAATAAATTATTTAAAATTCAAATTTAGAACTAATTGTTGTTTAAAACAAAATGAGATAAAGCAACAATTATGCAAGAGTTAAAAAAGTAAGAGTAGAGAAATGTAGTATAGTTTTGCAAGTTAGACTTGGCTGAACGTCTTTTAAAAAAGAAAATTAATTCTGATTGATAAATGTTGCATCTCCGCTTCACAATTAATTATTTGTCCAAAATATATTATTTGCAATCGTAAAATATATAAAATCTAAATTGATCAGTTTGTATATAGACGCTGGTGACGAGATTAGCGAAACACGTGTACAATGTAATTTAGTGCTTAGTGTCATTTCTTTATGTTGGCATTGCATTTAAAACCATTTGAAACCAATTAGTCACAGAACATCACAACAAAGTATCATCAATTTAACTTCGCAAAGAAATCCGGCATTTCAATCATCAAAAACGTCGTACTTAAAATGGCAGAAGGTGAATTACGATGTAATCTTCAATCCTGTCGTAGAATCCTAGAAGAAAATGCTCTCGTAACGAGCTGTTCTCATATATTTTGTCATCAACACGGCCAAGTAAGCATTTCAAATGAAACATGTTTGGCGTGCGGTACAAAATTCAAAAACAGGACGGATTTTTCGTTAAAGGATTTGCGGCCGACCGATCAATTTAAATCTGTAAGTTAAAAACATATAAATTGCGTTTTCTTTCGTTAATTTTCAATAATTAAGATGATGCTAAGCGGGTTAAATCCTGATCAAGTATTGGAGATAGCTAGTAGATCTATAAGTTTCTATACGTATCAACTTTTTAACGAAAATCGATTGAAGGACGAAATGCTGAAGCAGAGCAGAGAGGAATTTGAAAATTTACGCGGTTATTGTGATTCGCTAAAGGCGAAACATAAAGCTAATCTGGAAAAATATCAAAGATCAACGCTTGGTGAGTGTTAAGATGTTGATATTATTTGATGATTTTATATGTTTATATGTGAAGGCTTGAAGAAAGAAATCGAGGAAAAACTTGCGGAACTGGAGAAGCAGCGGGAGCAAATTTGTCAATATTCAAGGTTATCCAAAAAATTACAGGTAGGTAAAAAGTAATCTTCATATTCTCTTAGCCAGTGATCGAGCCGGATGTAAGTCTTCCGGACTCCAAGACCCTACGTCCCTACTTATTGCCTAACATTTTCAACAAGAAATCAGATTTACGGAGCGTCTTATCCCGGGGGCTCAAGCCAATTGTTTTGTTTATCCAATGGAAAATCTCGTCTGTATAATGTATCTATATCTATACATTTGTGACACTCTATCATGTTAAGTAGCTTTTTGGATTTGTACTGCACGTAATTCTCTTTAAGTACATACATGATGATACCCCATTTTTGAAATATGTTGCACGAGAAATGGCAATAACGGAATAATCAACGGAAACGGGAGCGCAAAGTCCGTCCTACTACTAGTAGTATAGAGAGAAAGGATTACGAAAGAAAGTGCACAATTTGGTGATCAATCTCTTTCAAGATCTCAACTCGACTGAAAGGCTTATAGAAGAAACATATTTTATGAGTTGGGTTTAAACTTAACTTGCTTAATTAAATATTTGAAAAGATAGAATCGATTGCACGAAAATGGTTTAAACGGTCTTATTAATGGAATGAAGCATCAATAGATAACCTTGGTTGTTGAGAACAAAGTGGCCAAGGCGGTAATGTAAGGAAATCAGTTGACACAATTCAAAATTGACTCGTCCTGAACTTCTCGCAATCTTCTAAAGCCTGCATAGCACCTTCCAACTATTAATTAATTTATTAATTAAACTTTTAATTTTCTCCCTTTCAAATTTTTAAATAAAAATCACATTTGTCGCAAGATTTTTCGAAAAATATCGACTTAAATATAGACCAATATAGACTAGTAGCTTTATATTTTAATTAGCAATATTCATAAAGGTTTCTCCTCTTCACATTCAGTGGAGGATCATTTTTTAAGAAACGTGAATTCATTAAGACTGGTAATATAAAAGTTGTAAAACTTTTCATTTTTTCCAATTATTTCTAATTTTATTGGTGAATTTTAGTTGGAATTAGCTGCTTGTAAACGACAAATTGTGACGTTAAAAACGAAACAGAGTCGAGAGGAACTTCAAAATTCTGAGCATTTTACACCGCATCATTTCGATTTCAATCTTCGATCTGATAATAATTCCGGGGAAAACCGAGCAAATCATTTCTTCGATGGTGGACCATGTAAATAGTACCACATAGCGTTGACTTCATGACATATTTTCTTTAAAATTTTAGGTATGCCAACATCGAAATGGCCTCATGCGAGATATTCTGATTAAGTACAAAGGAGGAAATTGAGAAAAATACTGTTGACTTTAATAACTTTACGGTAAGAATTGTATTAATTCCTAATTAATTATGTTATGAAAATATCACAAGGTATGTACATTTCTTTGAATTAAAATAACTCTATTTACTACTTAAAACTATTTTATTTCTCTGGGACTTTTAGTGGTGTAATATTGAGTTCCGCAAGCAATTCATTTAGGGGTTGGTCCCATCGTTGTTCGTAGTATACGTTTAGGAGGAAATTGGCCTCCATTCCAGTCCTAATTGCCCAAGGTAAGTAATATTTTTATACGTTTCTCGGTTTTTGGGCTTTAGACGTAACGGTCCGAATACGGCTCCACCAATGCACATTGGTAACTTCGTTTGGATACCTTCCACCCATTTAACGCTTATTTCACCTAAAATTGTAAAATACATTTATTTAGATTTAAGATACGTTGTCTGTCATAAAATTGTTAATTTTTCTAGGTACAATATCACATCTCACGTTTTTTGATTTTTTTTTCTAATTAGAAGATTAACTATTGACCATGGCTCTTTTAATTAAAGACTAATCTAGTGTAGTGTTTGAGTTAATTCTTTAATGTATTGTAACTGTAGCATAGTTATTCAATTGTCTTACGTATTATATCTAGAACTGAAATTAATTAAAAATTGGTAATAATGTTATATAGTTTTCAGTGACATGTGAATGATTTATTTGTTGTTTTACGTTCATCTTAGTAAAAATAGAAGTTAGACCGAACGCCTCCTATTGTTTATTTGTTTTTGAACCTGCTACGTTTCTGTTTATCATTATTATTTTGATTAGCTAGCGAACGAATAATTTCATCATTGAGCCAACATAATTTTTATTTCTTACTAAAATATTTCAGAATTTTTAGAACATTTTTGACATGTAACACAAAATCATAAATTTGGGTGATGATTGGGCAAACCATCGGTTTAACGACAAGGAGCTCAGCTCGTAATCAGAGGCTCGTGAGAAACCCCAAAGGTTTTAAAGAACTACAGAAATCAATTGCAGCCGATCAGAAGAGGACGAATGGAAACTTCCAATTAGGGCGTACAGAAGAGAGAAAAATAGAAGAAAAAACTAACACGTGGGGATAATTAATAGCAAACCTCCGATTTCCACGTTGACAAACAATGTAGGCTGCAAAAGAGAAAACAGGTGTAGTTGATATTGCCTGAAATAAATCAAAACTACAAATCTCTAGCAGAGTCCGTTGAAAACAAACAAAAGCTGCGGAAAGGTCATCTGGAGAAGAAAGTATGCGCTAAAACAAAATATGGTCAACCGTACGATTGACAAAAAGACGATTTTAAAACCGTGAAGGAATTTCAATATTACTTGGTGTAGAAGTTTACGTTGAACGCAGATGTTTGTCGTTCTTAAGCTACTAAAAAGAAAATAAGTATTGGGCGAAAAACGTATGACAGCAAAAAAGGATTAATTAATATATTAATATACATAAATGCTATTAGTCAAAATAATCCCATTAGAATAATTCCTTATTTGATTTTATTAACTTATAATCAGATAATGTGAGTTTAGTAATGTTTGCTTTTTTTTTGGTTTAACGTAGTGCTTCTTCCCGCATTTCTGTAAATTTACTCAAGTGCCCGAACTTCCGTAGAATCTAGTTTAATTTAACAAACCGATATTGTGAAACTTGGGGTAGATTTAATCTCTGTTGATTATTAAAACTCGTAAACAAATAAAAGAATAATTTCGTCCGCAATTATTTTTGAATCAGATAGTATAACCAACACACACGTGCACAGATTAACAACCGGATCTTCCGGTAGACCTTGATGAATTTTCCCAAAATCGACACGTTATCCAAACGTTGATTTTGCAAGTATATAAAAATTATCCTCCTGTATATAATTATCAATCAAATAACATGAACTTATAATGTTTACATCACGTTAAACAATATCACTTAGATATAATTAAATGCCTCGACGACTATAAAGCATTCTTATCTTAATCTTTCCTTTTATTAATCACTAAAGCTACATAGTTTCTATGGACTTTGATTTAAAGTAACAGATATTGAATTTAATTGGATTTTAAGTATCGTCTGGAATTTCCATATTAAACATTGTTTAAATTGTGATGCAATACAAAAACTACTTAGCCTGGCACGATTAAAAGTAGAGATGGGACATTCGAATCCGCGAATCCTCGAATCCATCGAATCCTGAAAGATTCGAGATTCGAAAACTCGAATCTTCGCACGATTTTCGTAATTCGAATCTTTCGAATCCAAAAAAAAAAAATAATAATGATGACTCATGTAATCACGACACATATGAATCACTGACTAGAAAGATCTCGACGATTCTCTTCGGTTCTCGTTCTTTCAGCCACAAAGTATTTATAAGCTGGCATGCTTTCCTAATGTTTGTGGTATTTTAATAAATAAATATCTTTATTCCTGAGACCAGAAAAGGTATGGAACATGTTAAATACAGACAGCAAATAATATAACTAATCTAATTACAAAAATTATGAAAACTTATTAACTTATGTACATTTAGTTCTAATAACTAGCTAAGACTATATCATGTTAAGTCAGTTCAGTCAAGTTTTATATTTTAAACACCATATATGCTACACTAATACCATCTATCGCTCTTTATGTGATTCTAATTAACATCCTGCGCTCTCTCGTAAATTCTAGCAACTATCTCGTCTTGAATAGTCTCGTCGGTTCTGGATGACTGGAACTCTCAGCTTCACATGCTCAATCGACTTGTGGAACAAAAGCAAGCCATTTTATTGTCTGCTTCTGACTTGAATATTCAGATAGACCTTTGTCCTCGACAGTGGAAACTTATTGAAGATATTATACGAATATTAGAAGTGTTTGATAAAGCTACATTTGTGGCCAGCTCAAGTAAAGTGACAATTTCAGAAATAATTCCTTTAGTGAATAGCACCATTCGTGCTCTAGAAAATTTCAAACCAAAATTAGGTTCAGTACAGGGTTTCCGAAATGATTTGCTTGCGTCACTAAAAAGGCGCTACCATTCTGTTGAGACAGAGAAATTGTATACTATTGGTACTTTACTGGATCCCCGATTCAAAGGGAATGTATTTTTGAATAAAGAAAACGTTGAGCAAGCTAAATTGACACTGGCTAATGAAATTTCATCCATCTATATGCAAACAAATGGTGATCTGCAGTCATCAGAGAAAACTCAAGCAAATGCCACAGATATATCTTTAACTGAACAAGGTCATAGTATGTGGAGTTACTATTCTCAGTTGATGACCCCAGCTACCTGCAGTGATGTGGATTACAGTTCATCTCCTGAAGAAGAAATAAATGCCTATTTAGCAGAACCACTGCTCCCACCAACTGCAGACATCTTTAAATACTGGAAGGGCAACACAAAATACCAAAATTTGATGAAACTAGCAAAAAATTCTTAATTACACCACCATCAACAGTGATTTCAGAAAGACTATTCAGCACATCAGGCATCATAATGGATAAAAAACGTAGTCGGTTGGATCCAGAGCGAGTTCGAAAGCTGGTTTTCTTAAATAAAAATCTGAATTAAAATTCTCACTTATTTCTTTTAGGTTGAGTGCTTTCTTTTATATACTAAAATATGTGTTTAGATTTTCATGTGCAATATTTGCTGTTTATCTATGTTAGCTCTCCCTTATTCTCATTCACAAAAGTTTCTGAAAAGATATCGGTACTGTTATTGATATATTAATTTCCATATGCTAAGGAAATTAAATATAAATAAAAACTTGTTGCATAACCATCAAGATTTTAACATAATTTATCTTTTAATATTGTGTAATTTGTTTTTTTAATTTCATTTGTAATATAAATATGTTCAAAAAAAAAAATCTTTTTAATAAATATTTTTAAAAACTGTATCGTTTTTAATTAAAGTAGCTTTAAAATTTTCCTGTAAAATTGTTTTTCCTCTCTGTCCTTTCTTATTATTGTAATTATATGATGGATTCGAGAGATTCGAGATTCGAAGGATTCGAGAGATTCGAGAATCCTTTAGGATTCGGATTCGGATTCGGATTCGAGAAAATTTGGATTCGTCCCATCTCTAATTAAAAGTATCTTGAAAGCAATTAGGGAATTATTTTGGTTTCGGTGTCTATTCGAATTTTTATAACTCGTATTTCACTATATAAATCATACGTCATCATCATCAGTCGTTGGCCATTGAATTAGGAGCACTGCGAGAATTTCAAGTTTTTGAGAATAATTTAGGAATTGCATTGGCAAATACATTTTATTTATTATTTAAGTATTTACAGTCATTGTATACATTTTATCAATTACTTCATGGATGGTTGTCTCTTAATTTGTCGTTTATTGTTAAAACTACCTGGTCATCGAGCGTTCCCAATCACACTGCTTTGTAGAAATATCTGAGTTTAGTTTATCTTTGATCCTGTTCGAGTAATAATTAGCTACAGAGATATTCAAATAAACATTATTGTGCATTGCGTTAAATATATTTTAGCGTTTTATTTTTGTTTTGTAATTAAAGCTTTTTTAAGTTAATTCCTATATAGGTAAAACAAGTGACGCACAAACCGAGGAAAAACAGGAGTCAGTGTCCTATTGGAAACAGGAATGTATTCACAACGTGAAATAGCACGCACAGAAGCTGTTTCTCATTAACCTGTAATGAGAATTGCAAAACTAGGCAAAGAAAATATTCCCTAAACTAGCACATCTCGACAAAATTGTCGCAAAAAAGAAATCACAATCCGTGATGATCGTCCGGTTATCAAAATAGCAAAAGGGAACAGACAAATGTCACTGAAGTTGATTCAACGAATCCTGGGAGAGAAGGGTTTAAACCTATCAACGCGAACTGTTCGAAGACGTTTGTACGTGATCGGACTAGGTGGAGGCGTCCGCTAAAAAGAGTCCAAATTGACTGACAGGACGAAAAAAGCACGGTAAAAATTTACCAACCTATAGAAAAATTACACAGTATGTAAACGATTGGAAAAGGGTAAACATCAATACTAATTTATTTAACCCACTTTTATGTAATTACTAAACTTGTTGGAAAATTTCAGTGTTTCATCGTTTTCATAGTTCATTTTCAGTGAAAAATCAAAAGTAGAAGTGTTAAAAGAACCTGCCCAATATGTAAGAACATTACCATCTGAACATTTCAAAGAAGAATGCACCGCAAAAGCGGTGAAATATCACCCTTCCATGATAATATGGTCATGTATCACAGCAGAAGGCCCTAGACCACTTTACTTGGTTCATCAAAACCAATATAAAAGGTCATAGATGAGTGCTTAATGCCTTAAACTGATACTTAGGATGTAAGTAAAGAACTATACGTCTTTATGCACAATTAATGATCTATGCCACAGAGCAAAATCTGTGAAAAATCACTTGACTGAAGTAAAGTTAGTTATTAGATTAGCCTGGAAATTCTCCGAATATGAACCCTTTTGAAAATGTTTGGAATACATTAAAAAAATATCATAGCATCACGGAAGTATACTAGAAAGCAGGATTTAATGGAGAACCTTGAAGACGTTTGGCGAAATTGTGATCAAATTTAAAACTCTATCATTACTGCAATTGAAAGTATGCCGAAAAGAATTGCTGCTCTCATTAAGGACATACGAAATATATACAATAAATATAAATGTTTTCTAATAAAATAATTTGTGAGAATATGTCTTTTTTATATTGGAGTTATATCAAAACTAATAATTTTCCTCGTGGTCCTAATTCAATGGGCAACGACTGTATTTAGATTGTGTTGGATTGTAACAAATTCTTACCTATCATATTCGTCGGCATCTGCAATATCGTATGCACCAAATCGTGCACTTCCCTATACCTTTGCATCACATACGCTAATTGTATATCTTCAACAAAATTTACAGGTCCTCTCGAATCAGGCGTTACATTCTGTAAACAAATTACCCTTAATTACTCGAGCGCTCAGTTTTTCAAATCAAGTTACATTTCTCTCTAAAAAATCGATATAAATTCTCCCAAGGGTCCCATCAGGGTACTCTTTGAACTTCCCTAAATCGACCGTATTCGAATTAATTCTAGGTCGTTTCTTTAGAATTTCCGATCCTTCAGGCGATTTTTCCATTTCGTTTAACATATATTTCATGGCCCCGTGCCCTTGAAACAATTATGCACGAAAATAGCACAAATAATTAGAATATATGTATTGTATTGTAGTACCGGTAGTTTCGCCCATGCAAGCTATCATCTCCGGCCTGGTTGGATCCATGATACAAATAGCCGCTGAACCTATTCCTAACATGACTTTTTGGAGAATATTTGTAGGAATATAGTTTCTGTTGAATTCTTGTTCGAAATCGTTTGAAATTTGCGTTTCCGTCTGTGCAGTAACACACATGGTTTTGGTATTTGTAACGAGTGCTCTTTGTAAATAACGCAATTTCGACGTTCCGATCATCTGTAAAAAGAATGATGATTAGTAGGTTTTTGTTTTCATAAATTGTTGCGCCGTTAAAAATAAGTTGTATGGAATACATGATGTAATGCGATTTATTACAAGGTCGGTCCATTAGGAGAATATATGTAAAAAATGCTGAACATAAAGTGAATTTAGGTGCTTGGGTCTTTGTAAGTTACAATTACGTTAAGGGGTAACACCACTGTAACAGCCTAAAAAAGCCGCTTTCTTGACAACTACTTTCACGATTCGCAGACGCGTTTCGCGGTTATACCGCTCATCAGTGCGACTTTATGAAAAGTAGTTTTCATTTTCAGATAAGCACTATATATGCTAATATGTTTGATGATTGTATATATAACTTAATTAAGAAATTCCCCCAACATGTACTTAAAATGCGCATTTTTGCGGCTATTTAATTTTACAGGAGTGGAACTAAGTTGCCACAGACTCGTGCAGTAGCTACATATTGGGGGAATTTCTTAATTGAATTGGCATATGTACAAACATCAAACGTACTCCTCATAGCAACTACTGCAGGAGTCTTGTCTACTACTGTAGAATTAAATAGTTGCAAAAATGCGCATTTAAATAGATATTGGAGGAATTTCTTAATTGAATTTTCGTATATACAAGCATCAAACGTACTAGCATATACAGTGCTTATCTGGAAATGAAAACTACTTCTCACAAAGTCGCACTGACGTGCAGTATAACCGTGACACGCGTCTGCGAATGGTGAAAGTAGTTTTCTAATTATATTTTCCCACGGTGACAAATTAGTTGTCCACTCCTGTAAAATTAAATAGCTGCAAAATGCGCACGTAAGTACATATTGAGGGAATTTCTTAATTGAATTCTCGTATGTACAAATATCACTCATATGTAATTTTTCAATTCTATTTCTAATAAATAATGTTACAAATTCAACTGTTTTATTCTTTTACAATTGTTTCTCCATAAAGAAGTGTATAGTACCGTTGTGCAAAACGTTCGATTTATCGGATGGGTCGTAATTAGAGTTTGTGAAAAAGGTGGATGACCTATTATCATTAAGTACTGTAAACCGGACTGACACCCTTAAAGCTTATTTCTCCGAATTTTAAAGCCCGGTTTACACAACTTAATGATAACACGTCATCCACCTTTTTAACAAATTCTGGTCATAATATCCAACTCATAGCGGAGTGCATTATTTGTTCTCTGTTGGGTCATTGAAATGAGCCCTGGCATTCGTTATTCCCAATAAAATTCGTAAAAAGTGCATAAATACACTTGATGCTATAATGAGTGAATCCGGGTCCGTCAGAACATGAGGAAGGCTCTAAAAGAAACTTCCTAAGACTGGACATGTGTTCAGGATATTAAAGAATTCTGCCAGACAGGAAATCCGATTTTAGCTAGAAGCAGAACATTTCAAGAAGTGCAAATTGACTGAAGGTCAATTCCACACTAAGACACTGTTAGGTGGGATAGATACAAAATTCTCAGTTAACCTAATCACAAGCAAAAAAGACACGAGACTATTACCGGTCTAGTAATCGGACATTGCTCCTTGAGAAAGCATCTACGCAACATGGGATTCGTAAGCGAACCGTGGTGTAGCAGACGCGAACTACAAGAGCATGCATGTTATCTGTGCCTGTGGGGAACTGAAAGAACTCAGGACAATACTCAGACTTCCCATTGAGCAAAATAGGGGTCCTTATGGACGACACAGGGTTGCTTAAACAGAAACAAGAGTGTTATTAAGCAACGGTATAAAGAGCAAAATGCTCAAATGCCTGCTCAATTGGTGACCAACCTTAAAGTAGTGAATGAACGAAAATGAATGTACAGGGTTTCCAAACAGGCAGTCAACTTTCGTTATTCATAGTTATGACGTCTCATTCTAACATTGATGCCAAATCGCATGTTTAATAATTTTATTGTATCGGTTAAGATTATGTATAATACTTGTTTTCATTTTGATGTATAGGTTGTATATCTTTATCTGATATTTTTTTAGTTGAAAATGTAAAACTCCAATGTGGGAATTAAATAATTCATTTAAAAAGTTATTAAAATGTCACCAACCAAAACAATAACCGCAATATTAGAGGAAGTTGCAAGGTAGAAAAGTACAAACAGATATACAAACGAATGTCATTAGATTTTGCATACTAATTTTTTATTTGATTCAAATTCTTGTGGTACGAGTTTTACGTCACGCATGGGGAAAGTCGGCTGCAACTTTGAACAACGGGTGTGTGCCCTGATCTTGTCCCATACGAATGTGCCTTGTCCAAATGAATACACGGCTGAAAGGAAAGCGGTGTGCTACAGATAAAGAGTTCCTGCAAGCGCGAGATAAATGTGTTCAACTGGCAAAGGATTGATTTGATAAAGCTGGATCGATGAGTGCTTTCGCAGGACGCAGAAGTGTACACAAAGAAATTTTGTTTTGAAAAAGTTAAATCAATGTAACACTCTTCTAGTCCCCTTTGTATTTTGTAGTTCCTTATTAGGTTCTGAAATACAATGGAGCAATTACCGAGCAATGGTCAAAATTGCAATTCACTACTAGTTATGACAGAAACTCAAATTTTATTTGTGTATTCTATGAAATTATGCGAAATTTCGAAATATTTCCATAATTTGAAAAATATCTCAGATTAATACACATTTTTTTATCTATTTAAATAGTATTTTAATAGTTATATAACATCAAACATATAATGCGTAAAAGAGATTACCTCATTATCTATACCGGTATTTTGAAGGACATATCGATACAACAATCAATTGGTAATAATTAATTGACGCTCGAAATTTTCTACATGGCCAACAATAACAAAATGGAATTATCTAATATATGTATGTATGATGCCTACCAACGCAAGGTGCGAGTGTATAGATAAACATTAACGCAAATTTTATTTTGAGAATGTTTACGCCAGCAATTGAGAACTAAATGTATTTGCGACATCTGCTTCGTAGTGTGCAATAGCTTTTTGTATATGTAAATTAAATTGTTTAAAATATGTTGCGTCATATTTCAATCATAATCTAAATTTCATTGATTCAGCTTACTATTAAATTTAATTATATATCAAGCGTTTAATGTTTATCAAGATACTATTTATAGAATAGTTGTATACAGACATACATAAATGGATAAGTTTTGTAATATACTAGAATAAACATCAAATGTATATCTACATATGTAGGTGTATATATCTAGAGTGATTCTAGTTTATACCTATATGTATACAGGATAGATTGTACAGTTTCCTAAATGACAATAAAAACAAAATAATACGGATTCACACTTGGTCTAACGTGTCTCTAGCTTCCTTCCCAGAAGTGACCTTCGTAGAGGTTCCCAAAATAATCATTTATTGCTTCCATCAGTTCTTCATTTGACCAAAATCTCTTTCAACCCCGAGAAGTTTTGAGTTTTAGGAAAAGATGGAAGTCTTATGGAGCCAAATCATCGAAATACGGCGGATGCGGAAAGATTTCGAACTTCAATTTTGTCAATTTCTGCTGAACGATAGCAATGAGCGGTCGCATTGTCGTGGTAAAACAATACTTTTTCTTAACCATTCTTTCAATTTTTCAACAGTTTCTTCTTTTTAAAAATAACGAATTTGCAAAATTCCTTTTGCGTCCCAAAAAACAAATCATCACCTTTCAAGCCGAATGAATGGTTTTTACCTTCCTCGGAACCGATTCACCGAATTCAATCTACTGTATTGATTGCTTTTGCTTTTGGTGTGTAGTGAGGAATCCAGATCTCATTCATGGTCACGAATCGTCTTGAAATCCGCTGGATTCCTCGTAAACACTTCCAAACAGTCAACTGAGCGTCGAGCTCAAATGCGTTTTTGCTCCAAATTGAGCAAACGCGCCACCCATCTTGCAGAAACCCTTTTTTTTAAACCAAATTCATTATGTAAAATATGAACTACTCGTTCATAAGGGATGCCCACGGCTTCCTCAATTTTACGCACATTTATTCGGCGATCTGCCAAAACCATGTCATTGACTTTTCCACAATTTCTGGGGTAGTAGCCATTTTCGGACGTCCTAAACGTGGTTCATCACTTGTATGCATGCGGCCACGCTTGAATCCGCGAAATTCATAGTGAAAAATGAAGGCGATGGATCCTCAAGAATGGCATCTAATCTTGATTTGATTTCCGTTGCGGCTTGCCTTCCAAATAGAAACATTTGATAACCGCTCGAACTTTGAACTATTAGACTGATCAATTTAACGTTTACAGTTACTTGATGGTTGTTACATCGGTCAGACGAAACAATATTTAAAGAAAAGGTTGTATAGCCATAAGTATTCTTTAAATAGTGATTTTGGTGCAATGACCGCTGTAACAAAGCATTACAAAGATCTTGGGCATTACTTTGATTTTGAAAACACAATTATATTAAAAACAGAGAATAATTATAAAAAAGACTAATATATGAAATGATAAATATACAAAAAGACACTAAAACTATTAATTTCAGAACCGATATTCAAAATTTAAGTAATGTATATAGCAATTTGTTAAAATGACATTTGCATTTCTTAAGAAGGAAACCTTTGACTAGGTTTTTAAATTTGGGTTTTCCCTAGTCCTTGAACAGAATTGTTAAGGTTTCGACAAAGATTTTTTGATATAGGGTTTTACTTAATTTGCATGTATGTTTACACATTAATTTAGTTTTTATAATTTATATATGTATATAAAAGTTTGTTACACATTCTCTATATCAAGAAATCCTAGTCATTAGTCATTTTGTTGATAGTTCCCAAATAAAAACAAATGTTTGTTTATATATTTATCTAGTTATATTTTCACTGACGAAGGTATTCCGAAAACGTTTGTAAACGTTCTGAAAATATAACTATCGTTCAAACCAGCCCTGTTTTATTGACCTATTAGTGGTAGAGATCTATCATATAAGATAAGTATAAAAGGTCACGAAATATATATATATATACATTTAAGTTACTTGATACGAAAGAGTTGCCAATACAATGACAAAGTATTTGGAAAAAAGCAATCCCCTAGCAGCGATTCCGAAAACATGTCAATCTACTCTCGTACATAGGTATATATGTACACATTGGTTTAGAGAATATCTAAGAGTAACCCATTAGTAACCCAATGATGATGGTGTCTTTACAAAATGTATATTTCATTTGCATTAAAAAAATTATTACATTTAAAATATTGGCAAAACGAATATTATCGACACCATACAGGCAGTTTTTACAAGAAATGTGCTTGAAAATAATTGATATATGGTGGTTTGAGGAATACCATTCCAGGTTTCTCAAATTCAACCGTACTTACCGACAACTTTTGGAGGCAAGACCCTTGCACACTTTTAAAGGCACTATTATTATATAATATTAGCACTATTTAATATTTATTTTCTTAGTATTTGATTAAATTTATTGCAATTTGTAATAAGATTGATGTTAAAATACCTATATATCTATCCATACATCTATCTTTTGGAAAATAAGTTGTAACATTTATAAGTCGTAACGAGGCGTGGATCCAAACCATTTGCGGTTCATTAGCTCATATTAAATTTAATTAAGTTCACATAGGGAGGATACAATAAAGATGAATTACTAATGTATTTCTTCTATTGCGAATCAAAACAGAACAAATATAAAACGCCAACTGCATAACAAAAGCAATTAGCTTCTTCCCTAAAACCAGTAATAAAAGCATGATTTTTTTTTATTGATTTAATTGAAAATCACAGAATATGTACTGACAGTCTAACAAAAATATTTATATTTTTGGTAAAGGTACATACATTAAATATTTAGATGCTTACAACTTATTAAGAATACAAGAACTATTCAATACTAAACTTTGGCATGGAAAATACTTATTTCCACTCACTGGGATGACAATACTTAGATCAACATTCTTTTAACACGTGATTATGAATAGAACTTAGAAGTAATTCTTCTATCCAATAGGAGAAAATTCTTAAGTATTACTGATACATACATCGCCTAGATATAATTTAAGAAAATAGGAGCAACAACTAATTTAGTTATATATGGCACCACATACTTTCTCTATTCATCTTTTACCTACACATTGAAGCACCAAATTTCACTGGGTATAGGATAAGAAGATCTATTGACTGATATCTAAGTATTCACTATACAATGTCCATTCTAGATGGTTTATCAGGTAACGGTTTATAAGCAGGACCAGTATCCTTCCTCCTAAATGTAACATATGTATAAATTAAGCTTCCAACCACACTTATATTTAACCCATGGAAGTTTAACCATGAAAATATATAGTCGCCCCAAACAATCATACCCAAGTAGGTAACACAAATATTTTTAAGCAACCTATGATGGTAGTTGTTAGGGCAGAGTTAAAATATGTACAAAGTACAACACTGTACGATAATATGAAACCCATAAAACACGAGAGCAAGAAGCAAGTTAAAAACCACATATCACCCCAGTTCTTATAGGAATATGCGGAGTCAAGATCGCCTGTATAATACGCAAAAAACAATGCTGGTACTAACATAAACAACGAATTGTAATACAACAGTCCGTATTTGCCCAGTTCCTTGGAATCCAATTTCTTCTTCATATACACTCCGTTTGCAGCAGTGAAAATGTCATTTAAAAGCACAAACACGTAACCATGTAGATTAAAAGCTAGATCATTACTTGCAGCAACTAAAGCACCAATGATCATCGTGTATACACTAACTTGAACACTAAAAGTTGGCTTCACACTTAAAATATAATATTCCGCAATCATCGTCATTAGTATTGAAAATCTTCTTAAAGCAGTAAACATTGGCAAGCTCAATTCTTTCGTACCGCCGAGCCCGAAAAGCATGTTTCCTATGTATATTAACGGCAAGGGCCATATCTTCTTAAAGGTGCTCCGCTCAAAATCGGGAAAAGATACGACTTTGCATTTTTTTGCAGTAAATAATACTATTACCGTAGCTGCCATTTGACCTAATCCCAAGAACTGAAATGATGGGAATCCGAAATAAGTGAGGACAGTTTTGTTGATGACAGTTATCATAAATGATGCTAACCCATAAAAAAGCGCGGATGATACTCTTTTGACGACGGGCACTTGCCCGTTTTCGGGCTCTTCCACTTGCGGTTTGGTCTTCATTTTTACTATTTTTGTTAGAATCGCTTTAGATCACTTCGTCGACACATCGCATTGCATGTTTCTTGGTTTTTATTCAACCCCGTTTAACCTCTAAACATTCAGAATAAACCAACACATTTAACATCTATTCCACACTGTCTGTCAAATGTGACAGATCAAATTTCATAACCCCCACTTAAAATATAACCTTATTCCCATATATTTTTTGAAGTAGTTATAGGGAAACTTAATAGTAATAAGTAGAAAGTTAAATGAAAATTGATACTTACCTCGCTGTCCTTATGGATTGAATTTACTCTAATTAATAAATGTTGCAAACTAACCAACCATCCTTCTTGAACAGGTGCCTGCTTCTTGAATAAAGAAAAATTATATCTTCGTAGGAATTGGCAAGCTTAATGTAAATTCAATTATTTGAACAGCATCCGGACCTTAAATTCAGTGATATAAAAAAATTAAGGATATCACAAAATAAAAAAATATTGTAATCGGATATATATATAGGATATATACATATATTCAGATGTGATTCACATTCACTAAATTGATAGAGGGCGGTGCAGGAATGGGTTTGCATCTCAACTAACTATAATGTATCACCTGGATAATAGGTGGTGAATAGTCAAATATACAGAGACAGCTAAAATAAAGGGACGTTCAGTAATAATAATAATAATAAGAATAATAATAATCTTTATGTTTTTCAAAAACAATTGCGATCACCTATGTTTTCAAAATATAGTCATTTACAATAGATATATACAGAGAAAATAAAAGGTATAATACTTCTGAGTGCATACAAAATTAGGCACTATGTCAATAGATTATAGCAAAAGAATATATTACAAACAAGAAAATATAAATAGGCAAACAAACATTTAAATAAATAAAAGAATAAATACTTAATACGTCAAATAGTACAAAATGTTATACAAATTTTCACTAGATAAATTAATGAGAAACACATATATTTTCACCAGGAAAAGCCAAAAAATTCTTCAATGCTGTAAATCACCCTCTCAATTAATTGTCCCTTTATGTTGAATGTAAGTAGGGTTTTAGTATGAAGATGATTAAAAAATTTATAACCATTGTAATAAATTTATTTCTGGTATTTTGCAGTGAAATGTCTGTCCACCATTGGAGTATAGTTTTCATTGCGGGTTTGGTATTGATATTTTGCCCCGCTGATTTTTTTTTTATTCTTATAAGCAAAACATTAACTTCCGTATTTATACAGTAATGGCGTTGTAAAACTTTTGAGTTTTCTGAACGCATTCCTGCAGGAATTCCGAGGGCCCAGACCGGCCATAATACGGATTGCACGCTTTTGCAGTATAAAAATGCGTTGTGTGCGTTCGGAACGGCCCCAATGTACAATTCCATATTTTACCACAGATGGAAAATATGCGCTAGTATTGGTGCTTTTAAATATGTATATCCAGATCACAACAATTCGACAATATTTTCAGAGCAAAACTTACTCTTGCTAATCAGCTAGATAAAGAATTAATATGTTCTTTCTAATTCATCCGATCATCTATGATAAGGCCTCACAGATTAACTGAATTTGAAACCGTAATTGATGCATTGCATCGATCCAAGTATACCTGTTCTAATAATTTTTTCTTACCAAAAATATTAACTTTATTTTTATCGTGATTTATATTTAACTTATTATTTAAAGTCATCTAAAAGCTGCTCGAAGATTAGTTGAAATTTCTTTCTCGTTTTGTCCAATTATTAAAACATCAGCATAATTTACGACTAACGTGTTTTCGTTGTTCATGGAATACACCAAATCATTTATGTATAGCAGAAATTAAGTCGGTCCAAGTATGAAACCCTGAGCGACTCCCACATCTATTGCGGGACCCCCAAACATACAGACATTCACTTCCACATATTGAGTTCTACCAGTGATATAAGATCTGAACTATTCATGTGCGACTTTCATAATTCCGTAAATTTATAATTTATTTAATAAAATTTCATGATTTATGGTGTAGAAAGTTTTACTAAAGTGCACAAAGAGGCCCATCGGTATGAGCCTCCTGTCTACTCCTGTCTAATGCCGACATAATTGTTTGCATATATTTCTCTAAAGCTGTATTGACACTTTTATCGGATATGAAGCCATGTTAGAAGGGTTGCAAAATATTATATTCTGTTAAAAAAGCGTAAACTCGTTCGGTCACAATACTCTCTATGAGCTTAGAAAAACTAGATACCAACGAGATTGGACGATAATTATCTAACGACTGGTTATCTTTATCTAATATTTTATTTCATTCACAAAATTGAAAGATTCTCAGTCAAATCACAAATTCTATTTCTCGTTTATTCACACTAATAAGTATAAAGATATTTAATATATAGCTTTATGATTTATTTAAAATAGGAAGAATTACATGACACATTCTATTAAGCAATTACTGTCCGGATAAAAGCACTGCTAGCTGTTGAATTATATGGAGCTGATATGGAGATCCATCGAGATCTAAAGATTCCAACTCTCAGTTCAAATGTTTGCCGATTTCCAAGAATGACCCCCTCCTCGAGTGAAGATTGGCCGCCTAGCAGATTTTTCTAAATATCGGCTAAGATAGCGTCTTTACTTCACTCGACGACCATCAAATTTCATAGTTAGTGACAACTAGGATTCCTCAATTTGTGCTAATAGTACTACAACTATCTGAAACGACTGTACTAGAATAGTAACATTGCGCTATGCGAATACAGATGGCTTCATACTATACATTTAGTTTTAATATATAGTACAAAATAGTATGAAGCCATCTCAGTCGTTTCAGGTAGTTGTAGTACTATTGGCGCAAATTGAGTAACTCTAGTGATGACAAACAACTAAATAAATAATGTTTACATAAAACGATATGTTTTACTTCACATTGAGTTTAAATAGTAAACTAATTGCGTGACTACAGCAGTCTATCCACTGAGATAGGAGGGTTTAAGGCGTTTTCCGCTGAAACCAGAAGTTGGATTGAAGTTCTATGAGAATTATATGGAAAACGAGAAGAAATGAGTTCAGTTGTATTTATTTCACACACATGCTAGTACAGTGGCAATAGGCCACAACGGTTTCTTAAAAAAATACTTCATTCGCTTCACATTAAACGCAGAGTAGATCATTCTGCGTTTAATTGATATTGATTGGATAGGTGGAAAATATGCCTGACTCAAGAGCTGCAGAAATGCCAGAGTGGGGGAATCTTGAAACTCCAAAATCCTTTACACAAAAGGAAGAATAATAAGAAAAATTATTATTATTTATTATTATTAAATTCTTCTAAATTAAAATTTGAAAATTACCTTTAATGCAAAATAGATTTTAAGGCAAACAGCAGTGAATGTATATTTGAAATCCTGAATATATTTGTAGTAACGAATGATTGCCATATGAGTATTTTCACGTCCTCACAAATATTTTTTCTGTTTATTGTGTCAGAAATAGTAGGCTTGTGAGATCAATTTAATTACCCGTAGCTTCAATTTCTTAAAATTTCATGTAATCGTAGATAGAAAAGAATTACAATTAACTGAAGAAATATATGCGATCATGTTGTTATCAATAGATTCAGTATTACCCACACATGGCAAAAATGCAATGAGCCTATCAAATCAATATTTAAACATCGGATGCCGGACTTTGGAAATTATATTTTTTTTTCCGAGCAGTCATTTTGTATAGAATTATGTGAGAATATATTTATGACTGGGATCCCATAAATGTTTTTGGCGCTTTTATGGCAGAAATGATAGAAAATTAGTTTTTAAAACTAAATTTGAGCATTTTCCTTGTTTTTTTAGAGACATTCCATTTATTACGTGTTAGTAATGTAAGAAGATATGTACCGAAATGGAAATATGTTTTTGGATCTAGTAAACTCACTCTTTCGGAAGCTTCGATTTCCTCGGTTGCTATTAGAGGTAGTAGGGAATTATGGATAATTTAGCACAAACCAAATATTTGCTAAAATCGGACAAATAATTCGTAGCTAAGTTATTGCAAATATTGCTATTTGTCAAAAAAATGCACATTTAATATTCACAATTTATTTAAGAAATAATAAAAACAAAGGTATTCAGTATAAAAATAAAATAAAACTCTTTATCTTTATAGAGAAATAAATAGCGGATAATTTTCAAACACTTCAGACTTTATACACTTTTAGCGTTATAATTTATACAAACACTACATCTATATGTACTATAAATTATATATAAGGCTGCTGTTGGTATTTAATGCGCTATGTAATTTTTAAGTATGTATATATAGTTATTTACTAAAACATTTTATCACAATTTAAACAAAGTCGTTAATTATATACATAACTACTTCAATTAAAATAAAATATACAATTAATATTCGACACAGCACAGAGTTACATAAGCTTTATCAGGTTGAAAATGGGCTCTCCATTCGCTTTTTAATAGTCATTGCTAATGTCTATCCAGGATATAATCATAAAAATACTAATACTGATATTCTTATTAGTGATAAGTGGAGCTGTGGCGACGAAAATTTGCACTCACGAAAAATTGGAGAAAGTAAATTTTGAACAAAAAATATACACGTGTGACACTGTGATTTTCTCTTTTTAAATCTCCAAAAAGTTACTTCTGCAAATTGAAAAATAGTGAAATCAATAAACTATATAAAATCAATGATCTAAGGCATATTCATTTGTAATAACGGAAATCTTAAAGAACGGCAATAACCTTTCAAAGGATCACGTAGGTCTCCAACAAAATGGAATAATAGTATAATATATACAGCTAACGCTCGATAACGTAAATACCCGATATTGAAAACATTGCGCTAATGTGAATTAAAAATTTGTAGTATAGGATTATACGGAATGCTCGATAACGTTCGATAGCTCGATAACGTAAACAGCACGCAATTTCCGATCGTCCGATTTATGTAGCATATATCCATATTAGAACTTAATTGTGTACATTCCCGGGTAACTCATTGCTATAGCAAAAACAGATGCTTTTAGTTGCCTATACATACATATGTAGCTTTGATTTTGCAAAACTAGTCTTAATAACAACTTGACTGAGGTTCGTTCTTTAAAACATTGAAATTTTGATTTATTGTTATCCTGAGTGTTTACGAAAGGTTGTTCGAATATTTTTCTGTATTTTATTTTGGCGTATTAAAGGTTTCTTTTGATAATTTGCTTGTTAATAACCACCTTCGCTAATGTAAACATTGCGATAATGTGAAACACCCTTGGTCTGAATTAGTTCACGTTATCGAGCGCCTGCTGTATTATATAGCGACAGTTTTAAAATAAACGCTTTCCCGGATAGAGCATCACCTTTGATTTCCCCTTTTCGATCCTTTTGTTTGTATTGCAAATCTTCGGTGAAACACCACATAGTGTGTACATATACACATTACCACGCTTATTAAGGACAGATGCTTCGCCTGGCCGTATCGGTTAAATGTGATTGAAGATGCTGGTCAAGTTTTTAACTATACACATACATATAGGTTTGGTATGCATCCAGAATAAACAGATAACTGCATGATTCCATGTATTTTAGTGTTCTCTTAACTAGTCATATGATAAATCAACAATGAATAAATTAAGTTTTATTTTAACTGTAAATTAATAGAAAGAAAATAATGCACTGTTAACCTTCCTATACTCACGCATACGGTCTGTGAGACCGATTTATATAGTATAGTATACGTCTTTCATTTCGACGTGAGTATAGGAAGGTTAAATATCACAAATTATTGACAGAGAGAAAGGGAAACACGTGTTACGTGCATTTAATTCAATAGTTGTGTGGTCGGTAATATTGCACCACAGCCCTGGCAATCACTACCAATCATACATGATGAAATAATACAAGATAATGTAAAGCTTCCGAGAACTAAAAATATAAAATTCACAATTGTAAATATAAAATGACCTACAATGTACTTAGCACCTAGGTCTAAACAGTACAAATTGTAGTGTCGGCTGATGATACTCTATATTGACAACTGCTGCAGAGATGATATTAGTTCGTATATGCTCGTATATCGGCGGAAATGTATTTTGTTAGATGCTGTTGATATATGAGGATATACGAATCAATGCTATCTGCGCCGCTGCTTCCAAGGTATGGTATCATCTATAATATAAGAAGAATCTTCTTATATCATGCGTATCATCAGCCGCCGGTAATGAATTATCAACTCTTGGAAGCAGAATTGAATGTCCCTCATCTACTTCCTTTTGTATACCTTAATATTCTTACAGCGAGAGTCAAAAGTGAATACACAACTATCGCCAATAAGAAGCGATTAAAAGGAAAGCTTTCTAACAGTGCAAGTACAGATTATGAAAAATGATGGAGGTGATTCCTGTAGTAGTCAGTTATTGGTTAATGAGATATACACGAGAAAATTGTGGATTAAATGATACACACGAGAACAAGCAAATAGGGTCTACTCTTTGTATATTAAAATAATTTTCCTCTTATTAATCATTACGTAGTAATTGTGTTTTTAAGTTAAAGTATACGCATTATTGACATATGTTACTATTAAGGTTCGACAAACCCGTACTACGGCAGAAGCACCGAGAAGGGATTTAGGTCGATGCTAAGCCAGTGGAGAGTTTAGTTATTCGGTAGCCGTGAAAGTGTACGGTGGTTCGATAATTATCGGTTTATCGGTGTGCGTCTTTTAAAACAAAGATCGTCGCACACGAGGTTTACTTTTACCATCGTATGTGAATAAGTATATTAGCTGATTCCCTGTGTTGGAATACAGGTACTATCATTTAGTGCAAATTTGCAGTATACGGTTGATAGGTCGCAATATATTTCGCTGTAGAAGACATATTAAAAGTAAACGTCATGTACTGAAGTTAAACAACAATATGCCGTACAGGGAGTTTCTGTATGATTTTATTCTTATGCCTAGTATGTGCAACATCCGACAACACCTAATAGACAATGAAGACTTACGTCTTTTTTGGAATGAATATGATCCCACGTGGATACTACCAACCAATAGACAATTGCGATATAATTTCCCACATTTGCAGGGTAGAGTAATAAACTGTATAGTAGACGAGTTGAAAAATAAGAAAATTTACGTAAGTGTGGATGAAAGAACTGATGCACAGAAACACAGCGTCATTCGTGTTATAGCGCGTCCTTTAAAACGTGATGGTCCACCAGCTTCATTGTTGTTATCCAGTAAAGGGATTAAGAAACTTGAGGCAGAAACCGCTGTCAAGATAATAAAAGATTTATTAAGAGAATTTTCTATCACAGCAACCCAAATCACAATGTTAGTTACTGATGGAGCTACAACAATGCTGAAAGTTGGTAGGATGTTGAAAATATGCTTTCTGACTCTTCTTCAGATACATTGCCTTATACACGCGTATCATCTCATTGCGGAAACCATTCGAAAGAAGTATCCGATGATGAATAATTTAATAGCATCTACCAAAAAGTTTTTGTGAAATTTCCCAAATATATGAGCGTTTTCAAATAATTATGTCCAAAACCTCCACTATCACCTCTATAATAACTCGTGGAGGAAGATGGCTCCAGGCAGTATTTTATTATTATAAATATTCCGCAAATGTGAGGGATCTGATTTTAAAATTTAAATCAAATGAATCTGTCGCAGTTCGGGAGAGTCACCAACTTTTTCCAATTCGGACGTTCAATTACAAATAGATGAAATTTCCATAAACTATTCTGCAGTTGTACAAGCTATATCGCGGAGACAACCTTACTACATTGCTTATACATGTTACACCCCCGCCTTAACAAGTTTTAACAATTTTCAAACTCACAATAATCAAGTGAAATGGATTGTAGTTAGTTGTATATGTTTTCTAAAATTTCACTCTCAGTACATCAGGTATGAACTGGTAGATCTATTACTGTGACGATTCTTTGATTGTTTTAACTTGCAATTTTTAGTCTGATAATGCTACATAATAAACAGCGAAACGTCACTTCATGTACTATTACGTTTAAATAATTACACCTTTTCTATCCGAGACTCCGAAGAAATAATTTCAATTAATTCCACATCAGACAAGGAACTGATATCATTTCTTAAATAATGGAAAGAGGATTCGCTGGTAGAAGAAGAAACCACAGACCCAGAGTTAAGTCAAAAGAGCAAGTACTGAGAGATATTGGGGTCACCGGAGCAAAGAATTGGAAGGGATTGAGAGTACACAGTGATGAGCCTTCTAGGCTCACAAACTATTGGCATTTTAAAATAATAAGGTGATGTGAGCATCACTTTATTCTATAATTTGTAATCCTGTATAGAAAAGCAAACACATCTTTATATTTTGAAGAATATCCTATTCTGCCTAATACGCCAATTACACTAGTAAAGAGGTAAATGTTAAATCACTTTTGACTCTGACTGCGTCTCAAATCTTATCATAATTGAGACTTTTAAATACAATTTCGGCGCTCATATATCTACTATCTTTATCTTAGCATAAGCATTACAAGAAACCATATGGCTTGACAGTTTTATATTCGTGATATTATGTCTACTACTATATCTCAAAAATGATAAATTCGCCTATATTTTTTCTAAACGTAACATACACATAAATTAAACATCCGACCAAGCTAACATTCAACGCGCAGAAATTGACGGTATTGAAATCATACTCGTCCCATATCATCATACTTATGTAGGCGATACAGATATCTTTGAAGCAATCTACCATGGCGGTGGTCAAGACGAAATTGTGGAAGGTGCAAGAGATAGTACTGTAAGCCACGAATATTCCGAGCAGACAAGATGATACGAAACAAGCGGTAAATGTTATGTTTCCCCAATTGGCATAGCTAAAGAACGATTCCAAATCTTTGGTATAAAATCCCAAGACGGCCAATGGAATTGAAGTGAATAAGGAGTCGTAATACAACAGTCCAGGTACTTTAAGGTCTGTAGTGTTGATTATCTTGCTTATGAAAACGAGGTGAAGAACGAAGAAAAAACCATTCGTCAGAACGTAAATGGATCGGAATAGGTCGTAGTCAAAATCTACACTGACGCCGATTAAGGCACCCACTAATATGGTGATTGTGCTGATTTGTACGGCGAAACTAACTTTCGCTTCCAGAAGAAGTAGTTCTGCTATTAGAGCCATGATTATAGTCACTCGTTTGAGGAGAATAAGTAAGGATGTACTTAATTCCACTATTTCTCCAATCGTAAAGAGTAATCGGCACAGATTTAATAATGTTAAAGGCCATATTTGTCGAAGTATCTCCAGCGATAAATCGGGTATCGAGACGATTTTACACTTCTTTGCAAGGAATAACACTGCGGCGGTCGCACTTACCCGACTGAACTCTTGAAATTGGCGCGTAGGCCCCCGTAGAATGCGCAGTATTTATTGACCACAGAGTAGGAAAATAACGCGAGAAGGCACCAAAACGCCGACGATCGTTGATATGGTGTTTCATCTCCTTGCGTTTTCATATTCATGTTAATTCTGCTTAGTCTCGCACACGATTAAAACATCGAAGGTAACACTCCGTTTCGACACTTTATAACAGATATAAACACTTCAGTTAGTATCGGTTTTAACCGTATAACTTATTTTACTCGTGTACGTAGTACTGGGATTGCTCGGATATGTGGTGATAAGAAAGATTTGTTTTTATCGCGCGTGAAACGTCTTACGGGAAAGAACGTGTCATGCATATTCTTCATAATAATGCTACGGTATTGCACCGTTAAAGAATTATATTAACGATTACCTATGCGGTTTTGTACGATTTACTTTTTAGCAGAAGGTATACCGCGAATGAAACGAAGGCCAGGCGAACAACTGGCTGGCGTCACCCACTTATCTAAAAATAAACTTGCGTGCGTATGAATACAGTGATGAGTACAGATATTTGTACGGAGAAAGGATTATAATGGTAGCAACAATAATAATGTTAGAAACATTAATAATAACAATCATGATAATACAGTACAGCACTGTTATAACGGACTTCGTTATAGCGTACATTTGGGTACACCGTGGTAATGTGTTAACCCCCTCCTATTTCCATTCCGTACAGTGTAATATTCTATTAAAGCGTATCTGGTTATAACGTACTTCTGATATAACGTGCATAACTAATACATATCGTTTCGTTTTCTAAAGTACTTACAAATTAGAGGAATTTACAACTGTAGTAAAGTTTCACTGTGGTTTCCCTGCTTTAGTAGCGTTCCACTAAACATTTTTAAATTTTGCGCATAGTTTAAGTTGGTATTTCCGGCAATACTGAACATATTCGCATGCATTATGCGTAAAAATTGGCGAGTATGTCCATTGTTGCCGTAATTACCAACTTAAACTATCCGACAAAATTTAAAAAAGGTGTACTGGGATAGATACAATTACTAGTTCTTTATGTTTCATGTTCTTTGGACACAGAAATCGCGTAGCAGCAAGCAGTTCACAGTCGGCGGGATTTTCAATATCAACAGCCATTTTAAACTACTAAACTAGCACGAAAAATATCTCAACGATTCTCTCATTAACACTGCCAGACTCACATTGAATCGGACTACACCACAGCGCTGCGATCGCGCCGATATTTCCATTCCATAATTCTATTTTTTATTATTTTTCGTTTAAGGAAAAGAATTTAAATAGATTTAAAGAAATCTTAGTTAAAAATAATAATAGTTTTGACGAAAAATAATAAAAAATTGAATTAATAAATTATATAATAGAGGTATTAAAAATAATGGCAATAAAAGTTATAACGCTACTACTTATAAAAAAAGGTTTAAGCGAACAAATAAAAAAGAATTTAATGAAAACGATATAAACTTAACTTTCATTTCAAATTATAGTAACAGATCTCTTTTTACTAACACTACGAAAGTAGCAGTAGTTTATAAAATAAACTGTAAAGACTGTGATGGTTGTTACATCGGTCAGACAAAACAATATTTAAAGAAAAGGTTGTATAACCATAAGTGTTCTTTAAATAATAATTTTGATGCAATGACCGCTGTAACAAAATATTACATTACATCTGGGGCATTACTTTGAATTTGAAAACATAATTATATTAAAAATAGAAAATAATTACAAAGAAAGACTAATATACGAAATGATAAATACACAGAAAGATACTAAAACTATTAATTTCAGAACGGATGTTTAGAACTCAAGTAATGTACATATATAGTAATTTATTACAATGACATTCACATTTCTTAAAAGGGAAATCTTTGGCTAGGTTTCTGCTTCGGATTTTCCCTAGTTCTTGAGAAGAATGTTAAGGTTTCGACAAAGATTTTTTGATATAAGTTTATATAAAATAAATATTTAAACGCAAAGAAATATGTTTGGAACGTTAAAAAACTTCCTAATCCTGTTGAAAGAATGTGTATGGGGCACCGTTGCAGTGCTTTAAACAGCAAATAAGTGTCAATGCACAAGTGAATCGTCCTATTCTTCAAGCAAAAGTCGAAGAGTTGCAAAGCTTTTGAAAGAAGACGAATTTACATGTAGATAATGAGACTGATAGAGTAGTGCTCGACCGGGTAATACTGGTGACGAGGGACTTGGAAGGGAGGTAGGTGAACATGTGATACGCCATCAGTGCGAGTTGGAACTCGATAGAGTCACGATTTTGCTTGTGTGTTTTGACAATGAGCGATACGAATTTCAAGCAACGGTGTGCGATGAGGTTTTGCTTCAGACTTGGAGACAGTGCAACGGAAATTTTGTGTTGTCAAACACTTGGGCCCCCAAAATGTTTCGGTGGTTTAAGGCACTTACAGAAGGAAACGAGTTGATTGAAGATGAACCTCGCCGCGAAAGACCTTCTGTTTCAAGAACAGATGCAAATCTTGAGATCTTGTACGTTCACATCATCAGTTGACCGTCAGAATGATGGGGGAAGAAAAGAATTTGAATCACATCATCATTCATCAGATTTTGACCAATAAATTGTAGATGGGAAAAATTTTGTTCGAAAATACTCCCGAGATACTTTATGCAGGACCAAAAGGATACGATGAAGGGCAGATGCGTTGAGTTTGACGAGACTTGGGTGTTTGAGTACCACTCGGAAATTAAACGTCAGAACATGGATTGGTATCTTTCAAGTTCTCTACGGCAAAAAATCAACAATGAGTAAGCCAAAGATCAAGAGAATTGCTGATTTGCTTCAAAGTGAAAATCAGCAAAGACGAGGTAGTGTTTTTAGAGAGGATATTAGGGATAGGAAAAAGGTTAACGATAGAATTTTGCTGGAGATCTTGATATAATTTCAATTGGGTAAAAGCATAGGTTTATCAAAATTTTAGCATGTCCATTAATTAGTCGTAATTACGATTGTAAAAATGGAGTATCGAGACATTTTTCAATTGACGACATAAGATTGAAATTAAAATCTCCAGAAGTAAGTTGGGAAATCCTTCTATTATGAGTGTTCAAATTTCATTGATATCGGGTTTGATTTATGTCACGGAGAACCCATAACGCGCAGTCAATACAGTTAGCACTTTCTGTTAGCAGTTACCTTAATTCTTCTCGTCTTTTGTTGGATTTGTAGCTACGATATTGTAGATTTAGAGAGAAAATGGTACCGATTTTACTGTCCATTGAAAGATAGATGTCTCTATGAGCGTTAAAATACGCTCTACTAAAATATAGTTTGGGTAAAAGTGATCCAACATGCACATAAATTATTTACATTATAAAGAAAGTGCAGATAATAAATTGGTGGAGAAAATTAATTGGCGGAAGGGGCGGTGGTAGCCTAGGCGCACACTCAAAAAATGTTGAAACTTTGTGTAAAACGAAGGAGTTTATGCTAATGGGTTATTAAATATTTTGGTGCTGAATTTAATTTTGAGAGAGAGAGAGGCATCCCTTCAAAGTTATATAGGATGGTCCATTTCGAAAGTTTGCGATGAAATATCTCGGTAACGAAGATATTAACGGACAAGTCAAAAATAGGGTTCGACAAACGAGTGCATGATAAGTTGTGTATACCGAACTGACGCTGTCTCTCCCCGAATTTTAATGTCGCGTTTTGTACAGAAGTGAGGACAAGCGATGGGGGGACAGCGTCAGTCAGGTTTGCAATACTTAATTAACTTTTCATGCACTCGTTTGTCTAACCTTAGTCGCAAATGTAGGTTTCGTAAAATTTTCCGGACCATCTGACGAGCTGGTCCAATTTTAATTTTGGACCAGCTCACCTTAAAGTGAAATTTAGTACCAAAATAAAATGTTTTTTCACTATTAGGAAGAGTGTCTAAGTTTAATCAATCAGAATTTTTGAATTTGTGCAATCCTTCCCTTGTTACATAAATAAAAAATGAATGTGCTATGCTTTTATAAGTCTCTAGGAACTGTTTCCGTAAAAGTACAGTTTGCAAGCAAATCATATTCCTCGTTAAATACGCGTATTACTGACTTATTGTTAGAAAGCATAACAACCCCAAAATATTTTGAGGGTGTTCTCCTCCTTTTGGTAGGTATTAAAAAATAAAAGTGCGTCTTTTATAATATAATTGTAATTTTACGAAAACGGTATAATTTGCAGTTATGAAATATAATGTGTACATTTCAAATTTGTCTTTTATTTGACCTGGGAAGTGATGGAGGTGACCCCAAAGGTAAGTATTTAAATAGGTCACGAAATACATATATGTATATACAATTAGTTAACGCTAATCAATTTTCTTAAAAAAATTATTTGCTAATAAAATAAAAAACGTTTTTCCGATTGTCGCTTGACAGCTGGTCGCATTCATCCTCCCACGCCTGCAGTATCTCTTTACCTGTAGCACCAGTATCTACTTGTTGAAACAAGGCAAAGTTAGACGGGGCAAAGCCCCGGCCTCAAATAGGGCGATCAAAAACTTCAACTGCTGCTAAATATTGCCTACAAATATTTGGGCGATGGGCTGGAGCATTGTCATCATCGAAAAACCAATTATAAGGTGTTGATTAAAGGAGGATAGTATTGAGCACCTTTATTGACTTGCTTGAAGACTTCACAGTTACTGTCGAGTCGATCATCACACATCGTGACATGCATCTCATGGTGAAGGAAGTCATTAAGTATTCTCTTTTTGGGTGGACATCCACTCATTTTTCTATGATTTGGTTGGAATATCGAAATAAAAAGGTCAGGTTGCATCACCATCAAAGTTCTCGAGTATTTCTTTGCACCGCAAAATATAACGTGCCAAATAAATAGACGTTACACAAATACAATACCAGAAATTGGAGAAAATTGAACAGTAAGTCTGGAAACGCTAGTCCTTGGAACATATTTCCAACTATAAGAGAGAAGAAAATGACAGAAGAAATTAGATAACACTGAAGTTGGTAATTTGGTTATTCTAAAGGAAGAAAACGTATCACCACTTCGTTGGAAGATGGGATGAGCTATTGCAGTACATCCAGTAGTGTAAGAATTGCCGCAATGAAGACATAAACTGGTGGTGTGAAGAGGGCAATTACGAAAATCTGTGTCTTGCCTATACCTGAAAAAGAATCTGTTACATTAGAAAAGAAATAAATGAAATTTATATAAATGTGCGTATACTTACTTACCTGTATTGTTCTCACGTGTGTTATTTCGTTATCTGCACTATCTATTATCTTATGTTATTTATGTTTAATTTTAAAAGTCTCTGAAAGCCTTTGAAGGCGGGGAGGATGTTGAATATTATAGTTCAGATTTCAATTTAAACGTCACTAGGTTTGGCGCCTCGATAATGTAGACTGTAGATTACAGAAAAATTAAATAAACGTAATTTGAAGCTTCAGGGAAGAGACAAAGAGCTAGTGGAAATGATTTCTGATATAAAAGCATTCTTCAAAAAGCTTGAGTTTTTGGAACAAAACGTAATCAACCGCGATACCAAGAATTTTCCTATTCTTTCAGAAAAAATATCTGTAAATCTATTGGAACCCAATGACAGTAAATATCATGTAGAAATAGTTTCTAACTTAAAGGTAACTTCGAAAATCGTTTTAAGGATTTCAAGGAAATTGATTTAGTGGCGCATTTTGTTGTTTCACCCTGCATAGAAATTGATATCCAACAGTTTGGAACTTGTGTTATGCAGAACTTTGGTGAAGACATCGCTGCAACAGAAATGGAAGTGAATGCGTTTTAAAATGATTTTGCTCTAAAATTGTTAGTCTCAAATACAAAATGTATCTGGCCTTTAATAAGCAAAGACAAACAACGCTTGTCACTAGTTTCCGCATGACTGTAACATTTTCTGCAGTGACGGTCGATAACAGTTGACCTGACCGGAGAGTGTCATCTAGACCAAAATTACCTGTCTTAAACTATCCAAACCATCTAATAGACCGATCTGTAGAAGCATCCCCAAGCATTGTAGGCATTTGTTCGAAGAGCGAACCCAGTGTTAGTCCGCGTACAAAATTCTACAGCAACATTGCTTCACTGGTCATTCCTCCATGGGGACATTTCGTGCTCTTCATTCAATGACTACGGGGCAATTAAAATGAAATCCCCGGAAATAATGCTTATATTGACATATTCCATTGTAAAATTTAGTCCCCTCTATGATGTAATAAAGAACTTCCAAGATGAAAAACTGCCTCTGAAACCGTTTTGAATCGCAGTTTTCATCGAGGAAATACGGATGCCAGAAACTGCAAATTTTTCTCACAAAAATTTCAAGCATACACGGATAAATGCGATTTCAAACTAGTCGGCGAGCAATGGATCGATGTAGTTCACGAAATTGAAAAACTCCGTATCCATTTAGGTAGTGCTAACTATACCATCTATCTCAACTAAGAACGACAGTTAACAAATTGGCCGCCGCGAACACGGCGAACGCCCGTTTACTTACACTTAACCGGACTCGGAACTGCCCCGGACCGATCAAGATCGGTCCGGTCTTATTAGCAAGATTGATACCTGCAATTGGTTCGTCTTAACTTGCTGCAATTTACTGCGTGCGGCTTTCAAACGTTTTTCCCAAGAGTTTTTTAACCCCAAGAAACAAATTCGAAGAGTAAAACATGTCCAATGAAATGCACTTTAATGTACGAAAAGTGTTTTTTTAGAGCAAGGAATGGTTTTAAGTTACTGCTAACTATGATAACATGAACGTGATTTACACGGGTTTACATATTTAAGTGTTGAACATATCCGTCGCAAATGCAAGAATGTTAGGGTTAAGTTTGTTTTTCTTCGCCTTATCTGGCATTTTACAGTGTTTTGAGATTGGATTTTTCCACCTAGCGGCCCCATTTCTTAAAAAAAAGTTGACATTGTTCTCTAAGGTTCGTCTTGATTTATTCCTTCCTTTTTCTCCGTTTCTTTTGCTTAGTATCCTCTTTGGAGTATCTTTTCTCCCTACATTGCTACTAAATGACTATACGTACTATCTCAGTTATCTTTCGGTTAAATTTAGTTGGTTTTCGATTAAGTCGTTGTCTAGTTTCCTTCTTCTCGTTATATTAACTATTGGTCGAACATCATTTCTGCTGCATGTGACTGAGTTCTAATTTTATTGATCACAGACGTAACTTAACTTTTTGTTCGTAGATTTCTTTTTGATTCGTCTAGAAAGCCTGCATACTGCCTTCGTTCCATTCTTGTTTGCAATATACGATTACGTGCTTATTCTATTTGCCTCCCCTCTCCCTCCCTTCCCTCCTCAGATACAGCAGGGGAAGGTTAATAATCAACGTTGGCGAAGAGTTAATCCTGTTACCTTCTGCAGCACTATTTTCCCCACACCATCAAATCTTCCTCCTTTTAGACGACCTTTCTCTTTTTTAAATAACTACAAGTTACAAGAAACCAGTTGAGTGCTTCAATCAAATTTTCGAGCGTTGTGACCTGTGCTTGCTTTGTAGTTACTACTAAAAATCACGATGTTGCTTCCTTAAAGCATCGTGTAATTATCCCGGAACTTATAGGTAATACACCTTATACACAGTGTGACCTTCTTGAATGAACAACAGATTTGTACTAAAGAATTTCTTCCTTCGACTTTAATTTGCTTTCTTGGGTCTCTGGTTTTGGGAAACTTTCCAGAAAAAATTGGGTTTTTATCTAATAATTATATCCATAAATTCAGGAACTTCAAATTATTTTTGACTATCTCCAGATTTTCCTGGGTGATTTCCATTCGAAATTCTTTTGGCCTGCCGTTAATAGTCTTGGAATAGGCAGAGATCAAAAGTATATTGAGTCTAGACACCATCTCATCATCGATTGTAGCAACAAGTTTTTTTGGTTTATCGTATTTTTTGCGATTACAATTTCCAGTGTTGATAATGTATATTTCCATGGCTAGAGTCTATAACTCAAGTATTTTCGGGGGTTGAGCGAGGGTGTCACGGGAGAATAAAATAATAACATACACATCAAGTATAAAACGAAAAAATAAACATTTGTAAGTAACTTCTTGAGAAACGAAGGAAACAGGAATCATAGAAAATCTAGTTGTTCGGTATTCATTCATTGCACTGCATTTTACTACTACGCTTGATGCACCGCAGCTGCTCCACTTTACTTAATTAAACAGCACTTCCACGCACCACAAATTACGCAACACTTGTAACTATTTCATTCCGTCATGACTCTGACACGGTCCAATCCAGCAGAGTTTACTTACAATTTTCAATTTTATTACTTTACAATTGATTTCCAAACTTATTTTTTGCAATTTCCTTTCCTAATGCCATTATTTTTGTGCTTTCTTCGTTAATTTTTAGACTTATAACTTCTTTTCTTTATAAATTTGTCTTCAGTCCACTAAACTATTGATTGAGTTTATAGTTCACAAACTGATATGACGCTATGTCTAGATGATTACAAACAATGCAGGTTCCAATACTGATCCTTGAGAACAAGGGATTTTATAATCGCGATCCTTGATTTATTTGATATTTTTTATGACTTTCTCATCGGTGATTGGCTGGTTCTAAGACAAGAAATACATTGGCTCTCAACCGTAGAAGAAAAATAATAAACGTATATGGGGATATTGTTTCTTTAAAATTATCCAGAAAATGGAATATGTAGTTTTTGTTTCAAAAATCAATATGTAGATATTATGTCATCAGCCTGAATAAATCTTGCATCACACGAATATGTTATCGAGTGACGTAGCATCCGGTTGTACGTGTAGATAATTTGCCGAATTACTAGGAATCGAGAGTAGAACGCTAATGCGTGTTGTAATTTCGGAGGAGGGAAAACCGTTGTCGTTGTAATCATGAGAACGTCAACATTTGTTATGCGAACAGCTACATATACATAATATCTATGTAGGTACCTACCTGAAACGCTCTTAAGTCGATATTGATAAATTGTGTTGCTTAATCCTGAAAAGGAACTTGCAATAATATCAATAAGGAATTACTTGCTGAAAATATAAGAAAATAATGTAGTACAGTTAGATTTTCAAGATTACCTATTCGAACTGGATAATTGATTTACAATTATTTCTTATAATAATATCTTTTGGGTTCTACTTGTGTTTCTATTCTGGAAAACGTTTATTTCTTTGAAGATTTAATTATTTTGAATATGTGGAGTATGTACATACTCTACTGTAAATGCCTTTAATTTGTGGTAATTACTCTGTTATCAAACAATTGTTCTAAATATTTCTGACTTGCTGTAGCAATGGGGGACATTGCCCTGTTGAAAGAAACCATGCTGCAATTCATTGCCACAGTTGTTCTATAAAGTCGTCTAAAATATGACGATATTGCTTGTAGTTATAGTGGCATCGACCCACTATACTTCTTCCCAACATAACCACCCAAACTGCAATTTTTATAGGACGTAGTTGTGTTTCGACGAACTAATGTTGACTTTGGTGTAGCCCATGTTCGATATTTTTGCGAATTGACATGATCAGGTCAAAAAATTACCCTTCATCCGTAAATAAAGTTACATCCAGGGTGGTATTAGTATTTCTGAGTTCATTAAATCATCGACAAAAATTTATTCGTTTTTCAAAATCAAGTGGATTTAATGGTCAAGCAATGCTTACTTTTTAAGGACGTACTTTAACCTTCTTTTCTCTCTAGCTTTGTGAGTAGTTCCCACCGAAAGCCCTAACAGTAAGATATTTTAATACCTAGTTTGCTAATTTTGCAACGGATCTGTGGAGTCCATACGAGTGGATCCTCAATTAACTTAGTAGGTCTACCCTTAGGGGTTTTTGTTTACAAGTGCAATTATCATCTTCAAATCGATTAATATTAACATGTCTTCGATGTTTAAAGACACCATAATCGAGAATAAAATCAGGAAACCAAATTGTTCGATACAGTTTTGAACTGAATAAATACAATTTTCTTCATGATCCTGGCTTCCACTTCTATAGTGCGCTATTAAAATAAATGCATATTGATGTAAAGACGATTGTTAAATATCTCACAAAATCTAAAAGTATTTTTTTTGTTTTTGATAGAAATATTTATGAAAGACAGCAATGACTTACAATACAGGTAAATTAATACTGCCTCGTTAGTTCTTAAAAGAATTGGTATGTGATTTGAATACCAAAAATAATAAAAATAGAAATAACGAGAAAAATAATCATTCAGTCTATTTATTTATTTCTACCAAAAATTTAGTGAGAAATACCAATTCTAAAAGCAGGCAACTAATATTACACCGGTGGATTTCATTCTTTAGTAGATTCTCTGGAGATTAGTAAAAAGATTAGGTTCTTGTAACTGAAACCAGTGTACATACGTTTATATTTCTGAATGTATTTAAAGGATTATAAGGAATAATAAAGGTAGTCTATTTTTATGTTTGAATTATTTATTGGATTCAACCATACAAACTTGTTTCAAATCCTAAATTACATAATCAAATAAAGAAATTAAAAATTCTTTACATTGAAGGAAGTTAACAATTTTTTACTCCAAACATAAAAACAAGATTATTGTTTATATGAACTTTTAGGTAGGCGCCAGTAGCTATTATATACGAGAAATCAACCGCTCCAAGCCATAAATAATGGGGATGTTTATCATTCATTTCCTCGTTAGTATACCAGAGAATTTTTGCTGCGTCGCTATAAATTTCACTGTTGTGGGCAAGAGACGAAAGTGCCGATTGTTTTAGGGAGGAAGACATGTTGGTGTCGATAATGGTGATTGTTACCTAATTTCAAAAAGAAGGATATTAAAATACATACTATTCTCCCTGGTTTCAATTGTTGAAGCGAAGAAGTACAGCGATTTACATATTTTGATTGAATATGTAAATCCATTCGCTTACTTAATTTCTAATTATGCATACTTACACCACTTTTGGCAGGAGTTACATTCTGAACCACGTAATTCGTCTAAAATCGATAAACATAATCGTAATAATAAATTTTACAAAATCGTGTAACCAGGAAAACTTACAGTTTCTTCAGCAGCGAACAACCTTAATCCATGCTTTGACGTAGTAACCTAATCGAATAGATACATACAGATGAATTGTATAAAACCAAACTCAAACTATAAAAATACCTCTGCCGATTCTCCCCGCCACGAAGATATTAATGTTAACACTAAATAAAGCATACAACGTATTTGGACGGTATTCCGCATTTTTGCAATTAAATGTGTTGTAGTAAGTAACGTTAAGACGAGATAAGCAGCTACTGACAGGATAATTACTTTCGGTCTTATATAAAAAAATACGGGGCTAGAGCGTATTTTATCTCTAACTCGTGAATAGTTTTACATAATGTTTTCCGATAGCAATAGCAATTATGCAAGCGCACGACTTAAAAAACCAAGTCAAGTACAAGTTAACAATATGTGTGCTATTTAGATAAAAGAGGCGGTAGTGATAAAGGGTTTGACGTGCGAATAAGTGTAATTTTATTTATTTGCAAAAAATACAAAACTAAAAATTATGAACTTTAAAGCTTGAAATTTGAGGTGCTGTTTCACTTTTCTTTTACAATTGAAAGTGAGTCGAAAGTACTTTACGTAATGCATTACGTCTTGATTTTTCTTCATCTACTAACCCACTATTTCCGTCAAATAGATTTCGTAGAGACTAATAAAGGATTTTCCAATAAGGATGATAAAACTTTGAACGTCAGTCACGGCCATATCTATTCCTCTTCTATCACACCAACCTGATATTTCTCTTCAGTAATTGTTGCCATTTATTATAATCGACGTTTGCAAATAGTAAAAAATTACTATAAAAATAATGAGTGTCTGCTTGAAACTTGCAGGGTCGATCTAATCATCCTTCTGAGCACCTTATTCGTCGTGTCATTGCGAAGTTAACCCCTAAGACAAAAAACACTACGTGGTACGGAAATGTTGAAGCAAGTGCCCAAAATTCAAATTTGTTAATTCCACGCCGTTTTCAACAACTGAACCTGTCTATGACACCCACATGGCATATGTTGCTAAAAGATCTTGGTTTACATCCTTGAAGGATGCAACAGTCACATGACCATTTATTGTGTTTCAGATTCGCTCGTTTCGCTTATGTACATCTTGTCATTGATGGTCATTGTTGTTATTGATATCGCAAAATTTCGTTCAGCGATGAAACTCATTTCTGGTTCAATTGCTAGGTCAATAAGCAAAGTTGTTACATATACATCATCAGTATCCTCAGTGAAAAGTGACTGTGTGGTCTGTTTCACGTGTTGGAGGCATTATCTATCCTTATTTTTTCAAAACGAGGTCAGAGCGCATGTTACGGCGAATGATGCTTGTTACGGATTAATGACAAATGATTTTTTGTTTCTAAATTTGCATAATATTCATCTGAAGGAGATGTAGTTTCAACACGTGCTACGTGCCACACAGTCATCGAAACCATAGACCATAGCAACAGTACCTAAGTTGAAAATTGGCGGCAATTTTAGAAGTTGATGGTGAAAACGAGCAAGATAAGTATGAACGTTAATTGGCAGATGAAGTGGACAATGGTGAAGATAATGTGAATATAGAATATTCAGATGCACAGGAATTATAGTTACCAGACTATGATTCTGCTGATGAAAGTGATTCAGAAGAAGAATTGGAAGTAGATCCAATTGAATCGTCTGCCAATAATTATACAGCTAGAGGTGTTACAACTTCGGCAGATCAACCACCACAATCTCATAGATTTTTGTCACATAATTTTCTCAGATGCTCTAAAACGGCACCAGGACATCGAACAGAAGGTCTTAGTATTTAACATACACTCAAAATGTTGATGCCAGCACACAGTCCAATTATGTACACAAAACTAATCTTGCATTCGTTGTATCGTGCTTTAATAGGTCTTCAACGTTTTTGGGCTATCAGTTGTTTTATCAGATTTGATAATGGAAATACACGCCAGCAACATAAGTAAACTGACAAAGCAGCAGCAATATCTGACATTTTCCTTATGTTGAATAGAAATCTTCAGGACAACTATATAGCTATAGAAAGAAATCAAGGTGAACGTGGCATCTACTTTGATGTTTGACTACAATTCGTCAATATTGGACACTGTAAACAAAAGATGCACATTTGTACCAACCGAATTTTCGAGTCCAAGAGGAAGAGCAGTTGAATCTTCAATCTTCGGATTTAGCAACGACATAAGTAGGTGTTCATATGTTGCAAATATAACATCGAAATTGAAGGTCATGAAAGGAAGCCAAGAATGATACTTGATTACAACAGAAGCAAAGGAGGCGTTGACAATAAGGACAAATGCCTTGGCGAATATACAACAAACATTTGCAGCATTCGTGATCTACCAAAAAAAAAAAAAAAAATAATCCACACTTGCAGACATCAATCTTGTACGGTTTACAAGATTGTTCCTACAGCAATTGAGTGAACAATTAGCTATTCCCGAAATCCAGAATCGTTCACAAAATGCACAAATCATGCGAAATTTTTCCTCACGTAGTGGAATTGAAACTATGTTGGGCCGCACAGCACCACCTACCGTTGACAATCTGCCACTACGCCCTAAGGAACAACGTAGCAGAATCAGGCAGAAGGGAAATCGTTACCTATGTTCCAGAAGAAGACCAACACGAAAAGCTTGTAAAAAAGCCAAAAGCCAGATTGTGCTCAACATTCAGTACATATGCTCAATGTGATAGATGTGCCACCTAAAATGCCACTTTTTTAAAATAAATTTTAATATTCAATGCTTTTTCTATACAATATAAAAAATGATGTGAAATAAATAAAAATGTTGATTTGTAATAAAATAAAAATGTTTTTCTTCATTTTTAACAATTTACATACCAGCTGTTCTGCACACCCGGGTGTGTTGACTATAGGTAAAAGGAGTAAATAGCAAAAACTACTTGTAAACGTGTAACATTAAATATGCTTGTTCAAAGCTTACAATACACAAATTGGTAGCTAAATTTTGGCAAACTGAATTAGTGGGTGCTGCTAGAAGACAAGGGGGACCACAAAGAATAAGATCAGCTGAACATATCAAACGTGTCAAGGATAGTATTCGAGACGCTCCAGAAATATTAACAAATTTGGTTCCAAAAATAGTTTTTTTGTTGAAAATGATAAAAAACAATATTTTAGGAGACCACTCTAAATTTCAAGTCCAAATGGCACCTACGACTCAAAATATATCGATTTGAAAATGAAATGCACACACAGGTACATACATATGTGGATGTAGACACAAAGGTTAATAACGTTAAATTGAAAAAGAACTAGCACTTTAAACATGTCTCTTCAAATGTCTTATTAACATGCAGCAATGTAACTTTATATTTGTTAAACGATTGTAATTATCATTAGCGGCGGAGAATATCGTAGGCCATCTATATAAAATGTTTAATGATTTAAAGCTTACATTGCAGGTAATAATTAAAAGCTTTGGTGACGCGTTAATTTTGTCTTCCAGTTTATGTAGTAGCTAATCAACGAGTTTTATGAAAAGCGTAGTCGTGACGAATGTATCGACCCACTTTTACGTTATTTATATTACTCTACTGTTTTCATGAATGCACAAATAAGGTTTTACAAAATGGAATTTTCGCAGTAATATAACGTAACTATTATCAACAACAACTTTAACGATGTTTCTTTGAAAACGGTCACTGGAGTTTTGTTTTTTGGTATCAATAAGAACTACTGCAAAAGAGAATTTTTAATTTAGTTACCATAGCAAAGTTCGTACTTTCTACGATCAGTAATGAGTGTTAATACGATATGTAGCCCTTACGATGTATGAAGCCCCATTTAGAACGAACGTTCAAAAACACCAGTAGGTATCGCACTAAATAGAAGATACGTATTCAAGCTGCATAAGTGGGTTTTTCTCTTGCTACGCTCGAGTTTTTTAAAAATACAAGAGCAGAGTTTAACGAGATCCGGTAGTGGAGGAGCAGAAGCCGTGGGCCTCTCGCCGTAACACAGAGAATATTCACCGTTTCGTCCTGGGGGTACGTTTCCTGGCTATACTCCCGAAGGTGACGTACGGGGCGTTACGTGTGCTCGCAGGACCGACTGCCCCTACTTCATCCGCAGGATCCTCTGCCAGCAGTTTCGCATTCGTCCGTTCGTCCTCCGTTATCTTCATCGTCGGCGTCGCCTTCTTTAACTTTTAAACAATACACGAACTTCGTACCGTTTGATGTCGCCTTTAACCGTTATAAGTGTGGCGGGAATATTTTATGAGCATTTCATCGTCGAAAATACCACCGCATTGTCGGCTATGATTTTCAGATATATTGGGATGTGTGTTTTGTATGAACTAAATTTTTGGACTCCAAAAATATATTATTACCCCCGTCACCATTTGGTCAGTTGTTTTTTAAAATATGGTCTCCTTAACCGACTTGGGTAAGGTATGATCTGAACATACTGGCCTCCTTGCTAACGAAACCCAGTCTTGGCTATCATTACCAATGGGTTTATTTAAAATCGATTATGAGGAGCGCCTTTTAAGTTGTTACAAAAACGGGGAAGAAAACATCTTTTTCGAATAAACCGTTTTGTTGATTTTCAAAATATTCGCCTTTAAGATTTATACACTTTTGCATGCGTTCAAACCAATTCTCGAAACATTTTTTGCATTCTGAAGTTAGCATCTCCAGAACATTGTTTTGGAAAGCTTCGACACCTTCTTGAGGTGCTGAAAATTTTCGTCCATGCATTTTTGTTTGACATTCTGGAACAAAAGGAATTATTCTGCAATAAATTAGGCGAATACGGACAATGAGGTATTAATTTGATGTTGTTCTACTCCAAATAATAATAATAATTGTTTGACGTACTGTGTGAGAGCTGGGCATTGTCATGATGCGCAATGATGAGACGTTTTTGTTTGTTTTTTTCTGATGACTTCTGGTAAACAAATTGTCGTATACCATTCAGCATTAACTGTTCTTCGATCCTCTAAAGGAATGCTTGTGATAATTTCCAGTACAACCAAAGAAACAAGCAATCATTTTCTTGAGAAAGCTTCGTAAACGAAGAATTTTTGTGGGATTTAGTTTATCTTGGAACACCTAACCCGTGGATTGTTGCTTGGTTCCCGGTTCATGAGAATATATCCAAATATCATCACCTGTTACGATGTTGCATAGGGATTTTGCAGTTTCTCCATCAAATTTCTTGAGCATTTCCTTACACGAGTCTTTTATTAAGCTTCGTTCCAATTATGCGGAATCCACTGGAAACAGATCTCTTTTTAGAGCTAAATCGAATGTATTACAGTCTCCTATATGTCTAAGAATCAGTCTATCTCACTGTAAGACATATGCCGATCTTCTTCAATCATGTTGCACACAGCATCGATGTCTTTTGGAATAATAACCGATTTTGATCAACCTTCACGCACGACCACTACGAAATTCTGCAAACCAATTGGAAACAGTATTTCCCGATTTTGCTTCATTATCAAAAAGAAAAGCGATTTTCTGCATTGTTGTTGAATTAGGTCTTCACTAAAGACGTAAAAATTATCCAACGAAAACTTTCACGTGACATTTTCATTCTTTTACAAAATTGCTATCTTTTTCTAGATATATAAAGTACCGCAATTTATGAGGTCAATGTGTTAAAAAGAGGAAGCCATATTTTTACCTCAAGATGGCGGCGCTTTCAAGTCATTTTGTAGTGGTTTAAATATTTCACCAAAATATTTCGTCGAATGCGGTAGAATTTAAAATTAACCGATACTTTAGAAGTTTGTTTCACGTTTGTGTGGTTGAGATTTATGATTCCGACTCTTTTAATTAAGTTCTGCTCAGTTCTATAGTGTTATTTCGTGTTTTAATTGTTTTTTTTTCTTAGATATAAAACAATATTTTGTATTAACTGATTGAATTTAAAAAATGCTAGGGTGTTGTGTTAAGAATTGTACTAATACCGTCGCAAAAAGATTCCGTTTATTTCGTTTACCAAGTGGTGAGACAGATACCTGTAGAAAGCAAGAGTGGTTGAATTTGATTGGAAGACCAGATTTGTCTCTTAACGCCAGGATTTGTGAGAGGTTAATATGTATTTGAAAAGAAAAATTTCAATATTTTTTCAAGTCATTTTTACCATAGTCAAAGAGAAGTTTCACGACAAAATCATTTCAGTGTAATGCTATTTTTCATATTTTAAAGCAAAATTTAAATGAGAAGAAAACCGACTCTTCACAAAGACATTTCTGTACCTAAAAAGTTAGTAGTTTTTTAAAATAATGAAGGTAAACTAACGAAATTAGAAACCAGAAGTATTGGTAAGTGGAATTTATGAAATTAAAAAGTAATTAGAAGAATCGTTTACTTATATTTCTCCTAATACAATGAACGAGAACGCAGATGCTTTACATGGATTAACAAGCGATATTCCTATCGATTACAATCAAAACGAAATTGAGGAGTGGAACATGTTGGAGACAATGGACAGGTCAGCAAAGGCTATGGACTCTGTGGTTGTCGATTTAAAACAAGAATTAAAAGCAGCATTGCAAAAGTGTCGTAGATTAGAAAAAAATTACCTTTACCAGCTGTCTCCATTACAATAGTTATATGCAGTTATAAGGATAATTTTAGCAGAAGTACTGGCTGTACAACGTTAGGACCTACATTTAATGATGGAAAAATTATTAGGGATTGCAGCCAAGGATGAGTTGAAATAAAAATATCTCTTTCAGTAACTCTAAGCTTTCGAATTCATTTAATCCTTCATACTTTAAATTTTAACTTAAATGTTTACTTTAAATTTTAACTTAGGTATTTCAATTTTAAATATATTGCGATGTAGTGTGATCTTGACATCATTTTGTTCAGTTGCTGACAAGCTGCTTTTCAGCTCTTATGTGAGTCATTTTCTGTGATTAGTGCTACTTTTTGCTGATGATTGCTATTGTCTTTAGGAATAACTCTCCGACGAAGGATTAAAAGAATTCTAAAGCTTAGACTTACTGAAAGAGAGACTTTTATTTCAACTCATCCTTGGCCGCAATCCCCAATAATTTTTCCATCAATTTAAGTTATAAGAATAATGTAATAAGTTTAAAATAAATATGTATACACTTTATGGCTTTTTGTTTATTTTTCAAATAAATATATTTCCCACATTGCATACTACTCTACTGAAATTTCCATCCATATTTCCAATATCTCTGCTTTATTTATTTTATATCAAAGAATAAATTATTAGAAAATGAGTCATATATTGCTTCTTTTACGTTTTAAAGTTGCCGCAATTTTTTGCCCAAAATGGAGGATAATTGCGGTACTTTATAATATTTGTATCTACTGACTTTAAATGACATATCTCGATAGCACCACCTAGTAGTCGTTTATAAAAACATAAAAGGTGCCCCTCGTAACACGTTAGTGGAATTACGAAATAATCGTTCTTTTCCTTCATATTTTTTAATAAAGAACTATCTACTAACTACTTCCACTATTACATAAAAAATACAAGAATTGATAATTTTCTCGATCGATACACAATACATATACATATATTCCTAACTACTTCTTCGAAGATATTTCGCCCCTCAAGCATCCCTTAGCATCTCCAAAGAAAGCAATAACAATGAAATCAAGTTGTTTGTTGTCAGATATTCGATACAATCACCATAAAGCCTGCGGCGTCGTAAATTATTATTTTTACGCACCGCACGTACTATATCGCTCTAACCCCCGCTATTGTAGGGATCCCTCGGAATTTGCGGGCCTCCTTACTGCGGAATGGCTTCCTATCCGCGTTTATATATATAGACCCCTATTTCTCTTTCCAGCTGCAGCGCAAAAACTGTTTACCAATCTTAGGATAAGTGTAGTGAGTATGCGACAATAAACTAAATACACGGAGCTAGGCGGAAAGCGTTTTCCCTTTGATCTGGCGATATGCGCCGTGGGGAGATGATGGAGAGAAAGGGCCTCCGAAAAAGTTGTAGAAGTTGGTAAGATAGCTATACGTGTCTAGATATAATAATAATAATAATAATAATAATAATAATAATAGCTTTATTGTCCAACGGCTAACCATTTACAGGACAAATTATATATAGAACAACATACATACATTATTAAAGATTCATAATTACAAATATTACTATGTGTGTAGAAATGAAATGAAATATAATTCAAAAAAGAAAAAGTAAAACTAATAAAATTGATTAATTGTGTTGTAGAAAATATCAGAATATAACAAATCTGCAATACGACCCATTGATGTGATAGGAGATGAATGGAGTAACAAATTCGTTCTAGGGAAGGGTAATGCAAATGTAAGCGAGGAACGTTGTTATATGAAATACGAGGTACAAGGAAATTAATACGGGAAAGTAAATCGGGGAGTCAATTAAGCCGTGAACAAGTCTCCACATAAATCTGGCACTATGAATTTCTCTGCGCTGTCCCAAAGACCGGACACCATGTCTTTGCAAAAGCAGTCCATAATCCATACCACGCTCCGGATAAATCCCATCCATTTTAAAGGATAAGTGTTTCAAGAATCGCCTTTGTATCTCCTCTAAGGATAATTGCAGGTAAATATAGTGTGGCGACCAGACAGGCGAAGCATATTCCAACTTTGTTACAACAAAAGCGAAGAACATAGTCTTAAGTAAAGATGTATTACGAAAAAACTTGCAGGTGCGTAAAACAAATCCCAAAGCCTTTGACGCAGAAATGCAAAATGTTATTAATATGAGTAGCAAAGGTTAAGCGGGAATCAAAGAAGACGCCAAGATCTTTAACAATATCAACTTTTTAAGAATGGAGTTATTAATATTATAAGTAGAATTAATGAAATTATTCTTTCTTGTAAACGAAACAAAGCAGCACTTATTGACATTCAATTTTAATTTATGTGTAGAACACCACCGAGCAATCAAATCCAAATCATGTTGCAGGCGATTGACATTATCCCAAGTTGCAATAGGCAGATATATTTTCAGGTCATCCGCATAAGCCAGTACCGGACAAGTTATAGATGTTAACAAATCGTTAATAAATAATATGAATAAGAGAGGTCCCAAATGTGATCCCTGCGGAACTCCTGATGTGGGCAGAAATTCCGAATGATTTAAATCCATTATAAAAAACATACTGAGATCTGTTGCTTAAATAACATTTTATAAGCAATAATAAGGAAGTGCTCAAGCCTAAAGACGATAATTTGGCAAGTAGAATTCCGTGGTCGATAATATCAAAGGCACTACTAAAGTCCGTGTAAATGACGTCGACTTGGCCACGAGCATCAAGTACCTCGCCAATATGTTGATAAATCGACACAAGGTTCGTAACTGTAGATCTCCCGGGAACAAAGCCGTGCTGATAATGTGAGATGTATGATTTAGTGTTGTAACATACACATGAGTATATGATACTTTCAAAAATTTTAGCAAAGTTAGACAATATAGATATAGGTCTATAATTATCCACATGTGTATTATCGCCTTTTTTAAATACGGGGCTTATTCTTGCACGCTTCTAGCGGTCGGAAAAGTAGAAGTTTTAATTGCTAAGTTTATAATGAAAGTCAATGGTCTTCCAAATGCAATCCTTGCATCGTGCAAAAGAAAGCTCGGAATTAAATCATCGCCGGAAATATGTCTCTGTGGAAACCCGGCCATTAACTTGACCACCTCCTCCTCCGTAACAGGTAATAATGTAAAAGGAACATGATTGGAATGTTCATTATTAAAACAAGAATCAGTGCTGATAATATGTATAGACGAGAACACATTGGCAAATGCATCAACAATGCCTTGGGGTGATTCCAGACGGGTACCATTACGAAATAAAAACTTTAGGAATGCGTGTAGTCCCTTGCTTGGCATGAATATATTGAAATACATTTTTTGGGTCGATTTTTTATAGATTCCTCAACCTGTGCGAGATAAGTGGAGTAGGCCAAAGCAATATCAGTTTTGCAAATACTTCTAACTCTTCTAAATTCATTATAAAAGTAATTATTATGTGTAGATTTCCATTTACGCCTATAGTATTCCTTCAATTTCAAGTTGGTAATTATATTATTAGAAAACCACACTGGATATTTAGACTTTCTGGAGGTGGATGAAAATTTAGGAACGGATTTATCCAAAATATTATAAAGAAAATTATAAAACTTCTCAAGAGCACAATTGACATCAGTAAAAGTTTCCAAGAAAGACCAATCAGCATTTAAAAGATCATTATAGAGCTGATGAAAATTTGCTTTGCGAAAATTATACTGAATGTTTATGTTAGAAGGAAACACAGTTGGATTGTTAAAAGACACAGAAAACGGCAAGGAAATAGATAATGGAGGATGATACATATCAGCAGGAACAAGTGGAAAATTTTCAAGTGAAACAACAATATCAGAATTGAAATTTCCAGTAACAAGGTCAAGGTAGATATGAGCTAGTATGAATATATATCAATAGACATACGTACATTTACAGCTGTTGTGGGATTGTGTTCTATGTTTTACATTTTTGGGGAGATCAACAAAATCTCAGGGCTTTAGAAGTACTTTATACTTCCGGCTGTTTCAAGGGTAACCTTTGGGCTTTCATTCCACCCATCTGTTTTCCTACACAATTTGACTATGATGCTTCCATCTGACGATTTCTTCTGCTATACAATGTTGTCTGATTGCATTGTTGTTCTATTATATCCATTATTCTTTTATTTCTGATGGCTCCAAGCATTTTCATCATTTGTTCTTGAAATCTGCTTTGTTTCTCTTGTCTTTAATTCTACACTGTACAGTGATTCGTCTAACGCATTTACTTTTAGTGTACTAAAACCTTGAGACTATATTAGAGAAAATGATGTACATTTTTTATAATGATCAGTTGCTCTGCATGCGGGAGACTTTCCTAGAGGAATTAAGGGGCTTCGGGATTTCTGGACCCAGGGAGTAAGTGAAGCCATTTTGTAGTTGTGAGAACTTCAATAATTTTTAAGATGAATTTTCCTTAAACAACGTCGTGTTTTCGAATGTTTAATGGGTTTCTACAATTTCTTGGTAAGTACATGTTTCTTTCTTACAAACTTGGCGTAAACATAATAAATAATTTTATCTATAAATATTACCACCCCTAGGCTGGCTGTTGTTGCTCTGGGAAGGGTGGTCCAGTTACCCCAAACAATTTTCAAATAGAGGTAAGTGCGCCTACCCATTGGGACAACTGGCTCCAGAGGAATCCAAGTTATCCCGAGGAGGCCCCAGTTACCCCAAGAAGGACCCAGTTACGCCAATAATATATAAAAGGAGGAAGGCTTCATTGTTCTTTTTGCAAAAGACATTATCAGACAATGAAATTCAAAGAAATTGATGAAGAATCCAACATCAGAGAGTTTGACATCGTACGATTTACACTACTTAATGATAACAGTTCATCCACTCTTTTACAAACAATAGTTATAAGTCTTTGGATAATGATACTGCTAACATTCTTGCAGTTTCTTGGAGCTTGCTCCAGCCTCTGGTTAGGCTCCTGAGCCCTTATCCTTAGAGAGTTAGGCATACGCTCGAGGCCTCCATTCAACCTCCATGCTTAACGTTAGGACACATTTTCTTTTCGGGAAGGGGCACTCTCAGATTGTCATTGTCTTCTAGAGTGTGTTCCTTCTTTTAGCTAGGTGTCCCAACCTTTATAGTAGAGGGCCGGACGTACACTTAAAGCCTATATTCGACCTGTATGCGTTGCAACCCGTTAAAACTCCGAATTTATAGGTCTCCTCGGGGAGTAATACTGGCCACAATGTGGCAGTAGTAATGGTTGATACTGTTACGACACATATTTCCTTGTTCCCAAGTGCCTAAGCCAGTCAAATCAGTCAGAACAGAATCCTGCATATTCCAGAAAAGTTCATTCAATCGAAGTTCACCAGGTCTTCGGAGGTAGTAGCGGCTGATGACAATGGCTGATGGAATTTTGTTACCCATTGCGGAGATAGCATGCGTTCTTATATGCTCGTATATCAGTGGAGGCACCCAGAATATTATTATTATATCGCAGGCAACTACCAAAATGTTTGTTTGTCCTAGCTACCTTGCTCCGAGGCAAAACTGTAGTAATAAGGTTTAGCACGGCTTTGTTCAAAATAATATAACGATAAGTGCTGTTATTGATATTTATATAACATTACAGTGGGGAGTTCGCATGCTATAGGAAACAACTGTACCAAAGTAATTGCCAACGTCACTCAGCAATCCACAGGGAGTTGTTGAAATTACTAAAAATATTTGCCTTTTCTTCACCTTGAATTCTTTAATATTTAAATTATGGATTTGAATTTTATGACTTCATGACTTCAAGGGACGAAAACAATATTATTGAATAGAGATATAAACTGAAGTTGATTGCAAAACTATTTACAAACATCATTTTTCTTTTGAATTGTTTCTGGTAGAATGAGCGATGGTGTCAACCGCCTTCATCTTCAAATAGTACGATGTGGAAACGTGCCTTAAACGGCACAAATCTAACATTACCATGAAATTAGCAAAACCCAACTTCAGGCGTATTTCACGTGTGAAATCAAAGAGATATTGAAATTGCATATTGTCTATCTTCTAATTTAATTCAGCTCATGCAAGATTCCATACGTTAAAAGATTCAGAAGAAACCAACCTAAGGACGTCATTTAGTCAGAGTTAAATCGGCGATTTAAAAGAGGTTAAGAGCGATGAAGCGTCTATTAAGAAGTTTAACTCAAAGAGAGCAGAAAGCTGAAAGATGGCATGTAATATGCATGTCCTTCCACCTCCGGGGGCCGCATACCGATGCGACTTCTTGCATTATTCACCAGGAGCTCGATTCCAGATTACATCGCGATTCTTTCAACTTATATTTCCCCCGTATACATGCATATATATCAGTATCTACTACAAGCGTGCATGTGCGTTTGTATGGCTTGTATCCTACCAACGTATGTGTTTGTTGGATATTTGCGAATATTCTATGACAGGTTCGCGTTTCGGCAGAGTGAGAGGAAGATAGATCTTTACCAGAGTCAGTCGACCCTTTTACGTATGGATACATATAGGCAGGTAGATCGTATACACATCTGTGGGTTTGGTAAATTCGCTAAAGATATCACTTCTAAAGTTTGCTTCTTTGATACGTCCGAAAAAATCTTTTCAAAAATATATGTGTATGTAGGTAGAACGGATGCAGAATTATTACACCCCATCGCAAGATAAGAAAATTGGGCCAAGAACAATTGTTTTGCTAATATCTGAGAAATTGTATGTGTAGATTTTATAAATCTGATAATCGTTATAGAGTAAAGAAACTTGGAAGATATGTAGGTAATCTTGCAATCTGCATTATAGCGTTCATGAAATTTACTTTCTTGTTTTCCATACTTTGACTAAATAAGAAAACATAAATATACCGACGATATGAGGAGCACTACAAGGAATATTCGGAATTAGGGGCCGATGGGCCATACACCAAACAAATTAGAAAAAAATTCTGCATTCTGCTTAAACCTTAGATTAGAGACCTAAACAATTTCTCTAGATAGTCACCATCCGAATTTAAACTTTTATCATATTGCTACAAAAGTTTGTTTATGTCTTCATCATCAAAGGTTGGTCTGTGCTAAGAATCACGTTTCCACTGTTATTTTGAGGTGGTCATCGTTGACAAATTGGAAGGGAGTCCTTATAATATTGTTAAGATGGAGAAGGAGATGATAAGAACCAAGTGCTGGGTCAGGGCTGTATGGGGGTGTCCAGAAATTTAGCGCTTGAATTGCCTGATGGGTTGCACAGTGCAAGTTTTTGACCATAATTCCCTATTTATTTGTATCTGTGATTATTGAGTTTACAATCTCTTTGCCTCTTTCTGCAACTTTAGCTGAAAGATCATTAAAGAAACGTGAAGATTATGCAGGCGAAAAATTAGAGGAAGGAGAAAATTGGAGAACAAATGGAGAAGGAGATGGCAATCCAAAATGAGTGAACAATTTCCAGATTTTGTTCTTTAAATGGGAAAAGTTCAAAAAGACATAATAAACAAGGTAATATAAGCAAGGGGATGTAGGATGAAGGAAAAGGCATCAATGGTATAGATTAAATAAGACAAGAAAGAGGAGTGGTGATGAAAGGAATGAGGACAATGAATGGAAATCGGACAAAATTGAGGAAATGGTTAATAATATAGGTAAACCATATATAATTGCATGTTGAAATACATAAGAACTCTCTCAGAAGGAGGTGGCGACTCAAAAATGAGTGAACAATTTTCAGATCTTGTTCTTTAAATGAGAAAACATCAAGAAGACATAAGAAACAAGGTAATATAACCAACAGCTAGTAGGATGAGGAAAAAGGAAATAATGGCGTAGATTAAATATAATAAGAAAGAGGAGTGGTAATAAAAGAAATAAGGACAATGAGTGTAAACCGGACAAAATTGAAGAAATGGTAAAAAATATAGGTAAACCATATATAATTCGACGTTGAAAGAACTAACTAACTTCATCGAAGAAACAGAGGAAGAGAATTGGTCTGTGAGGTTGATGCTACTCTGACTAACAGTTGTAGGAATCCACGTTTTAACTGGTACGATTATTAACATAATCAATTAATTATCACAGCCGTTTGATAATGACAGCAGTTATCTGAAAGTTATCTGAAATACGATCATCAGAAAGTAAAAGAAATGTAAGTGTATTATTATGCTTCTTCTGTAACTTTCTTGTAAACGTCGAAGGCAGAATGACTGGGCTTATGACATGTATTCATTTTTTTACGTCCATCAATTATAAAACGCGCAATTCAAATTTTGTTCGATAATAATTTATTCTACACCCTACTTGTATGCAAAGTACATCCAAGTCTTCGTCGTCTCGGGAATAGTCGACGTAACTCCTTTTTTTTTTTACAATGTCCCAGCATTGAAACCTTCTGAGACACAGAGGAGGACATTATAAAACATGAGTGGCGGTAAAAATAAAATCTTAATGGAGGACAGTTTTAAATTTCTTATTTCTTTAGTTCACGCACACATCCCAACGCCTTTTTATTCACTACCATCCGACGACTAGTAGTTGTATACAAAGAAGGACGGACGTGTAGTGCTTTGTAAACCCCAATTGTGCACGGAACTCAAACGCTACGAACGGACGTATACAAATCTTCGCGACTCCGTAGAGCCATGAAAGATGCAAGCGGAAGAAGTAGCTGGCTGATTGCATCTGATATACGACTTTCCGATATGAGTTATGGGCCTCGGGTGGCTACCGCGACGACTTGCCAAAGATCGGTATCAAATATGTAAGGCGGGCGCATATGTATGTATGCGAAGAAGCGGCTGCCCCTCGAGGAGATCGACCGCCCCGTGGGTCGTTCGCGGCCCTCAACACTGCGGCAAAATCGCGCCGACAAAAAGATGATCTTGAATTTTTCCGTTTGTTCCTTAGTTTTCCATGTGGCGTTTTAGAGGAATAAGAAGTTGTAGGTATAACGTTTATTGATAGGGATTCATCGACAAAGTTTCACGTTGGTATGTAGGAAGGTCTTTAATTTAGTTACTTTGTATTGTGCTAATGAAGTTTCTTCCCACTTGAAATAAATTATTATTATATTATTATTATTGTGCCAGCTAATTTAATGTAGCTATAATTCAAGGGTGCCAATCTAAAATTCTACGGATAATCAGGAATGCACCATGATACGTAACTAACCAAACTTTACAGTCATAATGATTTAAAAGTGCCATTTGTAACCGAATATCTTTTATTACACCCATTATTCTAGGATTTGGCCATTTGATCTAACAAATGGTTGGGATAGATGGGGGTTATCACGTAATATCTCAATGCTATAGACTGTAGTATTTAAACTATCAAATTAGTTCATAGGATATATGTATATCGTATTCTGATTGCTAATAAAAGAGAAAGATATATATTATTACACAGCCTAACAAAAGGAACTTTTATATTTGGTGCCTGAAATGTATTAGATGATTTTGACTATATATATTCCAAATATAAAAATTCTTCCCTTCTATCAGCTACACTTTTTTAGATACAGCCCCACGAACTTATAAATGCGCTGGCGATTTGACCTGCCGACTAACCTTATACAACATTCAATTTTGAGTCAATATTGACACAATGTTGAGTTACCAGATATGCGGAATTCCTAGCATTCCTCCATATAAAGCTAGGGCTGGTTAAACAGTTTGTGAAGAATGGATTACATTTTAAGTAGATGGGATGAAGGATTAAGTGCAGAAAGCTTAGATCTGGAATTTTTATCGTCCCCGAATAAGATAACTCACAAATGATTCTACATCGTACATTCAATGACTTAACCTGAGCAAATTGCGTGAACGTCATTTGTGCTGGACACTTATTGGGCAATCACAAAGCTAATAATTATTTTGAGCTACTATAAAATCATGCTCAATAACTTTGGAGACGTAACATGTAATATCGGCATAAACGTCTATTACTTACACAACCACGTGAACGACATTCATGAGAATTTGGGTCAGACCAGTGAAGAGCAAGGTGAAAGATTTTAGAAGGATATAAAAGCAATATAGGTCCATTGTCAGGGAAGATTGTGCAAAGAGACTGTTTTAACAAAGGTCATTGAAGAATATTAGGCAAAAGCAGTTTCCGTTCATCTAAATTTCCTTTAATGCTTTTTAATCATCTTAAGTATTAAAGCACTGTAGGGTTATGTGTTGTTACTGTAACAATGCTCTTTCTTTGTTAAAGGAATGCTCAAGAAAATACAATTATGTTCTTCTTTCAATCTTACATATTTTCTTTATTGAACCAAAAGCCCAATTAAGAATGAAGAACAGTGAATCGCGCTATTGTGATATCTAAAACTTGGAGTTTAGTAAAGTGGGCAAATATGCGGTAACAGCCAGTGGCGTGGCGAGCCCATTAAAGTTTACACGTAAAACAAACAAAGGTAAGAAATAAATTATAAAACGTGCCGAAACATTTATCGTTTTAAAAAGTTTTCCGTGATATCACAAACTGAGTAACATCTGTTAAATATTTCGATCATCAAATGAGTACGACATGTGGAATAAATGCTTCTTAATGCCGAAAACGACCATTCTACATCTAGTAATGTTATATAACATATTTAAAATAATCTTGGAAACAACTTAATGCATCTTCACACCCACCCCTACAAATTTGTCTTAATATAAGAAAATCGGGGTCTTTCTCTAAAACACTTCCAAATTTTAAACATCATTCACAAATTGAACAGAATCTACTAACGGCATCGAAATATTTTGTAAGTTTTATATTCTCCCCGCTAGTCCGAAGGAATTGTTATGAATAGTTTGTAAATCTCTTTTAACCTGACTATCTTGAAATGTTTCCTGGCTTTTCTTGTCAGATCGAATTTTAAAATAACCTTCTTTACTTGATCAAAATATTTGTTGTAGTAAAACGCAGTCTACAATCATGTTGAGGTATATCGGGACACTCTTTGTGAAATAGTCGGGTACGTTTCGGGGACTTTAGAAACACTGCGTTTGTACTAACAATTAATGCATCTAGTAGTGGATAATATGTAGTCATCGTTTGTGCTACAAGACTTAGAGCATGGATTTTAGACGTTACCGGCAAGATGTTACCACTCTTTAAGGAATCGGCCCAAAGCAAGCATGTTTACGGCACAATCACCCATAAACATTAAAAGTTGCTTAGTTGAAACTTCAAATGCGTACAATGAGTTCAACACCGCCTTTAAAATCTTTAAAATCGGTAGGTACAATTTACAACTTTTTTGGAAGCAAGTAAGATGGAAGATGACAGTTGATGTGGTTCCATTGTGCGTACCATTATATTAATTACTGAATGTCTTTTGCGATCTGTTGTTTTGTCCACACACAACCACAGTTTTTTATCTTTCAATTCCGATTTCATTCCATTTTCAAAATGTTTATGAGCATATGGCACTAAATTTCGTATCGATGTCCGACTAGGTAATTTACAGTCCGCATATTTATTTCAGAAGGAAACATATGCGTCTTCATCTAGTAAGTGAAACGATAGATTACATAAAATAAGGGTAACACATAAATCAAATTTAAATTTTTCTTGGTCTTGCATGCCACTTTTTGCAGAAGAATGCTGTTTGATTTCGATATGACGTTGATAATGGCTTCTGGACCAGCACATTAGAGGGACATTATAAACTAGATAATAAATTTTACCGCCATATAAATTAAGTCTGGCATGCTCACTATAAAGTTTTTAACTGTGTCTGCCATTGGTCGTTTTCGCGACGTACCTAACTGCGAGATTTTTAAAGCAAACATAGGCGTACAATTTCGAAATAAGTTATGGCAGCCTACATGTACATAGAACTACTCGCATACAACATCGTTTTAGTACTGACGTTGTGAACGTGTGAAATAAATAATTGTCGATCCCTAATTCTCTTATCTACTACACTGACTGTTACCGATGTTTGCCCAGACTAGTTGTTAGACGAAAACTATTGTCATATTTGAATGGAGCACATCAAACGTAACTAATAAAAACGGCAGCAAAATATGTGTTGGGATGTGTTAAAACTGCAGTAGAAAAAAGCGAACAACATACTTAATTTTGAAAACGAAATAATATATTGTACTAAAAGCGTTACTTCAAAACAATTTAGAAATTTTAAACTAGTTTCGAATTAAAAATTGTTTTTGGGAATATCCCTTTTAAAACAGCATCAGTAGGTACCAATAGTTTTGTGTGGATAACCGTCGGACTCTCCCCGGCATATATACAAAGAAAAATCCTAATTGAAGATCCCGTTTATTTATTGGCTTGTTCGGGCAAGCCGGGGTATATTTAATCTAATACAGAGCGAATAAATCCACATTTAGGTTGACAGAAGCTGGGCAATCTCGCCGGCGCGCTCGAATCTTGTTGGTCCTCGGACGTTTCTTCTGCGCCGACGGACTTGGCCGGAAATTCACATATATATACGCTTTAATCGAGTTTCCTGAGCAAAATGCAAGACCTTCGAGACATAAATCTCGAGAAAATTGTTAATACGAAAACAAAAAAGGAAAGGTAGAAGAAAAACAGGCTTCACTAGTGTTGCTTGGGAATTGGAAGGTTTTGTTCTCGAACATTCAAATCGTTTCCTTAATCGAACTTATGTATCAAAATATCGAAAATAATTTCGATTCTGTACGATATTTACTAGAATAGAATGAAAAATGGCAACTACTTGTAAGTTACATAAACACGTAGATGTAATAGTGAAGGATGGACCATCGTTTTCATCATTGTGTATTTGTTTCATATAAAGTTTTGCTGGCCGTGATACATTACAATATAAAGTTTGCAACGTTGTGTAGTCTCAGTATTTGATTTTCTACCTTCGCGTAACTCTGACATTGTTATGGCTATAAAACTTCTTGTGAATACGTAATGCGAATAAAGTGAACTAGCTATACACCCATTTTAAAACATTTTTCAACGCGCTGTATTCGGTGAAACATTTGATTCTTCATATTCTAATCTGTTGAACGTTTTAACCCGATGTTCTGTGTTTTCCGTTTTATGATGCTATTGCTTTCAATTGAGAAACTAATACTATTCTATTGTATGATAATTATTTTCGGACGGTTTCTGTCAAAGCAATACTGCACTACCAGCAAATCAAATTAGTGTTATCCCCATCCCTAAGCTACAAAAAATTCTAGTTCCGTTGATGTAGTGGACGGTGGCCCAGAAAACAGTTAAACTATTATCAGCCAATAGATCAAATTAGCTTTAGAAAAAGATTGGGGTAAAATTGATTACCTAGTCTTCAAAAACCAGAGAGCTCACCCCTCCCACTTCTCTATGTGCCTTACTGACTGCCAGAGAGTGTTTATATCGTAAACATGAGTGGTAAGTTTCTAATAAAATTTTCGATTTATGATAAGTGCAATATTGATAAACTCTGATAAACAAGAGATAGATCTCCCTCTCTCTAAATGTATTAAGATAAAACAATAAAGAAAGGAAAACTATACAGCCAAACAGTGACAGACGATTTAGAATAGAAAAGAAAGGCATATTAAAACTAAAAGAAAATATATACCAAGGACATATCAGAAAGTTGGGCGAACAAAATCAAACTTCCGGAGGTCGTAAATAGAATACAGTTGGCCTGAATAAGCTATAGGTGGTGAAATTGTCATATGTTTAAGTAGGAAATTATATGTATATATATATATATATATATATATATATATACATATAACAAAGCGAAATATATATATATATATATATATTTCGTGACCTTTTATACTTATCTTATATGATAGATCTCTGCCACTAATAGGTCAATAAAACAAGGCTGGTTTGAGCGATAGTTATATTTTCAGAATGTTTACAAACGTTTTCGGAACACTTTCGTCAGTGAAAATATATCTAGATAAATGTATAAAAAAACATATGTTTTTATTTGGGAACTATCAACAAAATAACTAATGACTAGGATTTCTTGATATAGAGGATATGTAACCAACTTTGATATATATATATATATATATAAATTATAAAAACTAAATTAATGTGTAAACATACATGCAAATTAAGTAAAACCTTATATCAAAAATCTTTATCGAAACCTTAACAATTCTGTTCAAGGACTAGGGAAAACCCAAATTTAAAAACCTAGCCAAAGGTTTCCTTCTTAAGAAATGCAAATGTCATTTTAACAAATTGCTATATACATTATTTAAATTTTGAATATCGGTCCTGAAATTAATAGTTTTAGTGTCTTTCTGTATATTTATCATTTCATATATTAGTCTTTTTTATAATTATTCTCTGTTTTTAATATAATTGTGTTTTCAAAATCAAAGTAATGCCCAAGATCTTTGTAATGCTTTGTTACAGCGGTTATTGCACCAAAATCATTATTTAAAGAATACTTATGGCTATACAACCTTTTCTTTAAATATTGTTTCGTCTGACCGATGTAACAACATCAAGAAAAGGTTGTATAGCCATAAGTATTCTTTAAATAATGATTTTGGTGCAATGACCGCTGTAACAAAGCATTACAAAGATCTTGGGCATTACTTTGATTTTAAAAACACAATTATATTAAAAACAGAGAATAATTATAAAAAGACTAATATATGAAATGATAAATATACAGAAAGACACTAAAACTATTAATTTCAGAACCGACATTCAAAATCTAAGTAATGTATATAGCAATTTGTTAAAATGACATTTGCATTTCTTAAGAAGGAAACCTTTGGCTAGGTTTTTAAATTTGGGTATTCCCTAGTCCTTGAACAGAATTGTTAAGGTTTCGACAAAGATTTTTTGATATAAGGTTTTACTTAATTTGCATGTATGTTTACACATTAATTTAGTTTTTATAATTTATATATATATAAAAGTTGGTTACATATCCTCTATATCAAGAAATCCTAGTCATTAGTTATTTCGTTGATAGTTCCCAAATAAAAAACAAATGTTTGTTTATATATTTATCTAGTTATATTTTCACTGACGAAGGTGTTCCGAAAACGTTTGTAAACGTTCTGAAAATATAACTATCGTTCAAACTAGCCTTGTTTTATTGACCTATTAGTGGTAGAGATCTATCATATAAGGTAGGAAATTATGTAATTTAGTGATGACGATAACTGTAAGAAATAGAATTCGTATGTTTGAACGACAACAGAAAGAGATCTCAAACTTGAAACTTATAATTTGTTAACGTTAGGTTCATATTTTTGTTGTAATAGGCAAAACAAAATGCCATCGTCGAAATATTGTTTGATCAATTGACAGTAAGGTAAAGTACAACATAAACATACCTAATAATGAAACTACTTATAGTATACTTAAACAAAATAGTTCTTATCTTTTTTTATATCATTTTGTATAGTTTTGAATACGTACTTCAACTAACAATAAGTTGGCATCATCGGCTAAAAAAGAAAACACAAAGAAAAGAAACAAATGACTCACTTCACTATTTCATAGTAAACGCTAAATGTTTTCCTTCTTGAAGATGACAACTTACAAGGGAAGTTATTGATCCCGAACATTTAAAAAATTCTGAAACTTTGGACAAACGAAGACAGATATTTTAATAGTAGAGAAGCATTTTATTTTGGTGCTAAATTTCACTTTTTAAAGTTATACAGGATGCTCTATTTCGAGAGTTTGGGCCGAAATATCTCTATCTAATATCTAAAGCCATAAATGTAAAAGTTTCACCATGTTGTCTATGGGCCCCAAACCAAAATTAGGCCAGGTCATCACATCGAGATATTTTGCTGTATACTTTCGAAATCGAGCACCCTGTATAAGGTTAGTTACTTCTCCCCCTTAAACTGGAATTCAGCACCAAAATAACAATGTTTTCTACTGTTGGGATAAGTGTCTACGTTTGTCCAAAGTTTCAAAATCTTTTGAATTTGCTCAATCGATAGTTTCCTCTGTTAGTTGCCAAATTAAGTATTTGGAGGGACCCAAATGGGTGTGGTAAAAGTAAGAACTATTTTATTTGAAATCATCACGAATTGAACGTGTTTAGAACTCTTTAGTTCTCTATAGTATGGCTGGCTTGGATAAATGTGGGCAAATCCAAGAGATAGGACAACAAAATGACTTTTCTTATCTTTGTTTTCTCGCATTTACCAACCTGCAATACCTGCAATGATTGAAATATAGCGTTTAGCTTTATCTTCTTGACTCCTAGGACCCCAAGCTCCTCGTCTTATAAACACTGTGGATCTGGGCTGGAGAGGTATGAGGTGATAATGGTAGATGTAGAGCTTAGTATATTGGCCAATGGGGTGTATGCACCACTACTTCATAGGAGTTTATCGGGCCATAGTTTTCAAAGGGTTAAGGGCATGCCTTATGTTTCAAATTTTCTGTGCCGCGTGAATTACCTTATTTTGTTGTTGCAGTAACATTCATCTGTAGGAAATCCTTTACTTACATATACATATATGAGTGGTAATCGATATTAGAAGTGTATCCTAATGGTTTTGTAACTAGAGTCTGCTACTATACTAAAGTATACTTTCTCTGGTATTTCGCCATTCCTCGCAGTTACTTTAAAGCGTAACAGCAAAGTTTTGCACACTGATTTTCTATGAGTACCAAATTGCAAAGGCAACTAATTGAATGTATATAGTTACTTCTTTGATAAATTTAAATCGCGATGACATTTACAGTTCTATTTTGCCTAGCTAATGCAGCCCAAATCTGACTTGAAAATTGAAGTTTTCCGTTGACGAGATTTTGGTGGTTTGGTTGATTTCTTGTTGTAACATATAAGTGGGAGGGAGGGTGAATCGTGTTGGAACAACGACGTATTCTATTGTTCTTAACACAGCGTTCTTTCGTTTATATCTTGGTTGAAGTATTTGCTTTGCGCTCATTAGTAGCAGAATTTGTAGGAAATAGCTTAGAAGGTAAAACACAATTCGCTCTTCTAAACTTATACTGCATTCCAAAACATGTCTTTGTTATTTCCAGTTTCTTAGTTAATAATAATGAATGCCATTACAGCCCTTGCAGCACTACGAATTACCGATTTTTCGGACCAACTACTACAGGAATGAAGGTAGTATAGTCAACAACTATGCTTCAGTCGCTCATTATTATCCCAGGAAATAAATCTCAAGTATATATTTCCACAGTATGCCTTGATATAACGGAGGGCCATGTAGGAATCCAGCTCATGACCTCCAAGTTTATAGTTTGGGCCCGCACCAACTGAGCTATTGCCAAGAGGTTTATAATTGTTTATTTAAAAACGTTCAGATAAACGTTCACTAACCCTCTTTAACCTGCGTGTTTGGTATGTTTGATTAAAGTTTCGGTTATGTTTAACAAATAGGCTTTACTTTGCTCACATAGCACATTTATGTAAATGACGTGAGCGTATTGTTAGCATTTTAGAGCGAAGCTCTTTTAGCGATGAGATTTAACTGCGAAAAAGTGAGACCCGTGAAATCATCACTAGACACTTTCATCTTTTTCTTTTATTAGTTCTTTCCCTCTCACACATATACTCATCGCAGGAGCAATTATGAAATGCGCGGTTTTTGCGTCTCCCATCATCAGATGGCGCCCTTATTATTCGGACTCCAATTTACTTCAAATTCAACTTCAACTTATATTTACCATCGGTACCATCTAAGTAGTGAAGGATTCGTCCGATAACGACATATGCCTATTGGATAGACCTCGACGAATATATATCAAATATGGTATTACTAATGTTGAAGCTCCAACCGTTACGGAGATATCGATCTGATTTCAACGGTAATGATTTAGTTAGATTTTCCAAACGGCTGGCGAGAAAACCCAAAAAGAAACTCAAAAAATAGCCAAAATCGTATATCCATCTTAATTTCTCTGGGACCTTGTAGGTTGAATCCTATATCAATTGACGCGTCTTGACGTGTCGATTCCAATGACGCAAATAATTCTCATTTACATTATAAACAATCTCTTGATATGGACTGAATCATCCTAAACTATTATTGCATACCGTAGCCTACAAAGTTTTCACATACTTGTTTCACATTTCAAACTTATTGATAAATTCCATATTTGCAGAACTATCTTCTATGATTGTATGAGCTTCTCTGCCGTTAAAGAGATGTTCAAGATAGGCAAGCTTAATTTAAGAAGCAATGGCCAAAGCACATGCGACAATTTCTGTTGAAAATTTCCGTTTATACAAGGCAATAGTTCAGAGTATTTATTCATTTTTCAACTGGAACAACTGCAGATACAATTGCAATAGTGCCATTTAATTACTTAACGCTTATTTATTTTTTATTTTTGCTATCATTCTTAGATCTCGGGTTTCGAAATAAGAAAAACAATTTTTCAGGTGCATGTATAAATAGTTCCTTTGCCTTTCATATCTATAATAATATCCCATGTAAATTCTGCGTACGGCTCTTCGTGACTGTCTGTGCCTTATAAATTTACCGACAAATCCGAGTAGGAATTTCCTGCCGGTGACCCATGCAATATCAATGCGCCCCTATTATACTCAATTACTATTTAATTAATAGCATTCACGGAAGCATTATAATCGGATTCTACTTATGCATTTTTCGGTGAGAGGTCAGTAATTTTCATATCGTCGCTTTTTCTGGGTGCACCGTCACGTAAATAATGTAGGAGACTCTACGTGTTCCAACGCTTAGCGGGCAATGCGCCCATTACGCCGGATCTTTCTCGGCGAGGGCACATGAATGCAATCCGGCGTGTATGCCCTGCTACGTGTTGCGCTGACGTGTAGCAAATTTTCCAAATTAATTTTCAATCCGTATGAAATATTTACGGGACAAACTTAACGGAATTTCGTGGTGGCGCTGCGTTCGGTAAGCAATTTGCTCTGCGTCGGGCACGTATTAGTGTTAATATTAGTGTATACATGTTAACGTTAAGTACAATACGGGCTAAAAGTTGTTTAAACACACATACACTTACGATTGTTTATCTTTGCTATCGATCGAAAGGATTTCTAATTTTCTTTTAGAAATTTGTACGAAGTTAGGAAATATATAAAACGAAACAAAATCGACAGTTTAAAGTCATTGAAAGGATACTTTTACTTTTAAGTTATGATACTAAAATCAAAATTATTAAAATCTGGGCATTGTGAATTGTTAATAGGTTTGTTCGTAGAGTAAATTGGAAACCGTTGGCAACTAATATTCAATGCGCATGCCCGACTGGAAACAGTTGCAAATTTGTCCTAAATTTAATGCTCTACGAACATAAAATAGAAGAAGGAATGCGTAATTTGTCCTGAAGGTGGCGCAAAACTCAGTTTTTGTATGTCTCTGAAGCATTATTTATCTAAATGTAGTAAGAATGTGGAGGAAACAACAAAAACGACAGATATTCACAAATGAATATCGTCAACGTACAGATGTGGGACAGATGATGGAATGGATCACCACAGACTAACAAGTAACCTGGGAGTCAACATTACTAAAGTTGGCGCTTGCCATTGCGCATGTCTCAAACCAAAAATTTTCAATTCTGTAGGAAATTATTCTGACAGTTGCCAATCGGTTGGAAATAAAATTCACTCTGCGAACGCCGGATTTCTAGTCATCAGTTTGAAATTTTACTCTATGAACACAAATATATAAATACCCATGCGTCTGACGGTTGCTGATAGTTGCTGATTGCTCTATGAACAAACCTAATATCTTTCATGTAAAATGCATAGGATATAAGTTTATATGTTGGCAAAGGTTTTACTTCAAAATTAAGTAAAACTTAAGATTTATAAGTTAGTATTATTTTAGAAAAATTAATAACATTTTTCAAGCTAAACGCTTTTAATTTGGAGCAAAAAGAAGAAAGGTACATATACATGTGTTAATAATATTAAACACCTTAAGGGTGTTCGGTACTTATTTTCAAGATAGCTTAAAGTTTCTTTTTTTGGTTGGTTCGAAAACTATTTCGAAAGCTGCATATTTTAACTCCAAAAGATGTATATATAACGATAACATTCTAATTATTTACAATTTTAAGAGCCAAATAATAAGTGAAGAACTAGTAGTTTTGCGGGCCTGAAATTTTTCATACCACATATTCGATACGGTAGCTAAGACTTGTCAAAAAGCATTTTTGTAAATTCCTTTGTGATCGTTGTTCTCTTGTTGGACAATGGTGGTAAGTCCATGGTCATTTTTCTATTCCTTAATTGAGGTTAAATCCAACAACAAACAAGGAATTTACAAACAAGCTCGTCGATAAGTTGTAACTATCGTAACGAATACACGGTATGCAAAATTTGGACCTGTTGTGATCTGCTTTTGTTTCAAATCATTTTCAACGCAGGCATGACTAATATGCCAGGCCAGCATGATCTTTTGATTTCACTGCCACGAAAAAATCACAAATTTGTGTTAAAATCTTGTCTGTAAAGTTTGGGTGAGGTCCTTAGCCCCGCTTCACCGAAATTCATTGACTTATTGCGCCTTCTAGCTAATTTACTCCATTAGGGCGATGTCCTCGCAGAAATCTACCACTTTTCTAATCTCTTTAACTTTTCTGGTTGCAGGGACCGACATCCCAAGCGTTTCAGTCTAATTTAAAAATTAAGGTTGACGCATCCGATCGGCTTTTCTTTTTTCACTATTTACAGATTTTATTTATGTGAAGGTTTTTACACAGTTTAACCGATCTTTATAAAATTTTGACAACATATTATTTATATAAAAACGGTACTCGTAGAGCCTATGTTCTCTGCCTATACGGTAAATTTTGACTTTTATCATGGTAAATTGAAAATTTTCAAATGTGTAAATCAGGTCAATAACAGATGCTTAATTCATCCTTCTGGTCCTAACTCCGAATCCCTCTCAGCTATGAACATTCTGAATGACCTTCTGAAGTCGTATACGTTGTTAATCTTATCGAATCGCATTTGTACTATTCGGTTTTTATCTCTGTTCTCCGGCGAGGCACTTAGACTTCCACCCTTCCACCAAGTGAAATGTTCCTGGCTAGTGTTTGTGCCATAGACTGCTACGCTGGTTTGTTCTTCGACCACCAAATGTAAAAGCGGCAGGCCAAATAATACCGTCATAGCTGTTGTGAATAAAGCCGCACTTATTCGTTAACTGGGTAGTCTCTGCAGTTTACCCAATTACTTTAAAGTTTGAAGTTTGAAGGTGTCTTCTTTTATTCTTAGTTTTACGCCACAACGCCAGTAAGGTATAAGTAATTGTGGGTATCACTACCTTGGTGTACATCCCTTGCACCATTGGCTCCAGCACTCACGTCGCGTCGTTCCTCTTGCTTTTCTGTAGGCACAAACGATTTGTGTAACTTTCACATGGCATTATTCCAAATGGCAACGGTCGTTTTATCGTTAAGAACCACTCCCTCCACCATATTTTGGTGCCGTTGATGCCATTAAAGTTTCTTCTACGTTGGAACCGAATTACCACAATTTTGTCAAGATTAACTAACAATCTCTTCAATCTTCGGTGGTCCTTAGGGCCCCTAAACTCTTGTCCGACGCAAAAATCTATTATAATATTTCCCATTTACAAAGGTAGTGTGTTACTCACCAGCGTATGCCGGCGCGCGCAGCCCGGTCTTTTTCTAACTTCTCTAGGAAGTCGTCCACCAGTAAGCACCACAACAGTGGCAAGGGTATTCACCCCATGGGGACACCCCCTGCAGTAATAATTTCCGTTCCTCGTAATCGGACGATGACTCTGTTTCTCAGCATCGAATGTGCTCACCTGACTCCTGGCCGTTTCACAGCTCGCTTCGTTTCGGAGGTACTTAGGTCGAGCACTTCATTTACAACCAACAATCTGCAATACTCGTTTTATTCTTTGTTCAATTTTCATAGATTTTATTGTCATTTTATCAGTAATACTAACAAGGAGAGGACACAAGGTGTCGACGTGTGGGTCACGGATTTCAAAGATCTTTTGGGATAAGAAAGCACTCGATGTCAGTAATCTATAGACTCCCTTTTGGCCGCCAACACTCAGCCGTTCTTGAGAAAAATTGGTTTGAAGAAGTTACGCGCTTAATATACCGGTACCTTTGCACGAGGTATCTCCAAGGCAGCGTGGCTTCCTGGTTAAGAACCTGATTACCAACCGGACGGTCCGTGTTCGATTTCCGGGAAAGCTTTATTCAATTTTTCTTCATTTATCGAAGTTTCTTCTTCAACAATGCTGTCAATCAACTTGCACAATCAATGAATATTTAAACGTTATTATTCATAATCATTCATTACTGACTGTTGTCATACATCGTTATTTGGTCTAGAAAATAATTTTACCCTTAAATTTCTCATTCTTCAGTATTCGTGTTTACAAACAGAACAGTGAGTGAGTTACAAATCGAACTGATATTTTGGTGTGTGGTTTGGTAAAAGAAGAAATTGAAGAAGACGCTGGATCTTCCACCAGTACGGAAGTTGATTCCTGTGAGACTTCGTTAGATACAAATGAGCAACGCAAGGGCGAAGAAAAACAGGCTTCGATAAGTGGAAAAAGAAATTGAAAAAACTTGTTTGCCAGGAATCGAACACGGACCGTCCGGTTGGTAATCCATTTTTTTTTGTTGGTAATCAGGTTCTTAACCAGGGAGCCACGCTGCCTTGGCGATAGCTTGTGCAAAGGTATCGGTATATCAAGCGCGTTACTTTTTCAAACCGATTTTTCTCAAAAGGAGGGGTTTATAGATTACTGACATCGAGTACTTTCTTATCCCAAAAGGTCTTTGAAATCCGTGACCCAGACGTCGTGTCCTCCCCTTGTAAGTTCTAAGCTTCTATGTGCCCATAAAACTGCAAGCTTTTTTATGAGAAGTTTGAAGAACTAACGGAAGTTCTATACCTTATTTGTATGCACTTATGCAAGCACTTATAAGCATAAATCAGTAATTTCCTCTCTTATTCCCTTTATCGTGACTCGATTCTAGCTTTTGGGTCTAAGGTGATGAAGTGAAGCTGTGGTAGCTTCTATGCACATTTCTCGTTTTCCATTTAGAACGTTGAAAAGCCTAAGAAAATTGAGGCGAACGAAACGTCAGAAGGAAAAGAACAAGAAACCTATGCCAATATGATTTTTCGACCTGTTTTGGGACAATTTTTCTTTCTTTATCTATTTTATTCAAATTTTGTGTTGATATTAGGAGCGGTATCATTCAAAATATGAGCACCTTTTCTGTCTTAAAGCTGTCTTTAAGCTATACTGTTTTCTGGTAATGATGTTAGTATCTTCTCTTTCATGGGATCATCATACTTCTGTCCTGGCCAAAAGACTGGGCAGCAGTATTTCTCTTTTCCGAAATCTAAAACTAAACGTGACAAAGAATGTTCTTTTGACAGCTTATCCTTCACTATTCCATTCGTTAATAATATACGCTATTTTTGCTTGTCCGAAGTTGTTCTTCCTGGGATAGAATTTCTTGACTACAACGTAAAGCTGTCAGGGTTGTTGACGGTTTGAGATACAGAGATGGTTGAAGAGACTTGTTCTCTGGATTAAAGATATCGAGCTTTCCATGCTTATTTATACTTGAATGCATATTGTTCGTCCACTGCAATTTACGTAGTTTTATAAGTCATGGTGATGTGCACGATCATTATACTAGAAACAAAGACCTCCTGGTGCCTACATTCTGCAGATTAACGAAAACCCAATAGACTCTAAACTTTATTGCCGTTAAATTTTACAACAAATATCAAGTAAAGCATTTTATTCCTATGGGAACTTCCATGACCACGAGCTGGCACTGATTTTGATTTGTGTATTTAAAATTTGGCTTGTGTTGTTATGCTATAGTTTATTTATTTTTATCAAATCTTACGTGTTCGTTATTTACACATAATTAATAACATAGTAATTTAGTCATAGTTCTTAGATGTAAAATCGTGGTGTTTTATAGATGTGTAACAATTTGACTACATTCTTCTACTGAGAAAACTGTACATATCTATTGACTTGTGTAAGTACATTATCGTACGGAACAACAAATCTATATTATTACTATATAAAAAGGAGCTCTATCAACATCAATAATCTCTCTCCATCAGCTTTTCAGAGCATAAAAATATATCTGCAATTTATGGTGTAATAAGTAAAATTCTTATTTATGGCTCACTATTTGCTGTAATTTGCACCTATTTTCAAACTTTGTGTTGCCACTGTATGTACATACATAGTTATGTATCCCGTGTTTTGCGCCCGGTTCTGTACGCAACCGTACTGCATAAATTAACTATTAATTTGTAATTGGCACAGTATTAGATTCGAATCTATCACGAGTGTGGTTTCCTCTCAAATAATTATTACATAATATATTACCTTAACTATTAATACCGGGTCTTTCAATATTTGATCGAATCCAGACATTTCGTCACGTTAATTATTCACGCTTTTATTATATGTATACAAACAGCGACGCTGTGCTGCTCGCGGAGAGAACCGCATCACGGTCGTGCAGCCTCCCACTCTGCATCAGTTAATGCTCATCATTGTTTCATAATCTGTGGCCCGGTTGTCGGTTTTCGAATCTGTTGTGGTTTATTTGTCAGGGCAGAAGGTTTGACCGGGTAGCGACATCCACGGTACATTTTGTAAATTAGAAATTTCGGTTTAGCAACATATTTTACTCGAATTTATAACAATAGCAAAATATAGGCGTGTAACAGTTGCATGTACTAACGGTACGGTATTTGAATGTCGTTTATATTGTCGCAACTTATTATGGGGGATGTTTCCAAAGCTCTAGGAGCTTGGCTATAATTTCTGCTTTCGTCAATTTTCATCAAAATTACAGTACTAGTTCTCAATATAATTTCCAGTTACTTCAATGCACTTATCTCAACACTAAACTATTGTTTCTTAAACCCTCCTCAAAGAACTTTTTCGGAGTGTCTGCAATCCACCTATTTATAATAAGTTTTACCTATTTTAAGGTCTTAAATCTAGGAGCCAGATCTAACAAATAGGGTGGATATGTAAGCGCAATTCGTTTAAACCATCCGTGCTCGTGCGGTATGCAGAAATAATGGCAAAATTAGTCGCCATAACGTGGTAAGAGGTCTTGAAATTGGTGGCATATGTCGGACCTGGGTCCCACCAATCTTGATATCCAGCTATTTGTAACCTTGTTCACACCTAAACGTTACTGTAAAATCCCATGAACCTCTTCTGTATCTATTTGTGCATTGACACTAATTTCGCAAATAGTTATCTGTCTAGCACCGTGACTTTCAATATGGTGTATTCCAAGGGCTCGATGTCAACAGAAAAAAATTGGGGGTGCATGAGATGGAAATGGGGACCAGTGAAAGTGGTGCTTCTATATTTTTGTATTTATTGAAATGAGTTAGATTGTTATAGATAAGTTGTATATATGATAATCGAAAGTGTTCGATCACATATAAAATCACTGTTCTACAATAAGTATCTTTTGAAAGTAAAGTAAGAAGAAGTTTGGAAAATATTAAAATAGATAAAAGTTTTGTCCACAGATAAGTGTCACTAAGCATGATCGAATCTAAAAGGAAATGTAGGTACAGCGTTGATTACTTGAAATTTGGCTTCATTCATGTTCTGACAAACCCCTCTGCAAGTGCCTTTTATGCAAATAAGTTTTAGGTAATGACGCTATGAAACTATCCAAGGGGGAGGATCATTTAAAAAGTTGTCACTCTAATAAAATAGGTGAAGGTCTGAAATACTTTGAAACGCCGAAAAGAACTTCAGAAGAGATCTATGCTAGATAGTATGTTCGCTTCGACATCAAAAAGAGACAATGCGGAACGTTTTACAATATCTCGCTACTCATAGCAAAATCAGCAAAGCCTACTGTGGGAGAACAGCTCAGTTTGCCAGCCATTGAAGAGGTTTTAAAAACTGTTTTATATAAACCTACATATGATAAACCCAAAAGAATTCCTTTGAACAACAACTCAATTCAAAAATGTATTGATGAAATGAAAACTTCTTGTCTATTTATCTGCAACGACCTATTTCTCCATCCAACTGGGCCAATCAACATTCACTATTATTGGCATATGCTCGTTTTGTTATGGACCAAGAGATCCATGAAGAACTGCTCTTTGCGAGAACTTTGGCAAGAGACACTAAAGTCGAATCAATATTTAATGTTTCCAGAGATTATATCATGGAAAAGGCTCTTTATCAAATACAATACCAGCGGCAGTAAACAGAGCACCTATCATGTTTAGCGTTATCGTGATTTTATGATCCATTTAAAAGAACAAATTCTCAGCGTGTTTGGAATTCACTGCGTCATCCATCGACAACATTTAGTTGCCAAAAATCCGAGGCGTAGATTATATCAGTGTTTTCTAATTGTCATAAACGCAGTAAACAAAATTCGGGGCAATGCGTTGAATTCTTGGTTATTTACACAATTGTGTGATGAAAATGACGAGAACTTTCACGGATGACGCTTTTACACTGAAGTATGCTGGCTGTCAAAGGCTTATCTTTGACAATCACTTTTTGAGACCGTTTTAAAAAGAAAATTTAAATGGAAACCACACATTGCTTATTCAACAGATTTGTTTGTTAAATTCGGTGAGATTAACTTGCAGTTACAACGTGTAAGTTTGATAGAAACAAAGTCCATCATTGCAGCTTTTCTTATCAGAATGAAACTAATGAAACAAAATATTAGAAGGCGCGAATTTTCCCAGTTTCCCAATTTGTCACGGACAAACTGCCAGAATGATGATGTTTCAGCCTACGTTCAACGTTTAAATGTTTTTCACGCAGACTTTGAAACTAGGTTTGAGGATATTTTGATTATGGAAATACCACAGTGAATTATCAGTCCATATAGTGATATTAAAGAAACGGATATCGTATTATACAAGAACTGATCGAAATAAATATTAGCGAAGAACTCAAGGTGCAGTTTAGAAAGGAATATCAGCAATTCTGGCCTCAGAAAGACATATACATATGTTATTTATACTGCATAATGGACTATCGCGAGAAAGTTTTTGGTTGCTTTTCCATCTTCATAATTCGTGGAAAGGGACCTCAGTGCGGTTGCAAATATCTTAACAAAGAAAACTTTGAGTGCAGTTCACACGTGGTAGGAGTGAAACCTTCAGAAGAATAAACTGCGAGAGAATGAGACGAATGCTGTATCAGGAGTGCGATAATTATACGGTTTATTTATTATAATATTGGTACCGAACCTTCGTAATCCGCAGGCGCACACACACGTACTAACACACGTACTAACACACGTACTAACACACGTACAAAGATACACACAGAACGCTTTGACCAAAAGTAGTTACTGATGAGAAAAATCGTTATGTTCAATAAATTTTACTTGTTTAAAATAACAGTTTCGACCGTTACTTTTATTTTGAAATAACGGTTGCAAAATAACAGGTTATCGTTATTTCGCATTCAACAGTTCTACTCGATAACAACATTGTCGTTTCTGAAGATTAACTCATATTATAAGCTGAGTTTTATTTCTATTTATTTATATTAAATTAGAAATATTTTATTTTGTTCCATATTATATAACGGCTCGGCAATACACAGGTGCACACAAGGACATATATATATATATATATATATATATATATATATATATATATATATATATATATGTATATACATATAACGCTTGGCAGACAAGAGTGGGGAGGCGATTCTATCTCATTCTCTCGCAGGATAAATCCTATAGATATATACGTTTCTATCTTTTTAGTGTCGTTTTTTCGTTTCATCGAGTTTCAAATCACTCACAACGGTGCTAAAGAAGGTTTCACTTCAAAAACAGAAACAAATTGGAAATCACTGGCCAAGGAGATGTAAGATTAAACCTTGCCAAATTTAAACTAAGTATAGAAATTTGCTGTCAATGTATCAGGTTCATCCCTCTCATTAAAAGCATTGATCCTTTGTGTATTTATTTTATGTAACTATGTTACTAGATTTGCATTCTGTGTCATTTTAATTAATTAATGTATAAAACTTCTTTTAAAAGATTTTTTTATTTCAAAATTTTCCATTTTATAGTGAACCCGTTCAAAGTGAGCAACTCTATATCAGCCGTAAAAAACACATTGAAAGTTTATGAATGTGTACAAATTTAATATTTGGAAGGCAAGAGGTCTACCTAAAATGAAGAAAATCGGCACGTGGTCTACGAGAAAAATAACCTTGGGGACCATTGGTCTAGCTTCTTTCAGTAGTTTTTCAAATTTCATTTCATCAATACAGGCGCACGGCCGTCTTGTCTTGCCTTTTAGTGACTTTCTGCCAGTTTTGAAACGATCGACGCATTAATAAGCTATACTTTTCGATTCTGCAGACTCTTCAAATACATCGTGCAGTCGTTCAACCATCTCTGAAAAAATAAAAAATAAAAGGAAATTGATAGGTGCTGGTGACTTGATCACGTCTGCCACCATTGCAAAATCAGTGGTACAGAAATTCGTCTGTATCAGTCACGTAGCTGAAGTATACTCAATAATATTGCATGAGATGTCAGGATTTGTTGCTAACAAATAGGATGACGTAAAAGATTTACCACATTCAATTAGAGCCACCTAGCTACCTAGAATATTTGACACATCCCTCGTACTTTGTGGTACTAAATTTTTTAAGAAAATCTTTGGAGAGATAAATTAACGAACTGTCGGGTCGAGTACACTTTCTAATTACTGCTAATAAGTAAAAGATACTTTCGTATCCTAATTCACCTGCGTTTACGTTACCATAATATCATAAAAAGGATTCTCCTCGTACTTTTCCTTTTTAGTATGTGTCTAAAACTAACACAATAGAAATTGTTGGAAAAATCGTTATTACACTGCGAAACATTCTTCATCGGTTCGTTATTAACATAAGAAAACCGGAAAATTAACAAAACTAAACAAACTCGGCGAAAAATTCCGAAAAAAAAAGCGGGTAGATCAAAAAATAAAACACGAGAAAACAAACAGAATTAAAATTAATGGGCATGGGTAACTTTTTTCTGGTCTGGTAGCCGACTCTTTTTTTTGCATCAAGGCGGCTGTATCGATGTAGCTCGGGGTGGTTTCGGGGCGGGCGCCGCGGCGAGCGGCTGTTACGCTGCCGGGGAACGCCGGGGCCCGTACCAGCCTTCCTGATTAAGAGAACCTGCTCCGGGCTATGTTTGTCATTAGCTCTGTTAGCACACCGTGCTGTTTGCTAATCACAGATGCGGCTGATTTAAATCTAACTGATACGTGTTTGATTTGGTAAAATGGGATCGCGGCGAGTTTCGTTATCGAAGCGGTAGCTCCCTCGTCAAAGCGAGCCGAGTCTTGGGGTTCGGTGTATCTTTGATTTCGACTTAATGTCCATTTCATGGTCGGAGGACTCGAGTGGCCACCGCTTTTGTAGTGTCTCCAAATTTTCATAGTTAAATTTGGATTAAAACTTATTCCTGGCCACTAAGAAAGAGAAACTCTAGCTGCCAATATTCGTCGTGTAAATTGTGGTAATTGCGAGGGATCAACATGTATACATTACTTTTGGTTTTCGTGAAATAACTGACGCTTTGAATATGAAATGTTTGCAACTGAATAACATGCAAATTTATTATAGTTTATTATTGTATTTGTCGTGCTGACAGGAAATTTAATATAGTCAACCTTTCCACTGGTGGCGGGGTTTTAATTGCACTACATAGTGAAATCAAGTTTGAACTGATGGATGCATCTGCTCTGGCTAATATTGTTCCAATCATTGATATTGCCATCTACAAATATATTTTTTGTACTTATAAATTTTATATTGCTGGTTTGTATATTCCTCCACGTGCTGGCGCGGAGGATTATACGTAGCTTTTTGAAGCACTGAAAGTTTTACTCCCAGATTACCCTGTTTTAATAGTTGTAGTAGTAGAGATTTCAATATGCCCAATTATTCCTACTTTTGTAGACGCCAAAGTCAATCCAAGTAATAACTTCTCCGCTTCGCTAAAATTATCTCAGCTTAATAATACTACTAATCATCAGGAAAAATTGCTTGCTTCTTTTAACCAATATCGCACCTCAGATTATCGTTGGCCGTGAACTGTGCTCAGTGGTATCTGGGGATCCATGCCATTCAGCACTCTACGTAACTTTAAAGCTCCCTGTCTCTGCGAACTCATTGCCCTTTCCTTCAAATAGTAATGTCCGTTATAACTTTTGCATAGCTGATTATGTACACTTATACAACTGCTTAATTTTGAATAACTGGTCCAGCTTTGATGATTGTAGTAATGTAGATGATTGTGTGGATTTGTTCCACTGTGGTCTACTAAGTGTATCACAGTTAACCTTAAACTAAAGAGATATTATCATCGAAGGTGGAAATCCACAAACCTGGTGAAATTCTATCACGAATTTTGTCGATTAAGAAAAATTACTAAAGACCAGATCAGTGTAACCTATAAATTTCTTTCTGTTAGAGCCAAATCTGATTTACGAGGTGAGCTACGAAAAATTTGGCAGTTTGTTCATTTCAAACAAGGGACTACGCGTATTCCGCGGGTGATGCATTGTTAAGGGTTGATTTGCGACAACCCTGAGGACATAGTTGGTGGATTCGCCAATGTGTTTCCCCAAGCATATTCTTTTGCTGTGCGATCTGATATATGCGAGCAGTCTGGTGTTGGGTTCTCCGTTACCGATACACTTGACATTTCTTATGTGACCCAGAGTCAAATCTAGTAGGACATTAATAAACTTGGTCCCAATCGGAATGCAGGCATCGACGAAATTGTGGCTCTACTTACCAGGGGTTGTATGTATGATTGAAAATTATATTTAATTTGATTCTGCGAACAAGTACTTATCCTTCAAAATGAAAAATTACCTGAATAAGTCAAATTTTCAAGAAAGCTGATAGAACTGACTTAAAAAATTATGTGTCAATATCATTATTATGTAATTTCTCTAACATATTCGGGTAGATACTCAATAGTCTACTTACGCGCATGTTAAATCAAAATTGTCATCTATTCAACATGGATTCATACCTTGCGGATCAACCGTAACTAATTTAATGTGCCTAGCCCAGGAAGTTAGCTCCGCTCTTGATGTCTGTGGGCAGCTAAATATGATATAAACAGACTTTGCCAAAGCTTTCGATAGCATCGATGACAGTTTGTAGATGGGTGAACTTAATTACTTTGGGATCAGCGTTCGCTTACTTACCCTATTCTTTTCATACATGACTAATAAGTATATTTATGTTCCACTATGTCACTGTTTCTATTAATAATAATAGTAATAATAGTATTAATAAAATTTATTTGTTCAACGTTTAACATTTATAGGACAAAAGTAATGTACATACCTACATATATTTACAAAAATAAAAAAGACATTGTTAACAGCAATTTAAAAGTAGGTGGGTTCTAGAAAAAGGAATTAGAAATGTGGAAGAGAAGCGAGAGGATAACCTGGGAGTAATAAAATGAAGAGACGAGGGGCAGGCAATCAATCCGTTCGTTCTCCATTATTCTGTTATTTATTAATGCTTATTAACATGCTCCGCATTAGTACACGCTGACGATTTGTATATATTCTGTCGTGTTAAAAACCTTGAGGATGCATGTTTACTGCAGGAAAATCTCGAGATTGTGTGAAGATGGTGTCAGATGAATCATATACAACTGAATATGGAGAAGTGCAGCGTTGTCAGGTACACTCGTAGAAGAACTACGCAGAATTTTGAGTAGAATGTAAATGGTCAAACATTATCAACTAAACAAACTATCAGAGATCTTGGAGTGTTATTTGATAGCCAACTCACTTTCGTCGTGCATATTTTCGATCCGCTTCGGCTACGCTTAGTTTTATTTTGCGAAATTCTAAATATTTTAATAGTCCCTGCACCACCAAGTGTTTGTACTGTTCATTAGTTCGCAGTAGATTGGAGTATGCGTCTCTTGTATGGCATTCGAACTACACCTGTCACAAACTCAAATTAGAAAACATTTAACGTCGTGTCTTAAAATATTTGCGCTTTAAAGTTAGTGGCGTTTATCCCGAACAAAATTGTGATCACGCCTTCCTATTGAGAGTTCATAACTTGGATCTGCTTGATACACGTAGAGAAATAGCAACTACCAATTTTATCCACGGATTAATACATGGCTCAATCGACTGCTCCACATTCTTGAAATTGATTTCAATTAATGTTCCCCGTTTTTCATCACGAAACTGCGCAACCTTCGCCGCTCCTTGATGTCGACCTAATTACCTAATCAGACGCGCTATGCCAAATGTGTAAAATTGCGGATGTTTATTATACAGACATTTGAGTAAAGCAAGCATGACGTTTTATGATTTTTATTTTTGTCTATTGAATATTTCATAATGTTTTATTTCATAATGATATTGCACTCTTTGTTTCTATTGTATTTTGGTTGGAGTGTACATGATCTATGTATGTAGATGAATTCCTAATTTTGCTGGTTACACTGTTGGGCATAATAAAGCTATCTATTTAAATACTTTTATCATTGTTGCATTTCGAATTATTTTTCTGTTGCTTTGTTGACTTTATTAGAATATCTAAAAAGCAAAGAGTTTAAAACTAGCAACAAAATGTGGTGTTCAATGCATGCACAAAATCGGTGCTTCTGTATGGTTCGAAAACATCCTTAGTTACAAGCTCAATTAATAGAAAATTGCAAGCATTTATAAATAGGTGCCTGAAAAGTATAGTGGGTAAATGTTGGTCTGAGAAAATTACAAACATAGAACTTTGGGAGAGAACCGAGCAAAGAGACATAAATGAAGAAGTTAGGAGGAGAAAGTACAAGTGGTTGGGACACACCTGAAAGACACCCACCAAAATATTATGTTACCCACCAAAATATTATGTTACACCGCACGATATTGGGCACCAAGTGGAAGAAGAATTCGCGAGGGTGTGATCTTCATTGCGCAGTGCTCTTTGCGTGGTATTTGTTTTGGGCGAGCCGAATATCGCTGGTGATACTTAATTCCCACAGTGGAGAGTTACATACTTAGTTCCCCCAGATAAGCAATAAAAAGTTTTTCCAAAAAAAAAAAAACGACGCTCCTTAAAGGTCCATAATATCTGCAAGAAAAATACGTTGATAATTTAAATCAATAAGAGAAGGTACCAAACTCTCCTCTCCGTTACTGTTAATGTGCTTGGAAGGTAATGTAAGATGCGTCCCCGCATCACACTTGGAAGGAATGGAAAATATAGAACTTCTGGTTCCATTTATTTTTGTATTTTAATAAAACTGAATTGGTCATTTTGACCTGTTTTCGCTTACCTTTCGTTTAGTAGGATCACCGCCGTGCTATACGTAAATATTAAATATTAAGCGTACTTCGTTTTTGAACATAACTATCTCACTGGCGCTTATAATTACAAGGGGTGCCTATAGTATTAATACCCTGATGTTGCAAAGATTAATCAGAAAAATTAATTATTCATGTAAGCCCAGTGGACGCGTCGACTTGTTCTTCTTTAATGAGCAAGATAAAGCGAAAAGAGATGGAGGTGCAGCGGAAGAAAAGGAAGGCACGTCCGGAAAAGCACCGCAACAGCGAAAGAGGCGAGGGAGTTGAAGCAAAGCGGCGAAAACTTCGCCTCGGCCATCGGTGCCGAATAAGTTATGAAGAAAGAGCATAGTATAAATAAGGGTTTGACATAACAAATCAGAGAGTGGTGAGTGGCGGAACAATTAAATATTTGAGTAGGTTGCTGCAGCCGGGTCAAGCAGCCGGTTAATAATTGAGCCGCGCGGCTTTTAACACGGCAACCGGCCTCCTCTTTTATTCAGAACCTTAGCTTCTGTAAACGAGGACTTGACACCTGGCCGCCGGATTGATTAGGAAGCTCCGGGGACCCGCCACTCATCATCATCAATGTCGCACGGCGTCGACATAACCGCACACGGCTTCTCTCCGAGACGGTAGCCCCGTGTGTACCAACCTGAACGTGACACGCTTGTCTTACAAACTGTACCGCAGACGTAGTTGGTATATTACGTGTGAAGGCGCTTCCATATGTGAAGCCTTGCGGTTAATTAGTTTGATTTGAATAAAATATTTGGTTGCGAATAGGTATACAGAGGAACATAGACTCACATGTATTTAAGGTTTGAACTTTTCTTATTTAATGCTGTCTATGTGGAAAATATTTTGAACGAACGTTTCTGCATATTATACCTGACTTTTTCAAATAAAAGTGAGTGTTGGAGGCAATGAGAATTGCTCTTTCGAAATGTGCAAATATGTACATATGAATATACGCACCTTTCTAACAATATTCTTATAAGCCTGTGCCGACTGGATATTTAGAATCATTGTTGTGTCTTGACAACTTCTGCCGTTTAATGGTAGTAACCTTTCAAATTATCGGAAGTAAAACGAAACAATACGGAGCCAAACTTGAATTGGTGGATATATTGCAAGCTACTTTTAAGCCAAGTTCTCTAATTCATACTAATAATGTGATAAATGCGGCCAATAAACCATCGTAACCTACTAGGCGACCAAAACTGCTGGCTTCATCTCATGAACTAAAGACATATTGGCATAAGCTATTATATCGCAATCTTGAGATGAAAACTTAAATTGAGAACTGTTTACGATAGTCAAACTATTAATTCGAAAAAAATTCTAGATAGCGCTCTACAAAATAACTTAATTTATTAATAAGGAAACACTGGTAAGTGTCCCACCGAATTAAATAAAACTTTGTGGATTTATAAAACGATTTAGTGTAAAAACAACGATAACTTTCTTCGCTGTCTGATATTAACAGGGTGTGCGGGGCTCTAAACTCAACACTTCTTATTGCTGTTTTGATTCAAAGACTATAAAAGATATTAAAAAAGTTAAGACAACATTAAAAATTGTTTTACATGCCCTCAACGAAGGCGTAAATATTTTGAGAAAATAAGGGAGTGAGGAGTTTCTTCCATAAACATATATTTATTATGAGGAAAATATTTATTCTATCGTTAAGAACATGTAAAACAGTTTAAATGTTGTTCTAACTGCTTTCTTTAATATTGCTTATAGTTTCTGAGTTATTGAGTCAAACAGTGAGCTTAGGGCGCTATATACCCCGCTAATGTGAGATTTGACAGCTAAGAAGGTTGTTTTTACACACCATCAATATATAAACTTAACAAAATTTAATTTAAATCGGAGGGACACACTTATCAGTGTTTACTTGGAGGTGCGATGTTTGACAGCTCTCTAAGATAAGTTAAATCTACGATTTGCGTTTCTATGCCGGTTTCCATCCTGCTCTATACTGTATTACCAGTTGATGTTCTTCCAGTGTGGTTTCGATTACCGCTTACCTGCTTTCTTGCGTCCAAACCTTCTGGACGGATCATTTTTTGTTGGTTCTTGCTGCACACTCTTCTAACTAGAGTTTGTTTCCAGGATATCTATAAGTTAGTATTCTACGTTTTGTCTAGTCTGATCCTAGTTTCAAATATCTGATTTCAACGCGTTTTCTTTGAATACATATTTTTGTTTAATCTCTTTTTTTGGTTTAGAAATGTATGTTTTGTGTTCAGTACTATACGTACAGTTCTTATTCTTTCTATAATTTAATTCCAGGGTTCTGTATTGGGTTTTCTTCGTATCGGTATCCTTGAAGCTTTTAATCTACATATATCAGGGTTAACTCTTCTAGATTTATCAGATTGAGCTAAAAGCGTCTTAGTATTTTTACCTATAAAGTAAATATACAATAACGACGAAAAGCAAAAGATTTTTATTCGGCGAAATAAATTCTATCATGAAGGATGGTGCGCCGTCTCTGTGCCAGAAGTTAAATTCCAAATTAGTGCTATTTGGGTGAGAGGCAAGGAAGTGACAGTACCTGTTTTGTTATTTTTCACTGGACTGTATGCAACCTGGGGATATGCTTTGATACCTTGGCGTTCGTGGAGTTTTGCTTTGCTCGATGAGGCTGTGTCTACTGAAACATTATCTATTGTAGAAGTACACGCTGTTTCGCATGTGTGGATTCGAAACTAAATTTATTCTTCAAGCCCAGTCACAATTGGAACCACTTTTCTTCAAACACTTAAACCAGTTCTGCGCTGTACGTTCATTAACCACTTAAACGCCTTGATCCGTTTCGAGTGTCTTGCCGGTTAATTGTACATAAATTCCTTGTAAGTGCAGTTCATTGACTTCAACCATGACGAATATATACGTCATAAGCGTTGACGAGATTAACACAACCGAAAACCTGCACATCATCTATTCCTTTTGCCACTGCTCTTGAGTTAAGCCTTCTTCTACGGAAAACTCAAAATAATACGAAGTGTCAGCTTTTTATTTGCCAAACATACACATGCGACTGAAATCACTCAAACTCATAACGAATATCTGGTCTCTAACCTGTTCCACCAAATGAGTGGACTAGCACTCATTAGGATTTTTTATTTTTTAAATTTGCATTAACAAATTTCTGCACACTAGTGGAGAAATTAGTTTGCGTGTATGTGAAATCAAAGTGTTTCAAATCAGTGATCTAAAAATACGAAAAAAACTTTTGACTCAACTTAGAATATGTCTATTGTATCCCTGTTGACTTTTTGCCTTCCTTGTATTTTCGCAGCGGGCGCAAAATACACACTTTCTCTACGTCCATTGTGAACGTCTGCCTTCTCCGGTGCAGCGCCAGAATTCATCCAGAGAGAACAAATCTTCTCATCACGTCAAGGTGTCAACTCTAGGGAAAGCTGACTCTTATATACATAATTCTCTTTTGAAGACATTTCATTTCTTGCTGTAGTTTTTGTTTCATATATCCTTTTTACTTGCTTTATCGAAAGCCGAATCAGTTTTTCAAATTTATGTCATAATCGCACATAGTTAAGCTTCTTTGTTAGATCTTTTTTCTCGCGGATGCAATAGGCTACTAACTTATCGACGTAAACTATAACATACGCTCTAATACGTTCTAAATTCCAAAATCTAACATGAAGCTTTTTAGTTCTCGCTAACTCATTCCTTTCAAATTTAATCAACCGTTAACATAAGCAGTAACGTACTCAAGACGCCACCCCTTCTTACGTCAACAGCTGGTTTAAAAGATATGAACTCAGACTTCCCTGCTTCACACTTGCCGTACAATTAGTACCAACTTTTTTATTAACTTTGTCGCATTTATGTTTGGCTACATTTTTGTTTCATAGAAACTATCGTAACTGTTACTAACTAGTGGAACGTACTTTCTAAATCAACAAACGCCATAAAGAGTCGGTTATCCCGTCAAATTTTCTTCCTAATTTACTACAATGTAAATATTATATTTTGGATGCTTCTTGGTCTGAGATCACAATTTTGCAAACCTCATACCTCTTACTCTCAAATTAGCGAATACTGTGTCAACAGTATTTTGGTGTGTTTCACGCGTTCATTGTGTGAGGTTCATTGTGCAGTGTTTTGGTGCTCTACAGTGTTCGTTGTGTGGTGTTCATTTTGGGCATTAGCCGGGCTCGCTAGTGATAATGTTTACTCCAGTTTTCCACTGAGGATGGCAACTTGGTTGCCGAAATACGTATCTAGATTTTTAACTTTATTTATTTTATATACTAGGTGTAGGGATCTCAAATCATTTAATAAATGTATTACCATCTCTAATCTAGTTCTATAATATCCATAAGCATCTGTAGGGTACTGTTTGTCGAAATTTTGCCACCTCTTGTAATGTCAGCCACCACAACTTCATCAAGCTTTACTTTCGAAATTACCTGCACAATTTATGGATGCATAAATTCTTTAGCCATAAATATCGTATCTTCATTTCGTTCAACTTTCTTTTAAATCAGAATTGGCACACTTTCTGAAAGTGTTATTTACACCTGTTTATCTTAGTAGTAAGTTCATCACCAGTTCTCTTTGTTCCGGTATTAAACTTCCTTCCCTTCTCTCTTATATTTTCCAATACGTTATAAGACATTTTTTGACGTTTCTCTTTCCATTATTACTCTAAATATTTCCCATTGGCGTTGTTTGCCTTTTCTTATACCTTGTTTAACTTTGTCCTTTTCTACTTTTATAAGTGATTTAATTATTTGCTGTTACTCATCAAGTATTCTTTCCACATCTCTATCTTGCAAATATGCCAAGCTGTCTGACTTCCTCCTTCACGAGATAATAGAGTGCACCCAGTTTGGGGTCTATCATTACATCTTTTGGCATTTTTCTAGTTGATCTCTCCGGGATTATTGGCTTTTCCTACCATTTGATTTTCGGTAATTGTAAGGTGAATGTATCCATATGTTAATTGCAGTTTCCCTTAATAATAATAGTAATAATAATAATAATTTATTTAGCAAAATGCTATTACAAACATATAAATATAGGAAATTACTATTAATTATTAATTAAATCTACGTACATGTAATCTCCCAATTGTTTCCTAAAATATCTGCAACTGTTACAATATATAATTTCTTACAGCATGTCATTGGACATTTTTAGTCCTTTCGAAAACAATATATTTTCTGTACTATGTTTATTGACAAATTGTATATAAAAATATTATTTCTGGTGTTATATGTATGAATCAGTTGCCTAAGTAAAAGCTGCCTAGATAAATAGTTAGGTACCTGTTTATTAATCATTTTATAAATCAAATACGGTGTTGAAAATCACTCTTTGGTTAACACTCATAAAATTCTAGCATTATACTGATTGGTGTACATCTACTAGTTCTAAGGATTACACACATAGCTCGATTTTGAATCATTTGCATCTTTTGTATTTCATTTTTGTATAAATTAAAAAGAACAGTTGAACAGAAATCCATACGTGGCGAAATAATAACTTTACATATCAATATCCGCATATAAAAATTAAGGTTTGTGCGAATTCTATACAGAAAATGCACTTTTCTCGACATTTTACCCATGATAGAGGTAGCATGTCTTTTAAAACTCAATTGATTATCTAGAATGACCTGAATAAAGTATTTAATTTCGGTGACTCCATCGAGTTCAATCCTATCTAATTTAATTTGAAATTTTATCAATTTGTTGGTGCCAAACAAAATGTATTTACACTTATTTATATTGACACACATTTGGTTGTCACAGACCCATTCATATATGTTGCTTAAAGTATGACTAATAATAGATACCAATTCATCAACATTCTTCCCTGTCACATATATTATTGTATCCTCAGCAAAAATGAAAATGTTACAATGTTCAATATTTCCAACAATATCACTTATTTACATATATATATATATATATATATATATATATATATATATATATAATAAAGAGAAGAGGACCCAACACTGTCCCTTGAGGAACACTCGGCTCTTCTTCTTCTTCTTAATCTTTTACCCTTTCTACCTTTCGGTGTAGGGGTTCGGAGCCACCGAGCCGTATATGTAGACGCATATATCGTACCGCTCCTGGCCCACCCAGTGGCATTTCCTTAATTTAATTAAACACTCGGCTCTATTCTAATTTTATCTGAGACACTATTCTTAAATTTAATATTTTACGTCCTAAATGATAAATACGACCCAAACCATTTCAGTACAGTTCCTGATAAACCCATTTTCTTCAGTTTCTTGAGCAACAGATCATAACATACTGTTTCAAAGGCACGGCAAAAGTCCAAAAAACACGGCTAACATAAACTCATTTCCATCCAACAATATGTATTGCTCGATGTTCAGAACGTGAAGAAAACCTACATGTTTCTGCTGTGTATTTACGAAAGATGATGTGCCCTTAGCAGTAGTATTTTGCACCTTGAATAAATATAATTAAGGACGATGCCCAACAATATTTCTCTGGTTTAATATGATCCACAATGTTGGCGTAATAGCTAATGAAACAAGTGCCCTGAATGAATAAATAAGCTTATGTATGTATCGGAGTTAAGTTATCTTTAACCAAGATCGGGTGCTTTAAATGAGCACGTTATAAATTAAGCGAAACTAGTAGAAATAAATGCCGACTACCACTTTTCCTTCCTCCGATATGTAAATTCACAGAATACAATCGAGCAAATTCGACGTCAGCTCAAACTCGTGCACAGACACGTGTACCGCCCAAGTTACCGAATCGCAACCATCGTTTCCCGCTGTCGAAGCTTCACTATATGGCAAACAGAACGCCACCGGTTAATAACCAAGGCGAAGTTCAGCGCGTGCCGTTCAAGTGGTACATTAATTTTATCACTTGATTACACGGGATGCAATTAGATACGAATGATCCGTAAGGGGAAGAGCGGGGTGAAAGGCACGTGTATGGCACGAGCACCCGACACGTGACCCTACCACTTCGACCCTCGCAGGCTCGAACGGATAGCGACCATTTGTTCCTTACGTTGTCTAATTCTCTTAACGGTTGATGTGCCTGTGGCAGCTATGATTGGATGTGCTACTGTTACAACTTAACTGGTAGGCAGCGATCGCATCATTCGTAAGTGTTATGGAACTGTTGCGGATCGTTATCGAATTATACTGAAGATGCGGTATCTTTATCGGCGTCGTTTTGGTAAATTGAAAACGGGAATCTAACGTTTTAGGATTGGCTATAAAATTTTGGATTGATAGAATTTGAACGTAACGGATGATTGTAACATTATTTGTGAATATATTTTTCTTGATTGAAAGTTGAAGCGCTGACTTAAGTATACTAATTACTCAATTACTTATCTAAAAAGAATCTGCCTGTCCAGATATTTTCCCAATTTTGTAGATAGATGATGAAGGAACATTTTCAATTGCTTTTCTTCTGGAACTCCTGTCACTTTGTGGTAGTCATTTGTGGTTTCCTTTTTTAAATTATTTACTTGACCCTCGTCTTTGAAAACAACTTAACTGTCATAATGCGTATTTGCGCCAAATGTATGGAAAGAAAAAGACGGGAAAGTGGGAATCTTCGTCTTCCAGAAAGAAGTTCCAAAAAGGGTTCCCAACCCGCACATTCCCATTTTGATGAAACTTGGGAATCATGTACAGCTGGTAGGACTATGTAAGAGGGCGATTTGTGTTTTCTGGACATTAGAGCCTTTGAAGGGGTGAAAATCGACCCTAAAAATTGTCCTACTTTTGGTTTTTTTTTTTTGCAAATTACTCTGGAATTGTTCCAGGAAAAAAATATCCAAACCATATGACCATATAGCGCTATGTAAAAGGTCGGTTTCTGTTTCTGCCAGTAACGCTTTAGAAGGGGTAAAAAGTTCCTTTAAGGACGGGATCGTTTCTGCCAATTACTCTGGAATTGTTTCAAGAAGAAAATATTCACACATATGAGCATATAACGCTTCAAGAGGGCTATTGAAACACGTCTGAATCGGTAACCCTTATTCTTAACAATATTACCCTTTCCACCTCCACCAATTTCCAGAACCACCGATTTTGATGAAACTTGGTAATTATTTAGGGCTGCTTGAGCTACTTAAAGGGTGGGTTCCTGTTTCTGCCAGTACCACCCTTTGAAGGGGTGAAAAGTGCCCTCAAAATGGGACCGTCCTTTACCAATTACTCTGCAATTGTTGCAAGACGAAAATATTCTAACATACGAACATAGAGTCCTTCTAAAGGACTACTCAAATATGTTCGAATCGGTAACCCATATTCTTAAAAATATTACCCTCTGCCACCTACATCGATATGTGGAAACACCAATTTCGTTGATGCTTGGCAATTATGTGGGGGTAGTTGAATATGTAAAAGATCGGATCTTGTTTCTGCCAGTAAAGCCTTTGAAGGGTCGAAAAGTGCCCCAAAGGGCAAGAACGGTTTTTGCCAATTACTCTCCAATTCTTGCAAGGAGAAAATATTCCAAATATGAGCATATGGGGTTATTGAAACATACGTGAATCAGTAACTCTCATAAAAATTACCCCCTCTCACCATCACAGATTTCGACAAAACTCGGAAGTTATGTAGAGCTGGTAGCACTATATAAATGGGTGGCTTCTGTCTCTGATCTAAATGCATCTGAAGGCTGAAAATAGGGCTGTCTTCCGTTTTTATTTGCCAATTACAATTATTGCAACAAAAGAAATTTACTGACCGACAATAGATTTTAAGCAAAATGATTTATGTGAGAGATATGTAGAATTTTTATTTTCTACTTTTTCGTTTGTATTTGTAACTCTCTCCAAGCTCTTAAAACTATTTTTTCAAATTACAAAATGTAATTTGTTAATCACTTATGGATATCGGGAAGAAACAAGAAATCACATTTTTTAGAAGATATTATAGGAAGACCAAGTTGCATCGAAATCGGTGTTTTCCCCAATCGGCGGAGGGTGGAAGGGGCAATTTTCTTTAAAGAATCAGGGCTACCGGTTCGAACATGCTATAATTGCCCTCTTAATGCGCTTTATGCCCATATTTTGAATATTTTATTCTTGCAACAATTACAGAGCAATAGGCAAGAAACCGTTCCATTCTTGAGATCGCTTGTTGTAAGGGTTTATTTCATAGTTCCAATACATGTCGATAGTTGTGAATAGATTTAAGCATTTCTAGATAAATCGTTATATCTAAGTTTTACAACGAAACACTTGTAGCGCTCTTACTTTACGATATTTAAGATATTTAATAGATCTATTGCCCAGGCTGTCTGTTAAGATACAAATCATCCCTTTGTTTCCACAATATTAAATTTGCAGAATTCTAAATTGTGAAAGTCTAAGAACTCACAAAGGTTATTTGGTAATAGTAAATGCATACGCCCATTTTTCGTTGCTCTTGATTAATAGCCGAGGAGCAAGGAATTTACAACGGAAGTAGAATGAGGGTTACCGATTCAGACATGTTTCAATAGTCCTCTTGAAACGCTATATGGTCATAAGTTTGAATAGTTTCTTCTTGCAACAATTGCAGAGTAATTGACTAAAACGGTCCTATCCTTAAAGGAGCTTTTCACCCCTTCCAGGGCGTTACTGGCAGAAACAGAAACCGACCTTTTACATAGTTTAACCACCTCTACATAATTACCAAGTGATTTTGATCAGTGTTTCCGAAAATCGTTGAGGTAGGGAGAGAGTAATATCTTCAGGAACCAAATAGAACTCGTTATGCTTAATAGGCAAGAAGCCGGGTAAATTCGAAAGAACTAGATTCAACACTCTGTGGTTAGAGTTCAAAACATTATTAAATTGTTTGAGATCATGCAAATTGCAAAAATTATTTAACTGACAGACTTTCCCGCAGGTAGTGGACGGGTTAACAAATTCAGGAAGATAAAAGTCTCCAACAAACACAATGGGTTTGACCAATAAAAATATTTCAATATTATCAAAGAAAAGCTCCAAATCGGTGACAGAAATATCGGGGGTATATAGACTGTGCCTATAACGAAGGTAAATTTAGGAATGAGGCATTTGCAAATGATAAGAACAATAAGGGAAATTGCAGCAGTAATAGACGTGGTGTCAAGTATTATGCTCATGTATATGCTCATATGTCTGAATCTTTTTTCTTGAAACAATTTCAGAGTAATTGGCAAAGAAACGAAAAACAGGCTAATATTCAGGGATACTTTTCACCTTTTCAATGGTTTTAATCGCAGAAACAGAAACCGGCCTCTTACATAGTCCTACCCGTGCTACATAATTACCAAGGTTTATCGAAATCGGCGTGTGCGAGTTGGGAATATTTCCTTGTTAGTATATTCTGAAGTGGAAAAGTGTGCTGCCTTAAGAGAGAACTTAACCAACATTTACGAGTGGACTTTCTTTCCTTTGTATTTCCTCCACTGATAGTGACCGTAGTTGTAGTTAGTTACCGAAATATGTACTGGGAATATTATTACTTATTACTTCTTCCAATTCATTTCAAATAGAAAATTGATAACTATTTGACTTATTCGAGAATTTTACAGCGTACCTTAACCCGGGGCTGAAAAGGTCTAACAATAAACAATACAGAATCGTAAATTTCTACACGCTGATTATGGCGTAGTTGTAAAAATCGCGTCTCGTAACCATCTATACGTCGATCTGACATGCCATAGCATTTCGACTGCCAAACGTTGCGAATACATGCTCTCCCGGCAGTAAAACCGTTGGATTACTCCGCCATCGCTAAGTTAGTACTCGGAACTCCTTCGGCTTATTAAGGCATCTACTATACGGCAAAGTCGGATCCCTCCGCTCGTAAAGCATCCTTCTTTACGTTCAGTACTCCGCGGCGCATACAATAGTCGTAGGAAACCGCGCACGAACAACGGTTACACGGGTGGCGGTGGCGGCGGTCCCGGCGAAACGTCGTCCTTTTTCTGCGGACTTTCGTCTAAATTGTATTCGAGCCGGCGCGCGATACTACGACGGCACGAACGCCCGTAAAAATGCATCGACTACATAAAAGTGCGCAGCGCTAATGAAATTATGACGAATATGAAGTCTTAGGATGGAGGAACAGGTTTCGAATGTAAATTTTGTCTTGCTGCGCGCTGTTGTAGCTTTTATTATTAATTCCCGTTAGGCATAAAGTAATAAAAATTGGGTGGCGAATACAACCATCGGTTTGTAAAACTCACACCTAACAGTAACTGTAAGATTTGCTGAAACTGATCTGCACATCAAGGCCACTCGATCAACTTGTTGCCAATAAAATTGGTGAAGATGTTTATCACCATAAATTAATTACGTTTAGGTTAATGTTTGTCCAAAAATGTTAGAACAGCAATGAATACCAATAGTAAAAATATGAAGACTTCACTTGTTCTATTGGTCAGAGTCATAATTGTTGCATGACATAGACCAACCATAGATTCAGATTGGTCTAGATTTGTTGCGGACAAATTTCGTAACCATTTCGATATGCTGTGTTGGTGAAGAATGACTTCGAAAAGAGATAGGAGAAGTAGGAGGAATTGAGGCCTCGTAAACATGTTTGCTCCTACAATCTGCACTTTTAGGAAAGTTGTTATCAAAAAGTCACAGCAGGTAAGGAAAGATATGTATATTATATGTTATATCCATATTCTAACATATAATGCAATATAAAATTATAAAAATTTAAAAGAAAAATATCAGGTGGCTCTTATAACCCCAACATATTGGGATAATTGTAGCAGAGGGCCACCATTACACCGGAATAATTGTTTGAGTTAAATACAATAGTCACAAACAATTGCTACAGATAACATATCTCAGTCATATTTCATTATTTGATTTTATTTTTCATTTTATTAGTTCCTGGACCATGCAAATGGATCAAGTTAACAATATATCAAATAACATACAATGTGTACAAATACAGAACCATACTATTCAATTGTAATAATTAAAAAGATGTATCATAAACAAACAAGAATCATATACGTAGTAGACATAGTTAATCTGCAAAAAGTGAGTCATTCCCAAACTCACCAAAAGAGGAATAGCACTTGGCGATCAATGCCTTTCTTATTTCGAGCTTAAATTTTGACATTAGCAGAAGCTTAACATCTTCGGAAATTCTATTAAAAGCAGTAATAGCAAAATAGTGGAAACTTTTCTTATAAAAAGATAATCTGTGTCTGGGTATCTCCAACGCATTACCCTTCCGTTTGTATCCATGGTGCTCACCCACTTTACCAATAGTTGGTAAACAAAGATACAAGGAACGGTCATAATATTCAAGGCTATGAAGTATTCCTTACACGACGACTTACGCTCACAATATTCTCTATTGCTCTTTTTTGTAATTTAAATACCTTTTTGCCCTTGCTAGAGAAGCTCCATGTCATTGTAGCATACAACATCAAGGAATGAAAGCTTGCAAAATAAAATGTTTTTAAAATATCGACACTTACTGATTATTTTAACTGCTTTAACCCTGCTGTACTGTTAAAATTTACTCTACACGTGTATCGTTCGGGTCAATATGACCCGAAACATTATTTGCAACAAAGAATAAGTCTACTGTTTGAAAAGAAATATTTTATTTATAGAAAAATAGAAATTTACATCTTCTAATAAAAATATTTACACTTAAACATAAAAAAATGTATTTTATAAAAAGACTATGGAACACAATTTGGGCAAAAGAATTTTACATGCTTCTTACAAAGATGTTTATTGCAGATTACACAAGTAATATTTGTTTTGTTGTCATTACTTGACGGACAAAATTTGCATCGTGCACGTTTTGCATTAATGTTCGCTGCTGTTGAGGGTTCATTTGATGTTAAGGCTATATTTCGATTTTTCGATTGTTGAGCTTTTACCACCATGTTGCGAGCTTCTTCTCCCCTGGGTAGGTACGTCCTTGACTCCATATGTAATTTTATGAGTGATTTTCCTAATTCTTCTAGAAATAATCTTCTTTTTGTTAGTTTATTGTTGTTCCAATTTGGATTCACAGCAGTCCATAATACATACGCGTTGTAAGCCGAAATGTCTAGCATGTTATAAAAAATTACCATAGGCCAGCGATTGGATTTCCTTTTACAAGTATATGTACCCACTAATTGATCGAGTGTGTCAACGGCACCTTTAGCTGCATTGTAATCTAGTATTATATGAGGTTTCAGCGACTTTGTTGTCGTGATGCAATGTGCTCATAAGGATCACGTTCTTATCCTTTTTTGGCACATAATTTACGACGGTTGTATCATTTGTGAAAAAGAAAGAACTGCTATGTACTTGTTTGTTAGTTATTGGCTGAGGAAGTTCCGGCTTGTTTTTTCTAACAGTTCCTACCATCGTAAGTTTTCTTTTCAGCAGTAACTGTCCTAAGTTGTATGATGTGAAAAAATTGTCACACGTCACATTATGTCCTCTTAGTTCGCTGGTGAGATCGCAAACCACCCGCATGCCCTGATTTTTTCTGGTGGAGCACCCTCTTCCTTTCCCTTGTAAACTTATACTTTCAATGCGTAAGATGTTTCACTGTCACAGAGAGTCCAAATTTTGATACCATACCTCGCTGGTTTACTAGGTATATATTGCTTGAAAGGGCAGCGACCTCTAAATGCAACTAATTGTTCATCCACCGTTACATTTTCTCGAGAATTATATAACATGGGAAGATTTTCTACCCACATTTCCCAAATGTTTCTAATGGCCGTTAATTTATCAGCACGTCTTCTTCCCTGGCGTGTAGTCTTGTTATTAAAGCGTATCACACGGGATATCATGCTGAATTGTTCAAGAGACATGGTTGCTCGAAAAATGTTTCGACCGGTATCATTGTCCCACAGACTTCTTGTAGCTTCTCCGTGCGATCGGTAGACGCCGGCAAGTAACAAAAGACCAATGTAGGCTTGAAAAGTGGTACTATCTAAAACTTTCCACATTGTATCGTAAACCCGTAATCCTTCAATATTTGTCATCATTATCACTTCCTTCTCGATCGCAGGAAAAAATACAATTTGAAATGCACTTTTTATGTCTGTAATTCTCGCACATGCATATCTTGTAATTCCTGCAGGAGTGCGAATCACATTGCCAGAACTAAAACGACCACGTGGTTGAGGTGGAAGTAAATTCCATTTAATTTTACCATCTTTCGAGAAAATTGTCTGAACATATTGAGGCATTTGAAGATTTTCTTGGTCTTGTTCGCTATCAGAACTATCACTTTCCGACACATCACTTATATGATCTTCAAATTCAGAAACAGATTTGTCACTATCAGAAGCTTGTGCAAGAGCTTGCAGTTCTGCATCACTTAGTGGTCTTCGACTTACCATGTTGAAATCGAGAGTGAAACTAACAAGCAAATTGAGTGCAACGTCTTATAACTAAGGTATCACCCATGCGTGCAACGTCCGAGACGTCCCCTTACAGAAACTAAAAACAGACGCTAACATGTTTGAGCTTGAATAACCCTGCGTAAACAAGAACATGCAACAAGGTAATACGTGATAGTCAAGTAGCAAAAAAATAAAACAAATAAATCATTTTTATTACTTTCTAACATATTAGGCGCAGTGATGGGTCGTTATTATATGCACAATTGTGTTGTAACATATAAATAAATACTTCAAACAAAAATTAAAAAAAATAAAATGTTTATGGAATATTAACGTAAACAAAGCAACAAATAAAGTCAGTGAACGCCATGAACATTTTTTGACAAATATTCATATTACAGCGAAACAAAATTCTGTTTGGGTCAAATAGATCCGAACAGTGCAGCAGGGTTAATGCAAAACATACCGGTCCTAGTTTCTTGCACAAGTTGTCAATATATTCTCCCTAGTCACATCTCGAGTCAAAAGGTACACCCAAAAGTTTTAGAGTATTATAGTGTGCAGTACTAGATTCAGTGGTTTTAATTAGATAGCAATAATTCATTTCGTTGTGAGATATATCAAAGTTAACAAATGTCGTCTTACACGTGTTCAACCGCAAATTATTCTCAGTAAAATACGATTCGAGGTCCTGCAGTTTTTTTTTTGCCAAGTTGCCACGTTTGCCAGTTGTATCATCTACATTGTCCGAAGGTATGTCGTTTAGATATACTTTTTCACATTTCATCACACAGCAGACATATGTATGTAGGTATATCTTGCTCCTTTACATTTTTATCCTGATCTTCATCGTCATTTCTCAGTGTAACGGTGCGATTACGCTTTAAGAAACCATAAACCCAGTCGTCACCTGCAGTTTTCTTCTCCATATTGAAAGAACACCTTAGATTATTTTCTTCTGCATGGTTGTATGCACATTTCTTCATTTCCTGTCTAGAATAATGGAATAATGGTGGTTTTGGTAATTTTATGACGTGTAATGTGAATTGCCGCTGTTCAACTTTAGAGAACACTGGCGGACATCCTAACGATGGACCCTCATTACTGTTATTTTTACCCTCTTTTGTATAGTGCTTCTTGGTATTTCAAAAGTTTGATACACTTTTCGAACAGACTAACCACAAAGCTGCACTGATGAGCGGTGTAACCGCGAAACGCGTCTGCGAATAGTGAAAGTAAATTTCTAATTACATACGAGAAGCGCGACTGTAGCTACTACAGGAGTCTGTGGTAACTTAGTTCTCCACTTCTGTAGAATTAAATAGCTGCAAAAATGCGCATTTAAGTACATATTGGAGGAATTTCTTAATTGAATTCTCATATATACAAACATCAGACTAATCACTCTTTACAGCAGGTATAGTTGTCACGATGTTATTAACAGTTCAAAAGCCCTTATTAGTGCATCTTTTGTAACATCGAGGCATCCGAAATGTTAGTGTATTAACATTTCGTACATACGGAGTAATGGTGGCCGGCTATTATCACCCTTATTTGCGTGGCTATCGTTTCCCCAAAAAACGAAGTTTCCTTCAAATAATAGTGTATAATGTATTATCTGTAAGAAACTCACCTAAAACTATCATAAACACGAATCTTAAGCACAAACTATTTACGATATTTTCAAATCATAAGCGGCTTCTAAAACATGAATAAACCGTTGACCAAAAAATTAAAGAGAGAGAGTTCTTATTAAAAGTTGCGCCTTTTTACTTTGCTACGATATTATTGAAAATTAACATCGAATTTCGTTAGAATTTCGTTGGATAATGGGATTAATTATGGAAGCACTACCTGATATTTGATTTAAAACACACCATTACCGTTGTGGTCACCATTCCCCCAACTTTCCCTACGTTTGGAAGATAGCGCGTGTTCTTCTAAAATATGTAATAGTTTTGTAAATTAGACACCTTTCTACCACGATATCAGCGTTCATATGCCAGGCTTGTTATAACCAGAATTACTCTGTTTGTTAATTTTGATTTTTAGGTGACCGGTTAGGATGAGTTGCATTTTCAATTAATTCATTCTTCGTAAGTATGGTATTTCCAAAATCCATCATGGAAAGAATTGCAATTTTTCGCCGTCGGTTAATTTAACCTTTGTTCGAAAGATGATAAAGTAACAACCCAATACCATTATAAGAATTTCTAAGTATTATCTATCCGCAAATGTAGAATGAAATTAATATCGCCTAAAGTACACCGTTTCTTTCAAACAAAAGACATTACATGTCTTCTTTGAAGAATTAAACAACTGTCAAACAAAATATGATTCTGACTTTTTATCACTCCCATCATATACATATGTAAGTATCGATTGATATAGCGAGGTGCCTAGTTATAGCTGCCTTATTACCTTTTCTTTTCTTAACTAAATCTTTTATTTTTATAATAAGCAGATTTCGTTAATTAAATTATATACCTATACATTTCATATGCTAGGCGTATATCTTCACATAAAATGTACATCTGTTCATTAATTAAACAAATCAGTATTGTGAAACTTGGAGTAATTTATTCTAGCTCGATTATTCAGTAAACTGTGTGTTGAAAACCAATATTAATGAGAAAGATCTATTAATACTTCATGCGTGAATTGCAATGTCACCTATTTTAGTTCAATTTAATCTTTAGTGACAGATATTTTTGTATCGAAACTTCCCGATTTCTAGTGATAAAGAGCGCAGTGTGTGGAGTTTGTTATTTCTGCAGTTGAGTGCATTAGAGAGTTCGTCGTAGGAGGAGACCTATATAAGTTTATAAGTTGATTAATACTTTTCGAAAGTTTATATCTGGCTTGCGTGGAAGTTAACAGAACTTAAAAAAGGCGAATCAATCTATTACGGCTTGAAATAGAACACTAAAAACTCAACTCCATGTATTGGGTGTTTTGATCTAGAAATTTCTTAGCAGATGTGTTTCTCGGAATTAAAAATGAATAACTGCCTAGTAAGTAGAGTATCGAGACAACTTCGTGTTACTTATATTAAAACAGCCCTGATATTTACTACCACGTAAATTTGTAGTAAACAGGCAATATTCGCTTGATTTAGTTTGGAATATAAATGTATAGATAGATCCTGATAATCTAAATACTCTGACCTTTTCATTGGATAATCTTCACAACTTTCTTTAGGTCAATGGAAGAGCAAGATTGAGTTTAACAGTATTTATTTTAGAGCGGTAAATGATATCATTTTCGTACAAGCTGATATATACTGAAGTTGTATGAAAATCGTTTAGTGTTCTCAAATAAATACTGCTAACTGCAATTTTATTCTTGAATTGGCTGGTACTGGAGGTTATCGAATAAAAAGTTTGGAATACAAAATAATATAATGGCTTCTTTCTGTTTTCCTTTGGATTTCCATTTCTATTATTCTTTTTAACGTCTTATGTTAGAAGGTTCTTTGGAATTCGTTGTTCTTTTTAGTATTGATGTTTCCTTCTTATGAGCGATGCAAGCAAAAGCATTAGTTATAATCCAAGAATTTTATGTGTATAGTGTGATGTGGATCGTTCCGTTTCTCTTTCTCTTCTTTCTTATCAATTTCATTAGTCCATGAGTTCCGGATTTAAGAATTTGAAGAAAAGCACTTGGCGCATTATTTTCTCCTTTATTCTGTTTAACCCTTATGTGACTGCAATGAAACGACACCTTCCAGTGACGTTGTAGGTATCTGGGTACTTACTAACTTTAATTAAAGATTTAACTAGAAAGTATTTATTTATGACATATTTGATGGCAAGTATAAGTTGTATTAAATATATATGTATATAATGTATTTGTAAGCTTGTCAGAATGCACCTGCATGTTTACACTTGTCTGAATTATCCGCAAGGCGAAGTATTGGTGTGTTTGACTTCATTGAGTAAAAAAGTGTTATTGATTCCACTTACTACGAACATTTTATAGTTTGTGCTAAGTATGAGGGATAATAACGCTGGTTAAAGTGAAGGTTCTACGATGAGTGAGGATGAACCCTACTGTTGATAAACGTACGGTTTTGGATCAAGATGTTTCCTACATCAAGCAGAAATGTCATCACAGATAATTTTTTTACAAGTTTATAACTCGCTCATAACTTGAAGTCATGTGGTTTGACGTAAGTGGGAACTGTTAAAAGAAAAACAATTTTTGATCATCTAAAGTAAGAGTCATGCAATCGATTAATTTTGCACTTAGGAGAAAAAAAAAGTATATGTTGGTATGTGTCCGAAAACAACAAATTAGTTTGCGATTATTCTATCATCAATGTATATTACAGGTGTTGTAGAGCAAAATACCACTGCGAAATCAATAATTATAAGGGATTACAACCAAACGAAAGGAGGTGTTGACATGATGGATAAAATATTAGCTGCATATTGTAGTATAGTAATACTCGAATGGTTAATTACCATTAGAAAAATTCATCAGTTATTATAATTCAAGATATCAAATTCACAGTTAATGTTGGGGTTATGGTCTTCAATTGTCATACGGTTTATTTTGGGGTTCTACTTATACCTTTTCGGTACCACGCCCACCACCTTTCGAACATTTTATTACCCTACGGGTGTTAGCTTCTTATTTTAACTCCAGCCAGACACGTTTAATGTGATAAAAAATGTAACTAGAAATAAGATTATTAATTATTATAAAAAGCATCGATTGAAAGTAGGAAAAGCATTTTAAACCTTCAGCCACAAACATACAATACTTTTACATTACAAGAATTCATAAAATTTACTGGATAAATAACCAAGGATACATCGACATTCAATACAGGTACAACAACAACAACGTATTATGCCTGGATAAACTTGAGTCAAGGAGAATTAAAGTTTTTGTTTCGTGGACAACGGAGAAATAATGCAGTGTAGTCCTGGTTTCCAAAAAATAAAAAATAAAAAGTTTGTTTGGTTAACGACGAAGAAAATTGACAAGATAGATAAGTCAACGAATAAGTCTATAAAGATATTTAGAATAAAAGGGTTTTAAGAAGAAATACCAGTGAATAAAACCTCACCACACCGGAGAAGAAAGAATTTAAAAAAGGGAAGGATCCATAGAAAATAGAGCCAGACGGAAAAAGAAGTTAAGAGAGAGAACAATACATAGAAAATAGAACTGCATCGAGAAAAGAAGTTAAGAGAAGAGACATAGGAAGAACCATCATCGAATAAAAGAAATTACACTCACACACACACAATACTAGGTAATTATCTTTATTTTATGTTAAATATTTCTCAAAATTTATAAATATAATTTGTTATAATTTATGCTTTTTACATCATTAATTAAAAGCTAGGCCGGTGCAATTTTCTTTAAGAAATTTAACTAAATTCTCAGTACAATATGCAGTAAAGCGTAAAAGTAATCATTGGCCTTTGGCGATGTTTTACAATGTGGTTGATGTTTCCGCGTTGTCTGAATATATAATGTACATGGAGCAGAATCCCAGGATTAAATCTACTGATTAGAGGCGAAAATTTCTTAAAGATCTTGTAAGGCAGTTATGTTGTGCCTGCTGTAGGAACTCGAAGCGCCGTTCAAAATGTCGTTGAAAATTACTCTACACGTACCTCCGTGGAAACGGTTATTGCTCAGAAAACAATATAGCAAATTGTAACAGCACAACTTTCCTCGTGATATTTTTGGATAAATTCTCGTAGTTGGTAGTTCATATTTGCCAAGAATTGAAACATAAATAACGCAAACCCCGAAAGAGATGGCACATTTGCACAAAGTCGAGTAGTAGCATGTAGTAGCATGTAAAACTTGCAGCTAACAGGAACACCAACTTGTATAGATTATATTTGCATGTATTTTCTTTTTTGAATAAAATGTTTATTTCATCTTATCACAGAGCCTAATTTTATGCAAAATTTATAAGGTTATACGGTTGCTAACAGCGTCAATATAAGATGTAAAAAACTTAGATGTTACCTCCTGCATTGTAAAATGACAAAAAGAAAATGAGAAATGGTATAAAGATCTAGTTTAGAGATGTCACGGACCCAGTAATCGAGACGATTTTAAAATCAGAAAAAGAACTTGCTAGAATGCATAGAAGTTACCTGGGTATCTTTCCAGTCACACAATGGTTACAGGAATTTTGAATGTCTGAACTACATTGTTGCTTATCAAATTTGATTTGGCAAAGACATTTAAAGCTCATTTAAGAAACGATTTCTTTACCTCAAAAGATCAAGGATTCAATGCATCGAGATCTTTTCGGAGCTTTATTATGTATATTATGTACCTACATAAACTTAACAAGTTTGGAACGTCCTTCAGATATAGTTTATTCATGAACTCGTCCAATTCTTCGGATTATGGTTGATCAATCCCTTTTTTATCTTAAATGTAACTAGAAATAAGATTATTAATTATTATAAAAAGCATCGATTGAAAGTAGGAAAAGCATTTTAAACCTTCAGCCACAAACATACAATACTTTTACATTACAAGAATTCATAAAATTTACTGGATAAATAACCAAGGATACATCGACATTCAATACAGGTACAACAACAACAACGTATTATGCCTGGATAAACTTGAGTCAAGGAGAATTAAAGTTTTTGTTTCGTGGACAACGGAGAAATAATGCAGTGTAGTCCTGGTTTCCAAAAATAAAAAATAAAAAGTTTGTTTGGTTAACGACGAAGAAAATTGACAAGATAGATAAGTCAACGAATAAGTCTATAAAGATATTTGGAATAAAAGGGTTCGGATTATGGTTGATCAATCCCTTTTCTATCTTACGGGTAGATCAGTATCCCTTTCCCTGGTATTCTCTTTCCTTTCTTTATATATATATTATATAATAAATGTTTTTCTACGGGTCTTAATTTGTCTGTTTCCCTCACTCTTTACTATCCATTCATCTTGTTTTCCAGGTCCTTATATTCATCATTTTTACGTTCTCTTCCACCGCTTTCCATCATTTTCTCCTTGGTTTCTCTCTACTTCTTGCCACGAGTGGTTTCCAGTTTGTAATTATCTTGATCATGTGGGTAGTAGGTCTTCTCATGAGATAACTTGTCCATTTCATACGTTTTGCTTTTATGTGGCTCACTATGTATTTTTCCCCCTTCTTCTTTCCCCTTCCGCTGACCTCTACTACGAATTCGTTTTATTTAGATCGCTAGAATATCTGACTAACTATCAATATTCTTAAGCATGACTAAAGTTGTGCTTAATTAGGAAACTACTTTCACTATTCGCAGACGCGCGTTTCGCGGTCATACCGCTCATCAGTGCGACTGTGTGAAGTAGTTTTCATTTCTATAGAAGCTCTATATAAGCCCGGGTGTTAGATGTTCGTACATATGAGAGTTCAATTACGAAATTCGGCCATAATGTACTAATTGCGCATTTTCTTCTTTTTCTACTTCTGTAGAATCAAATAGCTGCAAAAATGCGCAATTAGTACATTATGGCCGAATTTTGTAATTGAACTCTCATATGTACGAACATCTAACACCCGGGTTTATATAGAGCTTCTATAGAAATGAAAACTACTTCACACAGTCGCACTGATGAGCGGTATGACCGCGAAGCGTGCGTCTGTGAATAGTGAAAGTTGTTTTCTAATTAAGCACAATTTTCCCACGGCGGGCTAGCCGAGTACGCGATTGTAGCTACTACAGGAGTTTGTGGCAAAACAAGTTGTCTACTTCTGTAGAATCAAATAGCTGCAAAAATGCGCAATTAGTATGGCAATGGCCGAATTTCGTAATTGAACTCTCATATGTACGAAGATCTAACATGACTAAAGTTGCTGTTAGAATTAAAATCATCAAACCAATGTGTGCTGTTAAATGTAGTGCTTGCTTTCCGTTCCGCTTGAATTTATGATTTACCAATGTAATATGATATTGAATACAATTGATAAATGTTGGCTATAACGGAACATTTACTGCCAATTGCGAAAGTTTCAATCGAACAACAAAACATCCACCTCGTGCAAACGTAGGAAATGTACCGTCTCCCCACAATTTGGAAGCACTGTTAGAACGAGCAGTTCGTACACTTGACAGTAACGCGAACCGGAAACGGTAATAATGTTTACCGCAGGCCATTACCGTGCGCTCGGACCCTCAAAGAAATCATCGCGTGGATGAAAGCCCTTGTTATAGTTTGTTTTATTGACAAACCCCATTCGCCTAATTGTCTTTACATTGCACACGTATATAGACAGACCGACAACGTGTGCACTTCGCCTACATACACACGTAAGATGACTCGGTTTCTCTCGTCCGTAAACAAACTTAGAGCAATTACGATAATTTGCATTCTTTATTTATGATATTTAGCGATAGAAGTTCTTCGATCTATGTTGATGGGAAAAATGAATTCATATTTTCCACAAGAATCAGCTTATGTAACGTAAACGTATTTGAGGCCCGAAAAATGTATTAGGACATACAGATCATTTCTACTTAAAGTCAACAGCTCTTTTATTTGGTATTGCCTAGGTTTTGAGATCAAAGCATCTATGCTATCAGTTTCCCAAAAGATGGGGGCACATTTAACTATTCCAGCGTCAAGGTAGAAATGTCGGAAAACTGTAATTTCTTCCTCAACGCACTTCGCTCAGAAGCCTTCTTCTTTCTAATTACGGACCTGTAACTCTAAATGACTGTTGCATGACAGTACTCACTATACCACATACGTCTACAAAGGCCAGCTTAGTAGATAGCTTCCGCTGCTATGCGTTACCGTATTACAATCCACCGTCGCTAGTTTGTAAGTCGTACGCCACTTAGCAGCACGAATACCAATCCGGTCACGACAGGGACTGCGTTGCTGATGATACACCATTAAATATACAGGCTGGAAACAGAAGGAGCGGGATGGAGAGACGCGATGGTAAACGAGCAATAAAAAGCTCTCATTCTGTGTGCGACGTTTCTGCAAAAATACCATTAATAAGTAAGGCTGATAAAGGAAAGTATCCCGCGCGGTAGCTCTGCATGGTTCTCCGACATCTATTCTGACGCGTAACATCGATTTTACGACTATTTGTGCAATTGTATGATTGCGAATGCTATTATGCTATTTTTACGTTCACGGCATGTAATTTGAATAGGATATTTGCGAAGGTATTTACGATAAAGATGTATGATTGATTCGATATAACGGTAGTGTGGTACGAAAATTAATTCAATATAAAATCAGAAGATGGAAATTGCAAGAAGTAAGGATTCCCAAGAACAAGAAATGACCATAACCAAAAGGTTTTTGCACAAGAATTTGGAAATCTGTTTGAGAAATTCAATTGCTGCGAAAGTTAACATGAAAACCAACAAGGAAGAAAGCACAGCAGCAGTAGCTAGAACACGAGTAAAGTAATATAATTGGAGAAATCTGAGAAAATCACAATCCATACAGTAAGCGGTACTCTCACTAGTTTAACTGAATTCAACTAAATATAATATTGAAGGAAACATATTTATTTATTACCATAAAGCAGCAGTTATAGCTTTTCGCAGTACGTTTTCGACTTTTTCCGCCTTTTATTCCTGGAAGTTTATTGATCTTTGATGTCATAATATTCTCTTCAATCGTCTTTAGTCCATAGTTATATATCTTGCAATTTAAAGTTGTTTGACACCTGTTACCTCTAATACTTGGCTACGACTCTCTTAGTACATTCTTTCATCCATCTGCTATGCGTTAGAAATTTTTAAAGCTAACTAATTGTAAGTCAAATTCTTCTCTACATTTCTCGTTCTCTCTAATTCTGTCCCTTCTTGTGAGTTGTAGACATCATCTCAGATAATCTCATAGTTTTGACTTCAGTTGCTTCTGTGGGGACGTATAAAGAGTTTCATTACTTCTTCTAAATGTTCTCTCATGTAATTTCTTATTTCGTAGAAGAAGGATAAGTATGAAAGTATCGATATTGCTATATAACGGCTGAATACTAATATAAATTTGGATTCGTACGCATAACACTCATAAGCAAGAGAAGTGCTAAGCAAAGAATCTGAATAACAATCTAGTTGGACTAAACATTTATACATTCATTTCGTAAACATGGGCAAAACAGATCAACGTAGTCGCCCTTCTTTCTTGACCTATTCGTTGCTTGAATGAACCGTATTTAGGAAATTACGACTCTTATGTTAGCTAGTAATTACTTCCATCCACTTAGAATTTTGTGGTAGTATTTTTCTACAGTTTGTTAGCGTATATATTTAAAAGAATTCAACCGTTTTGAATTCCACTCAGGTGGATGTATTGTATTCTCGAAGAAGACGGATATGGCAAAATAAAGGAGGAGAAGTAGGTCGTAACAGACTTGAAAAGTGGGAAAGCGTTTTAGAGAGCAGTTGAATGTGATCGAGGTTTCTTTCCGAATAGATTTTGATCTATTTGAATATTAAAACAATCGCAGTATTTATTCCTATTGATTACATATTGTAATCTGCTTCACACTAAAGTTCAATAGGAAGTTTCAAGGCAAGAAATATTACTGAAGGATCCAATGTTGTACTAATAAACCCCATAAGTATGGTATAACACACGAAGAAGTAAGAAATTAGAAAAAGTCTGGCAATGTAAGGATGCGGTGATGTTCTTAGCAGAACAAAATAAAGCGAATATGTTGGTTGCCGCGACGGCAGGGTATACAAGGAAAGGAAAAGGTGAACGTCTTAGCAACGGGTTAGGCTAATAGGCTTTTAGAACCTGAACCCACTTGTGGAATTTCTTATCAAACCATTTGTAATGAGAAACTTACTGAAGGCACAATATATTAAACATTGAATGATCGTACCGAGACAATATCGCATGTTCAGAGCAAATCTTCAAATGACAAAACGCGACAATTGCTGTGAAGGAGCAGGAACCAAAATGGATAAGCGGTAAGGGACACTGATGATTTAACAAACATGTGGATACCAAAGGAATAGTGGAAGATCCTATCTGTAGGGACATGTCGCGAAAAGGAAACTTCTCAATGAATCTTATTCTCTGTGAATGCCAGGTGCTGAGCTATATAGGGCTCCTGCACCCAAAGAAAAGGTAAACGAGGTTAGTTAGATAGATAGATAGTTGTTCAAGGCAAACAACAAGTTAATGAGCTTTAGTGATGAATTCCTTCCATAAGAAGAAAGAAAAAAAGGAATTGCTCATCAGGATTCTAGTTACAGACAATTTTGAAGGATGTGCAAGTGTATCTAACTACACATTTCTGTGCATTCAGATACAATCTCTTACCATAAAAATATACCCTTATAAATTGTAAATTCGCTTACAGAAGCCTGTTATCTTCAATGGAATAGTGAATTTAGTGAAATCTTTGTAGGTTACTAGTATATGTTGGATTATGACACGTCTTTTCAATATCTTCAGATAATCAAATAAACTTCATTGATTTTCATTAAGTTTGATTATATTTCTCTTTCTCATATTTCTAACAAATCATTTAACAACTTGACTGCCTGAGATATCTCATGAAATCTGGAAATTGTTTTGATTTTCAGTGAGTAGCCACTGTTGTTAATAAATAGGAGGAGTTCTCTGAAAATGAATCACAACATCAGAATTTCTTGAAAATATGCTTGAGTTTTCTCTGATTTTTTTATGAAAATCGGAAATTATAGTGTAAAACACGATCATCACGTGCTGTGTTTCCTTTATTTCCTACAATCACAGTTTCAGTGTGAATGAATTTAGAAAATCGATTAACTGTGGATGGATTAAATTTAGTTCATTCACTTGTCGTTCCAATGGACAATCTTTCGCTTTTTAACGTTAAAATTGCAGCTTTTTTTGCAGGTAATTTTCACAGTACTGTAGTGCGTATAAATGCCAGAATTTCGGAGGACTAGACTACGAAAATAAAGTAAACTATAGAAGATTCTTAGACAAGTTTCAGAGAAAGAATTAAAAATCAGAAAAGACGGCACATGTATGTTTTATTAACTTGATAAAGGATATGAAACCGATACTATGTAATAGTGCATGGGCTGAGCGAGTAATAGACTATAAACGAGAAACATGGTAGACTGAAATCGTAAGGTAAATGTGAACTAGTGGAACTAGTAGAAATTGCCATATAACAAAGACAAATGAGTTGGTACAGATATGCCACTTGAATGGGGAAAGAAAGACTTGTTAGGAGAACCTATGAATCCAAGGAAAGAGATAAAAAAGGAGAGCAAAAGGCACGTGGAACGTGCATAATGTAAAAGAATCAGTACAGTTAAGAGGGAAAAGTCTTGTCTAAAAATATAAGAGGAAAATTGCTAATAGCTCTACTTTGCTTTAATCTTATGTCCTGTGATCCCAACCACGGGAATGTAATACAGTAAGTATAAGTTTTAGTAATTTCAATCAATTATCTTTACCAAATTAATAAAAAAAATTGTGTTAAGTAGCGCAAACCAGTATTATATACTTTTTCTACATTTACATATTTTCCATATTTATTCAATTCATTCCGGAATGATGGGGAAGTGCTGCTAATTTGTTGCGACAAAATAATTAACGTGACGTCACGGATTGTGCCCACATCTCTCGTGAAACACAGACAAACGATAGGGTAGCACGTAGCTCTGCGGCGTCGCTTGCATTATATTGTCACTTATCCCTATTTCCCCGTAGGATATCCGACTAACATAATTATTTTCCGTACACACATACATTCGCATATACAGGGTGAAAGTAGTGGTATAACTTGTAGCGCCTTGTGAACATATTCGAGATTTATACTTTGCCCTCCCCAAATCAGAAACAAATCTGTATAAATATTATTTATGATAATAAGTAGACATAATTGTATACATATATGCATGGTATGGACGCAATGCAGAATACGTTGGAAATCGCAGCAGGTTTATAACAAAGTCCTTATTTTCTAAACATTTCTTATTGAAAATTTGATTCATCACTCTTATTTGAGGATCGTTTTTGTTGGATGCTGTTACGGATAATATGGTTTTCTACAGGTAACCAAATGCTTAAAGCTGCTTTCAAGAGAAAATTGTAGTTTTTAGCACATATTAAGACAATTTCTTTTAAGCTGAAATATGTTGAGCTACTGATATGTATATTTAAATTGTACTGGTTGTCAATGTTTAATTTCGACGTGAAGGGATTTCTTTCACGGATGTTATAATTAACAAGTCTTATATGATAGATCTCTACCACTAATAGGTCAATAAAACAAGGCTGGTTTGAACGATAGTTATATTTTCACTGACGAAGGTGTTCCGAAAACGTTTGTAAACGTTCTGAAAATATAACTATCGTTCAAACCAGCCTTGTTTTATTGACCTATTAGTGGTAGAGATCTATCATATAAGATAAGTATAAAAAGGTCACGAAATATATATATATATATATATATATATATATATATATAATTAACAAGAACGAGAATCTCTTGGAATAAAGATGCAGAAAGGAAATTATAACAGAAATGTTCAAAACTGACCTTAATATTAACATTTGGTTCGGAGTTATTGTCAAGTGCTGAAAGACAAAAGAGAAATAAGAAAACTTTAAAATAATTTGATGAAAAATAGAAGAGAAAGCAATCATTGATGTAAGAAAAGAGGTAACTAGGTTGCTTATAAAAGAAAATCAATCAAGATGGTTTGGTCATACTAAGTGAATGAGTTAAGAGAGCAAATAGGAAAAGCTAGAAAGCATTATAAAGCTGAGAAGAAGTGCATAGGAAAACCAGGAAAAGTTTTGAATGATGAAACAAGAATTGTGGTTCTACTCGAGAAGAGAGTATATCCGAAAGATAAACCCAGTGACACAGAACAGAAAAAAAGGAAACAACTGTGGAAAATTATATCCGGATTCACCGGAACTCCACTAACACCACCCACAGAGGTAAACAGAAGATTCCTACTTTGTCAATCCTATCGAAAGTTGCTTTGAATTTGACCTGTATTTTTCTATTTTATTGTCATCAACCACAATTAGCCTTTTGTGAGTGTGATTCGCTATTGGTATCAAATTCCTGAACCCCAATTCTGACGCTATGGTAGTTTTCAGGTTACTTTTAGCACACCCACCACATAACTTCCTATGAGTGCTAAGGTGGATGAGGTAGATACTGCGATACTGACTGAGTTTTGTTGGACTATATTTGATTTTGCGATACTTAGACAATGGTCAAGTCTAATACATGTTCCTATTGTGTTTAACTGAGGATGAGGACTAAGTGGTAGCAACACGGTAGCAGGAGCTTTCTATATTTTGATGGATTTGCAGGAGTTTTGATTATAAAGTACTGCCTAATTAGCGGTAGACTTTTAGTTGCTGTTTTGTACATTCTTGTTCCTTATTGTTGCATTTACTGTTTCCTCATTTAGAAACGAAACACACTTGACCTACTTTGAATATGCAACCAATATTACAAATTGACAATATTAAGCATTGAAATCATGAAACCTTATCTATTTGAAATATGAATGTTTTCAATAAGTTTCTCTAAAATAAATCTAGCGTATTTTACTTTTATAACTTTACTCATTTAAATTTACAGAAGGTGCTAAAACTGGTGTCCATTATTTTGTAAGCAAATATTATAACTCGTGGCTTCAAATTTTCAAAAAAATGTTGCAATTCTTCTACACTAATGTTATTAATTTCGTGGTGAATTGTTGTTAAGTTATGGAGTTTATTTTTGTGTATTTTATTTTTCAAATTCCTAAACCACTACAGCTCGAGGGAGTAAGATCCGAAGAAGGTGGTGGCCAAGAATGTGTGGTAATTGCTCTATTATTACAAAATAGTTCTGAGTATTTCTGACAATGAGTTGCTGTAGCAGTGTGAGGTCATTGCCTTACTGGAAGGAACCTTGCTGCAGTTCATTATCATCTACTTGTTTTATAAACTCATCTAAAATATGACAATATCGTTCAGCAGTTATACTGTCATAAAAAAGATTGGTCCCATTATTCTTGGTCTCTTGGTCGTAGCTACCCAAACTCCAATTTTTATAGGATGTAGATGTTTTTCAACGAACTCATGTGGATTTTCTGCAGCCCATGTCCTATAATTCTGCGAATTGACATAGCCAGGTAAATAGAGCCAACCTTTATCACTAAAGTAAGTTGCATCCAGTCTGGCATTTTCGACAGAAATTTATTCGTTTCGGTTCAAAATCAAGTGAATTTAATTATTCAACAACTCTTACGTTATAAGAATGCATTTTAAGCTTGTTAGTAATTGCTTTGCGAGCAGTCTCCATAGAAAGCCCTAAAAGTAATGTTATTGTGCGAAATTGAAATAAATAAAATGAAATTTCCGCACCTATCGGTTACAGTCCACACAATCTTGAATATCGTCCAGTATATCTTCAGGTAAAATATAATTAGTAAGTGTACGCTTAAGTTTTGGTTTGCAAATGCCATTGGAGGCATCATAATTGAGATTAAAATTAGGGAAATGTTATGCAAATTTGTCGATGCAGCTTTCAATTAAATAAATCCATTTTCCTCAATGATCCTAACTTCCACTTCCATAGTGCGCTACTAAAATCAATGCATGTTGCTCCAATATAAACATGATTGTTAAAGATCTTATAACTTAAAAGCTAATTTTTGGTTTTTGATAGTAACATTTATTAGTGACGGCAATGCCTTGCAATACAGGAAAATAATGCTGACTCCTTAATTCTTAAAAGAACTTCTATTGAAGTGCGATGAATTCAAAAATAATAAAAAAGAAATAACAAGGAAACTAATCTGTCAATTTCACTTAGGATGACCAAAAATTTAGTGAGGAATGCCAATTCTAAAAGCAAGCAACTAATATTACCGTGGACACGTGTATTTCGTTCTTTACTGAATTCGCTGTACTTACACAATGAAGCCGATACATACATAGAGTCGAATTGGTGTATCTTTATACATCGGGAAGAAGAAAATTTCCTTTCGCAAGGAAAAACCTCCGAAGCGAGCACGTCTCACTAACTCACGTGCGCGGCCCCATAGCCTCAGGGGGCCACTAACACGCCAGCGCCATCGTGGCTCGCCTGCCCGAACTAAGAATAATAAACCCGACTTATGTGGCGCAATTACACCAAATATATTCACGGTTTTTTATGGCTCCTTGCGGCGAAGGAATTGCTCCATTCTTTTATTGTTCCGAGGAGACGGCTCGAATTGATATGTAATTGTTTTTCGGTTGGCCGTGAGTGTTGTTGCGCCCGTCTGCCCGTCTCGCAATTTGCTAAAAATGGGGGCCGCTCCCCGAGACGACGGGTTTTGGGGGCAGCGCAGAACCGTCAGTCCTCGGTTCGAGAATTTTCATTTGCTCAACGGCCGTTTCGGATTTATATTTCATGGATGCCGATCGGATTGGAAAGACGGTCGAAAGGTGTTTCGGGCGGCAGAAGGGAAAGGAAAAACCTAAAATTTAACTTCAATTACGCTAGTTTGCTAGGCTCGTGATAACAATTCTGTGTAAAGGTGATTAAGTAGAAAGCCTTTAATAGAATAGACAGAGTCGCAGCGGATGACAACCGCTGGAAAAATGCTCAGCCTCAAATGGCACTGAGGTAGTCAGTGGTTTGCTTGAAAATAGGTACAGCGAAGTATTAAAATTACTTTGAATGGCTATGTAAGAATTGATTTTTGCATCTTTGAAATGGCGAATATTTGTAGAAACTTTGTAGCCATTGGGTTTCAGTAGCAGGAGACCTTTAAGGATGCCTTCTATATCATCGCACAAATACAAAAGCGCGCTTGTTATGAACTAAGAGATGCTAGAACCTTTTCCTTCTTCATTATTTAGATGGAAGAATTAAAATATGACACAAACAGAACGAATTGGTAATTTCCCGTTGTTAAATGTGTACTTCACAGGCTGATGGCGGTGAAACTATGGTCTGCGGAATATTTTCTTAGAGTATACTCAATTTATTCATGTTTCTTAAGAACGTAACTTATCTCAACACTGTTACCGATCATGTACACTGATTTATATGACGCTTCCTGAGTTACATGCCCTCTTTCAGTAGCACCATGAGTTTTAAGGGGTATGATCATGATCTCAATTCAGACTCATGAGTTTGACTCATGAGTCTGAATTGCTTCCATGACTTTCCATCCTTTGACCTTAATTTTATTGAGCATTTGTGGCACGAAATCACGGAATCAATCAAAAGTTTGGGAAGCTGACACTTCATCAGCATGGACTAGCATTCATTAACAACTTGTTAGGTTCGTAGTCGAAAGAGTATTGGCTATCAACAAAGTTAAATATACACTAACATCATTCCAGGGGTTTTCCGTAATATATCTATATTGAAAGGAGTTAATAGTGCGGCAAATACAAAGACTTGCATAATAAAAGCCAAATAAGATGGTTAAAAACGGTCTCCTGAATGAAAAGTTAAAAACAAAAAAATTGTGGGTAGACGAAATATATGAACACAGTAGAACTAAGGGATGTTACAAGAGGAGGCAGGAATATTGCCCAGGAACAGAAAAGAGCGTTGAGAAATACGAAACTAGGGTCGATGAAATAAAAACCTTTTGGTAATTTCATTGTAGTACATTTAGATATATAGAGAGGCCATCTATTAGAAAATAGAATAGCACTGTAAAGGATCATAATCTTGTGGGGTGGGTGATTTGAACCACCTCATTCTGGCGTGTCGCGTCTATGAGCGCCAAAGACGAAATTTATTTGAGAATTTAGTAGCACTTCAGGTAGCATTACCCATCTCTATTATATTATTACTAAATTATAACAACGTTGAAATTTACAGAGCCCTTGTTAAGTTTCTCGTTGACTGTAAGATTACAATTTGATGCGTTAAGTTTTTTACAATTTTAATAGTTTATGATGGTAATGTAGCTGATGGGCTGTGATCCCTTAATGCAAATAAAAAGATTACAATCATCGCGCGAACGTACATACATCATGCAAATACTTTATATCATCGGCGTAAATAAATGTGTGACACTTTACTACCTTCAAGAAGGCATTAATAAATATTAAGAACGACGGCGGGTAAACGATAAACACTTGAGGTACTTCCAAGAACTGAAACTGTTGTATGCTATGAAGAAGGTTCTCCCTAGCAGTAGATTATCGCTAAAGCCAAACGCAAGAAAATCTTTTAGAAAGGTACCATGATCCAATCAAAACTATAGTGCGTGGAATACATGAGATTTGTCACAGTTGATCTACCAGGTACGAAGCCATGTTGGCAATCTGATATGTATATTATAACAGATAATGACAAGGTTATTTTCAAAACTTCGCTATATTGGATAAAACAGCTACTGCGCTGTAACTATCTTATCGCCAGGTTACTGAACATATAATTTGTGAATTTATAGATTCGTGGGATGGTTGTAGTTTTTAAACATACATTGAAAATGATGCTGTAAGGTTTCAAGAAGGCAGCACAGCAATCCTTTACAACAAAACTTGGCAGCTGGTGGCGGCAAACTGTAATCTTACTTTCAAGATGTTTTGCAGTTTTACATTAGTATTAACTATCCACACTTACACATATTGGATACATCAATAGAGAGAAAACCATTATGAATTAAGAAGTTGTAGTCCAAATGGAAATTTGCTGAAAGACAGTTTGAAAGTGATTAGCAAAGGCACCCATAATCAGCACCCCAATCAGGATCGTCCAATATTTGGTCACCAGTCAATCTAATCGGGATTCTAGTGGCGCCCTTTCTAGAATTCACAAAAGTTCAAAATTTTTTACTATTTGATGTTACAGATCAACCTAATCGAATCAATACTAGTCTTTAGTGGTTTTAATCAATTTTCTAACTTCAGTTTTTAACATCTTGTAGTTACGGAGCATATAGAGTTGTGAATGTGCTTGAGACTTTCGAAGCTTTCAAATTTCAATTTGATTAACGCAAAAATCTCTTTCAAGTAGTACCTAGGATAATCATGCTTTTGATCTCGGAAGATATGCAGCAGCGGATATGTTGATCAATGAAATATATTATATAGAATGCTGTTCAAGTTCCTACATGCCTCATCACCTGACGCACACTTCTAAAGACCAGACCAATCTGCAGTTACTAGACTAGAAAACAAAGATGGATAATCAGCACCGCTAAAATTGTATTGCCTAGATTGGATGGATTTAGGAAAAGTAGCAACATCGGTTGCAAAAGAGAATTCTGTAACCTGCGCAGGATGGTAACTCTTTCCGTTAATGTTAGGTTGAGATTCTTTTTGATCGTGCGCTAAAATTCGGCATAACTCTATGGGAGGCTAGTTTGCTTAATTTTCATTTTGTCCCAGTTTAGACAGACAGAAACACTTCAAAGTTAAATAAACAAGCGCCCACTCTTAACTTGGCTGTCACAGTACTCTGTGGTAGGTCCGGCAATACCTTAATATACATAGTCTACAAAAGGTCTACCTCTATACATTCTATCGACAACTTATTAAGAGAACATTCTTACCGCATGTACATCCATTATTGGACGACTACCAAACTCAGTTAATTGTCCAATATCTCATCAACATACCAGAAACATCGCAGTTTATCAAAACGAACACCAGTAACTAGCAGGATAAAGTATAAAATGGGGCAATTTCCCAGAAGTATCACAGAAAAATAAGTTCTGCATAAAAGCAGGACGTTTACGACTTTGAAAACGTCTTCATACATAAGTGGTTTTGGCTGTCCTTGTCAGTATTCATTAAAGACGAATTTTTCTGATGAATATATTTTGGCTCATCCTGCAGCTTATTTAACGCGAACTTAAAAGCATACATTGGCATACAGCTATTGCGATTAATTACAAGCGTCGTATATCGACACGTTCAATGTCAAAATTTCAGTTCGTTCAATCATTTCCTTGTCATTACACCCAAATGTAACGTAACTGCCAACGTCTTTTTCGATAGAATTTGATCATAATGGCGGAAGAAGATAATCTGACCACTATATTCGCTACTTGGGCGACAAATGCCGAAATTCAAGCTTTGTTCTTGGTTGGGTGCACATGCGTCGGTGCTTGGGTTCTATTCAGATGGCTCTTGCAGGTATTATACGGTAAATTTACGTACTGGTAGTTAGAATTAGTTCAGAATTCCTCTTTGAAAGGGTTAAAATAATATTAACGATTATTTCTTTATTTATTAATATGGCTTCTTGAAGTATCATCCGCAACTAATTTTTATTAACTTTCAGATGGTATTTCAAGGAGTCAAATCTTGGTATGGAAGCGTGCATCGTCAATTAATTTTCTGGTGTATTTTTACTCTCATGTATTCTATGGCTTTCATCATTCGTGAAAGTTATCGTGTCGTCGAAAATTAATTAGAAAGATGTCTGTAATGATCAAAATTCTCTTCTTCCACGAAAAATTGATTGTAGTCTAATTTTATAATGCAACCCCAATATACATCACATATTTTTATGAAAGTAATTGTTGAAAATTATTATTGCCTTAGAATGCACAGAATAGGTATTAGCACTGAATATTATTCTAGATGGTATTCTCAGCCTTATGGCCCTTCTTTATGGTTCTGGTGATACTGATTATGATGCCTGGATGGAGAAGGACGATCGTCAAAGACGTTGTCCCGAAACATATGGAGACGATTAAGTATTTGGGACAAAAGTTAGCTGTAAATTCGAGCAGTAGCCGTTGATAACAATAAGTTAGATGAGTATTTATTGAATATACAGTTTATTTTATAGTTTTATACCCTTTATTATAAATAAACATTGTTATATCGAATCGGAGTAGTGCATTATTGTGCTTTACAAATGAAAGTTACAATTCGGGATAGGAAATTATTCATTTCCCCCGATATTTAAAATAAAAAATTATAATGAAAGAGATAATGATCAAAGTCGCCGTCTTAGGCAATTGGCAATACCAGACTATTTTGCTACTTTTAGAGCAATAAAATCGTGTATGATTTTAGAATATGGAACATCTATCACCATGCAAACTGTATGCAAATATGATGCAAATATGATTCGTTTAAAGTTTGGCGAAACTCTCCCCGAAAGAGGATTAAAAGTGTATTCTAAAATTCAAGCAGAATGCGTTCGTACCGCGGGCACGGTCCACGCGACATGAAATCCCCAACTTTGTATAGATTCATACGCACACGCACGCACATTTATGCCTATCCATACATAACATACGCACGAAATGCACGCATATTTACATGACATGGTTATTTCGTCCGGGAGGCCCCTTCCACAACGGACCACGGTTACCGTACGTACGTCCAACGCTTCCGACTTCGGCAACGTTTCGCGCTCCGGAGGGTGACCTGCCGTCCCGTTAATGCCCGATTTAAACATTCATGGCCTTTATTCGGTTGTCACCCCTCACGGTTTTTGTTTTGATTAATGCAGCGGCTCTTTAACACGCTGATACGTTCGCGTTAAATTTATATTGCTCATTAATACGGACCTGGATTATTAACCGGAAAGTGATCTACCGCTTCACGTCCGGGTAAGTCAATGGGTTTATGTTAGCGTGACATTCCGGAATTTTGAGTGGTCAATTGCGGAACGTAATGTCGGTAACGTGTATTGAACTAACATATGCAACACATTCTACAACGTTGTTGTCTATTGGGATATCGTTTCAAGGAATTGAGCGAGATATTTGACTTCAGTGCAAAATTTAATTGTTCCTTGTTCTGCAACAACATCTCCGGATGTTTGACCGACTTTTATGCATTCTATTAAGGTTAAGTTTTAAACCGCAAGTTTGGTGCTTTTGAAATAGTTGTCTGAACTCAATCATGCACATATACTGTACGTCGCTGGCTGTTAAAACCTGATACTGATACCAGCACCTGAGCACGTTTCAGACCATTGTGTAGAAATAGATTTTAAAGAGATTGGGAGGTAGGGAGTAACCGTATTTCGGTCCTTTCCTTAGTTTAGTTTGACCTGATACTTCCTTACTATTTGAAATATTGGATGACGAGTTTTTATAAAGTTTTAAAGTAATGTTAACTTGCAGAGGTTAAGTGACCTGTTCCCCATCATCTCAAAGAATTTGGAAAAAGGAATGTTGAAAGTTTTGCTTTCCGTAAGCCAAGGAAGATTAAATAGTTATATGTTTCTTCAGATTCCTCTTCCGACAAGCGGCTATTTGTAAGAATATTCTCAAGACGTGTTGTGCCAGATCTAAAACCATTTTACGCCTATCAAGTATGCGTCGATTGTGCCATTTAAAACTCCACCAAACATAGACTTACCAACATTAATTTCTCTATAGTTTGTACACATTGTTTGTTCTTTTTCTTTGTTGAGTATACAGAACAATTAAGGACAAATTAATTCTTGTGATACATCCTGCCCCTCGACTAGCAATGAGTTTATAAAGTAATTTTAGTCAATTTTTCAGTCTGTACATTACGAGCTCAATTGCGATATTGACTGGTCCAGCAGAATATATAATGTAAACAAAGAAAATAAATAAAACCAATAGAAAGTCCCAGACCAGTACATGTAAGTTTTCTTGTGTATATAGAACGAAATCAGCACACAACTTGCAATCACTACAAAGAACGAATGTCGAGGAAGCATAAATAGGTGTATAGACGAAACAGCTGGAGAAACTCATTATTCAGAAAACCCCTTGCCATCAAAAACAAACCCATTGGTGGATTCTAGAGATTAAAGATTTAATACAAATTAAAAAGTGCATGTACCAATATCAGGAAAATAGAAAAGTTTCTGCAAGGGTAAACCATACAAAGTTGAAAAGGAAGTTACCAAATTAAAAAGTAAATTGTAGGAATAAAATGTAAAGAAATAGAACGATGTATATCACTGGGCACTGTGGTTTTTGTGTAAGTGCGACTTTTGTTAGTTTCTATTAATTATATTAAAAATAATAATTTCCTACGGAAATGATACCTAGTGCGAATACAGACCCCAGGGAGCATAAAAATATTTTATTAGCGTGGAAAACGGCGAAGAATATTAGAAAAGATGAAAATCGAATGATGAATCAACAGTTAATAATTACAAAGGAATGGTTGAAGAAGACGCTCTATACCGGAGATCGACACGAATTTTTGTGGAATATATAATATACAAATAGCAAATTTGATAACCCTCTAGTCATTACTTAAAATAAATTCAAAGTAAGCAGTTATCAACTTGCATGTCCTCAAATGCATATTTCATCAACTAACTTAGCATCTACGGTGTTAATCACTCCAAGAAAGAAAGAAATTTAGTAGAAGCAAAAAGAATGATTACAGGAGCCAAAAATAATCATTAAAAACAGAAATTACATAAGCCAGCAAGTTTAAATTCTTATTGGGAACTTCGAGGGCGAGGAGTAATGTCGAGAATGCAATTTGTAAAAGATTAGCAACAACGGAAGGACTTTGCAATGCCTTAAAAATCTTTTTCTTACATTAGATGAGGAATAAATTCCATAGAAAGTCAAAGCAGAAGTGGTCAAAAAAGTAGTCGGATCAGTTCATGCATGCCAGTCATGAACTATAAACGAGAAACGGGCGAGCGGATTAAATATTAGAAAGATGAGATTTTTGGGAACAACGTAAAGTAAAATGGAAAAGTATCAAATCAGGGACGAAATATGCAGTGAGTAAAACCAATGGAAATAATATGATATGAACAAATGAAATGATTTGGCCATATTTCCTGAGTGGAAGAAAAGAGCAAAGGAAATCGGAAAAAATAAATATTAGCGGACCAAGAACCTGCATAAAAACTGTGAAAAAAACATTAGGGCGGGATGGAGAACAAGCAAAAAGTGCTCGCAAAGCTTTTTTAATTCTACTTTAACCTTACATCGTGTGAAGAGTTGTACACTTCGGCAATCTGGTTATATAATTTGGCACTTAAATATTGAAATGATACTCTTTCAAGATAGAATGTAATTTTGATAAAAAGTGAAAATTCAAATTTATGTTCTTGGAACATCCACATGGATAATTTCTATTATTTGTCCGTTTCCACGTATACAAAAACACTTCAAAAATAAAATAAGAAACAACAGCAAGTAGGCGGAAATGGTACCGAAGATAGAGGGATTGACTCATGAACGTTAGCATACATTAAGTTCCTCAAAATATCAATCCCCACGAGCAACACCATCTTTCTGTTTGCAGTTTGTCCTCTTGTGGTAACAACTTCGTTGTTATATTTAGGGAGTGGTAGGATCGGTGTACAATTTTTTAACCGAAATTACTAATATTGGGTCGCCAAAAAGAAATCAATCTTGTTATTGTGTTAAATAACAAAGTTAATTTCTTTCTTGGAAATGTTGGCAGTCAAGTAGTTTCATTTAAAATCAAAGAAACTACATTTTTGTTTTTAAAAATATATCCAGTGACAAGGAAAAGCTCACAAGATCTCATGAATACCCATTGAATAAAGATCAGGAAATTAGGGCATAATCAAGAATACATCATTTTCGGGTTACGGCTGACCCGATTTTGGAACCGGTAGGGTTAAAAGTAGACCCAATCATAACAGCATAACGGTTAAGATTTTGTATTTGCATACGATTCATTAGCTTCCCTTTTTCTATTTCTTTCCAGGGCAACATTTCTTCTGCTCATTGTGTTAATGGTCAAAATTCGAAGTTATTTCTTTTTCACTTTGCCATGTATTCTTATCACCCCAACAATCTCTCCAGTTTCTATTTCCGTTCGTTCTGAACTGAAGATTTTTTAATTCGCTCGAAATGAAATCCTCATTGTTAACATAATTTGGTTATCAAAAGCCATTATTAAGTAGTACCTCTAAAATGTTTCCTAATTACCAGTTAGTGCGTATAGTTTTTCCTCTTACTTCTGTTTTGCTTGACGTAATAATATATAAGTGAAATTTGGTTCTTATGTCACATAAGATCAGGATTAAGACATACTAAAACTTTTTTCTGTACGAAGTCCATTATTACGATTAATACTGCTGGCTTTGAACATCTACTCAAATGGTTCTTAAGATATCAATTGATCGTTTTAACTCTATTAATACATTATAGTACCTGAGAATTTAAGCAAGAGTAAGTAGAAATATTTCGGTATGAAAGAATTTTAAAATAATTTTTATATCCCACTATAGTTTATAAAATTCATACACATTAGAAACTTAGTACCTACTCCGAACGATTTCTTTGTTCATAGATTGATGTCAATTACCGGGTTTTTGCTGTGCAGAATCTGTATTCTTTTTTAATAGGAATAACAGAACAGAACAGCCATAGCGATTCTATATTCCGTCATTCTGTACAGTGTGTCCCAAAATTGCTGGGACATAGAGCTACCACGTATTGTAGAGGTCAAAATAAGTCGAATGGACGCAATTTATATACATACCAAAATGTATCGTTTGCCCGTGAGACGAGATCAAAGTTTACTTTAAAAATCACGCTTTTGTACGCTGTTCAGAAATGCACGAAACTAATTTAATTAAATTTGGGAAAAGTACATTTTAGAGGATTAGCCTACTTTCAGTAATCAAAGTAAACCGAAAGGAAATTGTAGAAGGGTTAAAACCACTCTCACCCCCTGATATTTTTGTTAAATTCTTTCTTATGGGTGGTAATACGGTTCTAAGCGTTCTTTTAGCGGGAGGGCTTGTTAATCATCTTAGTGTCTTAACTCTTATAAAAACTCCGTATTTCGCATAGTTTCGAAGGAAAAATGTTTTCTCAAATACTGATCACCTACATTCTCAGTACAAGTTTAATAAAATTATAATACAAAATTTACTTGGCGTTGGACACAAAGACAAAACTTTTGTTACAACAGGTGTTCAATGTGACCTCCATCTTCATTAATGCAGAGGTCAATTCGGCGTAAAAAATTGAAATGCACCCTTCTTAAAACACCGTCGTTATCTCGTAGTGCGTTTACAGCATTTTGAATTTTGTCCCACAGTTGTTCGGAATTATTAATTTGAATCTGGTACACTTGTACTTTTAACGCTCCCCAGATGAAGTCGCAAGGATTTAAATCTGGAGACCGCGGAGGCCATTGAATCGGTACTTCTTGTCCCCTACCAATCCATCTACCAGCAAATTGTTCATTAAGATATTCTTTTACGGCACGTGCAAAATGAGGTGGTGCACCGTCGTGCATGAAGAACATGTTTCGACGCAAATTAAGGGGCAAGTCTTCCATTAATTCTGGCAAAATTTCTTGAAGGAAACGGAGGTAATTAACGCGATTTAAACGATCAGGCAATCGGAACGGCCAAACCAAAAAATTGCCAATAATTCCGACCCAGACATCAATTTTAAATTCTCGTTGATAATATCTATCTTTAATAGCATGTGGATTTTCATCTGCATAAATATGCTCATTGTGTAGGTTCGTCATGCCACGACGTGTAAAACAAGACTCACAAGATATTAGTGTGGAATCAGTTGTCGGCTACTCTGCGCTCCCGAACAATTTGTGAAAAATTTAAACGTGAACCCTGATAAAGTGGTAATAATTCTTGCACTAGTTGGTTGTGGAATGGACGAATTAATTGATCGCTTAGGATCCGTCTTACAGTGCTTTTTGAAATCGCAGTCTCTCGTTGCAATGTTCTGGTACTGATGTCAGGATTGTTATCAATCATTTGAAGAACAGTTTCTTCCGCAATGGGTGTTCGGGCTTGTCGAGATCTTCCAGCATTAATTCTGACTGGCTTCAACATTCCTGTTTGTCGAAGACGTCTTTCGATTAGGGCAAAAGTTTTGTGATTTGAAATTCTCCAGTTTGGATACCTCCCTTGACACACGCGGACACTTTCGCGACAGTTACCTTGACAGTATCCAAGAACTAATAGCATGTCTGTCTGCTCATTAAAAGGAAAATCCATATTTGATAGCTGCCAAAGTAATTGCAACAACAACAGAAATATCAATTAAAGCAATAAAGGTGAAGGCGATAAAAAACAATACAAATGCAACTAAAAGTGAACAAATTATTGAAATTAATTAAGTGTCAACCATAAACTGGGACGATTATGAATTTGTTTCCTCTCAAAATCATGACTTATGTCTTTGTGTCCACCGCCAACTAAATTTTGTTTTACAATTTTATTAAACTTGTACTAAGAATGTAGGTGATCAGTATTTGAGAAAACATTTTTCCTTAGAAACTATACGAAATACGGAGTTTTTATAAGAGTCAGAAAATGAAGATGATGAATAAGCCTTTCCGTTAAAAGAACGCCTACAACCGTATTACCACCCCTAAGAAAGAATTTTTAAAAATATCATGGGGTGAGGGTGGTTTTAACAATTCTACAACTTCCTTTCGGTTTCTTTGATTAGCGAAAGTAGGGTAATCCTCTAAAATGTACTTTTCCCAAATTTCATTAAATTTGTTTCGCGCATTTCTGAACAGCGTACAAAAACGTGATTTTTAAAGTAAACTTTGAACGGACAAACGATAGATTTTGGTATATATATAAATTGCGTCCATTCGACTTATTTCGACCTCTACAATGTGTGGTAGCTCTATGTCCCAGCAATTTTGGGACACGCTGTATACAGCGAAGCTTAATTCGCTGGAATGACGTTTACAAATATTGAAAATTTATTATACAAATCATGAGTCTGGAGCGTGAAACTCCTTGGCTTTCTTATGGTCGACACAATCGTGCTTCCGAGTAGTGTTTCGTCGTGTTATTGCAAAGCTTGAATCGGAATATGCTTTACAAGATACCGAAACACCTGTAAGACAAACAACTTCGCACGGCGCTGAAAATATTGCTCCTTAAAAACTCAAATTTATCAATTCTGAGCCGTTCGTGGCGTACTCTGCGAAAGGATCTTGGTACACATTCTTACCAAATAGAGTCGATACAAGAGATGAAGCGAAATAGCGATTTATTGTGTCGTAGATTCGCTGAGTTTACTCATGCACACTTTATTCCTGATGATCATTTTTGACACAAAATTTTGTTCAGCGATGGAGATCATTTCTGGTTCAATGGCTATGTATATGAATGAGCAAGATTGTCATTTATGGAGTCATGAAAATCCACAAGTGATGCACCAGACTCGAATCCCGACAAAGTGATTGTGTTGTGTGTTTTACATACTGAAGACATCATCGCTCTTTATTATTTTTCAAAATGAGACCGTAATTCATTTTTTGGTCAATGGTACTTATTACTGATTTGCATGATATTAATCTGAATCAGATGTGAGTTCAAGAGGATGGTGCAACGTCCCACACGGCCATCGAAACTACCGGTTTATTTAAACGGACCCATTAATTTTTCGATATGGCCTAATCATTTGACCGCCAGGTTCGTGCAATGCGACTCTGTTTGGATTACTTCATGTAGAGTTATTTGAAGCCACGGGCTTACACATATAAATCAGCAAAATTTACCCAACTTAAAGCCAATGTCACTGGGTGTATCCGCGAAATAACGATCGACTTATTGGATAGAGTAACCAAAAATTAGGCCCACAGAATGCATTACATTGCGTGTAGTCGTGGCGGCCACCTAAACGGAATAGGGTTTAGAGGAAACTTTCCTATTAATGATGAGCTTCCTCTTTCCAATAACAAAGAAGAACATTATTTCCTACAAATTAGCGGGTTCATTTACGATCAAAGTTCCATCGTTCTTATGGAAAAAGCTTTTATAAACAGACAAAACGTCAATATGAAATAGGGACACACGGCAAAATCGGAAAGCAATTTCTGCCAGTACTACTTCTTATGTTCAGGTAATTTAAGTTAATTAAAATTCCCTTGATTACTCGATGGTATAGAAATGCTACTGGACCAGCAACTGGATATCTAAGAACGGCAACTTAAAATTCAGTATGATCTATATATTTCGTTCGTTAAAGTGTTAGTTTAACTCATGTACAAACTCATTATTTATTCACACGGTATTTTCTGTAACTTAATTTCTGGAATGTAGTTAATGTGATTTACGTGACTGAGCGATGAACGCAATCATTCCGAAGCGCGATTATCTTCGCTCTAAGCATAAAGCAATCGAAATAAAGACGAACGGTGTAAAATACTCGTGTACACATTACAGAGGGAAAAAAGAGAGGAACGAAGTACAAAAACTCGTTATCTCGATGTCGACCGCGCGTAATCCAAGGCGTCGTTGTCGGCGACGGCCGCGGCGGCATCGGAGTCAACCGAGGACGAAAACAAAAGGAGGAAAGAACGAACGAGGAACGTTGGCCCGTCACCAATCAATAGAATTCCTAATACAGTGATTGCAATTCAAAAATCTATACACACCATCAAGAGTCCACTAATTTGTGAAACGCGAATGCGGACTCGGATCGGATGCGGAGGGCGGACGTCTCGACGCCGACGCCTGCGCGCCGACGCCACCCCTAGCGCCCCTTAATCCGGAATCCAATGGTAGACGTTCAGTTTGCATTGCAACCCTCTGACACAGGGGCGCTTCAACAATAACACTCCACAACCGTCAAATTCCAAACCTGATCTTGTCCACACTTATAATAATAACAACGCGTCGGAATCCGAAACCAGAAAGGATAAACAATAATTAACTGGAGGATAGTGATAATAACTAATTCATTAAATAATTTCTCCCTCCTTTTCTCATTTAAAAAGGTGATCGTAACATGTAACCAAACAAACAACATAATAGCGATTTTCCGCAAGAGACTTACCACGTTTTACTTTTCAATATCGAGTTCGCGAAGCATGTTGTTACCAAATTCATGATTTACTTGAGCGAAATTATTCCTGGACTGTTGTTTCTGTGATAAAACTATGGATTTTCGTGAGTGCTTTTAAGATACGGTCCTCGGTGAACTGATAAGGGAACTGACCTGCTATCTGTGATGTATTCCCCGGAGAAAATGATGGGTTCCAAAGGACCTACCGGTCTACACGGTCCTATAACTTCTTCCGGTTCGTGTTTTCCGGGAAGATACTCGCCGACGTATCGGAGTCCGGAACCTATGACAAGGCGCTGTATGCCGAATCCGTCGGTAAGTTCAAACCTTGATTTGTCTATCTGTTTCTGTTATTCATCAATTTAATCACATATTTAAACTTTATAATCAAACATACATATTTGAAATTATGTTTCGCTGGTTCACATTTGAAGGGGGAATAGATTATTCACCTTTTTTACAATATTCTACAATAAATACATTCAGATATTTTGTTGAGGAATATGCTGCATAAATTATAAGAAATAAGACATTTATTTAGCAAAACTATTTCTAATTACATATTACAAAGTTAAGAAAGTAAAAGAACCATTTGCTTTAAATAAAGCCAACATGTTAGGAAAAGGAAGACCTTCTTTGTCAGTTAGAAATTAATTACCTCCACAGTACCAAAAAATTAGTAAGCTGATTACTTTATTCGGATATAGTTTATTAATTTTGGTAGTTTTCTGAATTTTCTGAATCAAATTAATAGGAAAATATGTTTGGACTTCAAATGAATTTGTTCCAGTTGTGGTTGTTGTCGGATTACTATAGCCAGTTAACTTTCTTAGATAGTCTTTCTACCATATATACATTTTATAGCCAGTTAAGTCGTTTAATAAAGCGGAAATGATTGCCCCCTTTAGTGAAGTGATATTAATTATTGGTATTTACTACTGCACTAATTTTGTAAAGGGAAAATATCTAAATACAATCAAATTTTCTAAAGACGGCAACTATTTGTGTCTGAACTAGGGCGAAATTGATCTGAATCATTGATTACGTCGTTAAAAGAAAACTTCTTAGTTTTGTGTGCATATAAGTCTGCGCAAAATAATAGAAGTGTTATCAGTTACAGTAAAAAAAGGTATTTTTTTCAAACTTAACTTAAATACAAATACACAGCCACTTGCGTAAAATGTATTTAAATATTACAATTAGATTTAATGCAAAAAAATAATTAAAATTAATAACTAAAAATTGAAGAATTTAAAGGAAACTCTAGTGTAGCATGCTGGATAACCATAGTTGTAGAGATAATTCTCAAATATTTTAAATGAATTTACATCAAAATTTTAGTATTTTGGCCATATCATTTATTATTAAGGATTCCACGTATTCCACGTTTCACGGAATCAACTAAACTTTGACATATTTCGAGTGAAATTGACGTTCACGTTTGCTGAATTATCTCTCCCTTAATTCTCTACTGTTATTGGCTTGATCTGCAGAAACACCCTCCTTGATCTCAACCCAAAGATTCTTGATTTAATTGAACTGGCCATGGCTTTACGGAAATTTGATTATTTTGAAGTCATTCCTTAACTCCCATTGTATGGGATCGTTACCGTGGTGATGATTCTATCTTGTATGAATTTATTCATTTGTTTACGGTAACAATATGTTTCAGCAAACCTATTGAGTCATGATGCTGTCAATTACGAATATTCGACCAATTCCTCTTCAAGAAAAACAATCCCAAACTAACATACTCAAATATCCATACTGCATCGTCGTTCTTATGTATTTGGGTAGCAACACCGCGTGTTCAAGATAGTATCTTTTGTGATAAACGTTTGTCCGAGGTACCTATTGAGTCATGATACTGTCAATTATGAATATTTGACCAATTCCTCTTCAAGAAAAACAATCCCAAACTAACATACTCAAAAATCCATACTGCATCGTCGTTCTTATGTATTTGGGTAGCAACACCGCGTGTTCAAGATAGTATCTTTTGTGATAAACGTTTGTCCGAGGTACCGCACCTGGTGGACGTCGATCAAACTGTTTATCACAAAAGGAATTATCTTGAACAATTTTTGTTTTCTCACTCTACAAGATATTGCGCCGTTGTACTAACAAGCAATCCACATGTTTTTCGCAAAACGTAATATATTTTTCACATGTTCAGATTGTAACAATTGTACTTTTTTGTTGTATTAAATGACGTCGCACGAATGAACTGCTAATGTTATGGTGCAAATCAGTTGCTACCTTGCTTGATGCGATAAAAGATTTTATTTAACTGTCCTGATTATTCTTCGAACTGTCTGTATTAATGTTTTTCTCTTTCGTCTTTCGATTATCGTCTCTTTTCTGTTTTCTAATAATATTACTTATCATTTTGGCAGGGCAACCTAAGATATCTTGAATTCTCTTGTACATTTCATCTTTATTTCCTCCATAGTTCCTCAACACGTGGCGCATTTTTGTGAACACCCACATTAGAAACTCTGTTACAACAAGTAGTTAAAATTAGTTCTAATATTATATGTAAGCTTACCAAAAGTGATAACCAGTGTTACAATATCTTCATAACTACAACGAAGATAATTAAGCACTGCTATTTTACTACGCAGGTTTTTTCGCATATTTTCGCATATACACTGACGAATATGTAGTTGTATTTACCTTGCTTCCACCAGAATAAGAGGTGGATAATATTTGAAAAAGCAATAAAGATCATGTGATTTGCAATTCTGTTATTTCAGGTACCACTGATGTTATTTTGCACAAGATTGTATCTACTGCTTCGACCATGAAAGATTAATCAGTATATGCAACAGTTTGTCTTGCTTCTAAAAATTAGACTTTAATCTTGTTGATTTCTTCCAATTTTCCAATTTAGAATTTTACACTTTACGCCAAAATAATATTGGTGATAAGTATTGTGGATACTTCTTGAATCAAACTTCTCCTTACCTTGAAAGCTTGCTAATCCATACTTATGCTAGATTAAGAACGGCAGTACTTAGCTTGTCTTATTGTTAGTACATAGATTTCATAAAATCTAATGAGCTTTCCAAATTCATGAAAGTTTAGAGAAATCAAACACATTACAGCCATAGCACCTTTCCCGGGATTTTATTGCCTGTAATTGGTTTATGTTTTCGTTGTATTGAAGAGAGCGACAGCTGAAAATGTGACTGGAAAGCCTACATAAACAAGTAATTTGCACGACTAGAAGAATTGTAAAAATAACACTACTGGTGTTATATAATAGTAAATGTTTACTTTTCACCCATTGCCTGTCCGTTAAATTGAATGTTATCAAATCTCTAGCAGAAGGAATATAAAAAGAAATAATATTTCTGGCTCATAAATTCAAATAACAATAGGTATGTGATTAGTATTTTTTGACTCAATTGCATTCCTTGCGTTCACTGAATTAAATTCTACAGTATTTTGCCCAAAAATAATTAATAATTTCTAGACAAATATTTTGGACCGTCTAGTAACATCTGGAATTTTGCATAATACTGATTGCTAATAATGATTGTAAGCACCGCTGTGCATTACTAACACTATATTACATCGATACAACTCCTCACTCCACAATTACTATTGCCGGTAACACGTGTTTCGTTAACAACGAGGCTAGCATCTCCAAACCGTACCTAGGAAAACATTTATCACCGGATATAATAAATAATTATGTGGTGAGGAGTTTGACCTTACAATAGACTTACAATTTTGTCAGCTGTTGATAGCATGATTTATACCTTACTCACTCAATTTTTATTACTTTGAAAGAGTAAGGTATCAATATTCTTAATTATTGAATGGGTAAAGTACCGCTGCACAGCAAGTGTTAACCGAAGTTCCAATGCAATGATTTATTCCTTCATAATTTTTCACTGATAAATATGTATAAAAGAAATAATTCGCAAATTTCGCTTTGTCTGAAACTAGTTCTCGTTATAAGCAATCGTCAAAAACCCTATTCTCTGCCATTATTTCAAAAGTTAGGCATAACTTTGAATTAAAATCAATACGTACTGTCAACAGTGATAGGGAGAAAGGTGGAAAGAGCAAATTCTCTTAACAAATGCCAGCAGGTACCAGCAAATGTTTAACTATAATCATCTCTAAGATATTTTTCTATACCATCATCTCCGAAGCTATATATGTCCATCGAAATTGTACTGCTTTGACTCGGTTCTCGTTTGCTTTATCAGACCACTTCTTTTCTATTTGATATGGATCTTGTGTGTTTTAGCGTCCTCTACCATTTGCTTCCGCTATATTCTTTTCTATCTCTGGCCTTGGTTTTCCAATCTCTTATTCCCATCTTTTTCAGGACTTCTTCTACACTTTCACTACATCTTTTTCTCGGTCTTCCTCTTCTCTTCCTCCCAATTGGTTTCCTCTTCCTTACCAGCTTCGGCATTTATTCATTTCTTTCTCTCTATATGGCCTAACCATATAAGTTTTTGTAACTTTATGTGTCTTATTATACTTGGTTCCTTGTATAGTCTTTTTAATTCCTCGCTTATCCTTCTTTTCCAGCCCTCCTCTGTTTTCCTTTCTCGATAGATAAGCTTAAAACTTAGGCAAAATATACCTGAGGCATTTCATGGAAAAATTGTTATTTTTGATTACAAGTTTTTTTACATCATTATCCATTTCAATCTTCCATTTAGCTTTGGATTTAATTTTTAGTCATATTCATAGTCTCACAATCAGTTACATATTATCGCTTTTTTGTTCTATTTCGCTTTATAAATTTGGATTTCTTATCTCTTGCCCAGCTTTCTGATTGGACATTTTTTTGCTGTGTAAATTTAATACTGTTCACCATCTATTTCTTCAAAATTGTAGTTCCATATTTGTATGTTCTCTTCCTTCTACATCATTACATATTTGGTACTGCTTCCAGTCCCTACCTTGCTTTTCGATTTCTAAGAATGGCTTATTAACTTTTAGTTCTAATGAGAATTGCTAGATTATTTGCGTAGGTAATCATTTATTTTTCCTTTACTCCTTCATAAGACAGTCGACCTTAGTTATGAACAGCATATCTACCAATCATATATCTCTTTTGACTACTATAAGTTCTATTCTGCTTTTCCCTATTTTTACTATTTCTATCTCCTCATTATTCTTCTTCTTTTCCGCCTCTCAAAATCCTATTTATACAACATACAAAACAAATTGATGCTTTTCTGTACCACCTACTAAATATTTGTTTATGTAAGACACTAAAGAATTTGGTATGGAATGCCTTTGTTTATTTTATTTGTTTACTTTCTGTTGTTGATGTTCTATTTAAATCTTATAAAAAACCTCATCCAACTGAAGATGTACGTTTAAAAAATAATAATTTAATCTACGTTTCTTCTTCAATCTTAGATCTTCCACCTTTCGTATACATACTGTGTGACAAAGAACAATGAATCACGCAGCAAATGTATATATTTTTACTCCCAATTTTATGCCAATGTTTACTATGGTAAGAATAATCGATGATAAAATTTTCATTGTAAAATTGATATTCTCTATAGAGAAAGTTTAATAGAGTTACGGCTTCATGTAAACGAATACATTCTTAGACATCTCTCCCAACAAAATATTTCCCACAGACTTTGAAGTACTATATCTATCCCTAAGGGTAAGCAGTCGTAGTCTCCTATGTTCAGTGGTCTTTCTAAGACGTCAAGACCCTCTTCTAAGATGCTGCCTAACTTCGTGAGACCAATCTCTGTGACAATGAATAACTGTAGCAACATTTCTTTGCATCCACCAAGCGACTTCAAGAAACACAATGCCCGCCTGTATAGTCCAATAATACGACCCCCGTTCAGGATCGCTTAGCTGCCTATAATTTCGTTGTCTTCACGGTCTTGGTATTGCAATACACTAATTCACAACTATAGACTGTTACAGTCGAATAACCGAAGTAAGCTGATCCAATACAAATACAAATACAAATACAAAGAAAGAAAAACGAATATCTTTTTGGCAAAGACGGCCCAAAGATTAATGTGTCTTTGCTTATTTTTTTATCATTTCTTAGTCTCAACTCTACGTACAAAATGTCGTTTAAAAATATAATCTTTTACTGGGTGAATCGGATTTTTTCAGACATGGTATGTGTAGGCTGTATTGAATTGATTCTAACATTTACGTGATCACTGTATATATCTATATGCACGACCAACATAATCAACTATTAATAGTCGAACAAATTTATTAAACGTCTACTAATTTATGCATCAGATTCGATAGTTAATTAAAAGTTATTACAAATATTAGTGTATTAGCCTAATTAGGGCGGCTGTATTAATGAAGTTGTTGCAATACGAACGTATATGAGCTCCAATATTAGTCGAAATCATGAAACATGTAAGCAATTGTTGCGATATAGATCTATAACTTCCTTATTAGTTTTGACCAGAAAAGTTAAATTTTTGGGTTCCAAATGATTATTCTCTTGAGAAGATTAACTTCTTTCTTCTCCAACCCTATCAAATTATCTCATTGGAGATGAGAAATGGCGTGCGACAATAAAAGAACGCCATACATACATTTTCCGAAGACGTTTTAGGAAATTCCGAAAACCTTTTTCCGTCTAAACGAACGACGTATCCGGGTGTCGTTTGCGAGATCTAAATTCCTCCGTGGAGTACCTACGTATTCGGATCCGCGTCTCCGCATTTGTGTGTGTGTGTGTAAGTAGATGTGTGTATTTCTGTGCGAAATCCAATCGTGCGACGAACACATAAAAGTAGGTAGAAGCCATCAGGCAGCCAGTCAGTCCTTTACGTCGCATTCGGTTGACGTGCGGACGACAATAAAAATAAAACGAGCCGCGTTCGATCTACCGCCGTGCAATTTCACCTTTATTGAGTCGATCTGCGGTTAAAAGCCATGGCACATGACGTGCTGGCAACGCCGAGAAAAGTCCTTTCTCGCGAAAATGTCGCGAGGGGCCTTCGCAAATTGCGAATGGTGGGGGTACGTTCAACTGGAAAGATATCCAGTTGACAGATACGGTGAATACATTTTTCCGTAATATCTACCACCAAATTGCTTTTTTGGAAATGCGTGAAACGAAAGCGATTGGGAAGTTATCAATCTCTAATCTGTGCGATTAAATAGTAGAAAATAAGTTAAGATAGCGATATTTGTTGTTTCAGGAAAAAGAGGGTTACTACCACAGACAAGTACAACAACTTGAAGAACATTTTAATCATTTTTGTCATTATTGTATGGCGTGGTAGGGTAAATTTACCGGGGAGAGATTCTTAAATCCAATAGTTTCTAATTGGTAGAAATTACACTGTAATCCCATGACTTTGTGCATCAGATTTTGGAAATACACCTAGAAGTTCTAACTATATATTTTTCGCTTTTGAAATGCCATTTTTCCGTCCAGGTCTAGAATCCAATCTAGATCTCGTCAGCCAAGCATGTTTATTGGTCCATATAGCAGACAAAATGTTTAGCAATGCGTTTTTAATTCCCATGGTTGTGCAGCGTTTTCGATGGTCAAAATCTTTTTTTTTTTTACCAACCACATTGGTACAAAATTTTTCTTTTCAAGCACTATATATACTACTACATCAAACGTACTAGCATATATGGTGCCTATCTGGAAAGTAAAACTCTTCTTCTTCTTAATCTTTTACCCTTTCTACCTTTTCGGTGTAAGGGTTCGGAGCCACCGAGCCGTATATGTACACGCATATACCGTACCGCTCCTGGCCCACCCAGTGGCATTTCCTTCATTTTCGCAGCTTATTAGAGGTCCAGATCCCTTTTAGGATTTTAAACTGCTACGCTCTGCCGCTACCGGGTCTCGAACGCCGGCCCTTCGCACTGTGAAGCGCGAGTTTTACCACTCAGCCACTGAGGGGTTAGGAAAGTAAAACTACTTCTCACAAAGTCGCACTGACGAGCGGTATAACCGCGAAACGTGTGTGCGAATGGTGAAAGTAGTTTTCTAATTACACTTTCCCACGGTGAATTAGCCGAAAAGCGCAGTTGTCCACTCCTGTAGAAATAAATAGCCACAAAATGCGCATTTAAGTACATATTGAGGAAATTTCTTAATTGAATTCTCATGTGCACAAATATCATAACTATGTTATCAAAAAAATTGACTCAAACTAAGATCTTCCCCTGATGACGCACTAACAGGAATTCGGACTAAAAGTTTACTAAAAACATATATAAATATGTAATGCTGGCAAGGCAAAAGTACTTTGAGATCGAGAAAAATATATCTTCGGTTAGGTTACCAGTTTCGTTTATTTATGTACGCTATCTGAAGAAAGAGGACAAACACAGTTAGAAGAATAAGTAAAAAGGAATAAAATGTTCGGCAACTTAAAAGCAGCAATGAAATCAAAGTTTGTGTTCAGAAAATTAAAGGTAAAAATAGCAATCCATGAGCCAATAACGAAACCCATAGTGAGATTACGAGACTTAAGCTTTAAACAGTAAACAATAAATACAGGTGGGAAAACAAAATGTTAAGAAACATTTTTGGAGGAAAGAATACTGAATAAGAATTAGAGAGAAGATCAAACAATGAATTGGTGGAAGGGGATTATACGAAAAACTATCTGTAAGAATGTTTCCAATTGTAGAAAGGCTGTGGCTGGGTGAGTAGCGAATGAATCCCAAAGTTATTTTCTGCCAGGGAACCAATTGGAAGAAAATGAAAGGAAATACCAAGAAATATATGGTACGAAAGATAATAAGAAGATATCAACAGCTCGAGAATCAGAAACTTGAAGCTGAAAGCAACGAGTTATACAAAAAGTTATCTGTAACAGCATATCCCATTCCAGTAAGTCTGACTGGACTACATGAAAAGAATGAGTAGCGAATGAACCTCGAAGTTAGTTTGAGCCAGGAAACCAATTGGAAGGGAATGAAAAAAAAAGCCCACGAAAGAGATGGTAGGAAATAGAACAAGAAAATATAAACAGCTCGGACATCAAAAAGTTGGAAGCTGAAAGCAACGAGTGGAAGGAAAATGAGAACGTAAATTCTTCTTCTTCTTCTTCTCGTCAATTCTTATGCCTTTCAGCGTCGGATTATTTTTGGATCTTACAACGATTTAATCCATTCTTTCCATCGTGTCCGCTCTGTACTCGTTCTTCTCATTTCTGCTATGGTCTTCCCTCGCTTTCGTCCCAATTCGTTGACTCTGTCAACCCATGTTTTCCTTGGTCTTCCCTTTTTCCTTCCCCCGTTATTTTTGGCTTCTATTATTTTCTTTGTTAAACTCTTTTGTTCCATTCTAATTATGTTGCCGTACCAATTCAGTTGACATTTTTCAATTCTTTTTAGTATATCTTCTTGATTTATCATATTCCTTATCTGTTCGTTTTCTATTCTGTCCATTTTTGTTTTCCCCACGATCTTTCTCAAAAATTTCATTTCCATAGCTGTTATTTTGCTTTCGTGTTTTTGCTGTATTGTCCAGGACTCACTTGCGTACATTACTGTGGGGGCTACTACTGCATTGTATACTATCTGTTTGATCTTGGGTTCTATTTCTTTTTTCCAAAGATGGTTTGATTCAGAGCGTAGTATATGTTTGTGGCTTTCCGTCCTCTTTTTGCTATCTCTAGATCAATTTTTCCATCCTTCGATATAATAGTACCTAAATATTCGTATGCGTCGACAATTTCTTCTTGTTTATCGTTTGTTTTAATTATTAGATTACTGGCTGGCTCTTTATTATTTATCACCATTAGTTTGCTTTTTTCTACGTTTATTTCCATCTTCATCTCTTCTATTTCTTCTGTCCATATTTTTGTTAATTTTTCCATTTTCACATAACTGTCAGCTATTAGTGCCAGATCATCGGCATACAGTAACGGATCCACAGCTACAGGTTCCAGTCTGTTATATCCTAACAGTGTCTTCACAGTCTCGGTGCGTTTCCTCGTATTTTGCAGGATTCTGTCCATTACTATAATAAATATTACTATTTAAGCTGTCTCCTTGTTTTATTCCCACTTGCATTTCAAAATCTGCTGATCCTTTTCCATTCACTTGCACTATCCCCCTAACCTGACAATATAGACTATTGATTATTTGGCGCATTTTTCTTGGAACGTCTAGTTTCTCTAGACAGATATCTATACTCCCTCTATCTACTGTATCGAAAGCTGCTCGCAAGTCTATGAAATTAAAGTAGATTTCCTCCCCTGTCTCAATTTTACGTTCTATGATGTTTTTAATTATGTGGATATTACCGGTCGTTTGTTTTCCCTTTTCTATAGGCTGCTTGTTCTTCTCCCACTTTGTCTCCTACTAAATGTGTAAGTCGTTCCGCTATTATTTTGGTATAGACCTAAACATAAATGCATGTTCTTTTTTTTTTTTTGAAAAAAGAATACAATAATGTAAGATAATTGAATATTACGTAGGTAATATAATGTACAATGTAAATACCTATTGTAAAGATAAATAAATTGATCAAAGCAGTTAGTAGCACTGATTGCGACTGTTGCATTTTTCTTGCTTGCTCACCGGAATTATTTCCAGAAAATCAGCTATTTTATTTAATACAGAAAGCCATTAATTTTGTATGCTCTTTTTAACAGCACATGTTTATATAGTATCATTTGCTTAAGTATTAGTTTCTCTTCATTTGATACATGCAAATCAACGCCAATTGCTTAATTCCTATCTTTCTAAATAATTTAAAATGGCAACGAACAAAACTTTAATTAAAGGCTATTACCATGTATTTACCATCAAAAACCGCATGAACTTCTTCGGTTATCTGATACTAGTAAAACTTGACTTCATTACTTAACCGGACAAATTATTTTCTTTCCTTCCAAAGATTTATCCAGTTTCAATTAAGGTCATTCTAAATTAAGAAAAGGAAACAGTAAAATTTTGGTGATGGTTTTCGAGGGTATCTCGACCAATTCCCGAAATTTTGGAGTTTTAACTAAAGACTGATGAACAAAATATTGGATTTAAATGAAGACAGAGGTCATCAAAATTCTGTTATTCAGATTATTAGAGCTAACAACCGAACGAGGATCGTACATAAGAGATAAAATGTCGGATCAAAAGAGTCATGATATTATTTAAATGACAAGCTTGATGTGCTACTACCTAAACAAGCGCAATATATCGAATTACAAAACTCCTCGTGATTGTGCGATGTTGAAGGGTGTAATCGTTTATAGCCGCCATAGAGAAAAAGACAAATCAAATCTGGATACATCAACGTATATCTAAGACGCCTCATATATAAATTATCGGGCAGAACCAACTCCACAATAGAAAAAAAGAAATCATGAATGCTTGTTGGCAATACATTGAAAATGAGAAGGGATCTGAATTTCCTACTACACGACATCATCCCAAGTAACATTGGAGGAAAAGAAGGTCGGAAGATATGGATTTCTTGACTGGGACACTTGCGAAAATGGTCAAAGCAACATCAATAAAACTAAGTCGCAGTACAGAGAATATCGTTCATGGTGTCGTGATGAGAGTCAAGATTCAAATAACACACTATAAGAAGATCGGACGGATTAAAACAGGCACAGTAAATAGAAGCAAAAGTCAAGATAAAGGCCAAGAAGTTGGAACAAAATGTCGAACATATGGGAACACATTCGAGAGAGAAGATAGGAAGAGAAAGGGCAGTAGGTACAGAAAATGAGGAGCAAGGAAGAAGCTTTTGCTATGCCGATGATCATAATTGACTAGAACATTTTTTAAAACTCCTTTCTTATAAAGCTCCATGAAATTTTGGAGCATGGAATTTAGCATCTCTAAATTCTCTTAAAAGGCTTGCACCAGAATTTCATATAGAGATCTATAAGCTGAAACAACACCTATTAAAACTAAGATAATATATGATATTGTATTGCAAATAAACCAGTTATCGTCGCTACAGATTATTTTTCGCCAAGCGCAACAGTCTATGCAGCGAGAAAAGTCCGGGAAAAGTTATTGTATACCTATGGGGTAAGTTGTTAGACGTGCATGTGCCATGTGTGAATGCGGCTCGTTTGTCAACGAAGACTAGAACGACCTCTTTGCATCATTGATGGGACAACGGAGCGAGCGATCGCATCCTCATGCATTACTTACCGGATCTAGTTAGCGGAGCTTACGGCACAGCTTTACAAACACCGTCATATTATTTATATCACTTTCGAATGGCTGTTATATCATCCCGACTGTAATAAATTGTCTTCTATACTATGTACCTATCCGCGAACGTCTCTTGTGGCTGGCGCACGAACACGCCTTTCACGAACTTCAACCGCAGCAAATGTGGAAATCTTCAAATACGCGGCTAAACTGTGGGAATATGTAACGGTTTGGGAAAAAAATTAAGTTGATTAAACTTATTACATAAGTGATTTGAAGGAAATCGCTTTTATATGTAATTTCAATTGTCTTGTCCTTTCCAGGTTTAGAGTGAAGGAATTTCTTTTGGTACCTCTTCAAAATTTCTGTCGATTACTGACGTTCCACGAATCTAATATTACTTAGGTCGTTTAATTAAGGAGACTGTTTAATAATCAAAAGCACAGCTTCATAATATATTTCCTTTTCTACTTTTTCTTCTTATTGTTCTATGCTTTTCTGGTATAATGTTCCACAATATATGTACATTACCCCACTATATTAGTTCGGAAAATTTTGTAAAGTATTCTTAATTTCTCTACTCTCATCTCATCACTTTGAAATGTAAATTATATTGTGCTATTAAACTATTTATGAACTTTGCAATTCACAAAGGACAAATATCTTCAGAATTTCTGGGTAATAGCATCAAATAATAATTAACATTTATATTTTAATGGTACTTGTGGAATAAATTCACAAACAAATTGTTATGTTTATTTTCAAGGTACAAGTATTACCGTGACTGATAAATCAGCTTAAGAAGTTTACATTACTCTGTTCTAACAGTTCTGCATATTACAATCAGTATTTTAGTTGCTCAACAAACGTGCTTGCGCGTGTATCGATAGTAAGTGTGTATTGAGCAAATACTTTTATTAAAACCATATAAAATGCCGATGGGAAAGCCAACAAGCCAAGAAAAACTTGCTATTATAATTGCTTTCCACTAGGAAGGTTATTCATTGTGCCAAATTGTGGAAAAGACGCATGTGAAGAAATCAACAGTAAGTGATATCATTAGGAACTACCGAGGCACGGACAGTTCGCGAGCTTGCGCCCGTCCAGGTCATTCGCGAATAACAACAATAGCAGATCATGAGCGCATAAAATTGTTAAGCAAACGAGATAAAAGGCTGACAGCACTGGAAGTTGCTGCAGAAATGGATCCCGACCATGAAAGACCAATTTCTGACACCACAGTAAAGCGGCGATTAAAAGCTGCAAATCTTCATGGCCGCATTGCTGTGCGAAAATCTCTACTACTAACAGACTAAAACAGTTGACCAGGACTGAAACACATAGAAACTGGACAGTAGAAGACTTCAAGCGAGTTTTATGGACTAATGAATCGAAGTTTGAAGTCTTTGGACAAGCGAGGCGTGTTTTCGTAAAAAGATCCAAGGGTGAAAGAATGTTGTGGGATTTTATTGTGCCGAGTGTGAAGCATGGAAGAGGTTCGGTGCTCGTTTGGGGTTGCTTTTCGTACGCTGGGACAGGAGACTTGCAGCGAATTGAAGGCATTATTAAAAACGAAATCTTCTTCTTCTTAATCTTTTACCCTTTCTACCTTTCGGTGTAGGGGTTCGGAGCCACCGAGCCGTATATGTACACGCATATACCGTACCGCTCCTGGCCCACCCAGTGGCATTTCCTTCATTTTCGCAGCTTATTAGAGGTCCAGATCCCTTTTTAGGATTTTAAACTGCTACGCTCTGCCGCTACCGGGTCTCGAACGCCGGCCCTTCGCATTGTGAAGCGCGAGTTTTACCACTCAGCCACTGAGGGGTAAAACGAAATCATTTATAAATATCACAAAAAATACAATACACTCAAGGTTGCGTTTAATTGGTCATAATTTTAGACCCAGTGTTTTGGTGTGTTTCGCGCATTCATTATGTGATGTTCATTGTGCAGTGTTTTGGGGGTTGTACTGTGTTCGTTGTGTGGTGTTCGTCTTAGGCATTAGCCGCATTCGCTGGTGATACTGAAGTTCCCAAGTTTTCCACTAAGGATGACAACGAAATACGTATCTGGATTTTTCAGAAAGGTGTGGTAAGGGTATTTTTATTTATTTTATAGACCAACAGCAAAATAATATTCTTGAAATAATGACGCGATTACAGTGGCTGGGTCACAAGGAGAGAATGAACGAAAAAAGAACCGTTAGGAAGATACCATGGAAAACACCAGGATATAAGAAAAGGAGAGGAAGACCGAGGAAGAGATGGCGAGAGGCGGTACTGGAGGACCTGGAGAATAAGCGAATAGTGGACTGGAAGAGGAAGGCTACGGACAGGAAACAATGGAGAAATGTAACGAGGCTCTGGGCCTAAAAGGCCCGCAAAGCTTATATATATAATGACGCGATCACCGCAGTCCTGACATCAATCCGATTGAGCTGTTGTGGGATGAACTCCACAGAAGGATTGGAATGGTGTATCGTACTCCCACGACACATTTATGGAACATTATACAGGACCAGTTGGCCAGTATGTCAAATACAGTGCTTGAAAAATTTCTGGAACGCATGTTTAGAATTTTTAGTGCCATCTTTCGTGTGAGAGGAGGTTTTTTCGACGAAAACAACATTTAATATATTTCATATTATATGCTGAGAATTATTCTTATTTTTGTCGCATCTTAAATATGCATTAATAATAATAATATTATATTATATAAATCTCATTTTGTAGTTTATTTGAATGTCAATGTTCTACAATTATGTAAATTTACTTAAGTGGCTGAACTAATATGGACGGTAGTGTACATACACTTTACGTAATATAAATATTACCAATACGGTCCTTTCTACTTTACAACGATTTTTAACCGTTTGACTAGTATGGGCGCATATATGCGTCTGGCGCAACGAATCATAATTTTGTCATTTGTTGTTACAATATTAAAAGTAATCTTCAAGTATTACCTCTACAATTTGATTAAGTTGAAATTTCCATTTTTTAATTATTTAATCTCCGTTGTCCTTCCTGTATTGTTCCAAATATCATTCTCTATTGAATTTCAATTCTATTTCAAACCCTACATATAAGAAGCTGTAAAGTAATTTGTCCAGTTCTTACAATATCAATCGCGTCATGAGCTTGATGGTCTACAACCAGTAAGATAAATCCGACAATATTTTCACTCGTCCTGCTTTCTTTCAGTAACTCCGGATCCGATAGTAACCCAACCAATATTACCCGTACGTATCGCGAGCTATTTCTATGTTCCTGACCGAGGCATCCTCTTTTGTACATTGACTGTAAATAATTCTACATTACCTTTTGTTTATTACTGCTATTTCAAGTTTACTTCTGTTAAATGCATACTGTGTACTCTTGCAATAAAAGACGTTTTATTTTATCGGAAGTAATAAATGTGTTCGTATAAATTGATGTCTCGTTCCCTAATTTACTTTCCTGGAACTACCGGTTACACAATAACCACTACAATTTGAAGTAACAAATCAAATCCTTAAATTGTAATTATTTTGTGTTTTATTTGTGTCAATTTAAAAATATTTGAATAAATACAATTCGTCCATATTATCGATCACTGAAAACCGAGCGTACTGCGATCGCCGTTATCTTCGTCGATTTACGTATAGATATTCGCCTGATTACGTATACACGATACGTACTAACGGTAAGATTGTTCAGTTAATAAGTTAGTTAAAAAGGCTCTAAATCTAGTAAACTGGTAAAATTAATGTAACTGAAAATTACAGAGCCGTACTCTACGCTTTCGATACCATTACTTTATTCAATTCTAACTGAATAGTTTCTATTTCGACGATTTTGATCAGATTGTTGAACAAAAGTTAACATTTAATAATCTGCATTCCTTCAAAAGCTAGCTTTTTCTAAACAAATTGGAGCTTAAAATCATAGGTTATGTCTAAAGTTCGACAAACAAGTGCATCATAAGTGTGTAAGCCGGACTGATCATGTCGCTCCTCCAAATGTTAATGTCGAGCCTTGCACGTACGTTGCGACAAGGGATGGAGGAACAGCGCCAGTCCGGTTTACACTACTTAATGATAACTTTTCATGCACTCGTTTGTCCAACCTAAGTTATAACTTATGACTAGGCTTCAACAAACGCTCGTCTTGTTCGCCGAAAGAACAGTCTATATACAGCGAACAAGACACGTGTTTGTCGAAAGAAGGCGATAGACCTATACGAGTTGGCTGTGTATAGACTGTTTCTTCAGCGAACAAAACGCGCGTTGGTCGAACCTTACTTACCTTATGAGAAAATAAAAGTGTGAAGAAAATGTTGGGTACAAGAACCACTCTTCGTATCTGGATACATCAACATAGCAAATTTTTATTGGATGGATTGATCAAGTTCCAATTCTCCTCTGTAAACTTCAAAATTGTATGCCTTGTTAACCATACATCCATTCAATTCAAGGAATAATCCTTTAACTGCAATGAACGCATACACGAGTCCCGCGAAAAGTATAAGAGTAAGTCATAGTACGATTATGGATGCACATGTGCTTCTAGAAAAAGCTATAGGTATAGAATACGAACGCATATGAGTGGTTGGCAATTGCTTTTATTTATAAACCCAGTATACGCAATAATAGTCATAATGTTTAAGATTTAGACACTTACGTGTTGCTTAGGTAGAACTTTTCAGATTTGGACAATCAAGGAGTTAAAATAAGTTTATTGATTAAATCATTCTGTGCAATGCGAAACATCGTGCATTAATGATTCGGCACTATTTCAAAGTTGATGTTACATATGTACATAAGTATAGGAAGCATGTATGAGCACCTTCACATTTCAGTTGGCCTCCTTTGTAACATTTCAGTAGTCGCTATTTAGGGAACCAAAATACAAGTAATACTACATGAACTTAAAATAATTTCATTTATTTGTGGTTAGCATCTCTAAATCAAAATAAATAAGTGACTAAAACGCACAATGGGGACAAATAGAAAAAGTGTGAATAAACTTAAAATTAACAAAAAAGTATTTTAATGTTCCTGACCAGGTAATACCGCTTTGATTTCTGAATACCTCTGAAATTCTACGGAGCATAGTATTAACCAAGACTCGACAAAATTCTGGTGTGAACTTATTTCCTGTTTCCTGAAGTTTTTGTTTAATTTCACGGATTGTTCTAACAGGATGTTGCCGTTGGACCTCTTTAATCCCCTGATCTTTCCCATAATTTTGAACACAACTAGTTTCAATCGAAATGTATTAAATGGAAAAGATTCTTAGTTTTTTCGATACCAAAAAACAATAAATGTTACATTATTTATTGCTTTTTGGTATCGAAAAAGATTTTATTAGATAGGCCAACTGAAATGGGGAGAGGCTCGTATTTGCACTGGGGTAACAATACGAACGGTTGAATATTACCAGTTTGGATTCATAAAGCAATAGACACGTGGCGGTGATAACGTGCATTAAAGCTCATTTATCAACAATCGAGTTAAAGACATTTGGTTTCATAGAAACTTGTTCGGGCAAAATATATGGTGACGGTAGGGTACTAACATCTCCGAAAGAATGTAAGCCTAGCAAGCTGACCGTCAGGAATCCAGCATTTTTGACATCATTTTTAGCATCATTGGCATGTTGAAAGGAATTCAATATCTCTCTAGCAACTATGTGGTATACGTTTTCGAAAGACAAAGCGCAGCGGCAAATGAAGTAACTAAATAGGTTGTGTTGTTTGACAACGTTAACTGTAACAAATTCATTCGTGAAAGTCTTAATAATTTAATAATTTAACCCTTATAACAGCTACCTACTTATCCTTTTGCAAAATCCCCACATTGCAATTGAATTCACTCCTTTTTGACACGATTTTCCAGAACAAAGAAAAACTGGCGGTAATCAACCACCATCGATTATACAGTGCATGCCTAAAGTATGGAATAAATTCAGTAAAAGCGAAACAAAATTTTGTGGGAAGTAATCCTTGAACAAGTCGACTTCATCCGATAAAGTTACACATTCTTGCATGACAGTCGATCTTCAGACATCAGCTCTTGTTGATTAATCACGTGATATTCTTTTTTAACAGGAATCACCTATCTAGGGTTGCGTACTGCAGGAAGTCGGTGGATGGCAGTTCGAATACTTTCTATAAAATCGTATTTGGTTAGCAAGGTTTTTTTGTTAACAATGAAATTTACGTTTTCCAACATTCAATTGTCATTTACTCGAAGAATTTCTTATGTAACATGGCAACACTTTTACACTATCAGTTCAGCAATGAAGAGATCAAAATAATAATAATAAAAAAGAATTGGGAGTATTAAAAAAATTGATCTGTGTGTGGTTTACGCACGTCTGAAGTGAATACCCATTAATTGTCCTATTTTTTACTTGGCGGTCATCGCGTTTTCGTTCCAGGTGTTTTTCGATGATTTGGAAATCAGTAGGGTTAGGTTGTAGAAAATCTTTTGGGACGTTTATATATATATAGCTAACGCTCTATAACGTAAATACCCGATATTGGAAGCATTGCGCTAATCTGAACACAAAATGCATAGTATAGAATTATACGGAATGCTATTGTTAGTTCGATAGCTCGATAACGTAAACAGCACGCAATTTCCGATGGTATACGAATAACTTCGACCGTTACAAGTTACCTATGAAAAGCCCTGTTTGATCAATCCCCGAGTTATCCAATTATGTAGGGGAGTCCTCGATTTATGTAGCATATATCCATATTTGAACTTAATTGTGTACATTCCCGGGATAACTCATTGCTATAACAAACACAGATGCTTTTAGTTGCGTATACATACATATGTAGTTTTGATTTTGCAAAAGTAGTCTTAATAATAACTTTGCTGGTTGAGGTTCGTTCCTTAATGCACGATTATAAAACGCTATTTTGATTTACTGTTATCCTTAGTGTTTACAAAAGATTGTTCGAATATCTTTTTGTATATTATTTTGGCGTACTAAAGGTTTTTTAAATAATTTGCTTATTAATAGTCACCATCGCTAATGTAAACATTTCGATAATGTGAAACACCCCTGGTCTAAATTAGTTTACGTTATCGAGCGTCTGCTGTATAATATTTTATTTTATTCGTTCTTATACGATAAATTAGGATGATTCGGAAGTCATTATGATTAGGTTGAATACAATCTTTCTGGGAGGTTTCGTGTATAATGTTTTATTTTATTCTTTTTCATGTTTATGTATTTCTGGGCGCAGCATCTATTGTAGTTTAACATTAACCGGCTGGCTCATCGCCTCTCGCTCGCACATCATACTCTCTCTCGAAATCTAACGCTCACGTTCTTACGCTCGAGCTGGTTCGGTATCCCTTCAAAAAATTAAGACGTCAGTATTCAAATATAACCGATTGTTGAAAATCGACTGTCATGCAAAAATATGTATTTTTATTAAATAAAATCGGCCTGTTTAAAGATTTAGGCGCTCAATTTTTCCTACATATGGCAGAGGGAAGTTTCTTACAATTCTATCTTAAAGCACTTTAATCAGAATCTTTTGTATCGGTGTCTTTTAAGATAATTTGATATAGATTTGGCCTTTACAAATGTTAAATATTGGAAATACTTGAATGATTTTTAAACGAACTTAAATTGTTACAAACACTACCACAGCTTCTCTTATCACAGAGCTATGGATCGTGATCTACTTTTCTGGACCAATATTTCTATATTTCTTCAGTTCTTTGTCATCAACTTCTTCAGACCTACCGATTTCCCTCTTTTCTAATCTTGCCTATTCATAGTAATATGTACGCCAGTCCGCTTAGCTCGTTTCCAATCATGTGCTTGTTGAAAGGCGAAGAGTCTTATAGAAGACATTTTAATTCCTTGTTTCCTCCATTTTCATTTTTATAAATTATTCGTTGACAGTGTCTTCACGCAGTAGCAAATTCTGCAAATAAACATGATAGCACGTGGAAGGGAGTCACTTGGGTTTGATATGATGACGTGTCATTTTCCACCAAAATAGGGTACTTCGGTATACGATAAAGTGGAAGTGATTATTGATCCAATTCGAGCTTTACTTATTTACCGATACTGAATAAGATTATATGCATTTCCTATTTTAGCATTGGCAACGACAGCAAACGTCTTACAGGTAAAACATAGATACAAGTGCAATTTGCGTCTTCCTTGCTTCGAACAGAAGCAGGCAGTCAGCGTTAATAGCACGACGATATGCGCACTAAGTATAGCTGTTCTAAGGTAGCGTGTGGACAGAGCTGCGAATAAAACGGCAGCAATAGGCTGTGTATGTGTTTCTGTAACAGACAGAGCAACGCTGACGTATAATCACATGGCGCCACTTGCGGATTTCCCACACTACTACGATATTATCCCGGCATTATTAATACACTGTTAACGGATAATAATTACTTTTCCTACGTAGTTATTTCATTTGTCCTATTAGGGTACTTGCGGCGAAAAGGTCCGTTATATTTTCGGTAATTATTGTGTATGTGAACTTTGCGGTTAACTTCTAATTACCACTATTGGACATTGTTCTAATTGCATGCTAAAGTCTCAAGCTACCTTCGACAATAATGGGAGGAAAGGTCCTAACGAAAATGTAAAATTTAATAATGTAAATAATAATAATTTTTAATTACCATTTGGCAGCAAAGTAGTATTGGTTTACATATAAAGTACAAACATAACTCATTCCGTATTACACGAGTGCATTGCTATAATCAGGACGATCAAGTAAATATTCATGATAACTGTAAAAGGAATTATCAGTGAAGCAGCTATTTCCCTGTTTTTTTAATTTACTAAAGTTAGTAATATCACCTATTTCCGATAGAAGCTCATTGAACACCTTGATGCAAGTATAGAGAGACTTCGTTCGAATTATGCCATTCGATGAGCTGGAACATTGACTTGAGTTTCTAGAGTTATATGCAATATTTATGAATCCATTACTTACATATAAAACTACAACTGCAATGATGTTTGTCTATAGAAATATATGTATATGTATATATATATATATATATATATATATATATATATATATATATATATACGCAAGAAAAATTCTCTGAGTAAACAGTCAATATATTTTTTAATTAAAAGTCCAGGGATAAAACATGTGACAGACGTTTCGGGGCTATGTCCTCCACATCCTCAATGTCCGTTAATTCCGATGACGTGGAGGAATCCCATTGTCACACTACGTCACTATTCCAATTTCCCAATCAAAATGTTAAAGCTATTTGAAAAATTCACCATCTCTCTTTAATTTATTATAGAAAAAGATCCATTCCATTTTTAGACACACGGACCATAAAAGTTGACAGTGGTAGATTAATATTGAATTGGTACCAGAAACCCATGGCTTTTGGTAGGTTCATCAACTACCACTCCAGTCACCCACTTACACAAAAATATAATACGATAATAGCAATTAAAAAACAGAATTACACGTATCAGTCATAGTTCCTTTATACATAGATGGTAATTTGAAACAATCTATATATATATAATTTCCTTATGTGTATGTTCCTCTTTTTGTCTATCTAGAGCTTTTTGAAGCCCACTGATGGGCTAGAAAGCTGAAAATTGGCATGCACATAGTAAAACGCCTAGGCCAAATCCTAACGCAGCCGGATTTTTGATTTCTGGCCTGTGGGCGGAGAATTAAAACGAAAAAGGGCGTGGAAAAATTCAATTTTTTACATTTTAGCTTATATTATATGGATAGACATCACAGTTATTAAAACAAAGATTCACTCAACACAAAAGCACTGTAGGGTGAAAAAAGGGGATGTGAAAATCTTAAAAAAGGAAATAACTACCAAATTAGATAATTATTAGAAATGATACACATCAACAAGGATAATAGGACTATTAATTCCAAGACTGATGTTAATGAACGAAGTATAATATATTCGAACTAATTGAATTTTAATATGTTTGTATGTTTTCAATTTCTTATTTATTTTTGGACAGAACTGTATACATTTTAGTTTATTCGTTGTTCACAAAAAGTATTTACATGCTAACAAAAAAGATCTTGTTCTTGCCTCCCCTGCTTTTGCAGGCAAATTTGCTAATACGATTTAAAATACACATTCATACACATATCATTGCTTCGTGTTAGATGTATTACAACGCATATTTACTTCTCATTGTTTGATGGCAATTTAATATGTACATAACGGTTAGTGTTTCACTCTTGTTGTAAGTTTTAATTTTGTCTCCGTCTTTTTAATTTGTAATTTGTGATTATACAATTTCAGCATTTCTCCTGAGGAAGTTGCAAAATCTAGAGCAGCGAAATATAGAGTTAATAAGCGGATGAGTTTTCTATAATATATGGACTGATTACACTGATAGAGTTTCATTCAACTTTTTCAATATATTATTATTCCGGTCAATAATACGGCAAAATGGTATTGAGAAAAGTTGTTCAGAATAAGTTTGACAAAAATCGGATCACTTTGAGAAAATCAGTATTTGTTTTGTATTCCGGCATGACAACCACAGGAAAACAAGTATGGTCAATAAGCTGTCGAAGAAAGTTATGTAAGTTTCTAATAAAGTATTTTATTCAAAAGAAAACGGAAACATACACAACAATTACCCAATTTGAATTCCTTGACGATTGGTTAATTTTTAAGCTTTTTAATTTAGTTAACGAAAACTCGCATACTAGGTAAGCAATTGAGTAATAATTGAAATTTTAATGAAACAAAACATAACTCGAATTGTCATTGTCGAAGATTAAAATCAAGTCTTTAAAAAATTGTTTCAAATGGTTTGATTTTCGATGTCTGAAAGTGCATAGAGTTATAGGTCAAATGAAAGTCCTGCATATATAGCCTTAAAGTTCATTCCCAAATCGTAAGGGTCAGTTAGGACTTCAAAATCGGAGCACATAATTTTCATAATGCAAAGTTTAGATCCAAAGCAAAAATCTTATCTGGAAATGGGCCATGTCCAAAGTTAGATGAAAGTTTTCTTGATGATTACTTAGAGTCGAGTTCGGTGGTAAGGCTACGTTCATTTACGCTTGGATTTTACACCCTGGACACGTTTGAATACTAAATGTGCGTCAAATGCTCTCATTCTCTAATCCTGACAAAAAGTTGGGTAAACGGTTTTGACGTGTGTATGTAATGAAAATTCTGTTGACATTTGTTGCGTTTTCCTGATATCCCTTGCTGCGAAAACTTCACGCTTTCTTATGGTCAATATCTCTAAGAAGTGTTAACGACAAAACAAGAATTCTGACAAAATGTTAAATGTAAATTCCCTCACACGCTTATCAGGGAAAAGTTTGCTCCTTTCCTATGGCAAATTTCTTTACATACGATAGTAATAAGTGGAAATGGGAAAGAAAAAAATAAGTTAGTAAGAAAGTTTGTAAGTACACCTGTAATTTCTGTCCCGAAAGCGTGTCCTCTTTTTCATGGCTTTTCTTTCGTAAAAGTACACAAAATGGCGATAAATTTGACCGCAATTTTCACTCGTATTCTTTTATACAAATATATTATGCGTTTTTGGTGGTTAGTTTCTTTCCGCAGGACCCCAAGAAGAGCGAAAGACGAATTAGGAATAGGAATAGGAATAGTTATGGCGTGGAAACTATTCATCTTTCTATGCCTAATTTCCCCGCATGAAATTATTACTACAGTTGCTCAATTTGCGCCAATAGTACTACAACTATCATAAACGACTGTACTAGAATGACAACATTGCGCTGTACGAATACATAATACATAATAGTTTCAGTGTATAGTATGAAACCATCTGGATTTGTATAGCGCAATGTTGCCATTCTAGTACAGTCGTTTATGTTAGTTGTAATACTATTGGCGCAAATTGAACAACTTTAATTGTCACATATTGCATATAATCAGTGCAATAAAAATTCGCCTAAAACTTTGTGAATTGTCTTTGGATGCTAAATCTATTTGCCTTTCTTGTCGTCATTTTGCGAAATTTGGGAAGTCCATATGGGAAATGATGAAAGTCTATCTTAATTCTCCTTCACACGATTGTGATTCGCCAAGTTGCTGACATGATGGGTGCGGATTAGTGAAGAATAGAACACTAAAGACGAAGTTATACATACAGAAGGCATTTGGAGTAACAAAATAAGTAAGTACCCTAATGTGTTCCTTCATAACGCGTCGAACGTTGATTAATGAAGTTGTACGGATGATATTGATTAACACCATCAGCAGAGATACCGATGCTCACACATACGCTGATGCTAACATTAATACCAACTTCAATAACAATCCACTTATCACGCCTTATTTATACACTGTTGAACATTGGTTTCTCCATTTACACGTAACCATATCCTTCCACTATTGCTTTGCACTGTGGATCTACAGCCACCTTTGCACTAACAATACCCAGATTTCTGTCAATACCCATTCCAACACCGTCACTGATAATACCACAACCGCCAACACCAATGCTAGTTAGCAGTAAGTTTAACTCCGACATTAACATCGAGACACCAAAAGAAGTTGGAGCCTGTGATTGGCAGTGATGGTTTGGCTGCTGATAATTCCGTGACGAAGCAAGCACATGAGTCATGTTGGTTGCCTGTCAATTTATTCCTGTTATCCTTCTCAAATACACTTTGGCGGAGGAGACGGTATATGTAATTCCTTGAAATAATATACGAATCTTTTTATAACTTAATGTATTTTATATTCTTCAATATACGTACACAGTATATTTACGTAGCTTTCAATCTAAAGCCCATAAGTAACTACTTATGTTTCCTTCGGTTCATTTATCCCCAAACGATATTCAATATTACTTCAAAAACGCTGTACTCTTTATCCGCCACCCATCAATTCTCTAAAGAATCCGATCCGATTGAAGATTAACTCGCGGATTATTTCCCGGAACGATCCGGGCATTACACAAAGACACCCCACGCCATAGACGCGGTAGATGAACGCGACGAAAAGCGAAATTGGGGCGGGAGAGAGGGCGCGTACTTAAATTATTTATTTGGAGAGGAAGCGGCAATAAAATACTTTGGAACACTTAAAAACTTCGAATTTACAATTTAATTCCACTTGAAATAATGCCCCCGTTCCCCCGTTGTGTAGTAATCAGGTGTCGGAAAGTTGTACGGACGCAAGGGGGTTCCGACTTAAAGTGAGAAAGTGCGGCACGCACTTACCCATCCCACGCCAAAGGGATGAAGGCTAATAAGTTCGAGGAACAAGTCGTAAACATTAGTAATTATGAGTTTTGGAGGGTAAGTTCCTCCTTTGGTTTCCGATACGTTTTGCGACGTTGTTCGGAGGCAATAAGGGGAAAATTTATTCGCCATTTCTTTGATTATTTCTAGGAGAAATGGAAGCAATGGAGAGTTAGGTGGCATTAATAACGATTCAGTTATTGAAATATGTGCCTGAAGACTCAGCGTATGTATCAAGTATAAGAATTACACTGTCCGACAAAATCTTTGACGAGATAAGGTTTTTGTTTGTAAATGTGCAGTAAAACAAACGCAGTAAAACATATTTTTGAATTGATAGAATGAACAATAAGTATATATTACAAAATAACAAACTATATTTTTTCATAATTGTACTCAAAGAAATTTTTGTTAATTTTAATTTTGTTAAATTTCAATGCGACAAAAACTTAAAAAACGAGCGTTATTAAGATTAAAAATCGCACCCCAAATAATAAGTATAACCACCATTACTTTTGATAACTTCGAAAAGCCTTGATGGGATTGTATAAAGATTTTGGTCGATATTTTGCCACTCAAGTACTATCGACCTTTCCAGTTCCTCCATGGACAGGTACTACCACTACTACTACTACTTCTAATGATAATAATAATAATAATAATAATAACAAATTTTAGGTATTGTTTATTATTCGCGTACACTTTTCGAGAGAACTGGTCCCACATATTTTCTATAATATTTAGGTCTGGTGACCTTGCCGATCATGCAAGTGTTTCGATTTCTTCACTCTTAAACCATTCTGTAACTTGCTGAGCTTTATAGATAGGCGCCTTGTCCTGTTGAAATATAAATTTTCTTCCTGTCCATGTGCGACCAACTGGTAAAAGTTTTTGTAGTAACATAACCCTATATTTAGTTGAATTCATCTTTGATGAGCAAAACACTACATCACTTTCCTCACAAGTCTTACGGCCGCCAAAACCATAAGTGAGCCACAACCCAATTGCCTCCTCATTCGAATATCTTTTTCTTCACATCGTGGTCCGTCCAAGTTGAACTTCTTTTCAGCGGAAAAAATAATTTTCTGCCATTCAATCTTCTAAGACTTCTAGGCTATGTGATCTTGCGCAAATTTTAATCGTGCATCTTTATGTTTTGCTGAAAGCGGTAGTTTCTTTAACAGTTTCTTACGTGAAATAACGGGAAATGCTTTTAAAATGCGTTGCGCATTACGTACATGGGTAGATACTTTGGCCTGTTTGGCAGTCATCCTCGCTGATGCTAATGAATTCGATGCTGCTCGAATAATTGCCCTTTTATCTCTTTTACTCACTGCCTTAGCACTACCCTGTCGTTTTGGTTTAGCATAATTGACAGGATCTTTTAAGAAATTTCGAATTCAGTGATCACTTCGCGACAATCTACGCACAATTTCCAATATACTAACCCCGTCTTGATCCCATGCAAGTGGTTTATGTATTTCTTCTAACAAAAAAGTGTTACTGGCTTTTAAAGCTTTTGGTGAAATGGAAATAATAAACTGAAAAGTCAGAAATGTGACCGATATGGAAGTTCGTCATTACGGTTCGAGTCACTCACCTCGTTGGTGATAAAGATGGAGATCCAGACCGTGCTAGGTTAATGGAAACGGCGTCGTCTACGTTTTGGATGTTTATCCTGTCATGAAGCGACCATCAAACCTAATTGAACACTCTATTTAAAAATACCATCAAAGAAATAAAAAATGAATTGAGGCGAGAGAATGACGTTTAACAGCTAGCCTTTTATCTAAGGACTCTTGGTAACCGTTGGAATTCCAGCGGCCTTAGTGTCACCTTCCACCTCTAGCCGAACGTAATAAAAACAAAAACATATGCAAGTGACAAACAATTGGGACCACCTCTCTCTCCCTAAACTACTGAAAGAATTAAATGTGTCATTCCACAAATACAATATTAACTAATAAACGTAAGGAAAACCGTTTTACTCGAAAATAAATCTGATTGCCCCCTCCTTCCTTAAGATACTAAAAGAATTAAATGTTTCTAAAAGTAAGAATAAATTAACTAAAGATTCGAGGGACTTCCCCACAATTCACATGGTCAAAAAGATATAAGATCAAACAAAAGCGGGACTTAACGTAACGTACTTCCTGTTGTCGATTTCGGTACGGCGTGGTAATCGGTATTGGGACAGAAACTATCCAAAATGGCGGGTTCTCTCGCACTTGATGAGAAAATGTCGAGAAGCCAACTTCTAGCTCTTACGATAGCTCTCAGATGTTCTCAAGAATAAATCTTACCTCTCTATTAGTCCTATACTCCTATATACTGGTTCTTTACTAGATTATACTAGCTTACACCAATTATAGCAGCTTACGCTAGTTCCCTACAGCAACATGGAAGAGAAAAATAACGATATTGTAATTACGAAAAAGAAAGATTCAACTCCAAATGAAGGAAAAGCAGATGCTAAACGTGGGCGATTAGTTGGAACAGCAAAATTGGGGAAGCGAAACTTCCAGATCCATACAACGATACTATTACGCTTCCCAGAGTCAAATTTCCGTGCACATCCTCGATAAACAAGACTTAAAAGCGGAAACGGAATAACTTATTCGCGGAAAACGATCTCTTCCAGTCAACGCTAGAAGCAGAATAATCCCACACGTGCTTCCAACAGGCGCAAGCCGTATCAAATCTTACAAAAGCGGAGCGCCATCTACGGCCAAAATTGAAGTGAGAGACCAAAAGTAATAATTACAGAGAACAATTGGCCGTAACAAAAGGCTTTCCCTTTCCCATAGTTTTATCACAGTATTACGTAAAGTTCACAAAAACACATCCGATATATACAAAATATACAGCTAAAATAACAATGTTTCATTATATTCAAATTTAAACCTCGTCTAAGATTCTGTGGCACACATGTTTACCATATGTACTAAACCGAAGGGTGTTATTGCATCGATGATAACAAATTACGTTATTATTAACGGATTACACTCATAAATGGGGGTGCAATTAACTCATTATACAGATTTAAGTAATAGTTGTTCAAGCACTAAAATCTTAAAAGAAAACCGACGGTCGGTCGTCTAAATTTTTGCCGAGTAGTGCATCTCACTTAAGTTTGTCCTTCCTGATTTTTGAAATTAAGTTTGAATGTACTTCATTCTCATTATAATTTGAAAACGAACGACATATTATCTAAACTTGCAGTAAAGCTGAAACAATTAATTTTGTACCTAATTAATTCGAACAATCCAACAATTTCAAAACCTCACCAGGGAGATATCCGAATTAGTTTTACAACAAACTGCTGATAATTCAACGAAAACGTAATTTATATTAGGTTAATTGAAATGAATTTCTCTGTTGGGCCGTTTCATTCCCGCATCTTTCCCGTTAGTGGCGACGGCGTTGGTGGCGCCGAAGTAACATCGAAAAGAGATCGTCGCCATAAATATTACTCCGGCGCTGGTCTTTTTTATCCTCTAATAACCGTCCAGCTTATAACGTTTGCCCGCAACGACCGTGTTCGGACATCCGTCGACCATAAATTCATTTAACAACTTTACCGGGTCTTACGGCCACAATTTACTGTCCCTCCGGGAGATGAACGTAAATTTCCGGTTACTAGATACTACTACTTCCACCACTAAGAATTCTGTCATGACGACTATTGATCTATGAAATATTATATATATAGTTGTAAATATATTATTAACTCATTTATCTTTAGAGGTAGTATTGCACGTAGTAGCCTAGCTACTAGCGCACATTAAATAGTAAATAATTACATATGTTGTTCAATAGTTTACTGCATGTAAGATGAAGTTTATGCAGTTCATACTATTCTTTTCCATACCAGCGAGGTCCTATATTGCTATTTGCTTCTTAAGTGTTCCGTCAATAATCAACATTCTAAAAAGTCAATTTGGTTTTCACCATTAATCACGTTGTCCTCGTGCTTTAGTTTTTTATGCATCGCTTAAACTCGTAATTATCTTTAAAGTTAATTAACACCAATCAAAGTTTTCAACTCCATAAATTAAGTAGTACATCAAAATTAAGTTATATTAATTTTTCCGACAAAGTTATGACGGGCGTTTATTAATTCTTTCCCAGATAATCAAACAAAACTTTCATCCCTATCAACATTGTTGCCGTACCTCTAACGACATGTCGCTCCCCCTTTTCCTTCTTCTATCACTCCTGTACGGGTATTTTTAGCGATTGGCGACTGTAACATCGTCGCGATGAGAAACTGTAAACATCATAAATAATTAAGGAGACGTCCGTTTGTTCGGAGATTTTGGGCTTTGTTTCCTCGGGTCCTCGAAATCGTCATCTTCCAATCAATTTATAGATATTTTTCTTGAAAAGTGTATTTAACTAATTTTATTAACTATTGCATTGTTCTGTTTATTTCATCTCGTTTATAGTTTAAAAATGTTAGTAAGTATATTATTTCATCGATCAATCTGGTGTTACTTTGGATACTCGAGAAAACCGATAATATAAAGATTTTGTTGTTCTTGAGGATTTCCGACTTAATGCAAGATACAGATTTTATCTGAAATTTCGTATTTCGTATAGTGAAGCGACGGCTCATTCGAATGGACTTTTTACTACTTATACAAATGTAAGTGTTTATAAGAATCGGTTGATTTATTAGCAAGAAATCGCATACTGAAATCTGAACAGCGAGGAGATCAATCAAATAACAAAGAAGATTCCAACCAACTTGCACGTAGTTCTTGAGCAGTGTAAGTTTGTGAAATAACAAGTAGATCTTGAGATAAATAGTGGAGTTCAAAAAATTCAGCATCTAACAAATCGATGGATTTATGATTATCACAATATGAAATGGAACGCCCAATTAAATCCGAAGTATTCGATCTGATTCTGCACCTTCCCCAAATCTCTTCCAATACTTCCAAGTCAAAGTATACCAATAAGACTTATTTACTTTAATACATCTCAAACATGAAAAGTTTTAAAAAAGCTGAAGGGCTTCTGGTTTCTTCTCCTTAAGAATATGGTTCACCGCCTACTGCACTGAAGCTCAGTGCCTTATTGTGCTTCAGATCGGTGTGGTCAATGATACCTACCACCTCGCTAATGGGAATCATTTTTTACCTCTTCTGGTAATGTAAGATTTCAAAATCTTACACTGCCTCGCCTTTCGTATTCACAGACGAAATTCTTCGTCAAAACAGTCGTTAGAGATATGATAGTCCACAATTCCTATGGTGTGGAGATAATAAGAATAGTATAATAACAAATCCTTGTTGACCAACAGGCAATACCCATTTAGGGAACAATTAGAAGAAATAAATGCAGTACCATGGTACATACGAATACTAAAGAAATATTTGCAAACCAGCGGCGTTGTAGTAGCAGTAGCCATAATGTATTCGTCTATATTCAGATCATGATACAAAGAAAGTACAACAGTAGACACATTTCCATCAAGAATGGAAGTTATGGTATTTACGAAGTTGTGTTAGAAAAGTACAGTGCGTAAAATATAAGAATGGGTCTCAAGGTCAGGTGTGCACTGGCTAAATGTAAGTTTCCACAGCCTAGTGGTTGTGATCGTGTGAACTTCGAGTGCAGTTGCTGTACTGGATACGTTGCTTGGCCATCCTAAGTTGTGTGGCATCTTTTCATATATACAGTGCGTCGAATATGAGAACGCGTCAAGGTCAGCTGTGCACTCGGAAAATGTACATTTCCACAACGCACTTTATTTACCTAGTGGTTGTGATCGTGTGAACTTCGAGTGCAGTTGCTGTACTGGATGTTCACACGATCACAACCACTAGGTAAATAAAGTGACGAAGTTGACGCGTTCTCATATTCGACGCACTGTATATATGAAAAGACGCCACACAACTTAGGATGGCCAAGCAACGTAGGCGTATATCTATAATGTTAATAAAAAAAATAACCAAAAGTTGATTTAAAAAATTGTTTCGGAAACACAGATTTATCGAAACAAAATTGAAAAACTCGACCATCATTGAATTTAGCGGTTGATATAGGCCTACGAGCTGTCTGGTAGTGTAAACAAATACGTTCTATCAAAATATCCACTTGCTTGCTTGCTAGCCATACCTGAGTTTTACTAGCGTTTACATTCCCTTCTATAAATTATAAACATTCGCCTTTATTTTTCAATCTCATGTTTGATGTTATCCCCCATCAGTATCAACACATACGATTTATCGCCCGCACAATAAGAAGGACACGATTAGCTCGACCATGCTCCAGGTATGGCCCGAATTTTGTTAGCGTTTGCATTACTGCGTCTAAATAACACTGGTCAACACATATTTTGGTGCCGGACTTTTTTAACTATTTTTAACTAATTTTGGTGCTCTAAATCCAAACATACCATCAGATCTTTTTCTAGCAGCTCGTCTTCAAAAGATGTGAGCACGTATTTGTATTTAGCTAGTCTTATTCCTGCATATAAATATTGGCTCCAATACAACCTATAAAAAACGCACAAATAAAAAACATAAGTTTATTCTATAAAATAAATATTTACAAATGTTATTACCCAAAATAAATATTTACAGTAGTTAGTTAGTATGTTTTTTTTTAACTTCTTTAAGCTTTTGCTTTCCCTTGAGCGCTTTTCATGCACATCTCTGAAGGGGTTTGTCTCTTTTAATACTCAGCTATCATGTGTGTGTCCCATCTGCCCTGGTACCTTTCTTGCATTACTCTGATATCCTGGTGGAATCGTTCGTCCTGCTCCTCACTAAAGTCGTAAAGATTTGCAGGAAATCTCTCTAAATGACTAAATGAATAGGTAATGGACCTTAATGCTTATATGGCAACCCAAAATTTGAAAGTTATTAAGCATATCTTCCACTATTTGTTCGTCATATTCAGAATTATAATTATCAAGAAAATTATGTGCAACTTTAACTTGTAGAAGTCATGATTTTAATAACAATTCTCGAATAAACACACTTGGAAGAAAGCTTAAGTTTAAACTTAACTACGGGTTAACACGTAGATATTTTTATAGGTATTTATGCAGATATTATTGGAAAGTAAACCTTAAATACCAATTATACCGCTATTTTCATAAATCTTTTATGACGTACATTCTTGTATACTGTTAATTGCTTAAACACATTAAAACAGGTATTCTTGAAAACCATTGGGGGTAATTAGGGAGTTTAAGATGATAAATAAATAGTTTCTTACCTAGAAATAATAATAATAATAATAATAATAATAGTTTATTTGTTCTCTACATACAAAAGTATAGAACACGTCAAAAAAATCACAAAAAATTCTGATAAACACAAAAACATAAAAAGGTTAAAAATTAGAATTAAAATAATCAACAAAACAACTAGAATTCAAAAAAAGGTGTGTTCAGAAGGTTTACTGTAAAAATATGAATGATAATGTTTGTCTATCTCAACAACTAAAGCTCATACAAAAACAGAATTGTATTTTTGGAATCAGAGTTCTTGAAATATTTAAAATCAGCTTTTTTGGTGCACCAAAATTTTTATATTTATATTCTAGTTGACTGGATACTGTCAGAGGTTCTCTAAATGTTCCCTGTCAAAATCGCGAGACTTCAAAAATTAATTTCGGTTTCCCTGTGATAGTAGGAAAATATTCACTCTGTTTTAATCTGACGCGTAAGTTGTGAAAAGTATAGTAGAGTATACCTCGAATTAAATGATGGATGTGTATTTGTGAATAGATAGACCTGGTGAAAGAAAACGAATGTTGAGGTCTAGTAAATTGTTCAAGAACCAGCGTACATAATTGCTTCTACCAGATTTTAACAGCTTTCCGAGAACCAGAGTCAACTGAAACCTTCGCGAACTCATTACGAATTAAGAACTGGAAATTCAGAAAATGTCTATTGTTATTTAGTATAAATTAAGTTCCCAGAAAGTATTTATGAATGTAAGTTTCTTCATTTCGATCGACTAACATGATTAATTATTAACTAAAGCTATACCTTATTTTCGCGAGTCTTCTATTAAATAAAAATCAATAAATACACGAATAATTTCATAACGATTCTAAGATCCAATACTTTCTTTATTTCTTTATGTTCATATAATGTCTCAACATTTTCTATACAGTATGGATTTTTAACATCATATGTTAACGAAGTAAGTTCTTGACGATATTTGCTTAAAGTTAGACCATACATTACGGCGCTAATTGGCAACAATTTATTTTTTCTTCAGGTTTCCGATCGACAGTTTAAACGCATGTACCTTCACACACATTCGCATGGGTAAACGCGGCGTTTACGTACGTGTACATACACGCACCCATTTAATAATTCCTAAAGACCGTCTCCTTTTTTCCCTTTCTTACGGATCGTTCTGCGACTCCCTACGCGTCACGTTCCTCGTCGCTCGGCTGCACTACAATAAGCCACCGATCACTCGGGCCGCCCGACATGTCAATTAGGAAAGTAAGATGTGAGTCATTAGTGTTTACGTTTAATTGAAATAACAACATTTGCCCGAATGATGTATAACGCGAATATCAATCAAATAATACGCGCGGCCCTTGGTCGTTCTTACGCTCGGTCGCCGCCCGGCCTGAAAAATGAGTAATTGAAAATCGATAAGCCGTCGAGTTGTCATTAAACGGTAACCGTTATTCGTTATTCACAATATGCAATAGGCACGATACAAATGGTATATTCATGTTTTGTGCGGGTTTATTCAAGAACTCAGAACTTAACATGCGCGATACTGCATTTATAAGATAGGGTAGTATGTACAAGAACCGGTACGAGAATAGAGAAATGGAACTATTGAAATTCTGTTTGGGAACAAGATTATTTTGGCCATGGGATTATATAAACGATAGACCAGACATACAAGACTGTGACGTCTTCCCTACTCCAGTAAGAAACTCAAACTAAGTAATTCTTATCCTTAGCACACTTCCCTGTTTATTGTTGAATTTAACCTCAATTAAGTAATAGAAAAATGATCATCGCCTTCCCATCATTTTTGGACTTGAAGAAAGGAACGATAACAAAGGAATTTACAAAAAAAAGCTCCATGACAAGCCGTAACTATCGTAATGGATACACGATATGCAAAATTTCGAGCCCGTAAACTTACTGGTTCTTCACTTATGGTTACAAAAAAATTAAAGCTGTAGAAGCTCTTAACATTCTAAAAAAACTAGTATTTTACTTTTAAAAGTCAGATATACAATTTTTAAAATAGTTTTGGAACCAATAAAAAAATTAAGTTTAACCGATCTTGAGAAAAAGTACCCAATACCTTTAAAGTGACCGGGCAACATCATCACAGTTTGAAAATAAAATATATTTAGGGTCGCAAGTGAAACATCAATTTTCTTAAAATTATCTCAATGACATAACAGTTGCATCCCAAGCTACGAAATCAATGTCATGAAAAACTAATGCTACAAACTGTCCCGTGTTAGAAAGGTATAGTGCAAGATTATTTTGCAAACTAACAAGATCACAGAGAAGTCGTTCTCATGTTGGCGGCGCTAAATTCTGGACATGCTGGAAAGAATAATTCAATTGGCTTTGCCAACTTTGTACATTTTGTCACCTGCACTAAAGGATCATTTTAAAATACTGGGCAAGGATCACCTCGAATGTCTAGAACTTCTAGAAAAAATCAAAACAGCAATCAAGTCAACTTTAGCCAGTATAATTTCTACTTTTAAATTAAATGTATATATATATATATATTTCGTGACCTTTTTATACTTATCTTATATGATAGATCTCTACCACTAATAGGTCAATAAAGCAAGGCTGGTTTGAACGATAGTTATATTTTCAGAAGGTTACAAACGTTTTCGGAAGGTGTTCCGAAAACGTTTGTAAACGTTCTAGAAATCATTCTAATTAATGCCGGGTGTTTCAAAAGTTGATACTTTTCTTTTAACGGAATCTAAAATTCTACAAAAAGTTGTTTGACAAAATCTAATCATAAAAATATTAATATAACCGAGTTTAAAATATTTCTAATTTACAATTCACACTTGCGGCCTTGAATAGTTTTAGCTTATGTACAGTCAACTTAAGCAGATGTAAGAAGTGTGTAGTCCTGGTAATAGCTGTTCTCATATTATAAAGTGGCCACAGTTAAAGAACTACGTAATCGCATAACATATGCCGATAAAGTCTTTTGTAGACCAAAGGATGTTCTTTTGAGGTCATATACGGAATCCTGGATAATAATAGAGACTACTGCAAGACCGCAACTACTCATACTGTAATATGAGAATTCTATACTTCAAATATTTAAGTATAATAATATTAATAGCAACACCATTTTATTTCCTAATATTACAGTAATATTAGTAGTAATAATAATAATAATATTTATTTAGCAAAATGCTATTACAAACATATTAATATAGGAAATTACAATAGCTTTATAAATACAGTATTTACTTAGACATTCTTAATATCTACCTATAATGTAATCTCTCAATTGTTTCCTGAAAAATCCACAACTGGTACAATATTCGATTTCTTTCGGCATGTCATTGTACATCCCCATTAACCCTTTCGAAAACAATGTATTTTCTGTTCTGTGTTTATTAACAGATTCCATGTAAAAAATATTATTTCTGGTGTTATATGTATAAATATCTTGTACAAGTACAAGCTCTCGAGATAAGTAGTCACGTGCCTGTTTATTAACCATTTTATAAATAAAATATTGGCTAATAAAATGTAATACTTTAAGCATCATACTGATTGTTGTATATCTACTACTTCTAAAAATCACACGCATAGCTCGATTTTGGATATTTCGCATTTTTTGTATTTTGCTTTTGTTTAAGTTAGAAAGAACAGTTGAAAGCCATCTGTGATGAAATAATAGCCTTATATAGTACAGGAAACAGATCAATATAATTACAAGTACAACTTATATCCATATCTTAGTCCTATATTACACAATTGAGTAACTCTACGATTAAAAAAATCCTCAATAGAATAAGAAATAATACTTAATAAAGATTTCTTTAAGCTAGTTTTAAAATATACAAAATTATTAATAGATTTTAGATTTAAAAGTAGTTTATTAAGAAGTCGACAACCCATAAGAAGTAAATTACTCTGAAAATAAGAAGTTTTATGTTTCAATGGCAAAAGCTAATTGGTATTTGTAGTATTATAATCATGACATGTATTTTGAGAAATTTTTTTATATATTTGAAAATAAAGCACAGAACTTCAAATATAATGAATCATAAAACGCTAATAATTTATTGTGTGTGAAAACGTCTTTAAAAGAATCGCGCCCTTTGTTGACGTGACTTCTAGTCTTTTAGAAACCATTTTAAGTGCTCGCTTTTGCAAAAGAAAGACTACATTGCAACCAACACTACATCCCCAATACATAATAGTATAAGTATACATTTTGGAATAAACATTTAAAACACAAAAAGTTTTTAAAACATGAAAGTTACAAGATCTTCGAAGGTTATATAAAAAATAGTATGTCTGGGAGAAACGATTGCAGGCTTCACCGACACGAGGAGTCCATTTCAAATCTTCATCAATAGCAATACCTAACAACTTTGTATATAGCACAAGATCAATACGTTTGTCATGAATATGGTATATTTCGAGCCATTAGTTCGCAGTTAATTAGTTTGTTGGTGCTCATCCAGTGACTCCTTCGTGAGAAAATATCATTTGCTGCAATAAAGATATCATGCGAAAAGTATGCACTGTAATCTTAATCTCACCTAAAAAGCGTCAGATTAATATGAGAATTTAAATACAGAAGAAGATCCTCAATATAAATGACAAAAAGTATTGGGTCCACCACAGATCCCCTGCGGAACTCATGTAGCTTTCCAACTACCGAAAAGCCATTTCATGAATCTCATATATCTGCAACTTAGGTAATAGAACGGAATGATTGACACAGGCAGAAGCTTTTGCTAGATCGATGCACTTGGCAAGACAAAGCTTGTCGAAATCAATATTCGTAAAAATTTGTTAAATAAAATAATTTAAAAAAATAAAAAGTTAAATAAAGCGGTATTGACTGATCGATTTGATAAAAAGCCGATTAAATTTAAGGAAATAGTGAATAAGTTGTTTATTAATAAGGAATTTGGACAATTTAGAAAATACAGGAGGATGGCCCGATTGTCTAAACTATTGTGACCATCCTTTCTAAACAGGGGCTTGATAGACGAAATTTTTAAAGAACATGGGAAACTCCTTATTCGTTAGATAGAACAAAGGTAGTAAGATATAAGTGTCATATTTTTGTATGATAAATGATGGTATATCGTCATTAGCACAGGACATTGAAGTATTTAAGTGGTTAATGACTAGTGAGATATCACTTTGACTAACTGGAGCAAAAAAAAAACAATTACTCACAGGTTTTCAGTAGTTATTAATGGCATAGAAATCTACGCTTGAATACGAATTTCCGAGAGTGTAACTGAGAAAGCAAAATGCAGATTAAAAACAAATCAGGTAACTCACTTTCTATGTTATAATTAGATCGACTTCTTTCTATTACATTCGAAACTACTTTTAATTTATTAAAATAAATTTATACAAATATAGAACTACAACACAGAAGGTTGTCAATCTCAAAAACTTGATGCGACGCTTCTTTCCGTGCAAACTAGAAGTAGATAGCTAACTGCAGACATTATTAGAAAGGTATTAAAGTTCCGGTGGCAGTAAATAACATATTTATGCCAGTAAAATTTATATATATATATATATATATATATATATATATTTCGTGACCTTTTATACTTATCTTATATGATAGATCTCTACCACTAATAGGTCAATAAAACAAGGCTGGTTTGAACGATAGTTATATTTTCAGAACGTTTGTAAACGTATATAACTATCGTTCAAACCATCCTTGTTTTATTGACCTATTAGTGGTAGAGATCTATCATATAAGATACGTAAAATTTATGATAATTTAATATTAATAATACAAGCCCAGTATTACCCCCTTTTGTAACGCTCATGTAATCGTCCCGTCTTACCCAACTGTAGCGATCAGAGACAGGGATCTTACTCCATAATTAATTGACATATTTCCGCAAACGTATACATACATGTTTCCGATTTTCTCCTACTTAAAATGTAATTTATAAAAAGGTTAAGTATATGCCAGAATGAAAGAAGCAAACGATGTCAAGTTCATATTAGTAAACATATTCTCATTAATAATTTAGTAAGCGAGGATTCGGACCAACTTGGAAATATCGTTCGCGAGAATCGCGTGCCCGTAACCAGATGGTGACAGACACGCCAAATGAAATACCTGTTAATTAATCCTGAATAAAATGACGGCCACATGTTACAGGATTCTCTGCAGCAAGGATTATACCCAAGATAGCGTGATGACACGGAAACGTTTGTCTTTTATATTTAGTTGATAATTTAATTGACGCCAGTTTTTTCTTTCCCGATCTAATCGGATCTTCATCAGTTGATTTTGACTAGGCGTTACCAAATATGTTTCTATTGTCCGTAACAGACTATGGGTAAAATTTCGCTATTAAATCTTTATGACTTTTTGGTTCAAACGAAAGCGAGAAGTGGATTAGTATTTTATTCATGACTGAATGGTCATGCCCGCGATCACTGACTATTGGATATGAATTATTTAATGTGATTACCTGGTATATCGCGCCAAAGATAACTTCGTACGTATTAATTAGTCGTACGATAATGATCGAATCATTATTAAATCGGCATGGGCATTGAATAAGTAAGTATTTGATTATGGAGGATTTGTTCCAACACGTGCAAAGATTACTTTTAATTTTACCTTTCTGTACTTCGAAGTGTAGACAATCGCACTTATTATTTCATACGTTGTGGCTTTAGAAAATTTGGAAAGGCTTACTCCAAGATTATGTATAGCATGGTCCTTCTTTTATCGAAGACAGACTGAAGGAACCGAAAAAGGTGAAAATGGGACACCATGATGATGATAAGGAAGACTTGATGTTCCAGGCAAAATCTGCTAGTTTGGATATAGTTTGTCATAGTCATTTAATCAACTGCAGAAGATATGTAAGGATCTGGAATACCAGTAAAAACTGGCGGTGTAGAACATATGAAGTTTGTAATTCTGTTGCGTCTGTTGTTACTTCTCTAAGTTTCTTAATTTGTTTTAAGACACTATCATATTTAATCATACAAACAAACGTTACTATAACTATCACAAAATCACCATCATAATTACAGTGGTTATTCAGGCAAAACCAGTGAATTCACGTTCGATAACACGAAACTTTTACATATGCTCAACATTATCCCTCAACAATGAAAATTAAATTTACCTCAACGCCTACTTGCGCGTACGTAATTTATAGCAAATTAATAATTTTCGAACGAGTGCTGCCGCCCACGGAACGTGGAGGGTTCCCTGGGCACCCTCGGCACGAACAGGTAGATAAGCAGGTCGGTGCAAACACATAGGATGTGTACAGGTGTCGGACACATGTGTGCGTTCTTCTGTGATAGAAATCTGGTGGTGGCGTCCGTTCTGCCTATGACAACAATTGCGATGCCATATGTTAAAGAATGATACGCTCCGATGAATCCATGGCAGGGGCTGTCGACCCTCTTATTCTATTTTTATGTTTGCGATAACATCACGCGTTTTTTGTGGACGTATCATCGCGTTTAAATTTGCATCGTTGAAAGCATAAGAATAGCCTCATCTCTGAAGTTTCCTTTTGTGATGTCACTTTTATTATATTGATATTAACATTGACTGGTTTATACCATATGCGTACGGTTCTCAGTAGCTGTAAGCACTCTGTTCCTTTCATTAGAACTGTTCTAGTATTTAGTAAGAGAGATGAGGATATATCCAAAATATTAATATGTTAGCCCAAACGTAAATGGAATTTATTAGATAGTAACGGTTTGTGGATCAAGTTAGTTCACGTTTATTTCTTCAAACAGATCTGCAAACGTATTAACATTGTTCCTCGCATTTCCTGCTTTAACTTGAACCGAATATGGAATATTACATTAAGTCCTAGCAGGTTCTTTTCCAGGGATGTTAGCTTTTTGCAATTCAGTGCATCTACGAATAAATACTTTGGTAAACTATAATCACCGATAATTATACTGATTTTTGGGACTGCAGTTCATATGAACCAACTGTCATGTATTTTTCTACTGAGCACCACAACTTAGCTATCGCACTTTCCTTTTGTATATTTTGTTACGGAGGAGCGCCTTTTATGTTTTTCAAAAGACCAGTAACTGGCGCTGTTGAGATGTGTCATTAGTGATTACTATTTTCATAAAATTTGACATTTCTTAGTTCATAAGTTAGCTAAAATCCTATTTCAAAGCCAGAGAATTGTTTTGGGCGCTATGAGATCTAACCCCCACAAATGCTCTACAATTGGAAGCAGTGGATCACCCTCCGAATCTTAGATTTCGTCTCTTAACAAAGTGATTTTTATTGAGAAATCTGATCCTGGTCATCTTCTCCTTGAAATCTATGCTTGGCAACTTACAGAAAAGAGACTATTACTCCCCAATACCTCTCATTTCCACCTGTTCATCGGAAGTCCTTGTGTATAAAGACGTCTTATGGTCTGAAATTCTTCCGGAACCATACAGATTTAATTGTTTCTAAAGATTTTTTAAACTCAAAATAGGCGTTTTTCCACATACTTCCTCCTTTTCGGGAATAAATTCCGCTTTACCTCCGAATTTGTTTCAAACCGTTGCGTTGGGCTAACTTTAATCTTTCCTTTTCCGACGGCTCTAAGCACTCTCACGCTGATTCTACTTCTTTAGGTATATTTTGCCCGTCTACCATTTTCATCTTCTCTGCTTCCATGTCTAATTATGCTTCTGTTTTCACAGCAGAACTAACTTGTATTTATATTTAGATTATTTATGTTCGTTCTACTAAGTTTCTAAATAATGTTATTTTCAGTGATTGTAAGATCGCCCTTATGGCAATTGAAAAATTTTCTTCTTGCAATGACAACCCTCTTATATTTCGAATTAGAAAATCGTTACTAGATGCTCATTCGAATAACATTAATATCATTTTGTGTTGGATTCCTGGACACTGTGAAGTTGAGCTCAGTGAAAGGGTAGATTCGCTAGCTAAGTTAGGTAAGCTCAGACCAGAATATAACATTAAAATTGGTTAAAGAGATTTATTTCAAGAATTGACCAAGAAACTCAGATATACAAGGAAAGAAGATTGGTTAGCTTCTTTTCCACTCCGTGGTAGATATTATTTTAAGGTTCAATCCGATATTCCCAGCCATTTTCTCATTCCCGTCTCTTAACAGATTTTTTATTACTACGATTTGTACAGAGGGAAATTGGGCCATGGTCCTTCCCTTCACATTTACACCGAATTAATATATCTGAATCTCTCGATTGTGAATGTGGTGCATTGGGCGACATTAATCGCCTATTTTTTCAATTAGCCACTTAAGCGTCTTCACATTGATAATTTAAGTCAAGTTTTGACTGGATTAGGTTTTCTCCCTTCTCATTCTATTTAATCGTTCTTAGCACTTTGTAATTTTAAAATACATAAATCTTTGTGCTTATTTCTAGTAAAATGTAAAATCCTTATCAAACACAATCCTAAGGCTCCATTTCAGGTAGTCTAAAAGATCGCTGGAGCCCCGACTCGAGAAACGTCTCTCTTATATAATTTCGTTAAAATTTTCACCACAGGGTACCTGCTATCCTTTATGATGGTGTACGGTATATGAAAAGAACTACGGGTAGAAGACATTTCTTAGTGTAAAAACAGTGACAGCTTAGAAATTGACAGTAATAGCAGTTTGTTTATAGAGATCGTTTAAGAGATGCAATTTGGTGACGGAATGAGAATTTTACATGAAGATTCCAAGTTCTTGCGAAAAGGGGACTAGCCTTTAAATAAATTTGGGAAACACTGCTTTAGAGAATTGAAAAACAGAAAGCCTGAATGCTATACAACAATCTGTTTTCTGGTAAATTGAAGTATTTAATTATATGCTATTAACCGGGTTCGGTTCTAAGCCATAAATGGTTGTCCAGTTTTAAATAGATTTGTTATTAACATATATCGCTTTTTATAAATTAAAACACGAGAGTTTAAACGAAGTAAAACAAAATTTCCTATTATCACATGAAAACCGTAATCGTTTTATTTAATATTAAACTTTCATGTGAAAACTTTTGAGAATTCCTGACCTCGTCAGCTATTGACATCCCACTTTAGATCGTTACAAATTACATAAAGCTAAAATGTTCTTTCCTTAGCTTCTCAAATAAACCCTTAAGAACAATGTGATATCATTGTTGTTAACTGATTTTCCATTCGCAGTATACTTAGGACCGTTTGTGGAATAACTTGTAGTAGATGGTTGGTCATTTGGGATAGTCAATCATTGGTTTGGATTGTACGCAAAAATTATTTCAATAAACCAGTTTGAAGACATGATTGGGGCGAGAGACGTTGCCTTTAGAAGGAAACAATTGAAGAAGGTGCAAATTGACCTGATTTGATGTTTTGTTTCCTTGTTTATCTTCGTTTTATCTTTCTTAACCATCAATTTACTAGAAGTCGTCGGCGGCATCGGGGAAAACAACGAAAACGTCGTATCATTCTACATTAATCAAACCAAGCCATCTCCTACGTAGCATGTCAAACAATTGATTATTAGGAGGAGAAGAACATCGAATTAACGTCTTATTGGTCGTATTCGCCTGATTTAGTGCCTAAGGATTTCTTTCTGTTCTCGAATGGCAACAAACAAAAAATGAATGGATAGCGATTCTCAGCACTCAAAAAGCTATTGAAGCCTTCAAAGACCATCTTTTGAGATACCAACTTAAGAGTGGAAAAATATTTCGAGAATTAGTTTAAAGTCTTACAGAAATGTATAAATCTTAGAAGCGAATATTTTGAAAAGCAATAAAGCAGTTTGTTTCAAAAAAAAATTGCTTCCTAGTTTTCGTGATAACTTAAGCCACTCCCCCCTTCGTATTTAAAACTTTCTAAAATCCAATATAGTAACAGCAATTTTTCATGTTTTATACGAAACCCAGAAGTACTGCTTCTTAAAATTCTGATTCAACTCGCTAGGTGTGATATAACGACAACTTGGCCGTAACATAAATCGGGACCAGTTATATTTAAGAGAAAACTAATTTTCATTTTCCACAATTTGCGTTGTAACTACCAACGAACACTACGTCACCGAAATTACTAAATATCGCACCATTCCTCGAAAATTACCGCGCGAACATGAGCGCACAACGCGCGCGAACAAAACGTGGAAAAATAATGTGCCATAGGCTAATTAAAACGCTCGAAAATTTAAATTGGAATGCTAACTATTCATCCGTAAACGTAAAAAATAATCGCGTAAAATAGGATAACCGTATATTTTGGCGCCGGTTCTCGTGAAAATTTTATCAACAGATCGTTGAAGTTTTACGTAAATTTGGAAAAAAAAACGAAAAAGAAATACAAAGAATAAATAGCAATGCACCCAATCCAAATAAAGAAAATAAAAAGAAATATTTTATTGTTATTCTCTATAGTGCTATTCACACTAGGTATAAAAGAAATTCTAATTCCATGAGTGGGAGCGATACGGGGTTAATTTTCTCTAGCTGTACAATTAAACGATGTTTTTCTCTTCTCTGTTACATATGTACACCCTTTGATTGTCTCTATTTGACTGTCCATGACAACAAAAAACCATTCTTTTCATATAAATTACTTTTTAGTCCTGATTATCCAAAGTCTAAGGCTTTTTATGTTTTAAGAATAATATTCTCTCCTGCAAAATAAAGCAGTTTCATAAGAATATAATTAATAAGCTCACATTATCCTTGCAAAGCTCTCAATGAAATTGCAGTTTAAAACATATAATACGTTCGGGTGTAACAAACATTTCGTGTTTTTGGATTTGCTCCTATTTTCAGTGAGTTAAATTTAAATGAAAAATCTAACTTCAATCATCCAGAAATATGCAGGAAATATATCATATATTTATCTGCTACGCAAGATTGCAAAGAATCGGTAAAGGAAATAGGAAGGAAACATTAGATCAGGAGAAGACATTATTTGAGTATTTGAGTATTCACCGTATCAAACGAAAAAAGTCAACTGGTTCGAAATAGAATATATAACTAAAGACAAAATAAATCCAAACAAGACAACAGGGTTTAATCTAATTACAGGAAGAACCGTACAAGAGCTTCCATATTCCGGTATCTGCTAAATATCTTCTCTATCATTTTCAGGTCAATCAAACAATAAATCGAGAATTTGAAAAGCTACTAATCAAGAGAATACTGCAAATTGCCGAAATCCAGATATTCAGACTTACCTGAATACCAGTTCAATTTTAGACAACAAATGGAGCCATCGAGCACATCCATAGACTGGTTGATATGATCAATTCAGGGAAAAAGGTTTTGTTCGGCTGCCTTCTTAGACATAACCTAAGACTTCGATAAAATTTGGCACATTGATCTCTTTTATAAACTTCAACGATGCCCGCACTACAATGTTTTAGTATTCGTAGCTGAATTTATAACTTTCATGTGCGTTCATTAGAACTACAGAGAATATTCATAATTCTGTTCTTCTTATAAATCGTGACCTATTATTTATCCGAAAGATAATCTTTCAGAGTCTTCCGAACTATCTTCCTTCTTTGGTTTTTCTATTCATGATTGGCCGATATGTCAATTTCGGAGAAATTTTTCAAATTCAAACGTAATCATTACACGTTTGAGTTTTCCTTCCTGTTCTTCTTGTGAAACTTAGTTCTTGAAATACGTATCTGAGGGTATCAAAAACAATGCGGTAAGAATAAGAATTATTTTGCTTCAAGTTAACTTTATTAAGGAAGATGGAAGTGGTTTGGTAGAGGAATAGTTCTTGTTTTCCATACCATTTGAAGTGTCTCCAAACACGAATTTCAATAGCAACTATAGTGTTATTCTCAGTAGAAAAATACAAGGAAAGAAAAAGAGTTTTGCCTAACACTTGCGTCCCAGAATACAGTACATCATTAAGCAGTTGTCACCCTGATTTTGCCGAACAAAAAATTTACTATATAGAAAAAGTGTTATGTTGGAGGATTGTGTTTGCTTTTACCTTCCACACGCACGACATGATCACAATTCAATATCTAGTTTGTATTTAAATTGTGTAATTAAAAAGAAGAGATTTTATTTGTAAAACAGTATAAAATTGCATTCTGCAGGAGATAGCTCCAATTCGCGGTACCCTTTCTTTAAAATTGTTTTTGACTGCAGAAAATATTCTTTCATAAACACCTGACACATTGGAAATGACACTGAAAGTCAAAGTTACTGTCTGTGTTTTGGCCTCAAATGACGCTAAAATTCACAGATGCGTCGATCAATTATGGAATATATAATCATCGAATGATCAATTACTTATGCTTTTGCTACTTAATCGTGTTTGGAATTTGCAATTACTCAAAATTCTTGCTGTGATGTTATATTGCATCTTTGTGTGTTCTCTAATAAAGATAAATTAGTTTTTACCCTAACCACGCCCGATTTAGGGAAGTTCAAAATACAGCAAACGCTCGATAACGTAAATACCCAATATTGGAAACATTGCCCTAATGTGAACACAAAATTCATAGTATAGGATTATACGGAATACTCGATAATGTAAAAGAATTGCTCGATAATTCGATAACGTAAACAGATCTATGAAGGTGATGACCAACGATGATCGAATTCAATTGGGACGAATCGAGTGTGTTATATGTACACTTATGCGGCGTCTTCACAATTTCCGATTGCCCATGAATAACTTTACAAGTTGCCTATGAAAAGCCCAGTTTGATCAATCCCCGAGTTATCCAATTGTAGGGGAGTCCCCGATTTATGTGGAATATATCCATATTATCCTGGGATAACTCATTACAATAGTAAACACATATGCTTAGTTGCGTATACATACATATGTAGTTTTGATTTTGCAAAAGTAGTCTTACAAATAATTACAACTTTGTTGGCTGAGGTTCGTTCTTTAATACATGAGTATAAAACGTTATTTTGATTTATTGTTATCCTTAGTGTTTAAAAAAGGTTGTTTGAATATTTTTGTATTTTTATTTTGGCGTGTTAAATGTTTCTTTTAATAATTTGCTTGTTAATAATCACCTTTGCTAATGATAACATTTCGATAATGTGAAACACCTTGGTCTGAATTAGTTCACGTTATCGAGCGTTGGCAGTACGTACTTAGACAAAGTTGTTATGGAGAAAACAAAGAAAACAGAGAGTCACTTGTAAATATGTTTAAAATTGTTCTTGAATGGCATCCCATAATGGCTACCTTGTTGTCTTTGCGGTTTCGCCATTAAGGGTGATAACTTAGTTGTCGAAATACGTACTCGGAGTTTCCGAGCACGATCTGCTAAGAATAAGCTAATTCCATTTCAGTTAATTTAAAGCCACTTTGATATTACTTAGGTTACCTTGGCCACTCAAAGTTGTAATATTTCTTGAATATGACGTAGGGAATTCGGCTGATGCTTCTACAGGAAACGTTTCCGTCCTCAAATATACAGCGTGGAAAGATCGAACTATATCTATAGCGTATACAATATGGTCACAACCAGTAATGTTGAAAACATTTCATCCAGTTACAGTTTTCATCAACCGACAACCCTTCAAAAAACAAGTGGCAGGCAACCGATGGAAAAATTAAATATTTAGGAAAAATATATTTTTGTGCGCTCTAAGCGGACCAAACAAATTGCATTGCACACCGATATAATGGGCAAAACGTCAATACGGACAGTTTTTAGCATATAACGAGGCTGAATTATTTACAGAAATTCACGGTTTTAAAAACGACGGTCGCTTTATAATTCATGTGATGCATTTATATTTTTACTCTTTTATTCGAACCCTACGGATGTAAGCCACGTTACCCGGATCGCGCCGTGAAATTATTAAATTTTATCTGCATACCTAGTCCCGGACGTGGAAAACGTTTTTACGAATTGGAAATTATTAATTATTTTGCGGTACGTTAAAATAATATAAAATGTTGACAGCGGTAATTTTGATGCAGTCCTATAAAAATTGTACGTGTATTTCCACATTAAAAATATTTTTGCCATTTTATTCGAATCTCGGAAAAACATACATGCATATAATAAAAGTATAGGTCCTACGTATATATTATACACTACCAAATATCATTCAAAAATTTAGTTCTATATGCAACTATAAAATTATCATGTAGTAATAGCATACAGGTCAGTACTAGCGCGAAACTTATTCGTTAATAATTAAATTAATAATAAAAGATATGCAGCACATTGTTTGGAAACTCTAATCGCGAATATGGAATATTCTTTGTTTTTGGTCAACGCTTAACATTAATTTCTATTATTAAGTAAGGTTAAGTGAGGTACAGAGAGACTATTCGCTCACTACTGAAAGGATAATTTCATAAAGTTTATCTAGATTTAGTAGCACAGAAGAAGATGAATTGCGGCGATGTGCTCTTAAATCGTACTACTTGAAATTGCTTCTAGATATTCTAATAGGAGGATGGCGCCAGCTTCTAAATGCAATCTTTTATAATAAGCCAACTATTTTCCCATGAAGCCGGAAGGACATCGGTTACATGCGCGGAGAATTTAGCAAAAACTTTCAGGATTACTCGGAAAATCTTATCTAAACTATTATCGGATTGCACACTACCAAATTACGAAAAAATTGGTTTTCCAAATTGTTCTTCTTCTTTCTTTTATCCATTTCTTAGTGTTATTTATTACGTTTGTCAACGTAACACTAATAACACTCCAACAATTTTTAGTTATTTTTTCGAGTGACTGTAAATTCATCTAACAGAGTCATAGTTTTAATTTCAATAGCGTTTCCCAATGTAGCTCACGATTACCTTTTAGAGGGTGAAAACTGGAACTTGTATCAATTTTAATTGTTGCTACCAATTGCTAGTGGAAGCTAGAATATGATGATTCAAGTATGGAAATGAGAAATTGTAATTTTGCCGGAAAAGCTGACATATAACAAAAATTTATCCATCTGCACTTACGAGCTAGAATTGAGACATATTCAAAATGAACTTATAAAACATCTTATGTAAACAGTAAGCAATGAAAGGACTGAAATAATTAAATTAATCGATTACAAACGGGGAGCATCAATAAAATGATCCTTTTTGATAACAAGATGTCTCATTATTAGCGGTCTTTTAATAATTCTATGCCACAGATTTCTAAGAGACGTTTAACACCTCAGAACGTCCAGAATTTACAAGTGCTTGAACTTTAGAGGAAGCACCATACTAACAAATTTTGGCGATTAAAGAGTTCGGGACGAATTGTTCAGAAGACAAGCCCGCTGGAGCGAATAGGAAGAAAATTTCATTTCTGCCTTGGCGTCTTCTTCAAACAACTTTAAAACTGCTATTAATTCACAATGATTGTAAGAATAGGTGTAGTATAACTGGAGTTAAATTATACCAGTAACCAAATTCGCCATAATACAGTTAGTTGACCGTACCATCTCCGTTGCTGGAGAAATATGTGTCCCCAATTGAATGAGTAATTATGCGGTGCAGAGTTACCGATAAAGTTCAGTGCAGTGTAGTTTAGTGTGGTTTAAAGCTTTCTTTGCGTAATTGCTTATTCATTCATTTTTCTAATAGGAATGGAATATGTGCATTGCCACAAGAAGAAAGAGGAAGTGCACGTTACAATCGGTCTTATCTCTTAAGTGTATTTATTTCTTCTAAGTACCAGGCTTATAACCATATCCCTCCCCAAATGTTAACTATTTATTCTTAAGTTTTATATAAACTTAAGTATCCTGCAATAAAATTCAATCTATGATCTATGATGTATGGAAACTGAACTTAACATAAGACAAAGACTTGATAATGATTGTAAGCACTTTAGTGTAGTTGACGTAAAATAAAACCGATATCGACGACTTCTTTCAACATCAAAATCCTTATAAATTTAATAAACAAACACTATCAGGAATAAATATATCTTAAGTAACTACCAAATGTAACGGTTGTAAGGGTAAATTGAATCGTTAGATTCCCAAAAATAGGTACTAGTTTGCTTAAGGGGGAAGTCTCACTCAGAATGTCGAAAAAATGCGCAACTTCTACATTGTTTTTTTACAGTTATATATAAAAGCTCTTATTTTAAAACTTTACAGTCAATTTACTTGTAATATGAAATATATTATCGTATACGAAATAATTTGTTTTTCTGATGTTGCAATCATATTTTAATAAAAAAAAAAAATAAGCCATGTACCTGACATTTCGCCGCTGGAGTCTATCTGTTGTGGATAAAATAATGTTCCTCTATTTAGCTAACACGAAAATCAATTTTCTTTCTTAATTTTTATACAATTATCCCCTAGGTGAATTAACGAATGAAAAACAAGAAAAATACTGAAACTAAAAACTTACTGTAGTTTGATTTATCTTAGAGTAATTTTAATTCACTTTGAAGAGGTGGTAATGTGCTGTAAAGTGGGCCTTCATTGAATTCAATTGGTTTAATTGAATTTTTCTGTGGTGCACACAAACTGCAAACGCATTTTCTTTTGAGAAAATGCCGCCCAAAGTTTTGAACAGATAGAAGAACTATACCACTCTGGCCAACGTTGACCATCGGTACGAGAGTACGGGCGTACGAGAGAGAACAAATAAAGAGCATCATTGTGGATAATGATGCATATTGCGAAGTTAGAACTATCATATTCTGATATGGTACTTCCATTCCGCACAATAGTACTTCTGCTTCCTCGTAGGACTCGTTTTGAGCAGTACTCGGAGTTTTACATATTAACCATCCGAGTATTCTTCGAGGCCCCTACGCTGCGACACCACTGCCTCGCTGTTCATCTTGTAAAGTTGCAAAATGTTGAGCATATATTCCGATCCTTACGTTGAAATAGTTCATCATTTTCGTAATCTTCAGCGAAGACATATGAAGCAATAGGTATATAAAAAGATCTTGATAATTTCAAATTCTGTATTCAGACATTATATAATTGAGATATGGAATTGAAACTCTCGTTAGAGTTTTGGGTGTAACTGTGGAAACAGGGGGTAAGGATATTGTAAAACAATAACAAATAACAAATATAAATATATGCTATCCAAAGCGGAACAGCTATCTACGCGACGCGAGAAGCTTTCAAGACTTTTAGGTCCTAAGTCCTAGAAGACTTAGAATTTCAATCTGAAATTTTAGAAGGAAGTTCTCTGACTCGGATAAAATTGATTAAGATAATTTTTGAAAAATCGATTTGTTGGACTTCCTAAACAAGGCTCTCCCGCCACTTTTTGAGGGTATCAAAGACCAAAAATGATCTCGTCCCTTAATCGTAATAATATGCCTTAATTTTGAGTGATTTTCATAATTTCATATGCAATCACATCAACTTGGATCTTACTAAATATATGACATACGTATGTTAATATGTATAAATGAGAAACAGAGCACAATATCATATAACTTTAAGTAACACTTCAAATTAAATCACATTTTACCATTCACATTTGTTTCGTAAATTTGCATGTATTCTAAATTCTGTTATATATTTCTTCTGGGAATGGAGACATAATAGCACTATGCACTTAAAGGTAAAAACTATTTTATTGAAAGAAGAATCTAGTTGAAGATTAAGTTCTTCTCCGCAGTTAAAGACATAGGAAAAATGAACCAACGTTGAGGAAACAGATCTTTCTCTTTGTATTTTCCCCACGTTATCAGTTGTCCAAATATCTGACTGAAGACATTGAAACCAGCGTGGAAAGGATGGTAAAGAATAAGAACTATTTTATTTGAGGTCATTGTAAATCACAGGTAATCTTACTTCTGCTCGTTCAAACTTTTCAATCTTTATTCCTTCACCCCATTAACACTGATCAACATAACATTCCTCTACGAAATTCCGGTTAGGATTACAAACCCAGACTCTCTCTCTCCATGCTTTATGGCGCAGATACTCATTCGAAGTCACGGCAAACAATAAACAGACTTCGTAAAAATATTCAAGCGCACATGTACACACATACACGTATACACGTAGGGGAAGACGCACTTACGCGAACGAAAAGAAACTCATACATATCCACAATACACGCGTAGTCCTTTCTCCTACGATGCCGAAATCACAGATAGTAAAATTGCGTTGTGAAAGCTCTCGTCCCGCCCCCTTCACCACTCGCGACCAATCGCCGAACGTTTCGTATCGATCCATACGTCACTTCCTCACCCACGGCGGCCGCCATTTTATCCCTACCACTGGATGCCGAAAGCTCCGTCGGTCGTCGTTCGAAAGCCCCCGTCGTCGTCGTCGGCGACTGAAATCCGGAGTTCCCCCGCGGTCGTGCGCTGTTTGTTCCCCCTTTTAGCCCGTCGAACGCGAACAATGTAGACGCTTGTACTGATTGAAGGTCGTTTCTGGCGATTTAGAAAGATGTGAATATGATATCGATACTTACTATCAGAACGTTGTCGACTATTGTCTACAGCGGACAGTTTTTAGCGTTACAACATCAATTCGAGTGCTTCCAAATGTGCATTTCAGTAACCAAGTTGTCATTCTTAATTGAACAAACGCGGGAAAGGAATAATCATCTTCTCGAAGCATAACGACAAATCAAAACACAACCTCCCCGTCTTTCTTTATCTCATACACCAAAAGTGTTTTCTTTCAAATTACGCTTGATTATACATTTTCAATGAATCTTGGAAGAGACTAAAAGTACCTGAACCGACCTTTAAAATATAAACTTTAACCTACCAACATATTTCGTTTTTCTTTTTACAAAAATGAAAGACGACTTTCTTATAGTGAACAAATATTTTATTGAAATATATATTGTCAATTCTGATCCAATACATCTCGGAATCCTTCTTGCAGTAACATGATTCCACGCTCATAAAATTTTTGTTCTTTTCTGGCAAAAAACTGATTCAGGTGATTTTTGACCTCCTCATTTGAAGTAAAGGTTTGATCGTCTAAAAAATTTTGCAGAGACCGCAACAAATAATAATCAAAAGGTGCCAGATCTGGAGAATATGATGGATGTAGCACTACATCCCATCCAAGCTGTAAAAGCTTTTGGTGAGTTATTAAACTCGCATTACCTTGATAGAACAGTACACCTTTTCTATTGATCAATTCTGGCCTTTTCTGTTTAAGTGAATCATTCAGTTTGTTCAACTGATGACAGTACACTTCAGAATTGATTGTAGTGTTGTCCGGTATAAGTTCAAAAAGAAACGATTTCCTTGAAATCCCACCAAACACACAGCATCACCTTTTTTGTCTAATATCGGCTTTCGAAGTACTTTGAAGCGGTTCATCTTTTTACACCATGATCGCTTGCATTTAGCATTGTTGCATTGCTGTGAGAAAATACAATTCAGTTCTCTGTTGGGACGAAACGAAATTAGTTTCCGAACAACCCAATCCATATGTAAAGCTTATCAAATTTATTTTGAGTACTCAAGGTTACTGTGGCGCAGACAAACTTCCTACCTATATTACCTAGTGTCTCAACTTTGTGATTTCAAGATAGTTTTGAGAAGCTGTATATGGGTAGAATACTCAAACCTACAACAAAATCTGTAAGCACTTCTGGATGAACGCATCCCAGTTCTATTGACTTTGGCTTAGTAGCCCATTATCGTAATACAAATTTAAAATGCGGATGGATCTTAGACATAGGACTTGGGGAGTTGCATTCAGCAATTTATATAGCAGTTTCCTGATGTAGAGTTCAATCGTCACAATTTTGTTAATAACAAACATAATACTATCGAAAATTTTGAAGAAAGAAAGGGAAAGTCTTCCAGGAGACCAACAAAATTAATGGTGGAGGGACTGGATGATATTCAACATCGCATGACAATCAGCGAAGCGACATAGAACAAATATTTTGCAAGAATTATTTGCATAGGTACATGACGATGAATTACAAAATTATTTCTTTCAACAAGATAATTCTTCAGCACATACAACAAGATAAACGACAACATATCTTTTATGGAAACAGAATGTCTTTGGCTTCTGAAGTCACCTGATTTAACACCCCCAACATTTTTATTTGTTTCGTCGACTTAAAGGTAATATATTCAGGAACAGGCCTCATACCATACAAGAACTTCACGAAGCAATATGAAATGAAATTCAGCAAATAAGAGTGGAAGAACTTGAAAGAGTTTTTGAAAATATGAAACGAAGGGTTACTGCATGTCTATATAACTCGGGCCAACATTTTCAGCACATGTTGTAAACCTTTTAAGTAACAATTTTGAAATAAATTTGGAATTTTATGTTGGATGTTGCATCTTTAATAATTAATAAGACAAAGGTGTGATAAATAATTAACCTATGGAATTTGTGTTGAATACATACTAATAGTGTACGTTTGGTTGCCTATGCTATCATCTCAATCATTTTTTAACATACTGTATATAAATATCGTCACGTCTCTGAAGGTGTAGAATGGGGTAACGAGAAGGATTAGTCAAGGGCTCAACCTCTTCTGGCTTCCTTGGCCCATTGTTAATCCAGCTATGTATTTAAATTTTAGAAATAGAAAACTGGTGATGGTTTAGTAACGTTTACTTACTTAATTAGGTTAATATCCTCGATAAAATACCCGCCTGCTAAAGGGATGCTCCTTTAGCTTTTCTAGTTACAGGAATCGTGATCCAAACTGTTTAATTGTTACACTTCTTAAGCTCTGGCAGTCATAGAAGATATGCTGTAATGCTTCTTGCTCTTCATAGTAGATCCTACACTAGGACGTACGGATGTTTATTAATCCGGCAGTGTTCTTTCAATACATCTACAGCCTTCCCAATCTGTTTCCTGTTCATTCGCTGCAACTATCCTGTCCTGGCATCTGAAATTTCCTCAACGAACACATGGGTGTTTTTCCAGTGTTTTGCATTCCGTTCCTTTAGCAAGTTCCTAGTCTCAGTTTTTATTGCTTGGTAAAAAGTTCCGCACGTAGGTTTTGGCTTTGGTTTTCTCTTTGTTCCTTCTCGTGCACATGGGTGCAGAGAATGGAAATGAACTCAACACTAAGATAGACAATTGAAACAAATCAGGAAAAGAAAGACAGCGTAAACTATCCTGAAAGATACAAATCGAGCTAATAGAGAAGCTTGAAAAAGAAGAAACTGAACGTAATCGGATGAATGACGAAAGGTAGAAATATGTGGAAAGGATGCAGTGGTTGAGAAACTAGAACTCTGATTCGAGCTGACATTGTGTGTAAAAAGTCATGAAGAAGATTCACTTTCAATTTAATCTAGAAAGATCACATATGCCAACGAAGTGGTTAAAGCAATTCTGGAGACTAGCATTTCATTTATTTCACCCTGCCTTGCTACCTTATAGATTTTAAGTTGACCTAATATTTTTTTAAATGTACAATCTTCATTTCATTATGGGGAATATAGAGAGAAATAATAAGAGAATAAACGGTAGGAATCGTGCAGAAGGGAATTGAAAACAAATTGATTACAAACAAAAAGTTGATCAGCAGATGAGTAAATCAACATTACAGTGTATTAGTCAAAAGGAATGGAAATACAGTACTGTCGCGATATCGTGAACAGGCGTGAAGGTGAACGATGTGCTAATATGAACACGACATTTTTGCATTATGTAGGTACTCGATAATATGAACAGCACTACTATCCACTAATGTGAACAGCCGTCTAAATATACAGTATTTTTCAGTGGGGATGGTAGAACTTGGAGCGTCTGTCGCTCATAACAATTCGTTTTTCATCAAATCAAAGTGACATTTCTTTTCAGTAATGTTTTTCGTCTGTTACAATCGAGCTTAATACGTTGGAACGACGTTTACAGACAATGAAGATTTATATAAAATAAATAAATCTGTCTGTGAAACTTAGAGGAACGTTCGCCCTTGGTAGGGTCGACATGATCGTCCTTCTGAATAGTTTATTCGTCGTGTTACTGCAAAGCTTGAGTCAGCCACTTGTACAACATAGACATATCATCTAGTGTCGAAAATATTGCTGCTATTGGGGTGAGTATTAGTGAAAACCAAATTTAGTGAATTCCACGCCGTTCTCAACAATTGAAATTGTTTGTGACCTCCAACGGCGTACTTTGCGAAAACTGCAAAAACTGAAGCCAAATAGCTTCTTTTGCATAGTAAATTCACTGATTTGTGCATGGAAACCTTGCTACTGATGGTCATTTTCATTGCAAAGTTTCGTACAGCGATAGAGCTCATTTCTGGCTCAATGGCTAGGTCAATGAGCAAAATCTCCGCACTGAGCGATGAAAAGCCACAGATAATACGCAACACTCAATTGCGTTCTGAAAGAGTATCTGTCTGATGTGCTTTACTAAAGCATCGTCGGACCTTTGTTTCTTTCAGAATAAGGCCGGAGCACATATTATGGTAAATGGCGCTCATTACAGCCGAATGATGAACGACAGAATGTAATTTCAATGAGATGGTGCTACTCAAATTATGGAGACGGAACTTCAACGATTCATGAATTTCACAAAATGGATCAGTCCATTGGTCGCCACGTTTGTGTGATCTAGTATGGTCGAGTTATTTCCTGTGAATTTATTTGAAGTCACATGATCACGCAAATAAACCCACAACAATTGACTAATTCAAAATTAATATCATCCATTCTATTGGCGAAATAATTTATTGGAAGAAGTAATCGAAATTGGGCCCAAAGAGTGCAGCACGTAACTCGTAGTGGCGTGGCGGTGGCCATTTCAATGATACAGTGTTCCATCATTAATGGCAAACATTTCCCTTTTCAATAAAAAGAAATATTCTTACTGTCTACAAAGTAGTGGATTCATTTACATTGAAAGCTCTGTCATGCTTGTTGAAAAACCCTTTAGATTTCTAGAGAATAAATATTCACTTATTCGTATTTTACTTACAGTACGTGTCAAATAATGTAAATTAATGATCAATGTTCGTTTTATACATTCACTACTTTAAGAAAGTCATCTCAAAGTTGACCTCATGAGTATGAACATACGCAATATTTTGAACAGCCACTGTTTTTGTCTGTTCACATTATCGGGACTGTATTGTATACCTGGAAACAATCAATCATAGCGAGAAAAATATATAATAGTGTTGCCGATAACTGACTTAACTCCCATAGATTATCTGTATTATCTGTAAAAGCTGTGGGTTTATAACGACCACAAGGAAAACTCGAAATGATGCGTATTGGATTGATAAGTACGGTAGTTTGAAGGTTACCCTGAGCTATTTTATTTATGGTGTGGTTATTTTTATCATCCCGGAAATCATCTAACATTGTCATCATCTATCTAAATCTAAATTAAAACGTTTTGAAAGAAAAGGAGAACTTTTTAATTTCTAACAACAAATTTCAAACTAGAGCACGATTTCTCAAATCAACAGATTCCGACATTTATATCCCTAAGACGGTGATGGTTATTTTGTTAGAACATTGCATGAGCTTCTAGCTTCTATAAATATTCGTGCGAAGCTCGTGCATTATTGATGTACAGACCAACATTCAACAAGTATAAAATGTCATTAAGCAAGCGTTGCATAACTCGCGTGGTGATTTGAGGCTAATGATTATTAGATTGTTGATGTTATCGCAAATAAATTATCATTTTCTATGAACAGAGTAATGATGGGTAACGTTTCAATATTGGTAAGCTTAGACACTCATAGATTAGGTAAAGCTTACGTTAATTACCCGACACCTTATAGATTACTGAACAAGATGCACCGGCGATATGAAATTTCATGCAACACGTTCTCAAACACTAAACACGTGTAGACATAAATACATTCGAATCAGCAACGGAAATGTAATTTTTATAATTCTAAGCTGATTCATTTATTTGATGAAGGTGTTTTTGCTTTGGTACAAGATTTAGTAATCATTTCAATGTTACCGCTTCTTTCCATTCGACTACTTATCATTTTACGATTTTCCCTACGGTGCGTGTGCACGAATATCAGATAAGTTGATGAGTGGACACTCGAAAATTTGCCACCCTCTCTCACTTTACTTCAAGTTCCCAAGCCACACACATCAACCTAACCACGCCACGTGTCTAATAATCGCTTCACGCACGCAATCTACTATATGCATAGCGCTTAGTATTAGGACGGAAAATTTAGGTCTAATATGATTTTATGCTTTGTATGGAAATATGTATTACAATATTTTTTAATACGTAGAAAGTATTTTCGCTAAAAACATGCACGACTAGATTATCGGGTTAGAATCTTACTGGAAAAATAATAATGGTCATATTCTGGAATTTCGTCTGTTTTCATAATTCGACAACAAATCGTAATTTCTTTCTGAAAGGATCCATCAACCTACTTTATTGCTAGTTAGTGTTGCGGGTGTAACGTCAATCAAAATTTGTATTTCTTCCATTACAACAGCTGTAGTTCTCCTTCAAATCGAAATAGTTAATAATAAAGTCGATGTTGCAAGTTGTGAGGCTCAGATCTAACCCATTTTAATTGGTGGCATCTAAAATATATTCTGTAGTTTGATTCTTGCCTTGGTAGCAGATTAAAACATGTCGGGTTTCTTGCCAATCAAATGACATTAAGGCTGTAAGGTACTTCTTTTCAAGATCGTTTAAAGTTAATTTTTTAGGTCGGTTCGACAACTATTTCGAAAGCTCTATATATATAAGCTATAAAAGGTATACGTATGACGATAAAATACTAATTGTTTACAATTGTAAGAGCTCAAGCAGATCTAATCTTTTGTCAATAATATGTGAAGAACCAGCAGATTTGCAGGCTTGAAATTTTGAATACCACATATTCGATACGGTAGTTAAGACTTGTCAAAAAGCATTTTTGTAAATTCCTTTGTTATCGTTGCTTTCTTGAAGTCCAAAAAGACGCTAAAGCGATGTTCATTTTCCTATTCGTTAATTGAGGTTAAATTCAACAACAAAAAAGGAATTTACAAAAAGCTCGTCGGTAAGTCATAGCTATAGTAACGGATATACTGTATGCAAAATTTCGACCCCGTAAGCTTCTTGATTCGTCACTTATTATTGGAAAACAATTAAAGCAGTAGAAACTCCTAACATTGTAAAACCCTAGTATTTTATCGTTACACACACTCCTTTTAAAGGTCAGATATACGATTTCCAAAATAATTTTGGAACCAATAAAAATATTTTGAGTTTAACCGATCTTGAAAGAAAAATACCTTACAACCTTAATATCAAAACTTCCGGATGCGTTCACCCTCTACGTCAGTTCAGTACCAGACATTTTTACAAACCGATATAACCAGCTTTGCTAGAAAACCAACTAATTAACAATTCATTTCCTGTGAATTTATTGTCGGTGTTTTTTTTTTTTTGTCAAACGGTCTCTCATCCCCGTGTGTTTCTTGATGCTCTAGGGTCCGCAGTAAGCCCTTTTTCCAGTAAAGTTGATTGAAGACTCTTTAGCAGATACAAACTCACCAACTTAATGTCTTAATTGTCGTTGGTCCACCAAAGAGGACCTGCTGTATCTCACCAACAGGATTCCACACTTTTTTAAGTACTAATAATTTTTTTTGTTACTAATCGACCGAATTTCTAGGCACCTATTCTTCTTGCAAGGTTATTAGAAATCATCCATACTTCATTACACGTAATTTCATGATCAATAGTTCATTTGCTTTTCCAATATGTAATAGGCTAATGCAGGTTTCTTAAGAGTGCTGTAGGTATTTATTTATGTAATAATATCACATCACTCAATAAGTTCAGCGTTCAGCATCATCGGTATTTATACGGCCGCGTTTAAAATGAGCAAAACACTTCTCTGCCATTTGTCTCGATGGAATAGAGTCCAAATAATACATGTCAAGCTATTGCTTTGCTTGAACCGTATTTCTTTCCATTAAAAAGCAATGCTTTATCAACATATTAAATTCAGATTTTTTCATTGACCACTGCAACTTGTGAACTAAAATATGTACTAAACATCAGATTGACATAAAATTTTGACACGTATCGTTTGATGGTTAGTATTTCCTAAAGACCATACGGATTTGTCAATAGTGGCCCCATCATTATATCATCTAACGAACTTAATGTGTGGTTGTGTGTTGCATACTTAAAAATTGTCGACCTAAAATTACTTTCCAACCAATTGTAGATCGCGATAATGTTGCAGCTTTGAAATATCACTAATCTCTGAAGCAAGATGCATAATCTGCATGGTGTCCGATTAAAGGGACTTGTAATTAACCTTAATCCCTTTGAGAAGGTTTCTGGTACTTTGATTATGGCCTTAAACTAGAGGCGTTTCTTCACCTTGAGCTTCTTTCTTCCATTCTTCGAGGCCAAAGAATGCTGCAGGCAGTTTGACTGTCTCTGATTTCCTCATATTGTGCGCCTAAAATAAGGTTATCACCGGAACTATTTTCTAGTTTCTTCTTTTCATTTTACATATAAGAAATATAGTTGTGTGACCTCAGTTAGAAATTAGCAATTTCCTTCCGCTTTTCTATATATCAACGTATTTTAATTACAATAAGTAACTTTTTGTATCTGGGCTTCTTCTTCGAATTAGGATCTTTCCGTACTCCTTGTAGGTGTCGTCATAAATTTTATTACTTATCTTTATAAATGGTGAGATTTCTCTTCGACACTTCTTCTAGAACACTTGGTAATTGAGGACGTTCTCTATTGGTACAAACTTTCCTACATCATTCATTTTTCGTTAGGCAGTATTTCACCAAAACTTAACACATGTACGCCCTTCGAAGGAAAGCTTTCGCATTGAACATTATTTTTCTCGTCCCATACGGCGCTCCTTTCATACATGCACATCACTAATACCAAATCTTTGAACTTTACGTCATTCTGGTTTCTCTATCTCGAAATACATTTGCCTTTCAAAGTTTAAATTATCTTACATAGTTTGACTTAACACATGTACACTCTCCGAAGGAAAACTTTGACATAGAAAATTAATTGTCTCGTCTTATACGGCGCTCATTTCGTATATATACATCACTAATAGCAAATCGTGGAACATTAATTCATTCATCCAAGTACCTCCTTGGGGTTTAGCCGTTTGGATGGAGACGTAACATGCTTTTGCTTTCTTTCTCTTTCAGTCTCGCAATTCTGTCATTAGTCTTCTTCCTGTCGTTGTTCTCTTTAAAATTTCGGAACTAACATTGATCCGGTCGTTATTTTAATGAACAGAAAAGGCGATTAAAGTCGTCTTGTTGATGATGGCTCGCTACGGACAGATCTTACACACTCAGAAATTGTTATGTGAATTCTAGTAACAGCTTTCACTGTAGCTCAGATAAGGGGCAACAGCTTTATGTGCGATTTTGGTGGTTCAAATTTAACTACTTCCAAATCTGACCTTTCTCAGGACAGTTCTGGATGCATTTCTCTACACTTAACTAGATAGCCGGATTATTGCGATATAATAGGATATCTTGAGTTGGAAAAGAAGTTATTTCTCGTTAGATCTGCTCTTCTAGACTCTTAATAAAGTCTGCAAACTTGCAGGAAAAGAAAATAGGTAGTTTCTGCTTTGGGTTTGGAGGGCACTGCATGGTATCCAATCCACATAAATCATATCACATCGAAAGTTGTGAAAATATAGTATAATTTTATTTCCTTTCATAAAATCTATACGATACAAGTGTCAATAAGACCAATTGGACATGGTTTACTAACAAAAATTGACGTAAGGCCAATAAAAGAAAATCCCACCAATATTTTCTTTGCATTCCTCAAAAAGAAATATAAAAAGCTATTATTCCAATAAATGTGCGCTTCAAAAGATATATTTTCTTAATAGCCCTGCCTCATACGGAAGTACTTCTAAAAATTATGTAATCGTTGCCTCCGAAATATCGGTACCGCAATGACCATAAGTCGCAGGAAGAGCGACGCCATCGGCATCCAACAGCGTCGTCGTAGTAGTTGTCCGTTAATGAGGGAATAGTGTAAAAGGGTAGGCTAATGGAATTACGGCGTGTTTAAGCAATAAAAATTACTATAAACAAGAGCGCCAAAGAAAATACCTAAAAGCACTACTACGCCGGCCGGCCTTCTCATAACCATCCTCGTGTGCTAATTGAGCACATGAATCAGTAATATCTTTCTCACGATATTTTCAAGCGTGGGTATCTTCGGAGTCGACGCTTAGGAGCAACCTGAAAGAAGAGTAGACGGTTGCGAGAGAGATGAACAAAAGGAGAGTGTTTGTATTCACTTCCGACTCCTCTGATCTCCAAAAACAATTACTCGGTCTATTTGCATTTCGTTTTTCGGTGTATTTAACTTAAATCTGTATATATACATACGAAGGTATTTACATATTAACATGCAGAGCATACACACATACGTACATAGCACGTGCATAACAGAAATAAAATGTTTCGTTACAAATTAATCCTTCGTATGTTAACATGGAAACATTGTATTGAAAGATACAGTTATAAATTATGTATGTATACGTGTGAAGTGAAAGTCCAAACCAACTCATTTTCGAAATAAAGACAAAGATTAAATTCTACACGGTATAGTAACAAATATAAATTTCTTCTCGATTAAGATGATGTATATACACTTCACGTTAGAGGGAAAACCTTAATAAACATACTGCTGGAATTATCTAACAAAAGATAAAAGCAATTTTTTAGACGTCGTACCACAGACAAGTCATACAGATAGTCCATAAGGAAAAGATGCTGTAATGTATGCAACCCTCAAGATTTTACGCTAATAGATGAAGATAAAGATATGAAGATTATTACCGATCTAGTAATCGGACACTCCCTCGTGAAAAAGGATCTATGGAACATGGGAACGGTAAGCAAACGGTGGTGTACGAAATGTGAGCTACAAGAGGAAACGAGCATGCATATTATTTGCAGCTGTGAAGAACTGACAGGCCCCAGACCTATTCAATGACAACTTATCATTGAATAATAAAATTCGGAGGAGTGACAGCGTCAGTCCGATTTACACTACTTAATGATAACACGTCATCCACCTTTTTAACAAACTTTAGTTATTGGGAATCGAAACAAAAGGATAATGCTCAAGTGCGTGATCTATTGGCGACCTACCCTAAAAAGAATTAAGGAAATGAATGAATGTAGTAGATGGGCTATCTGCATGACTTATCTGCGACCTTACAAAATTCATAAATATAATTGACTATATTGAAATAGCGAATCAAGAAAGGATTTTTAAGCATTGCTTTCGAGGGATATTTACAATATATGTAATATTATTTATATATAAAGTTAATAATGAAAGTATTAGTTTTCGGCCGAATTTTTCAAACATATATTCCTGTCTTCCTTCAATTAATATATGTTTCTTTACAAAATTGAACTGCTCCAACGCAAATTCGTACAGATCGTTCTCCATTTGCCATATAAGTGAGTTTGATATTTTTTCGCAGATAATTCTGACGAAGGTATTTTTGGACCGTCTGTCTTAAGTGAGACTTATTACTGCTCAAAAAGTATTTGGCTGCACCCTTAAAGGTTCTAGGAACTGTGGAGTGTAAAATTGAAACAAAGTTTGTCAGATCTTCTCTTACTTCCACCAATGAGTAGGTATTTATTAAATTCTTTCTTTCTTCTGCAAGTGCCCATTTATTCTCTGGTTTCCAGCAATCGACAGCATGGTCACAAAAAATGGAATCTGTAACTACATATTAGTAAGCTCGCAATCAGGTTGATTGCTGTTTACACAGTTGTCAAAAGTCACTGTATTACCATGTTTCCTCCTTGTCAAATATGGCCCCTATAGTTATCACCATATCGTAAAAAGTAGAAATATGAAGCCAACCGGTCCAAAGGTTTCCTTATAATATTTATATACAGAAGTTTTATAGAGCTATAGTTTGAAAATCCCAAATCTGCAAAATGCCCATGATATATTGCAGGTTTCATGTATTCCCACTTTATATTTTGGACAATGCCATACTGATTTGGCAATAATAATACACGATTGTTAGATGATATATTAACATGGATCACACGGAAGTTATGCTTGTTACAGATATTATAAGCAACACATATAAAGCTAGCTGATCCCTGTTTTTGGAACCCGATTATAAATAATAATGGTACCATTATTATGATTTTCATCAGCCTCTCTAATGTTATTAATTAGTTATTTATTATTAATCTTTAACCCATTTGCATCACACGGAAAAATGGAAAATTTCTTCTTCTTATCGCCAAATTTTTTCACGCTGCATTAACTGTAGTGGTGGTATCCTATTTTTTTATTTCTATGCACATAGTAGTAACTTGATTGTCGAAGTATGCACATCCAATATCGCCAGAAACTATTTTATTTGAAAACTATTCTATTTACTAGTGCATTACGCTTATTGTTAGAAGTATGTCTACCCTCCATTCCTGATCAATGAAAAATCCATCAATTGCAGAATATTTTTGGCACAGCAGATGTTTTAACTCCAGAAACAAGTTAGATGTTTTTTGTAAGTCAGCAGTTACAAATATAAGAGCAAAAACATGAAGTTGGTAGTAACTAATCTTATATGATAGATCTCTACCACTAATAGGTCAATAAAACAAGGCTGGTTTGAACGATAGTTATATTTTCAGAACGTTTACAAACGTTTTCGGAATACCTTCTTCAGTGAAAATATAACTAGATAAATATATAAACAAACATTTGTTTTTTTATTTGGGAACTATCAACAAAATAACTAATGACTAGGATTTCTTGATATAGAGGATGTGTAACCAACTTTTATATATATATAAATTATAAAAACTAAATTAATGTGTAAACATACATGCAAATTAAGTAAAACCTTATATCAAAAAATCTTTGTCGAAACCTTAACAATTCTGTTCAAGGACTAGGGAAAACCCAAATTTAAAAACCTAGCCAAAGGTTTCCTTCTTAACCTTCCTATACTCACGTCAAAATGAAAGACGTATACTATACTATATAAGTCGGTCTCACAGACCGTATGCGTGAGTATAGGAAGGTTAAGAAATGCAAATGTCATTTTAACAAATTGCTATATACATTACTTAAATTTTGAATATCGGTTCTGAAATTAATAGTTTTAGTGTGTTTCTGTATATTTATCATTTCATATATTAGTCTTTTTTATAATTATTCTCTGTTTTTAATATAATTGTGTTTTCAAAATCAAAGTAATACCCAAGAAGGAAACCTTTGGCTAGGTTTTTAAATTTGGGTTTTCCCTAGTCCTTGAACAGAATTGTTAAGGTTTCGACAAAGATTTTTTGATATAAGGTTTTACTTAATTTGCATGTATGTTTACACATTAATTTAGTTTTTATAATTTATATATATATATAAAAGTTGGTTACACATCCTCTATATCAAGAAATCCTAGTCATTAGTTATATTGTTGATAGTTCCCAAATAAAAAACAAATGTTTGTTTATATATTTATCTAGTTATATTTTCACTGAAGAAGGTATTCCGAAAACGTTTGTAAACGTTCTGAAAATATAACTATCGTTCAAACCAGCCTTGTTTTATTGACCTATTAGTGGTAGAGATCTATCATATAAGATAAGTATAAAAGGTCACGAAATATATATATATATATACATTTAATTTGTAGTAACTAATGAGATTTACTAAACGCATTTAAAGAATTACTTCTAGTTCTCGCTGATATATTATTATTTTCGTTGTTGACAGTGTTCCCATAAAATCAAGATCGTACTATATATCTTCCTTCTTGACAAAGCTGTATAAATGCTTCAAACGGTGGATAATGGAAGTTTATACGACATGAAATCTCCAATATTTATTTACGTACACGAGATTTGTAAGAAAATTATGTTGTGTTCCTTTTACTTATGTACAATACTTCAACCAAAATGCATTAATTATCTGAAATTATGTACAATATGGTACATAGTCTGTTAAGTTCTTGACACTCATTTAGTAATTATTTATGATACTAATTACTAATTACTATGTGATTTATTGGCGGGTTACAGGACACATATCTCACATGATAAGTAAATATGTAGTAATAATTGAGTTGAAGAATATGGATCTAATTTATGGTAAAGCCAATTTTGTTTTTTAATGTTTATTGTTTTAATGGCGAAAGAACTGTCATAAAATAAAAATGTTGTCAAGATTTAAAAAAAGATTCAGAAACACCTGCTTCCTTCCCGTTAATTATGAATTTCAATCAAAGAATGTTTATTTCTAACGAATATCTAATGTACGCTCAAGTATACCTATTCCTTTGTAATTGATAAACAAGTGAACATGTCAAAGATTTCATTCTTATTTCGCAATAATTATTGTATATGTAAATATGAGTATTACAGATTTGTATTAATGAACTAATCTACATTATCCTGTTCCTTTGCAGAGTCGAATATTAGAAGATGCTTCGCTAATGTGCAACTCATGGTCGCCCAGACACAATGTAAGTCCAACCAGATACATATATAACGTTGAGAAAGTTAGTTAATTTTGTGGAAATTGCTTGACATATGTATACCGAACATTTAATTGTAGATTTTTCCGTACGAACCTACTTAGAACTAACACAACTGATATATTTTCAATAATAGTTATAGGTATAATTGTAGCATAGGGTAGAAAGTAGGGCTAAGAACTAATGTTCCAATTCAGCTTAAAATGAAGGTCATCTGCTTAACATTCAATCCTTCCTTTTACCTTCAAAATACAGGTGCATTCCAGGTGGTGACGAGCTGAATAAATATGAAAACTAAAAAGGAGTCTGTGAACGAAAGTTCGTCGCATAGGAATCGCAAATATTGTTATGTAGTTTCATATTACATCTTACAACGGAAGCAGCATAATCGGACTAGCGTTAAAAGGTTTAATTCTAACTTAATTTCAAAGCTTATGCATAATTCCTTTTTATAAAGAAAGCCAGATCCGTATTGACGCATCATTTAACAATTCTTTTAGCATAATTATTGCCCACAAAATCCTCAACTATACGAGGTACAAGTTAAAGTTGAGTTCAACTATTATGGGCTCTTCTCCTACACATTTTGTCAGTGTTTACTGTCTCTCAATAAATTTTTTGTTTCCACTTAGTTGGCATCTCTTAGTTCTGCAGCTACTGATAGATAGGATGAATTGAGTTCCATCTACTACTACTGGTCGTAGAGAAGTTGATCAAAATGGGTTTGTGTCTTATCAGTTTTTTTTTCTACTTAAAAAGTTGTTTTTAGTACATTGGAACGTTCGTCATTGCTGCTAATCTTTAAGCACTATCACCCTCTGTATTATTCTTATTATATAAAATTCCTTTTAAAAATTTAAGCTTGTTGGGTTTGCCTTGAATGACAACTTTTTGTTTCGTTCTTTTATTCCAATTTCCACACATTTCCACACATTTCCACTACCAAACTACACGTATCGTTCCTATCAATACGCACTAATTATTCCTTTTCCTCTGGGGTACATTTCTTACTGCGTCAGCATGGTATTTAGCAATAAAGGCTAACACAAAAATTACCCATGTGTACGTAGATATTTGGATATATTTTTTGTAAACGAATCTCCTAATACTCCTCCATTTTATAACAAAAGTTCCCAATACTATACGAAGTGGAGTTTTGACCTGTTATCCTAAACGACTTAATTCTACTGCGTTTAATAGGACCGGCCCACAAAATCATAAATAGGCTGTTTACAACTACTTAGAAATTCTATGTATTCTATGTATTCTACCTCAGAAATATTCAAGAACAGGGAAACCTCGATTTTCCGTGACTCTATCAACCGTTTATTCACTTAACCGGGCGAAGTTGCATATGTAAGTGTATTGATTACCCAGCTATACAGGTGTAATAATGAATGAGTAGTCCACTTAACCTTTTGTTAGTAGGGAATGGTAATTGTGCACTAGATGGTGTAATCAATGGAAATAAGAACTATATTTTAATTTCATTTATAGAAAATGAGGCTGATCATTTTTGTAATCATTCTAAAGTGCAGATTTAATTACACTATTCAACAAAATTGGACTTTCTTGTTGCTCACCTGAATGTAACATATTATTTTCTGTAGATTTCTTGGCGCTGAAGCCAAATCCAATGGCATAATTGCTCCAGCACGTCACGCTTTGGAAATATCCTAGTTCCAAGGTGCCAGAAAGACGATTTTCGGTGATATTTGGGGTTATATTATAAAAACGGCAATATTGTTGCTATTATTTAGTTCTATTCTTTCCCTTCAAAATCCATTTTCGATTGTTTCGATCCGCCCTTTTTCTCTGGAAATTTACTACTTTAAACCTATACTACTTCGTAAATATTGTGGATCATACCCTAATGTCCGGTTTTAAAGACTTTTCTAACATTTTCAAGGGGCTTGACGAGATGATCAGAAAATATTAGAAAACTTTGTCTAGAAAAGCTTAAAACGGGAAATTAGGCTATTGTACTGAGAATTTAGTTAATTTGTTTTTTAAAGTGAATTGCACCGGTCTAGCTCGTAGATATAATATAAAAGCATAAATTATAACAATTTATATTTATAAAATTTTGGAAATATTGAACATAAAGTCGAGATATTTACCTATTTTAGTGTGTGTGAATGTATGTGTGTGAATTTTCCGTTGATGGTTCTTCCTGTATTTCCTTTCTTCACTTCTTTTCTCGACGCAGCTTATGGATTCCTCCCTTTTATCAATTCTTTTTCTTTTGTATGGTGAGGTTCTTTTCGTACTAATACTTTTTGCTACTAATACTTCTACTTAAAACCTTTTCTTTTGGAAATATATTTTAGACTTCTTTATTGAATTTTCTAAATTGTCAATTTTTCGTCGTTCACCAAACAAACTTTTATTTCTTCTCGAAACCAGGACGACACTGCTGTCTTTCTCTGTTGTCCCCCAAAACGAAACTTTAATCCACCTTGACTTCAGTTCATCCAAATATATTGCTATTATAGAAACCTGTACCGTACGTCGATGTATCCTTGATTATTTCCAGTAAATTTATCTGAATTCTTGTAATGTATATTTGTTGTCAAAATGTGTAAAAAATGTTAACAAAATTCTTTTATCCATTAAATCATGCTTTTTATAATAATTATTAATTTTATTTCTAGCTACATTTGTTTCTCCCATTAAACGTCTCTGGCTGGAGTTAAAATAAGGAGATAACACCCGCAGGGGAAAAAATGCTTAAAAGGTGGTGGGCGTGGTGTCGAAAAGGTATAAATAGAACCCCGACACTAGGCTAAATGTCAAATGTCTAATGTCAACTTAACTATGATTTTGATAACTTGAATTATAATAAATGAGTTTTCTAATGGTAATTAACCATTTGTGTATTATTATACTACACTATGGCGCTTAATATTTACGAAGTTCTATAGATTGAAATGAGCATATCTCGAGAAAGAAAAGTCGGATCGAAACAAACGAAAACTGATTTTGAAAGGGAAGAGTAGTGCTAAGTGATAGTATAGGCAGAATGAGCAAACAAATTCGCTGTTCTTACATCACGTGAAACTGTCTTTTTGGCACTTTGAGGTTGGGATATCTGGAAATCCTGATGTGCTAGTGCAATTCTACGACTGTATTTGGATTCAGCACCGAAAATTATATAATTATTATTTGCCTGAGTCACAAGGAAACTCTAGTAAGTATGTCCCACTGATTGAAATGAAACTTTGTGGGTTTATAGACCGATGTAGTGCAAAAACAGTAGTAAATTTCTTAGCTGCCCAATCTCACATTAGCGGGGTGTACAGCACCCTAATCTCAAAACTACCCTTCACTATTTGACTCAATATTTCAGAAACTATGAGATATCAAAAAAAAGTTAATACAAGATTTAAACCGTTTTACGTGGTCATATAAAAAGAAAAAGCGAAAAGAAAATTAGAATGTGAGCGATTGTTTCCATAAACATATATTTGCTATAACGAAAATGTTAACGCCATCACGAAGTTATTAGGAGGTATTAAATCAAACAGCGAAGGGTAGGGTTGAGCTTAAGGCGCTGTACACCTCGCTAATGTGAGACTCGGCAGTTAAGAAAGTTACCCACAAAGTTTCATTTAAATCGGTGGGACACACTCACCAGTGTTTCCTTATCAGATGCCAAACTTTGTTGAATCATGTTATCCATGTTCTTCGATTCAGTTATGTTACCCCCACAATTAACACGGATAATCGAAATTCTAATGTAAATATCAATTTGGACACATTGAAACACTTGTGCAATCATATTTCAGTGACTGAAGATGCATTTTGTGCTGTAGCCATTTTGCCTATCGTTGTGTTAGAAGTGTAGTTTATAAGAAAATATTGATATTTACTTATAATTAGTTGAACAGTGTCTCCTTCAAGTTATTGGTGATAAATTTTCATTACGAAAAGAAGTTTTAAAGGTTTTGGTTTTTCAATTTAAGAGAAATGAATATATCTCCTCGGAAAAGTGGCAGATTAGCAATACAGAAGGTTTTACTTTCTGGTCTAAAGTTAGCAGTACAGCTGAGAGAGGTACCAACCTAACTCAAGAGGAATTTAATGCCCGTTTATTAAAAGATTGTCAGGAACAGTTTATGCTGTAACTATGAAGAAGCAATTATTGCAACAAGTAAAGAGATAATGTCAAAATTATTAGAATAAGACTAAAGCGTATAGTCGAGTAAGCATAGGCGATCTGCTCCACATAGAAACTTCTTAAAACGAGTATATCGTCGTTTAAGCGAGATGATAATACCAAATAATTCCTTTCTACCAGAACTGAATAGTTAAGGAGGTTTCTTCTAAATTACTTTGGATCTACACGTCAATCCAAAGCGATGTGGAATCAATAACCCTTAGACAATATTATACATTGCCATTAACAAATGTCCCTAAAGGTGTTTTAGTGCTACGTAAAGGGGACAACGCTATGAAAGAAAAATGTGATAAAAGAATGTTATAAAAATGAAGCAGAACGGTTGCAGTTAGATAGTGGGATTTTGCGTTAACAGATGAGAAAATTCTAGTACAACACAAAAATATGAGATTAAAACGAAACAAAATCGCATCAAATTGTCAAACCTTCAAGAAAACTGGAGGAAAATAAGGCAATCACCGTAATTATTGACGAAATATACCACTTCATAAACAATAAAATTATAAACGTTCTGATTTGTTTGCAACCATTATTGCCAGGATAGCTCCTAAATTAGAAAGTACAGATGAACTTCTTCCATTTATCAAAAGGAAAGTGTTTTGACAATTATAAAATTGATAACTTCTAGATAAATTTTCAGCAAGAAGTCTTCCTACTTGACTGACTTTTTCAAACTGAATTTTCCGTCTTCAGGCCGGATAAGCGCACAGATTGAAACAAGTACCCCTAGAATGTAAACTATATTTTATACCCATCTTCCTTTAATTTAAACGAAATCGAACACATACTAAACAATAACAAAAAGTATATTCTCCGTAAACCATACAAAACACATCGACATATCGATCGCAACATTCTGATAGATAGTAAACTCCTAGCACATTTTACCATTACTGCTGCTATATTTTCCGCATAATCACAACATTCAGTCGACAAATAAACATACTACGTATGGATATAGTAGCACGTTATAAATTATTTACGTTATTTAGTGACCGGTGAACGTACATTCGTAGACATACGTACATACATGCTCGTAGTTTGTCCACTTTTAACGCTTATTTTATGAATTGATTCGATTTACCATCACCGTCAGGGGTAGTGTAATTGCAATTAATGGTCACAAGCGCTTGTAGAACGGAAATCGAAAAGGTGATGTAACAAATCGTAATATGTTTAGATCGGTATCGTAGAGGGAAAACCACAGGACTCCCTTACCGAATAATACGCACTTCGGTAATTCAAGTTATCGTGGGGTAATCGCGTTAGTTTTTATGTGTTCTTTTATTATACATTACGGTCACTAATCTATTTCTTTCTCTGGCGTTTAAATTGCGCTAGATTTTAATTACTTGATGTAGTTAACAACGACGGTTAAAACAGGAAATAAATAATCGTCTTAAAGACTAAGATTGATATAAGAATTATGCAAGTGGATCATTGTTAAGAACTATCTAGTAAACACCTACATTTTAAACAAGTGCGACTTTAAAAATTTTTTCGTTTTGTCTATGTACCTCTCGATAATTCCTTGAGTTTGCCAAAACCTTCAGGCCATTCTCTTCAGATGTTGGATCTCTGAGTGGCGAAAGAATCAATTATCAGAAAATCAACTTGTCCGTTTTGAAGATGAAATCCTAAGAAGCATAGGGTAGTAGGAGGATCTGTTATATAATTAATTTTAAGTTTAAACTTAACTTCTGTTATCACGGAAAACATGAGACTATTTCCTTGACAGCGTCTTGCTTTTTAAGAAGTGCTGTTTGCTCCTTGTTCCCTTTTCCTGACCGTCTTTCCAACGTAATTATGTGTTATTCCATCACGATATTTGGGTTCACAGCAGAAAACCACTAAATAAATAAATGGTAATACATCACTCAATAAGTTCGTAGGATGACTAATAAAACAACAACTATTGGGCGAAATTCGACTTTACTCATTAACATAGTCTCCTTCAAGAGCAATACATTCTTTCCAACGCCTCCCTAACATTTCCATGTCCTTTTTATAGAACGATTTATCTTTAGCCCCAAAATATCCTTCAGTTGCGGCAATCATTTCTTCATTGAAGTCAAATCTCTTTCCCTGGAGCATTATTTACTGCAAACAGGTGGATGGATACGGTGGATGGGGAAGCAATTTAAAGTGCAATTCATGCAATTTTGCTATTGTTGCAATGGAATTGTGACATGGTGCATTGTCTTGGTAAAAGAGCCCTTTGTATCTCTTCAAAACCTTACCAGCTGAAATTTGCGTTTTTGACCGCTTTGGACTCTTTTCGTCCTTTACTGTTAATTCAGCTAATTGCCGATTTAACTTTGGAGTGTAGTGATGGATCACTACACTCATATCAATCTAACAATTTACATACTACGTGAAAAAGATCTTTTTTTTTGCGATTGTGAGCAAACACGGTACCCATTTCAAACAGAGAATGAGAAAGCATGCTCAAATGTTCATGCAAAATGGTAGATACACTGCCTCCTGATATCTTTAAGGTGTCAGCTATCTCACGTAACTTCAATTTACGCTTGGCCAAAACCATTTTGTGGACATTTTTATATTTTCTGGAACAACTGCCGAATTTGGGCGACTAAAGTGTTCAGGATCATCGGTGTTTGTACGGCCGCATTTCAAATCAGCAAACCACTTCTTTACCATTTGTTAGGACGGAGCAGAGTTCGAATAACACTTTTCAAGCCATTGCTTTGCCAATGCTTTATGACCGAAATTCAGATTTCTTCAAAAGTATCGTCACTGAGATCACTGTAACCTGTGAACTAAACGTCATATTGTCATAAAATTTGACACGTATCGTTTGAACGTTGGTGCGTCCTAAAAATCATATAAATTTGTCAATAGCGGGGCAATCTATATGTCATCCTACGAAGTAATTGAGTGATGTGTTAAATTTTATACCACACGAAAGTCATCCTAATTTGTGCCGAGTGACATTTTTTCTCCCCACAAACTCTGAAGAGTTTTCTTCTTTATTGTACACCTTAGTGTACTCCTCATTAGCTTATGGTGTAACGGCAAGCATTTGGTAGCCTCTAACGTCTTAGTAATCACCTTTAATATTCGACAAGTTACGTTCGTTTTCAAACTCCTCCGCTCCGTTACGATAATAATAGATATTAAAGCCGCACGTAATGTGGCTTTTAAAATGCCTACTTTGCATCCCCTTCGAAGTGTGTACCGTTGTATGCGGCGGCTCTTTCTCGGCCTTTAGCGGCGGCGATAGTCGCCGAACGTGCATCACCGGCTTAAAATTCTCCAAAATTTCTCCCGACGCGAGCTGAACAACCCCGGAAAGAAGAGATTGTATGCCGTACGTTGGGAGGAAAAGTGATAGAGAACTCGGAGAATGAATGAAGAAAGAGCGTAGTAGGACGTATAAAAACAGAGGGAGAGTCCCGGCCTAAGTTACTTCTTACAGTTCATTAATTATTCAAACCGGCCCTACTTGTTAGAGCGGCCGCCCTTCCTCTAGCCTCTCGTGCTCGACAGCGCTCTCTTGTTTCCGGTATAATTCTGCCACTTCCGGCTAGCGTTTGTGCATTAAGCGACGGCTTGTGTCGCTTAATTTATTCGTCATCAGATTGGATAATTGAAATCGCTTGTTTCATTGATTGAATTAAATGGTGTAGGGTATGATGGTCGCTTTTGCAAAATTTTTAGATTACTGTTCAAACTAAAAAATTCATCTTTGAGTAAAACCTCTAAAAATTTACATACGTACATGAGAGGATGAATCTATAGTTCAAGATATGAAAAGGAGTTTACTAGATGAATGTCGATATACCTCAGCTCCTTCTTCTTTGTTTCCAGATTATAATGGTTTGAGTGTCCTTAGAATGATGTATATAATAAATACACATACAGGTGATATAATTTGGAGAATCTTTGGAAAATATTGTAACAGTAAGTGTAAAGTTAAAATGGAAATCTAAGAACATTTGTTTAAAATTTATGGTTTCTTTGTTGACATTTTTGCGATCAACTATAAATAATTAATTTAATGAATCTGGATGAATCTCTACAAAATGACCTAACTGATTATGTGCGTTAATTGGGTAACTACAAGTTAACTGTGCAACGGCTTACTAAGGAAGTAGAAATTGCATATGCTAATAATTACGAAGAGAGTTATGCTTTGTTACTGGATATGCCTAAAATCACATTTGTTCGGGAAATGGGATTACATTTTTGGTAAAATCCATTTTCACGAATAATTCTCACATTACTTGGCAGATTGTGCTTTAATCGCAAACTGACTATACCGTACTGACGCGTCCTTATAAGGAGGAAACTAGTCTACAGCAACAGTATTCGATTAGTAAACTATAATTCCCTCTGTGATTATTGGCATATGCAATTTGTGCTTACTTAGTAAGTTATTACACAGCTACTTTGTAGCTGCCTAATTAGCGCACTTAATTAATTAGATCGTTTTGTACTAGATTGATCCAAATGGTATGAATTAAAGTTTTGGCTCTAGTAAATAGTTTACTATAAATAATTGATTAATGTTTATGTATCGTATTCTGTCATCATTTCTCTCAGGAAGCCTTCCAAATATTATCTGGTTGGTTTTGATGAATTTGAGCTTTCGTTAATCACATTATCCCCTTTATTATAGACGATTGGATAACTTCCAATAATAGTTTGGTAGTGTGGTCAACGAGAGGTTAAATCTAATCCTACTACCACGGAAAAGTGAATATATAAAGGCAAGGGATTGTGCAAAGTATAATAATAATACTTTATTCAGCACACAACAACCACCTCCAAGCAAGATACATCAACAAAAAAAAAGAAAATTATATAAATGTACATGAAATACAAAACACGATATACATATAAGTATATATACACAAAAAGCAAGCACTTTGTAGTTCTTACGTTACAGGATTATAAACAAGTATCGAACACAACATCATTACAGAGTTTGTTAGCACATTTACAGATATGATAAATTATACTTCAGACCATTATGTTAGTTCTACACTTGGGAAGCTGGAAACTTATACAATGCCTAGATTCTGTGCGTGACACAAAAAATTAATCATATTCAGTATGCAAAAACAGTCTATTTTGTTGTGTAATAAATTACTGAAAAAATCAGCTGCATATGTTTCTCGCCGAGCTTCTAATGAATGACCTCCATGAAACTCCAAGAAGCACACGATAGGATACACGTCATCGCGTTTGTAAGTCAAGGACTTAAGAGATATTTTTGGATGGATTCAATTTGAAGCTCGTAACAAGTATACAGAGGATGCCAGATAACAGAGACATATTCTAGTTTGCTACGTACAAGTACGTACAAAAAATAGTTTTTTCATGACATCAAGATTACCAAAATATTTACTTGATCGCACAACAAATCCCAATGTTCTGCTAGAAGGCTGGCACAAACCCATTATATGACTAGTGAAAGTTAGTTTTGCGTCGAAAATAACATCCATCTGTTAGTTACCTGTTACCTGTGCATATTAAACAATTATCGACCAGTTATTTTAAACGTTGTTTGGGTCGATTTCTTTTTGGCGACCTGGTTTTGGCTGAAAAACGCTAATTTAATAATTGAGTCTCGATTGCATTTACTATTTCGTTTTAATTTTTTCTTAGTGTTAATTTTATTATTATTATTACTATTCAGTTGTAGCTTGTATGAGTTGCATTTTACTTGTTGCTTTCGTACCACCCAACAGGCACATCGGGAAGATCAGGGCGACATTTTAGCTTAACTGAAGGTGTTGCGTATTGCTTCACTTCTTTTTAAAATTCATTTGTGAGCATGTCAATTTTTTTGTTCTGGACCAATAAATTATTATATTATTAAATCATTAATCGCAGCTTCATGTTGATAATCAACTCTTGCGTAAAGATAATTATCAACTTTATATGATTGAATCAAGTTTTCTTACTCGTAAATCGTATAACGCAGTATTTTTCAATATTTAGCTTAATTCTGTTTTTTTTTTACACCAATTATGTATAGTATTAAGATTTTCCTGTATATGGTTAGTATCAACTACGCTGTTTATCCGAGAAAAGATCCTTGGATCATCAGCGTACGTTAGCCCAGAGCACGTTAAAGGATTTAAAAGATCATTCACAAATAGTTGGAATAGTAAAGGCCTCAGGTTCGAACCTTGAGGAACACCAGAGGTACCTATGAATTCATTAGATCTAAATCCATTATAGAAAACATCATTACCACTAAAACCAAAATGATCTAATTTTATAAGTAAAATGTTGTGGTCAACTGAATCAAATGCACACGCAAAATCTGTGTAAATTATGTCCATCTAACCACCAGAGTTCAGTGCGGCACAAATATCCTGAGTTACATAAAGGAAATTAGTAAGAGTAGACTTCCCACGCATGAAACCGTAAGAAGCGGTAATAAAAAGTTCATGTCATGGTACTACGAAAATAGTTTAAAATGCCGTTTTGAAATATATTCTGTTAAATTTAATCTTCGTTTTCTAATTGATCTAAAAGTGGTAGAGAGAATCCAAAAGATTAGTTGTCAAATCAATAACGCTAAGAATAACATACACGAATAAAATAACTATGCCGATATGAAGAAGGACATCAATACTACTTCAACTCGTGGATGAAATTAGAGAAACCAATACGATTCAGGGTTTCAAAACAGAAACTGGTAAACCGAAATTAATTTGAATGTTTAATTTTCAAAATTTTACTTTTACATTTAATCGTTGTTCAATTTTGATTTTATGGAGCGGAAAACACACCGGCGTGTTTCCCCGTACTAACAAGTTTTTCATTAGAAGGCGGACGGCGCAAAACCGACGCATCCGCCAGAAATAGATGAAGAGTTATAGCCGCACAGGCAAGTGATAATCGTCGTAATTTCATTGTTGTTTCTCGTTCGTTTCGTTGGGGTTGTTCGGTAGATTTATCATGGCCACCTACTCATTTATAGGTCGGATCCCTATTCGTCTTCTCTCGGTTACAAATTATCTCATTTCGCTAACTTACAGCCATTACATTAACAGGGTACTTAGTCATTTTCCTCCGTTTCCCGGCTTGGGAAACATCGGGGAAAAGTGTCTATGCTCGCAGTTATCTTTAAATAACCCAATTTCGAAGCCTATTATTTTTCCCTGTTTGGAGCTTTGCCTATAAAGACAAAATCGGGGCGGATAATTTTTATTTGTACTTTATACTAATGGTTTAATATGATTTACAGAAGGTATAAAGTTAATCTGTTAAATTAGTAAAGTACACTTTCGTAGATTTTTACGGCTGGTGTCTATAATGGAAATGGCATTGGAAACCTACATATTGTATGGACGGAGTAATATCGACGCACAACACAGGAAACGAAAACGCAAAATAATTTTTACTGCAAGAATATGGGTGGAAAGTGTGAAATGCTTATATTGACATCATAATGTTATTCGTGATTGCTCATACTGATGATGATGTCAATCTACCTTGGGGTGCAGGACCGTTGAATTGAGATCACTTTCACTTTCCAGATATATGTATCTTGAGCTAGGTTCTTAATTTCTTCTTATTGGTTAATTCTGGCTTCTTCTTTTTCTCTTACTTCCTTTGGCTATTTCTTTCATGGTTTCCCTCTTATATTTTTTCCTATAGGTTTAGCTTCATACACCCCAATTGTCTTTCTTGTATTTTCCCTTCTATTGGTTTTATCTAGGCTTGCTCCTTGCAAGTCTTATCCCTCATTTTATTTACACGAGTTTCAGGTCCTCTTCTTCTTAGAAACCTCATTCCAACTTCATTAGTAATGTGGGTTTCAATGACTAAAATCCATTATTCCATTTCTATCTTCATTGGTACACAGGTACATCGGAAAGATATAGTTCTTGTCTTCTATTTGATGTTTAGAAGTAATTAAAGACAAATAGAAATAAAAGCCAAAATAGTTCAAAGGAAAAATCTAAATAACTCTCTCTCCAAACCAACCTAGTAATTAAGTGCTTTGTTAGACACCATTTCAGGAGCTCTTTTTATTTGAATTAATTTGGCTCTAGTTGAAAATAGGCTTCTGTCTATCATTTGTTGTTGATTATTTTACTGAACTTTAGTTCGTCAGATGAAGCCACCCGTTTGATCTAATCTATCAGCATGGACAAGCTTTAATTTCTAGCTGAGGGAAATGCTTGTTTTTAATTACTGCCTGGCTACTACCGTACTGACGAATAATAATAAGGGCGCATAATAGTAAGGACGAAAAAGACATAATTCCTTTCTGATAATTATTGTCATATGCAATTTGTGCTTGTTTTGCATTGCACAGCTTTCTTGAATACTTACTTGCCGAACGCATTTAATTATTAAGTTGTTTTGGGGAGAGTCATTTGGGTTTCTCTTTTGAATTAAAGACGACACCTATAATTAAATTTAATGTTACAATATACAATGAAATTTTTGTCTCTTTCAATCTAGAACGAAATACGGCAGAAATAGTCGATAAACAACCAGAGTGCTCAAATTCTTTTGTAAATATCCGACGTTATTAAAACTTTAATACGTCTTGGAGAAGTTCTGTTTGCTTTCAGACACAGTTACTCTTAAACGTAGCTTCTAATAATGTTCTCGTCGGTGCTATAATAAACGATAACAATAATAACAGACTCGGCAACAAAGTTCCACCGCTAGAATTATATATGTAGCTCGAGTACTGCTTTACGGAGTTTCAGTCGATAACAATCGTATTTATGTAGCGCGATGTACAGCGCACCAGTGAAGTAACTGGACACCATAGAATATTTTATATTAATCTTACATAGCTCGGCAATTATTATTTCAAACTAAATTGAAGAAAGGGCACAATTAAATCAGTTTACGAAAACTGTCAAAAAAGTAAGATCTTTGAACAACTGTATTTTTGTATAAAACCGCTTATACATAGGCCAAGCTCTGTTATTGACATTCTGGTGGGTTACAGTTACACCAATGACTACAACCGCCTGGGTATCGTACGGCAGTTATCAAGTTAAAGAAAGCAATAACAATAACTAATCTTGGGCTAACGCTCCATAGTGGTAGCTTATCATAAATAAATTTATTCGCTCTACCTTGTTTCCCTTCAAAACTGCAAAAGATTAAACAAAAGTACAAGTAGTATACACATACACCAAATTTCCTTTTAAATTGAAGAAACCAACAAATTTGCGAACCAATGAAAAATTATTCTTAATATACATGCTATATGATTCGAAAGATAGCGGAGAAATACGCAAAATGGAGACTTGTAATTTGAACAAAACAGAATACCTCTCAGAAACGATCACTGAAATTAAAAACTGCCTGCTGAGTTTGCTATTTTGATTGCCTAAAATTGAATTGAAAACAACCTCAACCTTAACTCTAGTACCAAGTTCTTTATGTAATATATTGATTAGAGCGTTGGTAAATTGCAATAAAAGAGGCAAAGCAACGCAAGCTCATTTAAGAAAAGAAGATGTCACGGATACAATGCAGTCGAAACAACTTTATCGTCCTGTAATGAGGACGAACGAAGGGCGACAGTCAAAACGAGTACCTACTGAAGTATATAGTACCTGTTGTGTTTTTGGTGAACAAGCAAGAATTGAGAAGAATGTCAACCAGGTACTAATATAGCATGAAGTACCGTTTATTGTGTCTTCTTGTTATAAGCGTTCACAACTCTCTAATGTCTACAATGCAAACTGTGTATTGCCAGTATTACAGATGTACAGAGGTTGATCATTAACTTATTCTACGATACCATACAATAAAGAAAGAGGATAGAAAATGTAAGATAATAATAGAGTGGAAAAAAGAAATTAGAAGAATATAGAAACACGAAAATTAAAACATAGATTGGAGGATGTAGGGATTCAGATACGGTATACTTTCAAGACACTAGAATCCCCTCCCCATGCCGATTCGCTCCAATACATAAGTTTGCTCTGGAATCTCGGGAGCGCGATCGAAAATGAATAGAGACCTTTCGTTTGACAAAGACATCGAATAAAATAGAGCTTGAGGTGAGTAGGCAGACGTGTCTACGTTCTCTTATTTGATTTCATTATCACAGTAATGTCCTTTATTCGTTTTCATTCCCACTCCAGTGACTCGAGTTAAGGACTACTCGAATATTTATACCAGTGCCTCAAGACAAGCAAACCATCGAAGGAAGACGAGCAAAATGTGCGCGATCAACAACATTGACTTTAAAGAAGTGCATAGTGCAATGCAAGAAAGATAATCAACAAAACAACAGAGATTAGTAAAAGCTGATTTAAAGCTCTACTATTATCATCTTTTCCCAAAGTTTGTTCGACAACACCACGCAAAAAGAACTTGTTTAAATCAATTGCCTCTCGTATCCATCAGCTGGACGCCATAGCGGATGATAAAATATAAGTTTAGGTAGAAAGGAGAGTAACGAGCAAAGCAGCCTAGACAAAATAAGTTAACTTCTTTTGATGTTTCTCGAGCTTTGGCAATAATTCATTGCTTCTTCGGGAGTGAAATTTCGGATCAATTGGCAGCAAAATTGATTCAAAACTTCAGATGTATTCTTGAAAAAGCAATAAATTATTGCGAAAGCTCGAGGATCATCAAAAGAAGTTAACTTTTCTCATCTAGGGTGAACTGCCCAATAAAAGGGCATTCCCAATAAAAGAACAGTTTACTAATAAAATTATTATAACAATTTACAAACGCTGCGAAATATTCTTTTTTTTTTGTTTGAGAAGAAGCAATAATATTTCAGCTTTATTTTTCACATAATTTTTGTTTATAAAAGTTTAAATTTTTGCGGTAAAAAATATTGAAGATCAACATTTTGGAGCGACTCGCTCATTTCGTGGCCGCTAGTAAGAGACACGTGCAATAGAGACAGTGAGTTTTACACAAAAAACAGCAATTTAACAAAAAATCGAGTTGGTAAGTAATATATATTTAGATTCTACATGTACAGTTCACATAATCATGATGTTCGTTTATTGGTATGGTTTTCTAACCTAACCCAGTAGAAAAACAGGCATTTATCCATGTGAATCAAATTGATTTTGAAATTGATCATTAATTGTTTTCTAAAGTACTGTGATTCAAATGAGAATTGAAACTCATTAATTAAAGAAGATTAAAGAAGAAAAATCAAGGCTAAACAGAAAATAGTCAAAAAACATTGAATTTAATTAGAAACTGAACTCCTCTTACTCCATTAATTTATCAGCCCATGGATTTGAGTTTTAAAATATAAACAAATGAATTTTATTTGAAATACTTATTACTTCTTTATTAAAACAATGGTTCCTCGTTATTTAACCCTTTATTCAGTGGCCATAACAATATTTTATAGCCCTGCTCTTTTACTGGGCGTCTGATGTCCTTCTACTGGACAAGGTGTTCTTTTAATGATATTTTCTCCCTTTCTTCACACTTTATTAAATTACTAATTTTCAACTGATTTTTAAACCATAATTCTTTTTCACTTGATTCCTCAGCTATTTCCGAATACAACAAAGAAAGTTTCAAGATGAAATGATAATTAGGCTTAAAATAAGCGACTATAATATATAGACTTAACTTAACTTAACTATTCTTTTATTGGGCAGTTCACCCTAGACTGCTTTTCCCGTTACTCTCCTTTCTCCCTAAACTTAACTGGTACAGCCGTACTTCCACCTTACTAGATAAAATAGTTCACAACTGTGACAGCGAAGAAAAACCTTGAAGTGCGTAAATAGACAAATTATGGCTAAGATTGGAGACACCTCGCTGAAGTCACCCAACACCAACCTGCATAGGAAAGGAATATCCATCAATTATAGGATGCTACGTCGATTGATGAGGCACAAATTTGCAACCATAACTTTGAACTGAAGCCGCGATTATTGCAATAACTCGTTTCTCATTAGCATATTGATTTGAATTGTGCTACAATATTCTCTGTCAAGAATCCATCGATTGGTAAAGATCAGAGCGAGAGCTGAGAAATAAGTTTACTATTACATCGAAATTTAGTCACTTATCGCAATAGCTGTAGAGGAGACTCAACAAAATTTCTCGAAAGTTGGTGAGACAATGTAGGTACTTACATATAACAATAAATACCGCAAATGATGTTTTAATTCCGAAAAATCACGCAAATTTTTATTCGCATAATTAAGGCTTCGGATATTCAAGGTTTATTGTAGAGAAATATGTTTGCAATATAGAATTTCTTATAGAACTTCTTTCTGGATACCCGCGTCATCATTATCATGGGGCATCCAGCTGAAGTCTTCATCATTTCTTCTCCTTTATTACGGACTACGGCTATATTGAAATGAATGGAATGACATTAGCTGCCTCCACAAATCAAATTCACGATCAACCCTGCTGCTTTCCGTGTATCATTATTGTTAATTCTTTCTGTGCCAATCAGCCCATCACTGAGATTTCCTGGGACCGTTAAAATCTCCGTTATTCCTTATGCAAAACAAATTCGCCGCTGAGATTTGTCAATATTACTGTTCCTTACAACAACAAAACTCCACATAGTAATGGTCCTAGGTGGAAGGTACTCGTCCGCGAAACACTTTATCTCCATTGCAAAATTCCTCGCGGTCTCAAATGAGATTGGGTGATAGACTTATTCTATCGTGTTTCAAGGTAAATAACTGGACTTCTACCCCTACCACATCGATTATAACTATTTATGAACTCCAAACGCGCCCTTCGAACATAAAGTGATCATACTTGGTGTAGAACACAAGAAAAAGAAGCGTTACTTGTGAAAATTGTTTAACCATTGACATTATGCGGACTTGAAGACGGTGGAGTGTGCCCGTTTAGAACATACTTAACCAATTTTCAAGCATATTTTCCTGTTGTCGTCTTCATTAAAGATGATCGCTTGGTAGCTGAAATGCGTATTTTAGAGTTTTCAAATAGTTGTTCTGATAGGGGGAATAGACCGTTCTTTTAGCTCTAACCACACACCTAATTTGATTCTTTGTTTAAAGGTAACGCTTTTCTATTTTTGATTGGTATGATTTTGATTCAAGATATTCCATGTGAGCAACCCATCGATGGGTAATTTCATTGAAAAGTAAAATATGGTTGGAGCTCGGATAAACAACACGTATATATGTGGTGCATCGTGATAATACTTTTTGGTCCTTGGTGCAAAATTTAACTTCCTAGGAGTACTTGCAAACAGCTTTGTTAAAAGAGCTACAGCTTCAAGCCCAAGCAAAGGAAAACCATAAAATTTGTCACACCACCTCAGAACAAGTCATCGAACTCACGTGAAGCTGATTTCAATAATGGTAGAAATAAATAAATTAGTTTTAACCTTTACCACACGAATTTTGGAAGATTCAAAACTCGTATTTTAACAATTAAGCTACCATATTCCCTCTTGCATGTTCTCCAATGATGTGACAAGTTATTTGTGCAATTCTGTATGTATCTCAAATCGATGTGGTAAGAAATAACTAATTTATTTGAGTTCATTTTAAACCACAAATATTCCTACTTCTATCACAATGGGAGTCACACTGGAAGCAGAACATTTGCAGCAGAAAAATAAATTTATTGAACAATTAGAATTATCTGGATGAAGTTCAGCTCTTTCAGAACAATTTTATACTGTACATGCCTTCATCTAAATCCCATAATAGGCTTACATTTACTGCAAGAATGTTGGTACTTTTGAATGCATACAAGTAAGTTGTTATGTACCTTGTCAGAGAAGAATCCTATTGTTAAAGGTTACAATTTAGTTGCCCAAATGCATGTGTCAAGGCATATACATTGGTTAGGTTTCGTATAAATGAGGCGGCTATGTCTTCTACCATGACCGTCTAAGTTAGTGTGGAATATGTAGATACGAGTCATCGGCTGCTTCCAAACAAGAAAGGTTCTTATTCCTATTAATACGATCATTCCGTATGACTTTTAAAAAAAAAGAACTTTTCTATGTACTTCAATAATGAATGAAAGAGGCAATATTAAATACTTTAGAAAGCGCCCTCTCCAAAAGATTCAAGTGAGATATCAGTTCTGATTCACTGGTAGTATTCCCACTCCTACTCTGCTTGACCATTATTCGATATAAAAACTACAATTTACACATTAACTAAAAATTCAACTGCACTGTTAAGTTAACAGATAAATTTTAAAACCCGCTTTACGCTTTCCTGCACCCTATTCGGATACTCCAACGACTACCTGTACACGTCATGAAATTCAAAACATCTGTATGTACACGTAGGATTGGTAGTAAAGGGGCGCTTCCATATTATTAACTATTAGGTATAAGTTGAAAATTTTTGTGGAAAACTTCGCCTACACGATGGGAAAGAGAAAATTACCGGTGGACTCCATTCGCCCGGCGCAATCAATAGTGGCCGAGAATTGGAAGCGAACGCACGAAACAAAAGAAAAACTATCACGAATGATGTCGAAAAAAACGAAGGAAAAAAAAAGTATACAAACCGTCTCTATACCTGTATAGCGGGTTGAAACTTTTTCCGTATAGGTTCACACGATGCTTCGGCGACATATGGTCGGTTTAGTAAGCGGTAACCTGTGTCTATTGTCTTCATTGCATGACATTCCAATTTTTATTTAGTTGTTTCAGAACGATGACAAGTAAACTATTCAGATTTTTTTCGCGTTTTTGATTGAAGTTTCTGAAGCAGCATACTTTTGTTCAACCTATGTCTATGATGATTACATAAGAACAATTTTTATGAAAAAATATTTATATTTTTTCACGAGTTTCTATATATGTATACAGGTGTCCGGATTTCGTAGGGACAACATGGGTATCTTTCTTATTATTAAAGATCGAGATTTGGTTAAATAAATACAGTTGTGTAGGTTTGAATGCTGATTGAAATTCCGCTGAGAAAAATGTTACATTCTGAACAGTTTTTGCTAATTTGCCCATCTCTCTATCTCTTCAAATGCAGAAGTTGCCCATGTTGTCCCTACAAAATCTGAGCAAGCTGTATATATCTAAAATATATGCATTTGTTTCTACTTTTTTACGAAAATGTAACTGCCTACTCTCAATTTGTTGTTTGATTGACCTGAAAATGGCAGAGGAGAGGTCATTTAAGAGATAAGTACATAGGCCACGAAATATATATATATGTATGTGTATACATAACATTTGTTTTTAATCTCTGTACTTATATAAACGATGTCCCACCAAAAACTTACACATTCAAAAACCTGGAAAACTCAAAACTTCGGACAAAACCCAAGAAGCTAATTTTTATGTGAAAGGCGTACATTTTTGTATTAAATCTTCATTGCGGTTCCAGGCTTGTGTAGAGGGAGCAACCTCAACCTAATGTAACAGTAAATAACAGACTATTTAATGGTCCATTGTTTGAAAGGCTTTTCAATTCTTGCGCAGCATCAATATATTGCTCAAGAAATTGTTTCTTGAAAACGAAAATTATTAGAATGCTAAAAAAATTGTAACTGTTAAATGCATTTCTCAAAATGAGCTCGGCCAACTTCCATATAATATATAATATAATCTGGATTCAGATCGTGATCTTTAATTTCTAGATATTCCACGTGGACGAGGAGCGCCTTCCAAGTTGGAAAGAAAGAAAAGAATTTTTTGGAACAAACTGTTTCATTTCAGGTGTAGGTTTCCGCGGTCGAAATCACAATGTCTAACTTGGTTTCCGGGGTTGGAACCGCGTCTGGTTTGGCGTGGGTGCCAATATTGAAACCCACGCCAAACCAGACGCGGTTCCAACCCGGACACCAAGTTACACAAACTGTTTCATTGCTTTTCAAAATATTCATCTTTAAGATTTATGTATTTTGTATAGGTATAAACCAATTCTCCAAACACTTTCTCCACTCTGAAGGTGGTATCTCAAAAATATGAAAAGAAAGAAACACGGGCAAGTGTCGACTGTGAGGTGATGAGCTGATGAGTTGTGCTTTTTATAGAGAGCATTGTTAACCAAAGCTTCACAAGTGACGCTGTCTTTCTTTCGTACTCTCAACTGAGGCTGGTCATTTGATGGTCGAAATACAAATTTTCTGTGTTCTAAAATTGGTGTGGCAAGGATTGAAATATAACTCGGAATAAAATAAGGCTCCAGCCTATCTTATCAATCAGCTCCAACTTTTGGGAGTGCAACAAAGCCTGCTTATAAAATTACCAGTTATTTGCTGTTTTTTGTTTTATTGTGCTGTTGGGTTCGTGGCTCACAAACTTAAACTTAAATTTGTACAGAACAATATTTCATACAAAAATAAAGTTATATGATTTTGATTCACACCAGAATGTTGCATTGTAACTGTGTTGTAATTTGTAATAACAAAACAATTGTGTGCCCAATTATGTATACATTATGTATAGGTAACTTATCGAAGAAATCTATAAACGGTACATATATTATTTACATCTATTATGATAACTTTTAGATTGCATTGAATAGCTTTACAATTATTTATGCACTTGAAAAGTAACCATTTAGTCCATACAACCTGGCATATCCTACTAAAGCAAGAACCTAAGCAAGAAATATGTTGTCAACAAAATTTCCTTTCCTTCGTCATGTTTCTCTGAAATCTTTACTAGCAATTTTTGCGCTTGGGTACTAGAAAGGCGGAAACATCATTTATGAGAATTTGGTTCTGTGTTTCATATGTACCAAGCAGATCGAATTAATTGAATGTAGTTGGCAAGCCTGAAGTTGTCGATTTGTATTGGGTGTCAAAGAGTATCAAAATAAATAGTAAATTAATCAGATCATATGTATAGTGTCGTCTCTCATATTAAAAAAATTACGCCCCAAATTAAATATCAGTAAACAAATAACAAAGACCATTACCACACCTTCCGGAAACAATTCTAAATACGTGTTTCCGCAACTAAACTGACATCCTCAGTGCAAATTAAGTTTTGTTAGCGATACTTGGCAAACGCCCACAAACGAACACCGCGCACCGAATGCTGCACAACAACTTTGAAGCACTGCACAATGTACATCACAAACCAAACATCTTTGCGCACTTCACCAAAAGCATTTTTTCCACTTAGTTGCCGAAATACGTATCTGGAATAATTTCTGAAAGGTATGATAATGGTAATTTTTATTTAGTTTATATATTATTTTAACTACCGTCTCTTTAAACTGATATCAGTAGGCGTAACGAATAAATCAAATAAATCCTAAATTAGGTATAAAACCATTAAGTTGAGTTTATTTTGGTCTTTCTTTTTTATTTTTGGTTTCTTCTCCCTCAATGTAGCTAGTTTCTGTTACTACCTCTAATCATCTTGCTTTCTTTGATTGTGTTGTCTTATGCTTCTCTAATAGTGGAGCTAAATAGCTAAGTCCTCCTTTTCTGCAGATACTTCCAGCAAATTGCTTCTCCAGTCTTTCCTGTTCCCTTAATTTTATGTTTAGGTGTTCTCTGTAAGTGTTATTCCTAATGTTGATCCTTCCTGATTCCTCCGGTATTTTCCTTTTGGTTTTGTTTTGAGAAGTTTCACTTCAGCTCCGTTAATTGGATCTTTTACTTAATTCTGTGAGTATATATAATTCAGATTCATAAATACATATCGAGATAACTGTTCTGCTCTTGTACTTTTTGATAGTTTTTGAAGTTGTTTCCAAACTAGTGAATTCTTGTCCTACGGTTTATTCTTTCATTTGTTCATTCAACTAATTGTCATTGACTATACATCCCCAAACATTCGAAATTTCTGACCTATTCTCTCTTTTGTTTTAGATTTTCATTAATTTTTATACTTCTTATTCGTTTAATCTCTATCACTAACTATGCTTAGTTATACTAGTGTAACTTTAATCACAAAACGCCAGACCGATTTTAGCAAAAAATATTTACTAAATACTTGAAGTAGCATCTATGCATGTAATTCAGCAAGGATTATAAAATAAGCGACCATGTTTGGAAGACATTAGGCGGATATCTTAGTGGGAGATAATATCAGAACATCGAAATCGTAATCGCAAAAAATGGGTAGACATACAATTCTAACTGTTCCACTTTCAGCAAGATAATCCCTTTTCCAAAGAGAAACAAATTTTTCATACCTAAATGTTCACAATTTACAGGGTGCGGCAGAACTAACTACATGATTTAAAATTACTGTCAAGCACATATACCGTGAGAGGACGTCCCGATTATTAGCACTTTGTATAGGTCAGTTCTGATGAAGCATTGTTGGCGTCAACATTCCACATTCTTTGAGTGCTTTCTTAAAACTTATGATTAGGATACTGGGCGTAAACTTAGGGGACACTATAACAATGGGAGGAATGGTAAGGTACTGACGCGTAAAACCATTTTATTATGGGTACGTTAGATTAGATTAGATTAAAATAGATTAGATTAGATTACTTGAGGTGGCACTGATGCCTGTTCCACTGCGACCTTTCCAGATCTATTATGGTCCTCATGCCTCCTTAGAGTACGTTCTCCAGCTTTATTCCTTTAATTAGACTTAACAGCTTTGAGAGCCGTTCTTCCGCATATACATGTATTTTTAAAGCGGACTTGAAGCCCTTGTTCCGTAATGCTGTTATATGCCTCCACAATAGAGTCCTGGCGTGCCTTAAGCTTTGCCGGCTCCATCTGGGTGGCTGGATAGTCGTTGCGTACTCCCTCGATCCTCTCCAAAGCAGCCTCCTTGAAGGTTAAACCTTCCGGTTCCGTGTCCTTCGGAAGAGCCGCGGGAGTATTGCCCTGCGACCTCACCTTTTTGGACTTCCGTCCGCATGGCTACGTTAGTTCAAGGTAACTGTTTTATCTCTGTCAAAGAAGAAATCGTCCCCTCCCGTCGTCGTACTATCAAGAGAGATATTTGAAGCCTACAGTCCGGGGCAATCAAACCCATTTGACGAGTAAAAAGAAATAATCACGTTACGTTAACCTTCATACAAATTTCCCTCGAGATTTTCTAGGGAAGATATTGAATTTACGTAAGTGACATGCAGAGGAGTGTTCGGAAAAGACTGAAGACCGCTCTGACCGATGTTGTCTTCAAAAATAACTAGCACACGATAGGGTTTCCTGCACACATAATATATATTCGTTACGTAAATTGAAACTAAGCTGCTATGATTACAAATTTAAAACGCATACTTAATTCGGCCGCGTCCTGTACAGAACAAATCAATTCTATTACATCAAATGTAAAGACAGACACCCATACACACCTATACAACTAATCAAGTAGTTGTGGTACTGCACAAAAATCTTGAAGACTAACGAAACGTTAGGTATTCCACAGTACAAAACAGCACCACTAGTTACATATCATCATCAAAAACAACTAGACCTTAAACCAAACAGTATACTCTTAAATCAAAATCATAAATATTTACGGGCAGCCCCACAGCTTTTAACGGGTTGTATCCGCCACTAGACAACACGAAACAGCGTTACGTAATCCAATAACTTTCCTCCGATAAATAATTAGAACGACGTGTAAAAGTTGGTGAAAAAATCATAAATAATTTAACGTATCATTTTATCATAATTTCAGGGCATAAATTTTATAGTAGGCGACGAGGAGGAAGCACACACACATAGAAAACGCATACACTACACGCTCCCACATACACATACGTGCACTTGTATGTATGTATGTAGGTACTCTCTCCTTTCTTGCGTTACAGGTATAGAGCTGTACTACGGACAGCAGAACACAAACCTGTTCTATACTTAATTCAATATTTACTCCAACGTTTACTTCTGACATGTACCTCTTTACAGGAATTTGGCCCTTCTTTTATTTATTTGTTCGTTACTGATTAATGCTAGCTCATGTACTTACAGCGAATGTGATGTGTTTTGTATTTATCGCATGAGAGGTTTATTGATTGTATGGTAGGTTTGCTTTCCTAGTTTAAATTCTAATAAAATACGGTTTCGTTTCTCCACATTTATAATAGATTTTCGTCCTTTCGGTGAAGGAGCTTTCCATCCATTCTACTATATTTAGTGTTAGTTTAGGGATACTTATTTTGAACATAAGTCTCCTTTGTAGTAAACTATTTAAGAGGGCCAAATATTAGTTCATAGAATCTAGATGATTACCTACAAAACGACCTAATGAATTAGGGGCATTAATTGGGCAGCTACAAGGTAGCTGTGTTATGAGTCCAAAAACCGGATTATATGTTTTTTGCATACGGATCAGCGATACAATTGAGCACATTAAGATCTACACGAGTTAGGCTAAATAAAAGCGTTTAGCACTAATTTAATTTTACATATGTTGATTATTTAGGCTGTTCTTCACATATTTCGAATATTTTAAAATAAATAATATATTTTTCCGTCTGAAAATCGCATTATTTTTATAAACAATATAGTAGACGATTTTCTGGAAAATTTACATTGTACGATTACTGATGTTTCGTTCAATATAATAAAATAAATATTACTTAAATTGGGATTAATGCTCTTTTCAAGAAATTTTGTTTCTACATTTTTCTAAGAAATTGTTAATTGCTTTTAAACTTCCAAACGAAATATCATGTTCAATACCGAAGAGCAAAGATTATTTTGTTACGATTTCTAAGAATAAAAATCGGAAATTAAACGAATAAAGTTGAATTCTGATTGGTTAAAATAATTAAGAAGTGGGTGTATACGTTTCAGCTATTATCATTTCAAATGTTTCATCATTTACAGACGCCGAATAAAGTGAAGTGTTGCCGAGTGTTCAGTGTTCCAAAAATGCCAGTGATTTAAATTTGTTGCAAGAAGCAAACTAAATTCTCCGTGGCGATTTTGATGCTGAAACCAATTTAAATCCGGAACTTGTTAATGTTTTAAAATATACACCAATCACATCAGTTGACGTCGAACGAAGTTTTTCAACGTACAAATCGCGTACTAACGGATAGGAGACATAATATAACTATTGAAAATATTGAAAAACATTTGATTGTGAGTTGTTTTTACAGTGAGAAATGTAATGCTTAATGTAGAAATGTAAATGATAGGTATCTGTTTAATAAAACCTGTTTAAGTTTTCTTAGTGTTTGTTTCTTTTCCTTGTTACTTCAAAATATATTCGACAAATTCTGAAAATATTTTTGAAACATATTTTACGTATTCTAGACATTTTAGGAATGTTTTCAACATATTTTGCTCATACTTAAAACGTATATATGTATTTACATAGTTTAATCAAATCTCGAACTAATCCGATCAAGTCAATACAAATTTTATATGCCACTAATCACGGAGGGAATTAAGCTTTATTAAATAGGCTTATGCAATATTTGCTTACTTAGTACACAGCTACCTTGTAGTTGTCCAATTAACGCACCTAATTAATGCGTTATTAGGTTGAGTCTCAGCGGACTTATCCTTCCTCCAGAGATAACTAAAACGCTAGTGAATAAGAATGCTACAACTCAAATTGTTATATAATCATTTTCTTTTGCCACTAAGATGATTGGACACTCAGTTGTTTAAGAAATCTCTCTAAAAGAGCTATCTGACGGAGTGTACTACAGCATAGATGAATACGTCTCTAAGAAATTTTAATTTAAGTCTGACATGATATACGTATACACAATACGAAAAGGATCTTTCATAGAGTGCTGACCTATGTACCGCTAGTGTGATAAGACCATATAACTAATATTGATGTTGTGTACATCCATTCTAAAAATAATTTTTCGATGCAAGTATTTTTATCCCTTACACACGAATGATGTATATGTACATACAAGATGTCCTGAAAATCATGAAAAGTATTAGAAATGTAATCAAATTTCCTGATGCTATGTCCCATGCGCACGCAGGGAATTGTGCCTTATTAAATGCATATGCCTGTAATTTCTTCTTACTTAGTAAGCCATTGCACAGCTACCTTGTAGTTGCCCAATTAGCACATCTAATTAATTAAGTTATTTTATTACGAGTCACATGGATTCATATTTTGTCTCTCGTAAATAGTTTACTATTCAGTCGTCGCAGATGTAACTGGATAAGTTATTATCACTTGTATTTAGATGGAGCTACATTTTGTCCTCATATTATCTGGCGGTTTGTGCTTTATTAATCGCAGATTGACTATACCGTAGTGACGCAATTAATAAAGGACAATTTCCTCGATGCATATGCAATTTGAGCTTATTTAGTAAACTTGTAGCTACTCAAGTAACGCACCTAATTAATAATATGTATATATATATATATATATTTCGTGACCTTTTATACTTATCTTATATGATAGATCTCTACCACTAATAGGTCAATAAAACAAGGCTGGTTTGAACGATAGTTATATTTTCAGAACGTTTACAAACGTTTTCGGAATACCTTCACTGAAGAAGGTATTCCGAAAACGTTTGTAAATGTTCTGAAAATATAACTATCGTTCAAACCAGCCTTGTTTTATTGACCTATTAGTGGTAGAGATCTATCATATAAGCTAATTAATAATGTTGCTCTGTAGGGAGTCATCTAGATTGTATGAATTAATACATTTCTTTGCTTCTATTATTGAAGCACCTGTGAACAAAAACAATGACCATTATTATTAAAGTTTCGATTCACAAATTCGTTTTATGCTTTGATATACCAGCGAAATAACGTTGCATACATGGACAATACGACGATAGTTCACACATCGATATTCCTAAATTATCATTTTCTGTCAATTGCGATAGTTTTAAACGTCCGCTCTCGATAACTAATGTTAAAATCCTCGTTTTAATTGATGAATTCGCTGATTAGCAAACGTACTTAAATATAAAACAGTTGTTACCGATACCAATTCGAAATATTAAATTAAGAACGAAATAATAGCGACTCGATAAAGATATGAATATGTAACGACCCCCCATTAAAACGCCAATGGTTAAAACTAAGGGAATGGTATTTGAATTTTTAATTCAATAAAGGCTACAAATAGTTGAGACGTGACACAGAACCGTAAACCATGTGAATATTTTATTACAGAGCGGTGAATGAAATGGATTAAAACATTAATGAAACGATAAATATTTTGTTAAGATATTATCTAATAAATGCTGCAATTAGTGTTTTTCTATTTGAATTAATTAGTCAATGCACTTTATCGGTATGTACCTACACATGAACGCGTACGTACATTATTTCTGTATATTTTGCAATTAAGTGGACTCGGCTTTCCAATTGCTGCTTTTATTTCAATAAATCTGCCTTCATTCTATTTTCATCGATTAAATTTTCTTTTATATATCACACATTTGTCATCTAAACATCATTTTCTTTTAAACTTCTTTAATGTATGTAAACATGAGGTGCACCTAGTTGTAATCCTATGCTGTAATTAGGTGAAAGCAGTTCTCGTTTAAAACAACTACTATCGGGGCAGAAGCTTCGGTGATCATTGCATTATATTTGGGTTGAAAACTACGCGCCAATTTAATGTAACAACATCGTACAGACGTATGTGCAAGTTAATTAACAATCAGAATTGCATTGAATTGGGCAGGAGCGAAAACCCTGGACCAGTTTCGCTGTAATTATAGCTCATCAGCGGGGCGCATTCCTTTCTGGACACGGCAAAACTAGTGCGATTCCATCCAACGTCGTAAAATACACCCGTTATACATAGCCTTGTGTGAATGCATACAAATCGAATCTGGAATCTAGATACTTTTCTTGTACTATATGACCAATCTTCATCTTTATAAGTTTATGGCTATATGTACCTGTCTCTGTCCAAATACTTCTAGCAATTGAAGTAATTAGTAAATTGGTTGATTCTTCAAGATCTTGACATAGTATGAAAAGAATAAAGAGAAGTAAAGTAGCAAAACTAAGAGGAGTATAAACGTAAACGTATAATGGTGTGGCCCTAAGCAGATCATGCCAGCGCATATACATATGTAGTAGAAACCAGAAAAATCTAAGGCATGTATTGATATTTAGCAACAGGTGGTTAAGTGATTAAAGTTTAATTTGTATGTCCATCGCCCATACCTTAAGCCAACATATTAAACTAGGTGTTAAATAATCACCAGTTATAAAGGGAAAATTTAAAAGTATAAAAGGCATATCTATCCTTTATTAAAACAATTGCAATTTCCTTATGTGTTCTGTTATTAACGTTGTTACTTTGCGGTTTTATGAGACTTACCTATGTCTATTGCAAAGTTACCTAATGCTGAAAGATATTAGAACGGCGAAGCATAAGATTAGCAAACGATGAACCAAATTCAATGAACTTCTTGTATTTTTGATGATATCCATATCCTTCTTTTATTATGTCGTGCTGTCCGTTCCTACCATCGCGACAATTCTAAATTTCACTTAAACCCTTGCATCTTAGGTCTCTATTCTTACCTTTCATCCGCGATTGTGATACATTGAGGCTTGGAACTATTCCGCTTGGTCATTTCCCTCCGACTTTCCCTTGTGTATTTCAGGTTGTTATCTTTATAAATGTAACTGATTACGAAAACTAGTAACATATTTCCCTTCTACCGCCCAGTTTAGAGCATGTGGGTAATTAGTAGCCATGAAATCGTATATTGCTCCTTTGGTATAATGGATACAAAATTGAATATAGCGAGATTCCACTGTACTACCAATTTGTGAACAGCTTAGTATTTTCTTTTATATCCGCATGTACAGATTTTCCCTTAAAAATATATTTTATCTTCATCGACGTGTATGTTAAACTATTTTTGGAAGTCGCGCCTTTTCAACTAAATCCTCTGAAGGTGACCAACAATTTTAAGTCATCTTTAACACTCTAGTTTCTGTTTAAGAAGCTGCAATTATCTCAATTTTTCGAATCCCCAAATTCTGTCTTAGGAATTTATACTCGTGTACAGATTTTGTTAGATACTTCATTAATTTTAACTTCAGCGCCTCACCAGCAGATTTGTATCGATTTCAGAGTTATTCAATGCTGAAGGACATTGGAATAATAAGGAACAAGTCAACTGAGGTAGTGAAACATTCCTCTTACTCTTTAAAAACTATTCCCTGCCATTTTTACTTTACAGGTCTTTTCCTGAATACATTTTTCTATGATGTTTGTACATATGAGAATTCAATTACGAAATTCCCCAAATATGTTTGTAAATGCACATTTTTGCAGGTATTTACTTCGACAGTAGTGGACAACTAAGTTGCCGCAGACACCAGCAGTAGCTTCAGCCGCGCTTTTAGGCTAACCCACATACACATGTTTCTATGTTTCTCGACATAATGACTATTTTCAATATTTACACATCATGACGTGACTTTGTATTTTTGGAAAGTTGACAGTTTATAACACAATTATACATACATAGATATTATTGACAACTTTATTTATTTTACAACACCATCATCCTCACAAGTGTTTCAAAGATATTGGAGTTATGAAGTGAAACTAGTAAAAACGGCACCAAAATACCTTGAAGCTCGTTTCGTATCGTAAACGATCGAGCAGCAACATCCGGGTCAAAATAGACTTAATTAAAATAGTTGTTCCCCTTATTGTGCCGACTAGAGATTTCCGAATACATATTTCGACAGCCAAGTCGTCATTTTTAGTAGCGAAATCAAGAAGGAAAAAACACGTTACTCGTAAACGTCAGATTACACGAATAAAACGTACAGATCGTCCATTGTGAGGTGGTGACACTGACCCTTCTTTGAATTTTCTTCGAAGAGCATGATAACTTAGTTGTCAAAATACGTACCAAGAGGCTTCTTGGTGTCGTCAAGGTAAAAACGATTTGAGTTCAATTTTATTAACGAGACTCATACAGTTAGAGTAGATTCTCATATTATTTCATCCTTTTTTTTTTTTTAATTTACAAGCTTGTTCATTATAAACCTTTTCCACGTCCATGTTTATATCGCCTTAAATTAATAATTAAAAACGTTTTGTCCACGAAATGTTTACACATGAGAATAGCCTCTTAGTGATTTGCTTCAAAAGATGAGGTTAGTTCTCTGAAAAACTTTGTTTTAAATTTATCTGTAGGCTTCCACAGTCTATATTAACCATTTCATTATTTCTCAAGAACCTACCCGCATGTTCATTGGTAATTATCCAAAAATGTCTATCTTGTATTTGAAATTGTTACATACGAAATCTTATTAAAAATTCGGTATTGATCTGTTTATGCGTTTGAGATACGACAAGTGATAATGAAGTTGCACACGCTATCGATCACCAACGTGCATCTTTTCTCAATCAACTTTGGACTGATATATCAGCTAATAATCTTTGTTTCTTTCTTTCAATTACAGGGAGATTTATTCTCCGGACTTAACGATGGCCTGATCAGCAGAGCCGAAGCATTGGCTGCTGTTGATATAAAACATCAAAGCTCGGGCGGCCCAGGTGGTCTTCCGCAACTAAAGCATGACATGATGTACCACCACGGAATGGGAGCTCCACCACCAGTCAGTAGGCCTCATCAGGTAAACATTCTTTTTCTAATTAGTAGAGAAATCTATAGATTTGTTAGGGATTCTTACAGAAAATTTGAAGATTTACATTTCCTTATATATGTGATTTAGTTTGCGCTTGTAAATATATTGATGGTTTGAATGTTTTAAGAATTCGGCTCCAGTTCAATCTTATAGATTATGCTATTGGTGAAAGACAAGTCCGGTCACATTTTTTTCATATTTCCGTGCCGCTGATTTTGAGGGAACGAGGTTTTAGTCCATTAGGTATTAAGATTGTTGGAACCGGAACAGGAACTCGGCAGATCCGACATGTGCCGCCAGCTTCGAAAGCTTTTAGCACGACCAATTTGGCAACTGATGAAACATGTTCATTGTTGATCGTTTACTCGATTAAATGGAGATTATACCGAAAAATTACATTGGAATTTTAATTAAACTTAACGAAATAAAATTGTATCCAAATTCCCACAACGTTGAAAATGTCCCTAGCAAAAGACAAAGAAGGAATGGCGTTTAGAATTGTAGTTTTAAGCAAATGATTTATTTGGTATAGTCTGATATCACATAAGAAAATATGTCATGTCTACAAGGCGATTAGATTTATTTACGGTACTAGCTACTTCTGCAAAAAAAAAGGAAAAGAAGAGAACAAAGAACTCCTTCTTTTGAGTTTAATCTGTTAGGACTATTTAACAGAAGAAATCGAACAGTTCACAAAAAATGCATCAAAATCCTACTGGTACTAATATGAATATTACATTCGGTATAAAAATTTAAAAACTACCTATGTACACTACCGTTCATAACTGAGGGATAAAGAAAACAGCAGTGATTTTACGGTCGGGGACATAATTGAGCGGACACGAATAGCAGGCGCGCCTTGCCTTTAATTACAGGTCAAATTTTTACCGATTCCATTCTATATAATTTTCCTTTACCTGTATAAAGTCTTTCAATGATTTGAGATACAATACACATCAAAATAAAAATGTTTACCGTTAATTTTATATCCATCAATAGTAATATATTGAAAATTGAAGGTGGACAAAATAAAATGGACATTTTAACAACTCAATGTTTTATGCTGAATACTACAATTTAATACTTAGTGTGTCCTCCTTTAGCGTTAATTACAGCTTGTAATCGTTTTGGAATACTCTCCACAAGACTTTCAATGAAGTTTTTATCTAGATTTTCCCAAGACGATTTTATTTCCTCGAAAAACTCCGTTTGTTTGTTCTTTGTTTAGTGGGTATTTTCTTGTCGATCAGAGCCCACAAATTGTCGATGGGATTTATATCCGGACTTTCTGCAGGCCACTGTAAGACCTTTATCCTCGAATCTTGAAAGAATTTTTTAGATTTCTTCGCGGTAAGCTTGGGATCGTTGTCTTGCTGACAGATGAAATGCTCAGCAATACCCATTTTTTCCACAGAGTCTTCTAAATTCTCATTTAGGGTAGTGATATATAGATCGGCCTTCATAATTGTGTCGATCAAAACTATATTCCCCACTCCGTTAAATAAAAAGCAACCCCACACCATTATAGAGCCGCCACCAAACTTTATAGTTGGAGAAATAAACTTTTCGTTATACGGCTCGCTCGATTTTCTCCACACTTTCGATCTTCTTTTCATGCCGAACAGTTCAACTTGCTTCCGTTGCTCCATACAACTTTTTCCAAAACGAAATCGGCTCATTCACATACTTTTTGGCAAATATTAATCGCTTGCGTTTATTCACGTTGTTTATAAAGGGCTTACGTCGAGGTACACGGCTTTGCAACGATGCTTCTTTCAATCTACGGGAAACAGTTTCCGTCGATATCTTTAGGTTTAGTCTCTCAACCAATTCACGTCGTATAACAGTGGGTTCTCGTCTGGATTCTCTGACAATACGTCGATTGCATGTATCGGTAGTGCATCGTTTGCGACCGCTACCTTTTAGATTTTCTGTTGTATTATATGTTAAATATTGTTTCCACATTTTTTGCACAGCGCTTTTAGAAATATTGTACTTTTCACCAATTACTCTGTAACTGAGACTCCCTAGTCGATCAAAAAGAACTAAATTCCTAATTTGTAACGAAATTTCTCCGCGGTCGCTCGTTTCTACGTGAACAGAATAAATGTTACTGAAAACGATGCTCTGTTGACATGACAAACGAGATGCTACTTGTTGGAAAACGAAAACGCTGTTTACTAACATTGTCGATGCGCGTAAACCACGTGATACACTATCTGAATAGTGTCCACTCAATTTTGTCCATCCCTTGGGAACAATACTATCGTTCATAAATGTTTACCGTGAAAACAATGGTAATTATTGTTCGTATATTGGTGCTTGTTACTTATAAAAACATCATGTTTAATAAAAAAAATTACTAAAGATTAGCTGCAGTAAATGGCGTAATTTTGGTCCACCTCCTCGAATCAATCAGGTGTCCACTCAATTTTGTCACCGACTGTATTTTAAAAAAGGATTTCAAATTAAAATGCATTTATTATTTAAAAATATAGTTCTTATATTTGATAATGTTGACATGTTTTCATATTTACAATTATAATTTTCGTTATGTTTCATTCGTCAAAATAACCACCCATACTTTTAATAGCGGCTTTACAAATTTTAGGCAATCTTGAGACCAGCTTTTGTAAAGTATCCTGTGGCATATTTTCCCAGATATTTTACAATTTCCTCTAAAGTTGATTTTTTGGCTGTGGGCAGCTATCTCTTGTATCTCTTCTATCCATCTGATTTCATTATAAGCCAATTGAATTCAAATCAGGTGATTGCCGTGGAAGGTTATTTTTATCTGAATTCCTTCTTATTCTTTTTGTTGAAAGTAATCCGTACACAGTTTGAATGTGTGCTTGGAATCATTGTTTTGCTATAAATAAAATTGATGTCAGCCTAGATCCTGATGGGATCGCGTTGTTTTCTAAAATGCTCCTGCAATTTTTTTCCTAAAATTCCCTCAATTTTATAAATATCTTCAATGCCATCGAAAGACAAACATTTCCAAGCAACCACAGAACCAGTACCGTATTTCACTGTTGGCACAACACACTCCTGCATCATTCTTTCACCTGCTCCTCGAACAAAAACAAACAACATTAACGCATCAGTCCATAATAACCTTTTCCACATATTATCGCAATTTTCGTGTTCTCCGGCCCATATTAATCGCTTCTTACGATTTTGAGGCCTTAACAATGATTTTCTAGTGGCTATTCGACCTTTTAAGCCAGCTGCTATTAAACGCATCTTTACTGTACTTATAGATACTGTACGATTGCGGCTTGCATGTAAGTCTCCTCAAATTTGCAGAGCCGTTAAGCATCTATTTCTTTTTGATATTAATAGTGCTGGAGAACCAACAATCGAAATTGTGTATGTGATTAATGTAAAATAGTGCGTTCATTCCAGGAATTAGTAGAGACTTTAAGGATATGTGAAACACATAAGATTTAAGTGGTTGCTCGTTACACATATATTCGTGTAATATGACACTTTTTCTATTTTCTTGTGATAAGTTAGAGCCGCTACAATGTAATTTAACACCGTTATAGTTATCTCACCACTTACCGTTTCAACACACTCAATAATTGTTTATAATAAGTTTCAGCCAATCTGTGCATTACTATCGCCCAGGACAGAATTTATTACATTACTTTTTCTTAAACCTAATTTAGGAGATTTCTGCCCATCGACTTGACGAAAGGTTAGCGATAAGAAAAGTTATATGTAATACTCGAACAGGGAAGTCAGGACAGTAAGTTAGTTACCTCTATTCACATCACTCATATGCAAATAATCGGGTACGGTCAAATAACCAACGTTTATTTGTACAAACTCCGCGCAAGTAGTAGTAGACTCGCTACAGTAGTATCCTTAAATCTTCAGCGGAAGTCACTTTCGGCCTTCTGCAACGTTTTCTTGATGTTGTTGATCCAGTTTCCTGATAATGCTTAACAGTTCCTTGCGATAAACACGATAAGTAATAGTCTGAGAATAATAAATAAACGCCTCAGAAATTTAACTACAGCTGCTGTTTCATTTAGAGTTAGCGTCTTATGTCAAAAATAATACCGTGGTCTAGTGATCCCTCACTTATAATCGGTACTGTATTTACATTTTCTAAAATAGGAAACTCCTCCTATTCTTGATTACTGTTATGCATTTTAGTGAAAAAGTTTTCATTTCCATATAAGTTACGGATTATTCTCAATGATAACCTTTCCACTTTACTCCATGATCAAATCCAACCATCCAGTATAATATTTAAACGAAATCATTACGATAAATAACCGAAACTCTTTATTTTATTTTTAATCCGTTGTTCTCCGTTACGTAAAACAACCCGATCGACGGGTAGTAGGCAGAGATGGTATTTCAAGTGTTGCTGTACGAATAAATCAATCGAGAAAGGGGTTTCATCACGAACAGCCCTTGAATGTTTGATGAGGTGCGGGCGCTGATTGCCAACGGATCTTATTTTTCGATCCCCGGCTATTTTTACGTTTTGTAGGTTGAAAGTCGAGCCGAGTACCTGAACAGAGTTGATAGTAGACGGTGCACGGCAGGTAATTACTCGATTGGATTACGTGGCGCGTCGGTTTAACAATCATAAAAATTGCCATCCGGAGCCGAGTTCTTCGGTCTGGGGAAATCGACTACGAATAATATCTACCGATAGCGCGGCATTGTCGATTATAAAATTGCAAGGCTGGTAGTACTAGTATCTGGGTATATATGTAATTATTCAATTAGTCTAACCGTTACTCTCCGAGGGAAATCACACATTGTTGAAACGAAAGGATAGTATTAGTTGTATTTTCTTGTTGGCTCTGCATCAATTTCTATCTGTTTAAAGTAGATTACTTATTTATATTTACTATAGCTGATTTCTCTGATGGTATAACATCGATATTAAACTTTCTAATTTCAAATGTAAACAGTTACCATCCCCAAATTTCAATTTCTTAGGTTAGACTCCGAAAATGTTTGTAACAATGCGTTTCTAAAAGTCTCAATCGTCTTTTTCCTAAGGTTTTTCTAAGCAGCCTGCAATCACTTCAACATCTGCATTCAATACTATATCACAGCACAACAGGCCCTAAAGACCCAGGGCTTGTTCGGTCCCACCGAGGCGTATACATATGTATATCGTATCGCTCCTAGCTCGGTCTATGATATAGATCTATGGCATTTCCTTATTTTTTTCGCAACATAGAGGTAATGTTACCTCATGGGTCTGCACCCATTTTAGCATTTTAAACTGGGTTTCAATGCCTGGACGTTCTCATTGTGAAGCTTGCTTTACCACTCAATTACTAAGCGGGTTGCATTCAATACTATACTAACTGTCATAAAAATCGCAACACATGTAAGTTGTTCATTAATTTTAATTAAATTTTCAGAAAATACATATTTTGATAAAACAAATAAATAATTAAAATTTCAATAAAAACTACCTATCGATTCTTAGTATTTTGTTTGCTTGCATATTTGCACTTAATAACGGTAACTTTTATGAAATAAAATAATTGGTAGTGTGACATCTGTCAATTTTGCGATTTGTTTGACAACTAGTGCCTTCTGAACATTTCATAATGCCAAAAGTTCATTAACGCGCACATGATCGGCAATTTAAAAAATGAACGTGGCCATAGTATTGGCTTGAGAGAGGTCGGACTTTCGCTTAGAGATATCGCGGGAAAAATTTAATGGGCTGTATTGCTATCGTCCATTTTTCTGTTTTCCTCCTACCCCACTTCAGGCTGCTCGCAGACTACATTAAAGCAACGAAACAGCGAACTGGGCACAAGAATGGCATCAATTTCTGTACAGTGACGAGCCTTGATTTTTTTTTTGGCGGGCCCACGAGGGTCAAGCGGTGCGTGGGGAACGCAAAATCCAGCCTTTTGCGGAATGTTTAGGTTTTAAAGCTTTTGTTAAAAATGGAAATAAAAAGGAAAGTCAGAAACGTAACCGATACAATTACAGGGCGGATAACCCACCTAGTTAGTAATAAACATGCGAGATCCAGGACGTGCTAGCCCAATGGAAACGGCGTAGGTTAAAGGTCAAGAATTTAGTAACAAGGCGCCACTCTCCAATTATATAACTGGATCACCTCTAAGTGCCTGGATTCAGAGGGACCCTCCAGCTGCCGTAGCAGGTGATCTGGATCTTTATCCAGCAAAAGTACTCGAAAAATTCAAAAATAACATGGAATTCCAGCGGTCTTAGAGCCACCTTATAGCTTTAGCTGAACGTAACCAAAAACAAGTAATATATTCAAGTGGAAAGTATACTTGTAATTCCCCCTTAAAGTACTAAATGAATTAAATATAGTACTATATAACCAACGTAACGGAAAACCCTTTTACTCGGAAACCAATCTAAAGTGAAACTTTTAAATTTACTCGACGATACTACACTTTCCAGCGTCGAATTTCCGTGTATATCCTTGAAAAACGAGACTTAGAAGCAAAAACGAAATAACTTATTCATGGAGACCGACTCTATTCCCACTCAACATCAGAAGCTCAATCGCCACGCGCGCATCCAATCGGCGCAAGCGGTATCACAAACTGACGAAAGCGGGGCGGTATCTACGGCAAAACTTGGAGCGAGAGAGCGAAAGTAATGATACAGAAAACTGTAACAACAGAGCTCACACAAGGAGTGATAATATGGGGCCCCATTGACGGGAAGTTAAACGAAGCCCGTTACACTGCCAATGTGCTGGGGTCTATTGCACTTCCCTATCTTCTGCGGTTGGAAAATCCCATTCTCCAACAAGATAATGCGCGCCCTCATACGGCAAGCGCTGCAAGACGCTTTTTGGAAGAAGTTAACATTGCCGTCCTCCCATCGTCTACTTGGTCGGCTAATTTGTCACCCTTTGAGCTTGTATGGGATGTGATTGTTAAGCGGCTGAATAATTCACAACTCCCTCCAAACGACTTGCAAAATTTTCGACTGCCGATTGAGGAAGTTTGGGATGATATACCACTGGCGGACATTGATTAATTGATTGACAGCATGCCACTAAATGAGTGCATAGCAAATCATGGCCAAGCAACTCATTATTGAACAAACTTGTTTTAGTTATGTTCTTTTGTTTTTAAATTTGAATTTGTTTGTAGTGATAAATAACATGGTTTGTAAAAATTTCAATAAAACCGTTCAACTAATTCTCGGGTGTTGCGATTTTTATGAAAGCCAGTATATATCCATAAAAATCATAATCTTTAGTTGGATTATTTCTATTACCACAACAAAATCTAAAAGTGGTGCCAGTGTAGTTCGCTCCCGTAGTTAACAGAATATATAAATTATACGGATTTAATAATAGTTTATGTGTGTTGACAGAGACCGCAGAAATACAACGTTATTGATTTGAATAGAAGTTAAACCAAAATCATAACAATACATAAAAATCTCGAATTCATTGTAGAAAGAAAAGATTGGGTGGTATTTCGTGCGGCATGAAAATGTCGGAATTGTTGATATACGCCGAATGAAAAAACAATGGACAGAACAATAATATAGTTTCACATACTGTGGTTTTCGACCATTTCAGCGAAAATTACATCTGAAAATGTCACGCACAAAATTCAACTTAAACACAATAGACCGTGTGCCCGTGCTGTTCCGGACAATAACAAATAAAAATATAAACGCTAAGCGGACCCCGACATTCCCTGACGTTGTTTTAATCTAAATCCATTATCGCTGGCCCAAAAGCATAAAACAAAGGCCTACGTTAACGTACAGTGACACATTCGTACGTACAAACGGCCGCGTTTGTATGCGCGAGTGTATGGAAGCTATTATACGCGAACACCGACGTAAAAGTGTACACGCACAATGGTTAAAAGCGACACAACACACACGAGCGGGCAAGCGCAGGGGACAAAACAAATACTTGAAAAACAAATGTGAACGTTGTTGCCGTTGGGTTTGACAAACGGCAATGCGTCGTACTTGGCAAACACCGGGAGAACCAAGGCCCCCCAGGTCACATATAACATTTCCCCGGGGGTCGTGACCCGAGCCCCACGCCGGTCAGGTCGCCCCCTTTACTTCATGTTGTACACGTCAAATGACCACTTTACACCAATGTGAGGTCTAATGATGAAATATTTCGCCGTTGGGACCCGCTGAATCATCGGAATCTCTTGAAGTCGGCCCTGCTGCACGAGTTTGGGACCTCGCCGATACGCGTTTCCGATATGCGAACTCCGATCTGGGCTGTACGAGATAACTGTTGGGACGATGGGCCTTAAGTAATTTTCCGTTTCGAAATTCGCTTATTGACCGCAACGAAATTGAGAAAATATACGGTATCTAAGAACGTTGCTTGCGATTGGAATCGAAATCAATTTAAAAAGAAGGAAATTGTATTTGTATGCAACCAGTTCTACGAACCCCTTCCCATTTCAGTTGGACCACATAATGAAATCTTATTTTTTGGTACTAAGAAACGCAAACGCAAACGAGGTTAATCAGTGAATATCAGTTCAAACATTCAAATATTTACTCTGATTTTAATAACACAATTACGTTGTGTCAGAAGAAACTGCTATAACTTGTGAAAGAAATGATATTCTCTCTGCAAATTTTGAGGAACGTGCTAAACTACTTTATCACATCATAATGTACACTTTTCAAAGTGCAGTTATCAATAGCTTTCAGTATTTTGGCAGTAATATGTCATAGTTCATATTTTTCTTTGTATGATATGCTTGAAAGGAATTGCCAAGATGTAGAAAAATTTCAAAAGACTCACACTTATGTATATGAATGGCCAGCGTGCCGGGGTATGTATTTATGCATATAATATGAATAAGGGACACGACACCTTCTTATGATGTTCTTATTATTATATTAATATTTAAAATTGTTTCAGTTCCTGAAACATCTATTTCTGAAGGGAACTTGGCCCATTTACAGTGTTTCTTTCAATTTACTTCAAGACGGGTATATGATAATGTCTTTTCACCTCATCGGGTGTGCGCCAGAAAACACAGATGACGTATATGCACGACATCCACCGCGAATGTGTTAAGGGGGACGGACTTACACCTTGTAGGCAAATTTTAGAGCCAATTTTGAAGAATTTATTGTAAAATAACTAGAGAAGATTTCGATATGAACTTCTTTTTATGTTATCATACATCAATTGAACATCACACGTGATTTTTTGTTAATGTCAATGTTGACTTTTAAGACCTGAAGATGGCTTTGACAGCGCCACTGTCTAAAGTGAAGGATCCAACGGTGTGCAGAATTGGGTCCACCCTAATTATCTGAAATGAAAAATTCAACAAGGCTTTTGATCATTGTTACGTCAGCGAGGTCCTGATCGTTCACTTTTTCGAAATTCCGATTTTTCGCAAAATAGCGAACATTTTTCCAAAAAAGTAATTCTTTTATTATGTTTTCTGTCCCACTCGAAGCTGTCAAAAATCAGCAAAACGAAATTTTCCAAAAATGAACGATCGGGACCTTGGTGAGTGTTTCCGGTGCATTTAAAAAAATTCATCGCGATACGTTCAGTGTTTCTCCCGTAATCGTGCATACCAGTTTGCAAAATGCAACTTTTGGGAAAACATCACAACATGTTAATCATGGGACTTACGATTAATCCGCAATGCCTAGTCCGTACAGTTCACCTTCCTGGTCAAGAAGAAATTCACGATGGCTCACCTGCTCTTCTCTGCGTTGAATTCTTGCTTGTTTCGCCTCGTCGCTCATTCTCCGCTCGGCGCGGTCGATTCGTATTACGTCCAGTTGAGTGGCGCACGCCTCCGCTTGCGGTCCCAACGTGATCCCCAAGATGTCCATTACTTTTAATATTCCCTTCTGTCCTTCATTGAACGTTATGACAGCCAAACTAGCTGCGATTTCAACCACACCCTTCCCAGAATGCAAATGTTTAGGCGCGATTAACTAAATGCAACTATTCAACGACTCGTTGCTGTTTTGAGTGTGCGCTCCTAAACATCGCTCTAGCAAATCTTCTGACGATAAGTCTGCGTAAATCGGGGTTATGAATTTCAAAACTGAAGGATTCAGGGGATCCCGACCATGTTTGAAAGTCGCCAAAGTGTCGTTTGCCTCCGCTTGGCGCCACTTGCACCAGCTGTCAGGACCGGGTGGGGATAGCGTCTGTTTTGGATTTTCATCCGACGAGCTGCAATGATGCAACGACGCGAAAATCGCGTCTGTCATTTTTCGAGAAAATCCGAGTTTCTTCGAATCGCGAGGCCATAGAATTTGGTCAACTCCCCGATGACTCTGTTCATTAGCTTCAATCGTCCTTTTCCACCAATTCCTTTTGCATTATTTTTGGCATTCCGTAGGCGTCTTCCCATCCGTTTTTCTACGTGAACACACACACAAAATTGAAAAATAACGCACTGGAAACCAAAAACTGAAATAGCGCAGTAGCCGAATTATTGCAACGTGAAGGATCGTTTAAAACTGAGAAACTGGGAGAACCCTTCCTTTGTTTCGAAACAATCATGGACAGAGGCGTTGACGAACGAACATCGGACGAGCTAAAAAACTATGCACAGGACAAGTAGGAACGTGTTCAATCAAGAATAGCGCTAGGATGACCTCCAGGGCGCGCGAACCAGCCGCGCGCCGACGCCGTCATGTTAGATCAGCTATAGCTCTCGAACTAGAGTGTAATCTGAAAAACCCTTTCACAGGCTCATTTCTGAGACCCTTTAGATTAGAATCATGCAACAAAAAGAAATCGATTTTTCGAAATCGTCAAAGTGTAAGTCCCCGTTAAACACAGTTTTACCTGGAAATTCCAGATCATTGTAAAGAAAATTAAATTTTCGAGCAGAATTAATTGTTAAGGATTTATATTATTATAGCAAGCAAGTAAATTACGCCGAAAATAGTATTTTGAAGTATATAAGTGCTTAGAACAAGAAAGAAAGCATTAATCGTGATCTTTAGTTAAGGAAACTCTTAAAAGGGTGGATTTTATTATATCACTATGAGTTGTTGACCTAAAGACTTAAAGACCTAAAGACTAAAGTACTTGAGACACATTACTTGAAGTTAATATTAAACTTTCGTGAAAAATGTTCATTCATTATTCATTCAATAATGTAGAATCCCCCTAACTACTAAGTGACAGGCTGTCTTAGTCGCATTTTCTTTCTGCTCTGCTTATAATCCTTCCTTACAAGTATCCACCGCAAACATTAAACCAACAAAGTCGAAAACTGACACAAAAGTAACAAATGGGAAAACCTAAAAGAATATTACACCAATAATTTTTTTAAATACGTTTATCGGAAGCAAGAAATATATAATTTCGCTCCATCTTTAACTAGATTTTAAGCTTGCTCTTATCCCTTTACAACTACTGAAAAAACAGTGACTAGTTTTCTCAAAGCTGCATTATATCATCGTTAATAAGGGCAAAAACAGAGAACGGAGAATAAAGCGCGAAGATGATAAAGGGAATAAAATGAACCATCCCCAGCTATTATCCGTAACTAACGCATTGTATATATAGCACCCGCCCTGCTGTTTAATACTTTTTCTACTCGATGAGTTTTTGCACTACTGCCTAGATACCAAATACGTGTATACGAAAATTTCACGCTCTAATTTATAACACCTCCGAGAATTGGGACATAATGCGAAGCGCATATGTGAGTCTTTTAACCCTCAAAATTACATTCATGAACGTTGCTTTAAATGGTACGTATAACGTACGTACATAGCTCATAAAAATGCGGAGAATACGAATTCTACGTACATATATATATATGTACATAACGAATGATAAAAAGCTCAAAAAGATAATAATTTATAATTCATAAAATTGACGATGAACTTTATAATAATGTTATCGAACAACTAACAAAAAACGAGGCACATACACAATTTTATATTTTTGTCAAACGTAGTTTCTTTTCAAAGTTCTACAATTCAGTATAAACCTATATAAAGCTGTAGTAATAATGATGTTCGCGGATAAAAAATTACATAAAAATTCAGAAACTATTTCAACTTTTATGTTTATTTCGAACAATGTTTGAGCAAATATTTTACGGAGCAGCTTTTTAATTGAATCGATCCAATGGCTGTAATTTTATAGTGTACGTTTTTTTGTCGGCAAAAACGTGCAAACAAACATAAAATAGGGATGTGTAAACATAAAAATTATTGAAACCGGGTAGCAGGCATCGTTGGAAAATGTAATGATAATGAATGCTGACAATCAATAATTACCCATAAATAAACATTTATTTGTTTGTATTTGCGTTATTTTGAACGAATATTTTTGTTTACTATCGAGGTGGCCTGATTAACCACGAGGTCTGTTTAAAATGTATCCGACCTTTGGCCGGGAAAAATCCAACTATTCACTTACAAATATGAAAGCTTAATCGCTTGGTACCACTGTTGGAAGCATCCCTAGAAGGTCGTTTTGGAATGCGGTGCAGCTGTTTCGTCGCATTCTGCATGATGTCCATCCGAGTATCAAGTCTTTTCCGTTTCAACGCCATTTTCAACTTGGGAAACGGCCAGAAGTTACAGATAGCCATGTCGGAAGAATAAGGAGGCTGACGAACAACTGGTATGCTGTGTTTGGTCAAAAAGTCTGAATCAGATGAAAGGAATGCGCTGGGGCGTTGTCATGATGCAGCTGCCAAGTTCCCTCTGGGAACGAAGACGACAGAGGACTTGCTGGTAATACTCTTTGTTAATGGTCTGTCCGTGAGGAGTGTACTCATGATTAACCACTCCGCGATAGTCGAAGAAAACTATCAACATGATGTTGGATGTTTCCATGGGGAAGACAGTGCCGTTGCTTCAATGTCATACTCATAAAACGCACGACTCATCAGCAGTGATAGCAGTCTTCATGAAGTGTGAGTCATTATTTGCCGCGTTCAGCATTTCTTGCGCAATTTCCATCCGCGGTTCCTTTTGCTCCGCCGTTAGCAATTTTGGCACGAATTTTGCAGACACTCTCCGGAAGCCTAAATCATCATTAACAATAACATGCGCGGAACCAATGTTGATCCCAACCTCGTTTGACAATTTTCTAATAGTGATACGACGATCCTGCAGGTCCAAGATGTCAACTTTCAGAATGGTTTTGTCGTTTCGGTTTGTTGTTGTTGTGCAGCCATCTTTGAACCGATTGTACCAGTCCTTGACTTGTATAGGAGCCATGGCATCATCGCCGAAAACTTACTGAATCTTCCGAATGGTGTTCGCACCAGTATCATCAAGCTTCTGACAAAATTTGATGCAGAAGCGCTGCTCCAGGCTGCTCTTCCAGAACCTTAGTACTTTTGGTTTTGTCAGACCTCTGTTACAGTTTTTGTTAAGCTATTTGTGTGATCGACCTAACCATGTTTACTTCAACGACTATATATGTTCTACCTACATATCTCTCTGGCGTACCCCAAGGTTCTAACTTTGAACCATTATTGTTCAACGTTTTCATTAATGATTTAGTATCTTCCATTCTTTGTTCTGCATTAGCTTACGCAGATGATTTAAAAATATACTCATCCATATCCAGCGAAGGTGACGTTAATAACTTGCAGAACAGTTTGGATACAGTCCTATCGTAGTGTGACGTGAATGGTCTGAGTCTAAATATTGACAAGTGTGGTGTCATATCTTACGCTAGGAGATCCCAGATGGTGAACTCTTGCTATACTATTGCAAGTATTGCAATATTGGGGATTGCTATAATGCGCAACTTAATAGCGAAAGATTTGAGTATCACTTTCGATAACCAATTTTCTTTTTCATAACATGTTTCCGATTTTTACGCCTCTACCAGTCGATCCCTTGGTTTTATTTTCCATTTGTCGAGAGGCTTTACCAACACCACGGCTCTGATATCCTTTATAATTCCATAGTTCCGTCTGAATTGGAATATGGAGTGGTATGACAACCATTTTATTCTGTATATAAACAAATGATCGAAAAGCTACAAAAGAAGTTTCTGAAATACCTATGTTATAAAGCTGATAAGGTGTACCCAGGTCGTGATACTGCATACACCTATCTCCTACAGCAATACAACTTTGTCTCACTGGCAGAACGCAAGAAATTACCTAGTGCTGCATTAATATGCGGACTTGTAAATAATAAAATCGACTCTCCATGCTATCTCGGATCAACTTTCACGCACCCAGGCTGTCAAGATACCATCTAACATTTGCAATCAACACAGCAAAGACCAACATTTTGCTCAACGCTCCTTTAGCGCACTGTCCCATTGATGCAAATGACATATGTGAGGACATATTTTATAACCATCTCCAAAGTTATTTTGCTATTTTGCCATGTATCACGTATTAATATTATCATGCATCACATATTACATTGACATGTACTACGTTTTATATATTAAGCATATCTTAAATTAAGCTCTGTTATTGGATGTAATTCTGTTGGGCTGATATACTTTATTATTATTATTATTATTATTATTATTATTATCATATTATCATATGTACATATATGCATTGTGATGGCCAAATAGTAATTCTGCCATCTATAACTTCATTGATTTTATTATTTTTTCCTCTTTATCATCGCTTTGGTTATTGAATATCTACGGGTTTCTTTTTCAGCTTAGACTTACATAATAAAAAAATTTACGAAAACTTCCGACTTTCCATGTTATCCCTGAGCAGGAACTGTGATAAACTTCTGTACTTATATAAAGCAATTTTTTCACCTAAATGGAGATGGGCAAAAATAAACACTCATCCTGTAATACGCCATTCCTTTACATATTAACACTTTTTCTTTCTTTTCCAGATGAGCCACATGGACGGGTTAGAAATGTTAGATCCGATTTCCACCTCGTCGATGACGACGCTCACGCCGATGTCCGATACGCCTTCTCACATGCATTCGTACGGTATGAACCACGTTATGAATCACCACCACCACGGAGGACCTCTTTCGGGTCATGGGGCCCCCGGACATCATCCGGGTCATCACGGCGGTCATCCGGGAGCGCATCACCCCGCGATGGCAGCGGCCGCAGCGGCCGCGGCGGTCGCCGGTCTCCATCCCGACGCCGACACCGACCCCAGAGAACTCGAAGCCTTCGCGGAACGTTTCAAACAACGAAGGATAAAGTTAGGTGTAACGCAGGCGGATGTCGGTAAAGCATTAGCTAATCTAAAGTTACCTGGTGTCGGGGCGCTATCTCAGTCGACAATATGTCGCTTCGAATCGCTAACGCTTTCGCACAATAATATGATCGCATTAAAACCGATCTTGCAAGCGTGGTTGGAGGAAGCGGAAGCTCAAGCGAAAAATAAGCGGAGAGACCCGGACGCGCCGAGCGTTCTACCCGCCGGTGAAAAGAAACGGAAACGAACGTCGATAGCCGCACCGGAAAAGAGAAGTTTAGAGGCTTATTTCGCGGTACAGCCTCGACCTTCCGGCGAAAAAATTGCAGCGATAGCGGAAAAATTAGATCTGAAAAAGAACGTGGTCAGGGTGTGGTTCTGCAATCAACGACAAAAGCAGAAACGTATGAAATTTGCAGCGCAACACTGACCAGATATCAACTTCGGGTTTCCTGTGAATTAATGTAAAGTTATAGCGTTGAAAATACTACAGATAACAATGATAAAACTGATAGTGTTCTATAACGAACGTTTATTAATGAATCGGGGTAATTTCGATAAGGTAATAATAAGTTCTTGCGGAGTAATTGAAATAAGTACAATAGTAGTTGAATGGGGTAGGAATTCCATATAATGGAACCGTTTTTATCCGGGAAGATGGATACATCTCGATGAATTTTTAACATTTTAAAGTACTTTTCGCTTTTTCAAAACAAACTATTTATTTCATATTTGTTTGAAAACATTGATTACTGAACTTATTCTTTCCTTTTAACTGGCGAACGTTAGAGATACAACAAACTGTTTAAAAACTCTAGACTGACGGGCAAAAGTTTGAAGTGCACACTATATTAAGAACTTTCTAATTGCAAAAGACGAAGTTACTTGGTTGGGAAGCAGCTTCGATATCACCCCGGATTCATTATGAATGAGATTTTTATTGATCGTCGAAAATCTTAATCTTGAAACTTAAATCTCCTACCGCCGTCAACTGTTCTGTTTTTTTCGATCTAGTCATAAGCATAGGCACTGTAAATACTAGTGAGTCACTTGTACCTTCTGGTGTAGCCTCCCGTTTCTCGGGTGGCTCGCATATATAATAAATGATGATATTGTAAAGAGATACTAAACTAGTACAATTTTTATACAGAATTTCTTCACGTCACTTCAAGAAAATTGTCGCGATCACGTTTATCGATCGTTCTCATTATACATATTATAAATAAGTATTGTACATATTGTTCTTAGTAAGATGTAAGTAAATAGGATGGTACCGGAAAGACCATGCACATCAGTATTAATAAGAATAACCCGACAACAATGTGAAATCGTCAGTATTGCTAGTGATATTTTTGCGTTTCACTTTCAACGACGTTGGAATACTTACGTGTATTTATTTCTATTTCCTATTACGAATTGTAAATGAGAAATATATTAGTTTTATTTTTATTACGAAAAGTGCAATATACTTTTAGGCAATACGAAGATATGCAACTCGTTCCAATATTTTGATGTTACTATTCGCCCGTATTTTTTTAAATGTCTGCATCTCTCAACCAAATCAACCAAAAATCGTAGTAATAAAACCAAAATATTTACAACAACAGTAATAATAATATACAATAATTCAAGATTTGACTAATTGTATTAAGCGACGAAGCAGCCTTTATCGAAACTACGTATATGCGTACAAACTATCGCCGGAGTTAAAACTATCAATTGCGTGGGTAGTAAAATCGTGTGGGTTGATGAACAACTATTCCATCGAGATGATTACATCTAATCCAATTATAAAACCCGTAAGGTAGCAAGTCATCTGTTGATATTGAGTCCATCATTTCATCATTTATTAGCCCTTACCTGACGTACTACACTGTATTTATTCAACTAGTTTCAATTTAAAACACGTAAGCATCAAATCTATTTTACCACCTATTTTACTCTATTTAGCTATACAACAGTTAACTTGTAAAAGTACGTTATTTAGTGGTGAATGTCTGAAGCGTGCCCTTTTTGGAGTATTTCTAATAATACAATAATCTGCCGAAATTATTTTTTCTGTGTAGTAGGGGAGGCGGGAAGAATGCCGGCCACTTAAGGAAATTTGTTCATATCAGGATAGGAATGAATACCTATCTAATGGAAACATAAGGTTATCATAAGACAGCACCTTTACGGTTATCAAACGTAGTTTAATGAAAAATTATTAAATGTGTTGAAGCAAAAGAAAAATACGACATTCAAAACCCTGTTCTGAACGAGGTACGCCTCGCTTGTCGGGCAACTACGGTCGTTAGATGTTGGAAGTCATTATTAGCATATTTTCTAATTTGAACGCCTTTAGTGGGCTTTAACTGTTATTAATTTGTTGATTGGATTTTCTCGTTTTGATCATTTCTTTTCCTTTTCCTGCCTGCTCTTTATCCTTTCCCTTGCTCCTTTCCTCTTTCCGCATTTTCTTTTCTTCCAGAACTCGCTTCGTGGGTGTGATAGTGAAAATTTGGGAATGTTGTCTCTTGCGATATTGTCGGTTGGTTTCCGCTCTGCTAGGTCAAAGAATTGGCGATATATCTTGAAAAGGGGCATCTTTGTGAAGTCTTGGAGCAAGTCCCGGCCGAAATCTGATGGAAGCATCCAGAGGTTCTGCATTTGGAACATTCTATGTTCTGAGGCAAAAAATCTTCTTCCGAACATACATCACCATTGTTCCAACGTTTAGACGCCGTTACAGTGACCATAAGGGGCCATTTAATAAAACTTTAAACTTTAAAGTTTAAATACATCAAACATCACACAAACATCAACACAAAAATTAATTATAATATTATTTAAATTATTAATTAATTAATTAAAATAAACAATGTAACAGAAAACTTACATTCCTCTTTCTTTTCCCAGATGGTCTTTCTTACAAGAAAACGCAACAAAAGATTGAAAACGATCCTTCTTCTGCAAATCAAGAACCACAACTGGTTTCAAGAATCGTAGTATTTCATAAATTGCCTAGACAGGTGTCAGCACCAATTAAAGGCTTATTAAGTGAATATTATTACAAAATCTTCACTGACCACCATTGCTCCAATGACCGGCATTTCCCCCAGCTCCTCTACTTGCAAAAACATTAACTAAATTATTGCTCCTCTGAGGGTTAAATTCGAGAGAAACACTTTACACTGAGGAACAAGCAACGGACGATTTTTCTTGCGCTTACAAAAATTCTAATTGTAATTGGAATTTTTTATTCTCGCTTTATTCCTTCAATACATATATCGTAAGGTATTTTTATTCAATTATTATTAGCATAGCAAAACGGCAGATTCCTACCGTTGCACATTATAAGGTTTTAATTGTTTATATATGCATGGACCAAGGATTAAATTACAGAGGAATAAAACATGGAATAATTCAATTTGTGACACTGTTCTAAATGAAATTTTTGCTGTTTTACTACGCCTATTTCATGAATGTGGCTGCAACCTCTGTAAAATGATATCCCCAATCTTTTTAAATAAAACCTCTTGCATATCATAACATTCTCAACAACAACCGCAACCTTTATATTTTCAGTTGTTCCTTTCTAACTGTGGGTGGAATAAACTTGAGTAAGCTCTAACTTAAGTGAAATTCACTTTTTCAGCGCACTTACAACCTTTTTGGTGGGTTTCGTCTGAGGAAGAACTGCTTTCAGGTGTTTCTAGAAAAGGCAATTTGATGAACTCAGATTTGGCGATCCAACTGATTATAATTTAACTTGTCTCGTTCTACCCATCCATTATTTTCATTTCATGTTTATTCACATCTATTGGAGGAGGGTGTAATCCTTCTCCTGTCGATTGACGATATCCAGAAATACATTTATTGAAGTCAATAATATGAAATTTTAAAATTTGAGTTCATTCTAAACAAGCATTCCTATGCTCCCTAGTTTGTATAACATTATATAATTTTCACAAACAAAGTAATTCTATTTTCACCTTGCTTTGGAAACCTTTTACAATCACCGCAAAAAGCACATAATCAGGCGATTACTTAGCATAATTCCATTAGTTATTCTATTGATAAATTTTCCTGTGGTCGCGCCCTCTACATGCACGCTCTTACCAATATCTTCAATTGTAAATTCTGTTGTTACTTGATAGCTGCTCATTAACGCACCTAATTTAGTAGGTCATTATATAGATAGTCCTCCAGATTTTATTTTATTATGTAAATTCTGTGTCTAAGTTATTTGATCGTGCAACTTGGAAATACTAAAATATTTACTAGCATAAATCATTCTGAAACTTGTAGTAGCTCCACCAAATTATTTACTATTGTTAATCCAAATCAGCTTGATATTTTTAGGTAGCATCAACATCTACATACCTACATATAATGCAACGAATAAATAAACTGCAACTATTATATATATACATACTCTATTAACTATTATTTTAAAAAGATATTATTCACATTTATTATGTTTTTCCAAATTATCGATTTTAAACGTCTGCCTTGGGCGACTTGAAGTGTCTTCATAAATCGAAAAATGGAGCTTACTTAAACGAAAAAATTTCAAGAACTGAAAATTTTCCATTTTAAACTATTGACACATTAATTAACCTAATGAAATCCTTGTGGATTACTTGAGCAATTGTAACATGTACTTTATTGGAACTTTGTATTAAATCTACTGCTAACTTCACGGATTCAGTTCAAAATCTTTTTGTTTTTCTTATTTTATTAGTTGTTATTCGTAAAATTTAAGGTTTGGCTTAATTCAGGACTATTTAAAATCTTTTGGTGTCTATGATTGCTGTTAATGTGCCATCATCAAAATTTTGTATTATTTCTGTGATCTGAGGGAAATATTTGGAATAAGATAAAGCTGCTTAAGCCATGTATCCCATCGTGTAAGCGCAGGTTTAAGAAGCAGTGCTACGTCTGGTGTTCCTTTAACTATTTTTACTCTTAAAGGAGTTTCAGAAAAATCTCTTTCGTATTAATAATGAAGTTAGTTACCCACGAAAATCAATTTCGTTTCTTCCGGTATTCTGGTAACACCGTGGGCGAGACAAGTGCAATGAATAAAATTGAGAAGAAATCCTTTTGGATTTGTTCTAGCGTTGATCATATATGACGCAGCATCATAAGTTTATGAAATGCTATAGCATCGGGTAAAAATAGGTTGGTAAAATTTTCTTGAATAAGTCTACTTTGATTACGATCCATTTATTTTCTTCCAAAAAGCCACATCAACACAACTAGGTACTGCACATTATTCGAACTCGAGATAACTAAATATCATAGAAAAATTTAAGGCTTAAGAGTACAGACTGGGCCGTTTTAGATTATTTTTTCAAATATGATACTATTGTTTATCCAAAACATGTGCCTAACGCAAACAGCAAAATACCAAGAAAAAAACGGAAGGACTAGTGACTTTGTTAAAGCCATGACATTTTTCTTTTTCATCATCATCTTGTCTGTTTATTGTTCCTAATTTTTAACTCATGTATTTAAACGACATCTATAAGTTTAACAATGCAGTTCCAACCCATTTTCAAATTTTGCTTCTAAAGTATATAATTTCGACAGTAATGGAGCCCAATGAACCTCACTTAAAAATAATTACAAATACTAACAGAATATTTCGATAAGCATGTGATTTTCATTAAAAACAAAAAAGATGAAGAGCGCAATTACGTCACTATGTAGAATATGAACCTACTCAAGGTCCATTTCGTACTACGCCATATTTATGCCAAATGGATGTACAATGATGATGATTGCTGAGTGTTTTCATTAAAACTGAGAACACATTGACGAATTACGTACTAGAAATCTTTGTTAAACTGAGTGCGTTAATAATTTGTTCCATCTTTAATCAACATTTTTGTGATGGTACTCATTTTTTCAGATATATTTATTTTCCTTATATATGCCAATCTCAAATTTTCGTTAGCATAGTATAATTCAATGATCAATATCAACAATTTGACCACAATTTGTGATACTAGATTCTCAGTATGTTTCTGAATTGCTGCTTCGTGTAGTAGTAACATTTCTTATAAAATAGGAAATGGAAACAGTTGGCAATAGTCAAGCGAGTAATTGTTTGCAACTATTATAGTTACTTTAAGAAAATGGACTCGAAAATACTTCAAGTGTTTATTACAGACGTCATTAGCTGTAAAGATATTTCAAAAACTAACTATTATTATTAATCTCACTTATTCAAAAACATTTGGAACGAGTTGCATAATTGATTACGATCTGTAAATACGATTTTATGTACATTATAGAACTTTTATTGATAATCCAAAATAAGTGAAACTAAGAAGCAATAACGAAATGCTCACTTCTCCGTTTACCGGTTCTTTATCGCCATTAATTTCGACATTTCTTTTATCGAACAGGGTATGAGACGAAACATATCAACATTTTTCTGTACTTTTCTCTCGTCGTTCGCGAAGAAAAACACGCAAAAACGAGCGACAAACGAATGAAATAAGGCCCGAACACAAATAGGTACATATCAACTTCTCGACAAGGGCTTATAAATATTATGTAAATATCGATTGTACATAGTTCTCCTATTATTTCCAAATGATTAAAGATGTCTTGACCCTTTCGTTTAACGCATTTCGGAATAACAATCTCTAAGCTTTATTCGAGTACAAATTTGAAAAGAAGAAAAATGCTATGTATACTTTACGATATTGCGAAAAATCTAGAAAGAGAGACACATCATTTTTGCTCTTTCTTGTAGATTTTATCGTCATAGTGCTTCAAGGAGCATTACTTATTTGTTATTGTATATTATATTATTTTACAAAAATTTTGTTGTATATTTTAGATAACAATTTTGATGTTTTGTAAGAAATGGAAAGTACTGGGATATTGGGTCCTCGCAAATAGAAGCTGGTTACGAGTAAATACTTAGAATTGTATAAAATCGATTGGACATCTAACAATCATACTGTCACATTACCTAACAATCGAACTATTACAGTTTAATACCCATAAAAGGAATTCGTTTGTATTGAAACTGTTACAACAATGTAGTCATTCCAGTAGGTACTCACATCCACCTTTCAGGTTTTAAATTTCGCAGCTAAAGTTTCAATATCCATTTTTCAAAATAAAATGTCTTTCTGTAAAATGTAAATAAAAAATTGTTCCCTGTCATTTCTTCGTTAATAATATTAAATAGAAATGTAGATTTGGAGGAGTTTACTCCTATTCGTAAACAAGCACGACTTGCAATAGCAATTTCAAAACCTTAACCATCAATTCCAATCTTTTCCTTCCTACAAAGCATCACCATTGTTAACATGAAAAATAAAAGAAACAATGTAATAGCATTGGAGGTACCCAACGCTCAAAACCTACACGTATTCGAAAAGTCAAATATTTGCTCTGATTTGGTCTACCTCCACTGCTCAAATATCTGCAATTATACCAAAGAATTTAAATATTATATGAATAAAAGAAATTGTTTCCTATGTGATTATGTTGTGTTTAAAAGAGTTCCTCGCCACCGAATATAAATTTACAAATTCTATTGGTCCTCTTGTATATTCTAGATGAGTCATGTAATAAAAGTACAGTAAAATAAATCTTGGTGTTACTATTCTCTTACGATTTTTATTTTCATACAGACGGAGAGCGCAGTAATAAAAAAGAGGATTTTTGAACGTAAGTATGTGCGTACGTATGCGTACAGCTGGTTTGAACAAGATTCGACGATATCGTAAAAATTCATTGGGCCCGCCATCAGGTTCTTCTTTAGATTGAGAAAGTAATTTTGGAAAAATATTGGCAAGGAAAAATTTACTGCTGGAATGAAGTCCTTTTCCAGCTGATAAATATGAACTTTTGTATATCCTTGTGTCTAAGATATTAAATGGAAACGCAGCTTTAGTGTGTATATGGTATTAAAATAAAATTTTAACTACCCGTGTGACACAAATTAAAACGATAATTAATGAAAAGTTGTTTGTAGTTTTCTAAAAATTTCTGTAATGTAAATAGGCTTCTCAACAGATATTCAGAACCACTGAATCGCATAATAACTGTATCTACCAGGAATGTTTCGAAACCTCTAAAAATGTAGTTCAATTGCATAAATCTTATAGGTCCTGCTACAGCTATTAACACGCATGCGCAGCCATTCCGTGCAATATTGTTTGGTATAGTTCATCTACTTGACTGATACAGGCGTATTTCTGTACCTCCGGAAGATGCCACTAAATCACAAAGGGCTTTCATTTGCTTTTTATTTAAAGGGGGTGTAAAACCTTAAGAAACTGATCTATGTCTCGCAGCTTTGAAGCTGGCACAAAGCCACTGTAAAGCTGGAAAGAACTGGAAGATACGAACATCTCTGAAAGAAACGTTGCGTGGTGAAGATACTGAAATTATAATTAACGCAAAATATTATTTTAGTCTTTTATCCGGCTCACTGAGGCAGGTTCTTCGCAAGAAAACGGCTTGGGTTTTTGCATAAGCGTCCGTTATTGCACGAACGGACGAAGTCCCATAGCGCACCAAAAGAAGGATGGTAGTTCCTTCCATATCCATCCTATTCGCCATATCTGGATCCTTGTGATTTTAATGGGTTACCAAATTTAAAAGAACCATTGCGGGGTGTTCGATTTGGGCCTTAAGTGAGGTAAAGCTTGCTATAAATAGATGGATTGCAGGGACTCCGTAAAAGTTCTTCGAGGGCGGCTTAAAAAAATAGTTTCACGTTGGAATAAATGTATTCAATTAAATGGAGATTGTATTGAAAAACTGTGTTGTAATTTGGAACACTTGGCACTTACATATATTATTATTATTATTATTATTATGAATATTAATAATTTAATAGTAATATAACAAAAAGAAACCTATCTGCGTTCCACTACTTTAGACCAAATACCCAAAATAGTTTATTTCGCCTAAAGTAGTGGAAGAAGTGTACAAATGTACAATCTTACATGTCCACTCCTTATCGTATTTTATAATAAAAGGAATGCAAACTTGACATAACACGAAATTTATAGCCAAAATCCTAGAACTTTGGATGCATCCCTCGTATGTAAAGCCGCAATAGTATACACAAAGAAATGATTATGTTAAGCTTCTTCGAAGCTTTTAGCACAAGATCGAAATTTCGCCATTCATTCCGATTAGAAATCAGGATTTTTTGGTTACCAAAAGCAATTTGTAACAAGTTCTTCTACAAGTTAGAAAGGAAAGCAGTGTCATAAATTTACAAAGGTTTTTTCTAACTCAAACTTTCGGCAAAACGTTTTATTCGTTTCTTAATTGATCGTAAGTAAAATCTCCAAAAATAAATAAGTATTGGTCAAGAAAGTAGTTACATTGTGCATAATTATTATTTGCAACATTTAGAAAGAATCATAACAAATATATAGAGTACATGAACCTCATCAATCTTGAAAGTTTCATGCTGTTTCAGGAAGGAAACTTAAAAAGAATGCTTATTACACGTTAAAAACATTTTGGAATTGAATATGTTCCGTTTCTAAAATGTCGTGCTACCACACAACCTCGAAGTTGTTTCAGAATTAGAAAAGAAGTACCTCCTTGGCGTAAACATACCTAACGAGTTCTTCACTTTATCCTAAGAGAAAATACAAACGATAGAGAAAACTGTCTGTTGCTGTGGGAAAATGACGATTTCCTCTCTTTATGTTTCCTCCATATGGGATGAACAACTAAGCGGTTGAAGTAAAATAAGTATTTTAATTGAATAAGAGGATACCTTAGTTGTAGAAATACATTCGGAACTCTTTCGTTGAAATTTATTTTAAAGCACAAACTTAAATTTCAAACAAATTGCATTGGATTGCCCTGATTATGGAGGAAACAGTATGACACTGAATAAGCTCAAAAATTCTCAGACACAAATCTAGAAAAGAATTGAGCGAACCGTTTAAGAAACGAAATGGAATATGTGCTAAATCGAACATCAATTGAAGAACGCTAAAGCGAACATTTAAATGTATATACAAACAAAAATCGACATCTTACGTTAATTTGATCATGCAAATGGATACTTTCTTAAATAGTTAATAAGCCTACTAAAATGCGAAAATATAGTTTTTTCAAGTAATTTTTAAGATATGGGTCTATACAGTACACTACATACATACATACCTCATATCTTTATATACCTTTATTGTTGTCGAGATCAGGTACAATGATATAAAACATGTCACAAAATACAGATAACAAAAAAACATATAACAAAATACAAATTCATACACACATACGTAGTATAGTGTTACATTTGATATGTAAGTAGTTAAGTTTATATGTACACGTAAGAAAAAAGAGAAAAGACTACTGAGGAGGTTCCCATGCAAAATCAACGTCACTCTCAAACTCGTTAAAAGAGTAATTTCGTTTTAAAATTTGGCAACGACAGACTTCGTGAGTTAGATGGAAGCTTATTGTATACCACAGTGGCGAAATATTGTGTTTCTTTTATAAAATCATAATCTGTTTTTTCGGTACCTCATAACAAAAGTTCGACAAACGAGTGCATGAAAAACCGGATCGACGCTGTTTCTCCACCCTTTCGTACAAGGCGCGACATTAAAGTAATACAATTAGATTGGACAAGCGGCGGTAATTACAAAATAAGTTACGACAGCCTACTATACACAGAACTATTCGCGTACAGCGTGCCGACTAGAGTGGGGAGTCGGCGATGCTGTCGTAACTTATTTCGTAATTGTACGCTGTTAACGCTGTTTGCCCAGGCTTCTCATAACTGTTACCATTCTTTGTAGGATAGTTATAGTGTTCACCTAAGTTCAGAAATTGACTGCGATTTTGTTTTGCATAGATTAAAATCTGGAAAACCGAAATGAAGGGAACAGTCATAATCTTTAATTTTACAAAATAAGCTTTGCATGTATCGCGACTCCCCACACCCATCATGTTGCGAACAGCTCGCTTTTGCAATATGAACACCTTTTCAATATCGAAAGAGGAACCCCACGCTACAATGGCACATGACAGCAATGAATGGAGACTGGCGAAGTAGTAGGTGGGTAACCAGTTACATCCAGAGTCAATAGTAATGTCCAAAGATTTTCTATGATTAACTTGCACAAAACTGCTTTTGCGTGTGTTCAACACATCCTCAACATCCCTGTCTTTGTGCGATATATTGAAATGCATCCAGGCTGGTTTTTGCGTTATTTAATGCTAACCTGTTTCGGAAAAAATATGCGCAAATGGCGTGTAATTCGTTATTTGCAACCGCCGCCGTTTCATAGTTATCGGCTTTATTAGCGGACACGAAGATGTTTGTATCGTCTACAAAAATTACAACATTTCTTGATGGTATGTCATTAACATATAATATAGAAAGTAGTAGTTCGAGTACAGGAGCTTACAGAACGCCCATTTTCAGGGTCAATTCACATGATTTAACCGCTGCGATCTGTACCTATTTTTAACGGTCGTAATAACCTTCAAACCAGGACTAAGCTACTCCGCGGATACCATAGTTATAAAGTTAATTACATAAAATATTATGATCGCCCATGTCAAATGCCCCCTTCCCTCGTCCATATCCTTGTATAAACTGTTGACTAACGCTAAAATTGCATCCGTAGTACATTTTCCCTTTCGGAAGCCATCCTGGTTTACGCTCAGAATATTGATTTTCGTCAAAAAGAATATTAACTTATCTGCTACAAGTTTCTCAATTACTTTAGAAAATGTGCTCAATAATTAGATGAGTCTGTAGTTTTTAATAAGATGTTTGTCTCCTTTTTATGTACAGGGAGAATTTTAGCTACTTCCAGGATTTTTGGAAATACGCCTGATGTAAGTGAAGTGCTGCCTTGCACTTAACGGCAATTGCAAACACTCTGGTGTGGTACAAAGATTTGCAAAGTTTTTCACACGAACCAAAGAACAATTCATTAAATTGCTGTATGCTTCCCAGTATTGTATTTTTGGCATAATAGAAAATTTCGATGATTTAGATTTTCAGGTTTTATATTTCTGTTTAATCGGCTTCAACAGAAAAAAAAAAAAACAAAAAGAAAATACCGTATTACTGATAGTATATCGTTAAGAAAAAGGAAGCATCAAGGCCAAAAGAGAATATGTTGAGTGACTACTCAACCTGTATCGATTTCCTCTCAATAGACTCAGTGCAACAATTTTCAAAGATTATGGTATATGTACAATAGATAGTAAATTAGCTTTGTTGTTTGCACTCGTGGTTGGAATACAAATGTAGATATGTGGAGCCTTCCAAAATCGCTGGGCCAAGTGTCAAAGCTAATTAAAGAACATTTTTAACCTCAACATTTCCTCCATATAATTCTATTCAGATTGGTTTCGTCAAATATTTCAGTCAGTTAGATACACTACTTGGTACATACAAAAAATAATTGAATAAAAAGTACGAGGTAATTTATTACTGGCATATTCAAATAAATTTGTTATAAATTTTACATTGGTTTTATAATAAAACCAATGTAAAATTTTAAAATTTTTAAAAATAAAACTTTTATTCTACTACTAATAGGTCAATCAAACAACAATAATTGAGGCAATACTTTATTTTCAGAAATAAGAGAAATAGGATTGGGGTGGGCTTGCACGCTGCCTGCAACTCCTTTAAGTTAAAATCTAGTGTCTTACTAATCGGTTTATAACAGCAACCGCTAAAATCCTCTTTCCATATCTTCTGCATCAATCTACGTATTTCATATTTAAGTTTATCTCCTCCATTTTTGATTAATTCAGTAGGTATGCTATTTGTGTCTGGACTTTTCTCCTTTTCCGTTTTTTTTTTTTCTGGTATTTCTAAGAGTTCGGTATTAGTTGGGGAAGGTATAACTAACTCCGGAAATTCGTTTTTGACAGTTTCTTTTTCTTCAGTATTCTTCTGGTCTGTTGCTAGCATTTCCTCACAGTACTTTGTCCATACTTTTGCAACTTCTTCATTATCTCCCACTGATTTACCATTTTCGTCTGTACAGAATAAAACTTCTTGATTTCCTGTTTTTCTAGAATTTTTTATTTCCTGGTAGAAATGTTTTGGATTCTTTTTCCTGTAGTTTCCTTCTTGAGTCCGTAATTTTTTATTAAAATACTTCCCTCTTTATCCTTCTGTATATTAGCTTTGAATTTCTTCTTTCCTCTCTATATTCTTCTATGTTTTGTGGATTCTGTGCTTGTAGCATTTTATCTCTTGCTTTTCGTCTTTCCATCCTCGGAATTAAACCAACTTCTAGATTCGTTTTATATCCTATACTTCTTTCCGCCACTCTTTTAATATTATCTTCTATACTTGACCATTTGATTTACAGATTGATTTTCCAACAGGAATTCTCTCACTAAATCTAATTCCTGTTGGTAAGAAAGTTACTTATTTTGTTGTTACATTAAAACGCAAATAATAAATAAATACGCACCCGACATATAGCTTAATTCACATAGCATCCGCCACTAGTTCTATTGCTACGATATTATGTTAAAATCACAAAGCTCTACTGATTACTCGGCATTGAGGGAACGCAATTAAATTCAGCTGGAATAAAGTTTTATATCAATAAGACCTAAAAGAACCTACTCTGTATAACCATATATCACATACGCTTGGTTTTCATTTGGATAATGCGAACATTACATACAATACGCATACAAGTTAGTACGGTGGGTAGTCGCCCTATCTACCCGCGTACATAATCGCGGTTTACAAAATGCGGAGCAAGAGAGAGCTTTCCGACAATAAAACGAAGTAATTATAACCTAACGAGGTAATACTTCCACCGGTAAACGGAATACCGGAGTTTCCGGACGGAACTTCCGGACAGGAAGCGGCACAGGTGTCCCCTCCGCACGCTCACCCGCACCCGGCACACAAACACGCCATACATCAACTCGCACCCCTATACGAATACGGTTTTCCCGGCTGCGTACGTATCAGTCACCCCCACAATATTATCCTCTTGAGTTGGAATTTACATATGTAGTACGTACTTATGACCACGGCGTGTCTCTATAAAAATTCCTTTTACTACACACAAACGCGTGGGTGCGCGGTGTACCTCCTCCTTCTCTTTCGGCCCTATTTTCTTTTCTGGCGTTCTTTTTCTTCTTTTTGCTTTACCAACGCGTCGCGTAGTTACATAGAAACGGTTGGCTATTCGTTTTCCCTTTGAAAAACACTTTCGTTTTGTGCTTTCTTACGTCGGAACTACGTACTGGCGCGCTGCTTTTATATGTATGTAAATGACGTAGTGCGGGCGCCATCCGGTTTATTTTTTACACCGAAACTACTAAATCTTTATTTCATACCAATAAACGTGCGTATCTTTCGTAAACAGATCACAAGATTTCGATAAAATCGACAAATATAAGATATATTGGTCGTGTTGCTAAAACATTGTACAAATATTTCGAAATCTCGAAGAATATACACATGTTAGTAGATAAAATTCAAGCACATGTATTGTACAAATATTCAATAGAAGAAGGAGATACATGTTAAAACTCCGTGATAAGAAATAAAGACAAACTATCACAAATTATCACACAAATTATCTGCCTAACGTTCTATGATACATAGATTAGTAAATATACCATTGAACAAAGAAAACTTTGAAACTGAATTAAATGGGATCTACGTAATAGCTAATAACGGCTTTCTAATAGATTTAATAGATAACATACCTGCTAAAAAACAAAATATACACGCATTTTCGATGGTATATTCAAAAAATTTTACTAAACACGAGAACTATGGCTCCCTCAAGATGAGCGAAATTCATTAAAAAAGCTGCAGGTGAAAAAGTATCATTTAAAACTAAGTGCTAGTCGAGAAAATTACATCAAAAACAATAAAGGCAAGACGGATAAAGATTCGAACTCTGGACTTTATTAACATGTGAATGTAGTACCATTTACGTCGCGTCAGTCAAACAGGAAGAACCTTCAAAAATCGCATGAAAGAACAGACAGAAGCTGTAGATATAAGAAAAGAGATTCGACTTTTGCTAATCATTGTTTAGAGAAAATCATAAATTTAACATTAACTTTAAAATTTTACTTGTTCAAGAGAAAGGCAAAAGCTTAATTTATTAGAGAATCTGGAAACGAATAGATATAACAAATTAGGAAAGCGTTAAACCTCTCTCTTAAATTTAAACCTGTAAACTCCCCACACCTTGTAGACTAAAAGTTTTCGTATAAATGTAAAAGCTTTAGAGTCTAAGCCATCATACATCCACCCGATGAGGTTATAGCATAGCGAAACAATATTGTACAATAAACTTATAACATTTTACGTGTCTGTATTTTTCTACGGTATTTTTATTTCGTTAACGGTTTTTTATATCTTTTAAGGCAGCTGCCAAGAAACGCCAAAATAACGAAAATTGTAGGCAAAGGTCTGAAACACGTTTTAGTATTGACTTTGGTCCTGGAAGCCTTTTGTAATCACGTATATATTTCAGTTCACATCGTGTTGGTAAATATCTCAACTTCAAATTTAAATTTATATTACCCTAAGCTTTCACGGCCGGTGCTAAAGGTAACAAATTTATTCATATTTGACCATATGTCAATGTGTAATAACTTATAAGAGAATTGAAAAAATATATATATAAAATCAGTTTGAGGCGAAAATTTGACAAATTGCATTACAATTTGAGTTTAACGATTTACGATTTATTACAATTACACCGAACGAGTAAACGCGTTTAGAAACTATTGTCCTCATCGCAAACTTCGTACAAACATTTAGTATTTTTAAACCGAGATACTTTTAGTTATTCCTTTTTCTCCATCTATCCCGTATTTCAATGGATATTTGCACACGAAATGAAATGTAAAAGTCCAATTGACGTGGACGTTTTACCTCCACCGGAACGGAACACGTGAAACGCGCAAAAAGCTGGCGAGCTTTCAGTCAAGCGGGATTGACGGACAGGGGCTCTGACTGGCTGTCATGGTGACCAAACAAATCACACAGGAGCATGGAAAAAACATTTCGGTGCCCGTGTTCGGTTCATTTAGACGGATGGGCGGACAACGGACCGACGAAGCTCTCGCCCGCTCGCCTCGAACTCTGCGATTTCAATATTAAAATCCCGACCGGATGAAAATAGAAATAAATAATCCGGCGAAATTCAGTCTGAAAGTTCTAAATCCTTTCTCTCTGGGTTTAGTTTTTATGTCATAGGTCAGTTTGTTTTTTGTTTCGTTGATTTTACATCAGATAAGCTAAAAGTAAATTCGAAATGTTAATATTATATCGTATTTATATTATAATACTTATATTACATTGCAGATACTAAAGGAGAACACAACATAATGTTCTCCCAGGTGTACCTTAAGGTATGCGGTTAAACAGAATATTAATTGTCTCTCTCTGCAAATGTACGTCATTTTTTCCCATCCTCTACCAAATCCTTTGCTGTATTTCAATTCTCTATACCTACTAATCGTGTACAGTAAAATCTCAATAACAGCCACAAGTTTTTGCAGCAATATTGACCGCTATAGGGATTCATGGGATTATAAAAAGAAAACATTTTTTAATTATCATCTTCTTCATCAAAACAATTTGTAGAATGTACGTTTTCCAAGAATGCTGCTTTTCCAAAGCAATTAGTAATGGCTTCCTTTGATACATTCTTCCAAGCTATCGAAATCCAGATTCAACCACTGTTTAACCTTATGCTTATATCTGCTTCCTCGAAAAATGTTTCACTATTTCACTGTTCAAGACATTTTAACACATTTTTATTTTATTATTATTTTCCGAATTATTATTTCCTATGAATTTATGGAGAAAATTATAAATTATAAATTAAAAGAAAGCGAGACTGTGGTATCTGGTCAGTTCATTATTTCCATCAGTACCTATTCCTGACACTTTGGTATATTTGGAAAACTTCCTCCATTAAAGTGGTGTGAGCACGGCAAGTAAAGAAAAATATATCAAACTAACAACACACTGCATGTCCCCCAAACATTTCCAGAATGAGGGCAAATATTTTTAACAAAAACACGGAGACTACTATGGACTATGTCCCCATTTATGGCGGATTTGTTTATGAGCAATTTTCAGAATTACAAAGTGCAACATTTTTGGGAGGAATTCAACTGCAAATTCAACACCGTAAGGTTTACAATGAAAAACAGAAACATAACGAACTTCCATCATGGATACCTTACTAACCAGGAATAACACCAACTTGGAAATATAATATCGGAAATATATGGCAAAGAAGCCAATGTCAACAGGTCTATAACTGGATGGAAAAATTGCATCTTTTAATTTTCTGTTACATCGTCTATTAAATTTTCCCCTCACAACAGAAAGATACTTAAATACATAAGAAACACAGCCGAATACATTCAAAACCTTGATTAGAAAATCCACGGGCATAACTTTAGATATATAAGCTAAAAAATCGTTAAATTATCATTCCATTATTGCACTAAGAACCTTTCCGGTGCAATTTCTAGGTCGCACATAAATCAGATAATTCATGGCCTAACTTTTCGGGAAAGACCAAAGACAAGGGTGAAATAGATAAAAATCAAGTATCTACGAAATCGGTTGTCGATTTCTTTTACGTTACGTTCAAGCGAATAGAATGCACTTCAGCAATAATATTGCCTTTGTTTAGATCTAATCCAAAAGGTTTGCAGTGAAACCAATAACAGGAAGCCATGGAGATAAATTGTGATAATAGACCTTCCTGAATAACTGACCAACTGAAGATAGTTTTTGTAACATATGATATTAGTTACTCACATACCTACCAAACTTAGATTGAACAATCGCTTTTTCCAGAAAAAGAGCTTCAATTACCTTCTCACAACTTCATCCAGCTTAGTCTCTCTACTACACTTTCCTGCGTCCTTTATTACATCTCCCTATTTTATATCGTCAGTTATCTTCTTCATCTGTTGCTTCCATATATTTTTTCCAAGCACTTTTCTTCGGACCTTTCCTCCAATTTCCTCGTTGCATGATTTTGTTCTCTTCTTTAGGTTATTTAGTTCCTACTTACTGAATACCTCGTTCGCCATTGTTAACCACATTCCCTGCAGTGTCCATTCTTTCCTACTCTCCTCGACTTTCCTCAGCTTTTTTTCTATTCCACTTTGATATTCCGCCCGTCTTTCTGCATTATGTACGACTTCTATTTTTATCTTCTTACACCGTTTTCCCTTTCCGAGCTGATTGATCTGATTTGGGATCAGACCAACAGAATGTAACGATCAGTCCCAAATCCCCTGTGATTTTGTGGCAAACCGACTGGAAAATTTGACCACGATGAAAGAGAGGTATTATTTTCATCGACTTTATGAGGTTTGATAATAATTTAGAATGCAAAATGTTACAATACAAAATCAATACAATTTAGTAAGGGACATTAAATTTGTTATGGCTTTATCGTATTGATAACACTAATGGCAAATATTTAGTAGCACAATGGAGAAGTAAATTATTATAACCTAGTTTAGGACTTTTACGAGTAATCTAGAATCCAAGGCGTTCTACTTGAAGACCAGAATTCTACGACTTAATGATAAATATGCAATTGCAATAAGAATAAAAGATGTAATAATAATACGAAACATAAAACGAAATAAAATGCTAAGAAAATACGTGTGTGTGTACCAACATAAATTAAATAAGCAATGAATTTGGTGTACTGGATAACTAAGTCCGAATTGAAAGAAAATTGGTAGCACAAATAAGTTATTGCAGAATGCTACACACCATTTTACCGTGAGACACGGTGAAATTTCTAGTTTTGGCCGAATCAAATAAAATCACCACAGTGAAGTGTTGAAATATAGAAATAACGACAAATTTTGCATTATTTTGCGGTATAGTCAGCCTTAAATTATTATTTATTACTAAGACCAATTTATTTTCAATGAATAAAAGTTTATACTTTTACAATTTTTCTAATCTTTACAATATCACATTATCGCATTATTTCTCTTTGTTTCCATAAACTCCATTTCCCCATTACCATCTATTCCTTGTTTTCTACTTCTGATCCCTGATTCCAGGACGTCTTATATCTTCTTGTAATCTTTCTTTCTATTTGAGCTCTTACACCTGCTGTTACAGATTATTTTTGTATAATTCCTCCAGTTCCTCGCTTTTATCTTCTCTTCCATCCTTCTTACCTATTCTTTCCTCCAAACTTAACTCCACATTATTCTTTACAACATATTCAATGTTTCCTCTTCTATTTTGTTTGAAAACCAAGACTTATATGCATATGAGGTAGTTACTTTTACATAAAATGGAAGTAATATCAGCAATAGACATATCATTCCTCAATCTTTATTTCTCGTTTGATCAAGACTTTTTCAATCAATAGGAAAATATACACTTGGTGTTTCGATGTATGTATTTTGTGTGATCTAAACAATAGCAACCAATTAACTCCAATTTCCTTCTAAAGATAGAATATATAATACCAAAACAAGTACGTTAAAGTCCCTACTAAGGTTTGCCACTAGAGGCACTCTAAGGTATCGGTCTCCTTATATGCATATGTTAACGTTTTAATTTTTGCTCATTTTCTTGAAAGAGTAATCTAGATTTTTCGCACTTTATAAAATATTCTCTATCGACAAAAATTTCGAGGTTATACATACAAAAGCAATTAAGTTTTGTAGTGCTTTGATGAAATTCTCACCCCAGCAATATGATCTAAAGATTTGCCATTGCCTGAATAACAATTCTACAACTACTGGAGGATGTGTATCGAATTCTGGAATATAAAAACGTCTAAGAACAATAAATTTCCATATGGGGATCATTACAATGCAATGCTAGATAATCCACCTCTTGCAAAATTCAGCCGAGTTGGGAAATGCTCCACATACATATGTAACCATCGCCCTTGCGTACTTATTCATCGATGGCTATTATTACAAGGCACCTACCGCACAATACTACGATTGTTCGCATTCAAAGCCTATTATTACGGCAGGGCGAACGGATCGAAGTAAAGACATTGAGGAGTCGAAGAACCTCCGTTGTATCGATTAAGACGGATCTCTCCACAAACCGGATCTCATTATATAGCGCCGCAACGCTCGAATCATTATTATTACGATTTTCTCGAGATCATTATCGTGAACAACATAACCATTTTACACCAACCCCTTCGGCCCGACCGGGCGTCATTGACGTACCCCTTCTTCCCCATTTACGAAGAAAAGGGGTTACATAATACATAAGAACTGCGAACTGATAACTGTGGCACGTCTGGAGATTGGAGAATTCGAAGGTGAAGGCGAAAGGGTGATGTAAAAGGTAAAGGGAGAGAGAAAGGGAAGACGAGGAAAGCGAGAAGGAGAGAAGGCTTATACTCCCAGTCATATTTCACAATAATTCGAGCTACTCGAATCATACATATAATAGGTAATTTCTTGCATTAATTACTCGATTAAATATTAACGGTGGCAATCATAACGCGCCAGCTACAACCCTTCCGACAGACTCTATAGATTATGCGGGGCCGTAATAACGGGTATTCCCCCAACGCACCGCTAGAATGGAACTTGTTAGGAAATGTTTCAGTTTCACTCGTGAAACATACGCGCGGATCGAGCGGCGTGAGAGGCGGTAAAATGGGCTTAGTTTCTGTTAGTTTAGTGTGTATTTTCCCTTCAACCGTCTGCCGTACAGTGTTCGTTCCACTAACCTGCCACGTAACTCCTCAAAACTATTACCTTTACCATACTACGCAGATACGTACGACTTTGTTGAAATACGAGTTAAATTATAAATTTGTTGCATAGAGACAAACAACAAAGTAAATCAAACTTGTCGATAGTTAACTTTAATTTTCTCTAAACTTTACTCTAATTTTAAGAATTTAGTGAATCCCAGTGACGAGTAATACTAAACTGCACACATTATGTAACAGTAACTAAATATGGTATCTTCCATTGCATTCAAATTTAAATTAAGCATTGCTTTCTATTCCACGTTCTTTCTTTTATTTCAATAAAACGTTAGCTATTTTATTAAGGAAACATCTCTTCTCTTACTTCTATGCTCTCTCGGGGCGTCGGGAGCTCAAAATTAAATTTTCCGAACGAAAATATTGTCAGATCAAGAAGTTGCAAAATTAAAAATTGCTGTTTTAATATCGTAATTTTCGCAGTATAAAATAGTTACCATTTCTTTCGCTGTTGAAATTTATTCATGGGGCTCTACATGTAATTTTGAAGCAACTACGACGGTACAGTAGCTTTAATAAAGAATGCACACGATTTGCGTCGGCGAGAAGGAGTCGACTCTGTCCGGGTAGAAAGAGACGCTCCAACACCGGCTTACTGAATAAGTAAACCCACAATAAACCATCCATGTGGGAATACGTTAATTTCTTAATTTACCGGTTAAGTTGTTCGCCGCCATGAATTTCTGATGAGCGAAGAAATATTACTTTATGAATTGCCCGCTTTAACGGGCTTCAAATTTGATTAAGACTTTTCTAAAAGGTATTTTTATATTCGCCTGCTGGGTGGCGGAATGGCAAGGGGTGCGAGTAAAGGAGAAATTAAAAATGCCCCTGTCTTTTGAAGGGTAACGCAATAGACACTGTGCTCTACGGAATGATAAAATTAAACCGAAGAGCTGCCTATATTGCCTGTGGCCTACTACCTACCTTTATATTTTGGGTATTTAAGAAAGGTGAACTGACACGACCTTGCAAAAAATTGATATAATTTAATAATATTTCAGAGGTGGTCATAGTTTCATTATTGCGGAGGATCGTAAATCGAAATAATTATTCTACTAATTTACAATACGTAGACCTATATAACTTTTCATTACTCCTTTTTTACAATTGGAGACAGTCATCAGTAAGACTTGAGAAAAGAGTGGATGATGTGTTATCATTAGAGACCGGATTATATGGAGATTTGACTAAAATATGTACATATATATGTCTTAAATATGTGCAAAATATATTGAAAACATTCCTAAAATGTCTGAAATATGTAGAATATGTTCCAAAAAGATTTTCAGAATGTGGAATATATTTTGAAGTTACAAGGAAAAGAAACAAACACTTAGAAAATTGAAACAGGTTTTATTAAACAGATACCTACAACTTACATGTCTACATTAAACATTACATTCCTTACTGTAAAAACAATTCACAATCAAATGTTTTTCAATATTTGCAATAGTTAAGTTATATCTCCTATCCGTAAGCAGCGATTTGTACGTTGAAAAACTTCGTTCGACGTCAACTGATGTGATTGGTGCATATTTTAAACTGCAGGCATGGGCAACCTTTTTTGTAGAAGTTTTATGCTGTGAGTAATCTTCAAAAATATACATATTTGTAGTATCCTTATGATTCATTATGAATTAAGTTTGGACAGGCCGTGCTAGTATGCAACGGAAGAATTCAGTAGCGGGCCTGGCAAATCTTACTCGAGGGTCGCATGTGGCCCGCGGGCCGGAGGTTGCCCATACATATTTTAAAGCATTAAGAACTTCCGGATATAAATCGGTTTCAACATCAAAATCGCCACGGGGAATTTGGTTTCCTTGTCACACCAAATTTAAATCGTTATTACTTTTTAAAATATCATTAAATTTTTTATTTATTAATTGTCCTATTTTTTTCCAGAAACTTTCTGAAATTTTTCCTTAAATTCATCAATCAGATGAAGGGAGTCTTGTAACGGGAGTGATTCAGCTTCAAGAATAACAATAGTTTTATGGACAAAATTAAAATTTGATTTAATGAAGCAAAGTTCATGGTGCAGTGAATTATTTTCTAAAATTTATTTGCACTTTGAAATTGCAGCAATATTTGTCTCTTCAAAACTTGAAATAAGTTCTTTAATAGGAACAACATTTTCTGCATAAAAACTGGTAACCTTCAACCATGTTCCCCATCTTGTGATTATTGATTCCGATGGCAAAGTATTAGATAATTTTTCTCTGTAACACTGAATCCTCAGAGCAAATTTTAAAAATATTTTCTTTACGTTACTAATTAAACTATTAACTATAGGAAATAAATTTCTAATATTTTCCGCCACTCAGTTTAAACCGTTTGCTATACTCGTCACGTGAATTAGATTGGAATACAAAACTTTAAGTTGTTGACCATATATGACGTAGCATCGAAAAGCATGAGCACAATTGTATTAATTGAAACAATGTGGAGAACGAAAAAATTCGTAACAGTTTCATTAGTAAACCTAACCATTGATACATGGTTAGTTTTTCAATTTGTTACCACGAAATCAAAAAGGGAGTGTTGTTATTTAAAGAACAATAAAGTTCGAAGGAGTGACAGCGTGAATACGGTTTACACTACTTAATGCTAACACCGCATCCACTCTTTTATCAAACCTTAGTCATCAGTCATCCAATAAATTGAGGTTAACAATCACCTTTCAAGAATGCATAAATTACGTAATAAGAAAGAACTTATCGCGTTCCAAACACAATTCTTTAAATTTAAATATTGCGAATATAAAATAAATGGTAAAACGCGAAAGACAGAAATGTTATTTGTCGTATTCCATCGAACATGTAACTGTACACATATTCCCTCTGTTCTGTCTATAGTCTGCGGTTTGGGGATGGTGAGTTTGAAATACGTTTCGTGAAATGTCACGGTTCGACTTTTCCAAGTTGTTCTTGTCTATTTCCTTTTTATCGCTTTTTCCAAACCGGTTCTTCGTTTTAGCTAGCACACGGAGTAACATGCATGTTATCCGAGGCGGTTTCGAATTTTTCCTTTAATTGGTTTTCTAAAAAGATCGACCAATCACATACCGCACGTCAGACACGACCTCGGCGTTTTCTAAATTAGATCTCCTTTCCCAAATGGAAACTAAATAAATTGTACGGAAACAATGCCAGATTTGTAGAATTGTACAATGTAGAATGTTTAACGGTGTCCTAAAAGTTTATAACAATTTGATTGGTATTGGTCTATATTTATGGAAACAGTATGCAAATGTTACGAAATAAGTGCATTTACAATATCAAGAACTTCAAATATAAAAATACTAATATAGTATTATATATATTCTACCAAATTGACAATCACACAATCCACCAATTCATTCTTGGAACACATCGTAGTTTTGCTTTAAATTCTAGTTATTTTTTCTCTGGTTATGACTTAACAACTTACACTTAAAATGATTTATCATCACCAATACAAAGCTACGGGCACAAAGCCTGAGAAATGGGTAAGTCAATCGTTTAGAGAGAAATTAATCTAAATGCACCAAATTGCTGACTATTAAAAGTTCGATCAAACATTATCACCATTAGTTTTTAGAGACAATTGGATCGATTCGGAAATAATTCTTACGCCTCTGAAGGAAAGTTCAGATAGTTCAATAGAAAACAAATAGCATTAACAATTTAGGACCAGAACACCAACTGTTAGACAAAACAATAAACAAATCTGAAGACGGTGAGAAGTGGAATTTATCGCGCTGGGGAATAAGTTCCGGCCGTTTCTTTCTTTATTAAAACAATTATAATCAACTATATTTTGTCCGTCATTGTTCGCGACCTGCTCCCACCTCGCGACGAACTTGTTGATGCCGTTTGGCAAAAAATCGCCTGCCCTGGGCACGAAGAAATTGAGCCAGTTTCGTAGATCCTCGTCGTTGTTGAAGATAACATCCCTATTTTGGTTTGACAGCGAAGAGAAAAGGTGATAATCCGTTGGTACAAAGTCCGGAGAGTACGGCGTGTGCAGCACAACCTCCCAATCAAGGGATAGCGGCCATCACGTTCTTTCTGGTGTGAGGTCGCGCGTTGTCGTGGAGCAGGATGACTTGGCCTTGTCTATGAGGTCTTCTCAGTTCATGGCGGCCTTCTTTACTGGGCGAATCTGGGCTATATAGAGGTTTTTTTCTACCATCTTGTTCTTCTCCATCATTTGCCAGTGCACTAGGCCCTCACAATCATACCATAGTCTTCTTGGGATAGAGGTCTTGCTTCGCTCTTGGTTCCATTCGTTCCTTTGCTTCATGTTGACGTAGAGGTACAATTTCTCATCTCCCGTGACGATTCTATACATACGCGTGCTGCTCGGTGTCGGTCAAGATGTTGGACCGCACTCTGGAAGTGATTTTCCTTGTTTCTTTTTTTGCGGTAAACTCGTCTGGTACCCAAGCTCCGAGTCTTTCTTCAACTCCCACTGAGTGGAGATGCTTCAAAATTATCTTTTTGTCTCAGTTCATCTCTTCTGCCAATTCCTAACTTATTTTACGGTCGTCCTCCTTCAATACCACTTAGTTATAAAAAGAAAATGTTAATATACGCTTGTGGATCAGAAAAAGCCGTGTAAAATGATATACTACGATCGAACTTACAACAGAACAATCGCTGTAAATACAAGCAATTAATAAAACGGCGAGGAATAATTCCCTAAACCAATAGGACTTGATCAGAGCTAAATCTGAGGATATTATAGCAAATGCACATTTCTCTAGCCAAGGAATTAATCATAAGCTAAGAGAAATGAAGATTGTCCAGCAGTACTTAAAGCAAGAAATAATCGTACTAAAATTAACTTTTTAAGGATCTAACTATGTTCTGCATTTACAGTAAAATATTCTATACTATACTTATTAATCACATAGATAGCAAACTGAGTTGGGACTATCAGGTATCCAATCTAGCTAAAAAATTGACATCTGCTGTATAGAGCATCAGAAGGCTAACTAATACAGCAACAGAGAAGGCTGCCAGGGCTGCCTACTTTTCTAGCTTTTATAGCAAAATAAGTTATAGAATTTTGCTATGGGGAACCTGTTCACCTGCAGAAAGAATTTTTCGGCTCCAAAGAAAATGGAGGAAACTTCGTGACCAACGGAGACCATCACGAGTATAATACAAGAAAAAGGTGTGAGATGCAAATCCCAAACTGGGGCCTAAAGATATCTAAAAGAAAGTGAGGATGTTCTTAGAGTTCAATTTGGAAATCCCAAACCAAAAAGGTTTTTGGAAAAGGATAATTGATTTTGACGAATTTTTGAATTTTGAATGGAGCCATTAAAAACTTACATTACAAATTAAATTTTGTATAGTATTTGCTTGTTGGTTAGTATAGGTGTTTGTATTTGTATGTGTATTCATACATTTTTCTTACATTTTGACTTTCGTGTAATGTTTTTATTATGTCGAATAAAATTTATTATTATTACTATTAGTATTAATCTCTTAGAGAAATCATAACGAACTACCATTACCTTTCTCCATCAATATTATGTTCTACCACCTTATCCGTTTTGCTTACTATCAGAAATTGATCATCAAATACATTAGATTAGATTAGATTATGGAACCAACGATTACTTGAAATCTCATCGAAATAACAGCCTTCTCCATTCTTTTCTAGATTTTTAAAAATCGATACCGTTCGTGGCGATTGGAAAAAGGACACCTTCATACATAAGCTATCGTTACAAAAGGGGGTTCTATCTATCTATGTATGCCCCGTGCGGACGTCAGCGGTCTGTGATTGACTCGAACTCCGCAAATGCATAATGTATGGTGTATCCCCGACCCCCTGCCGCTTACCATCGAGCTGTCACATGCCAAGTGGACCGTTACCACCGCCGATGCTACCGAGAACCGAAATTCATGCAGGACGACGTGATTTCACGTCCACCTGATACCAACAAGCAAAGAAGGAGGAAATCGCCCGAAAAAAGCGAAACGCCCTTTTACGAAATGCTGTTAATATGGGATACGCATAATAAATGTTTGAAATGTCATAGTAGGTAAGTCAAACACCAATAAAACAATGTGCCACTAAGCCAAAATGTATTTATGTTGAAGAAAATCTGCGATTTCAGTAAACCTCCAAATGCATATTTTTACTTCACTCTCATTGCCATTGAACAAAACATGAAGAAAACGAAGTATCACACAGTAATCTTTAGTTAAGTCTTGATCTTGGAAAAATGCTAGACAACAGCGTCCAGTGCTTCCGTGCACTTGTTTTATACATAATTAGAGCAATCTAAGTCGACGTGATGGAGATAAGACCCATCTTATTTGAGGTCGAACTTAATAGTAGTCTTAAAAGTAAGTTATAAAACTACTAACCTAAACAAATTAAATTGGTTAAAATCATTTTCACCCTGAAGCCTGGTGGAAAAAAGTGAGTTTATATCCTCCTATAGGTAACAAAACTCTAGAAAAGGCTTCTGCTCAAAAGAATAAAGGCCGACTATCTTAGGTTGTGTTGTATTCTAAAATTTAGTAGACTAACGCACTAAATCAAGCCCTGGAACACAAAAGATATTATACTTCTGCATTTCTAGACATAGGATAAGATTTTTACAAAATCTAACCACCTACAAATGTTCATTGCTATGGGTAAAATCACAGGATATTAAGGAAGTAATCGTACTTAGTATCTACCGCAAGCCTGAATCTACGACGATTATCAGAAGGACAAAGTGGCGAACAAAAAACAGTTGAGTGTCCGGAAGTTATCGCATTCTATCGACAGGAAATGCGAGGAGTCGATTGAACTGATTAACTTATTACTATTATTACTAATTCGATAACTGATGGAAGAAAGTTCTTTTACATTTGTCTTATATGATAGAGATCTACCACTAATAGGTCAATAAAACAAGGCTGGTTTGAACGATAGTTATATTTTCAGAACGTTTACAAACGTTTTCGGAACACCTTCGTCAGTGAAAATATAACTAGATAAATATATAAACAAACTTTTGTTTTTATTTGGGACTATCAACAAAATAACTAGTGACTAGGATTTCTTGATATAGAGGATGTGTAACCAACTTTTATATATATATAAATTATAAAAACTAAATTAATGTGTAAACATACATGCAAATTAAGTAAAACCTTATATCAAAAAATCTTTGTCGAAACCTTAACAATTCTGTTCAAGGACTAGGGAAAACCAAATTCAAAAACCTAGCCAAAGGTTTCCTTCTTAAGAAATGCAAATGTCATTTTAACAGATTGCTATATACATTACTTAAATTTTGAATATCGGTCCTGAAATTAATAGTTTTAGTGTCTTTCTGTATATTTATCATTTCATATATTAGTCTTTTTTATAATTACTCTCTGTTTTTAATATAATTGTGTTTTCAAAATCAAAGTAATGCCCAAGATCTTTGTAATGCTTTGTTACAGCGGTCGTTGCACCAAAATCATTATTTAAAGAATACTTATGGCTATACAACCTTTTCTTTAAATATTGTTTCGTCTGACCGATGTAACAACCATCACAGTCTTTACAGTTTATTTTATAAACTACATTACTCTGATTTTGTTTAATTGTTTTGGATTTAGTATTAGTAAAAAGAGATTTGTTACTATAATTTGGAATGAAAGTAATGTTTATGTTGTTTTTATTAAATTCTTTTTTATTTTTCGCTTAAACCTTTTTTATAAGGAATAGCGCTAAAAAAAAAAAAATTAATAAAAACAACATAAACATTACTTTCATTCCAAATTATAGTAACAGATCTCTTTTTACTAATACTAAATCCAAAATAATTAAACAAAATCAGAGTAATGTAGTTTATAAAATAAACTGTAAAGACTGTGATGGTTGTTACATCGGTCAGACGAAACAATATTTAAAGAAAAGGTTGTATAGCCATAAGTATTCTTTAAATAATGATTTTGATGCAATGACCGCTGTAACAAAACATTACAAAGATCTTGGGCATTACTTTGATTTTGAAAACACAATTATATTAAAAACAGAGAGTAATTATAAAAAAGACTAATATATGAAATGATAAATATACAGAAAGACACTAAAACTATTAATTTCAGGACCGATATTCAAAATTTAAGTAATGTATATAGCAATTTGTTAAAATGACATTTGCATTTCTTAAGAAGGAAACCTTTGGCTAGGTTTTTGAATTTGGTTTTTCCTAGTCCTTGAACAGAATTGTAAAGGTTTCGACAAAGATTTTTTGATATAAGGTTTTACTTAATTTGCATGTATGTTTACACATTAATTTAGTTTTTATAATTTATATATATATAAAAGTTGGTTACACATCCTCTATATCAAGAAATCCTAGTCACTAGTTATTTTGTTGATAGTCCCAAATAAAAAACAAAAGTTTGTTTATATATTTATCTAGTTATATTTTCACTGACGAAGGTGTTCCGAAAACGTTTGTAAACGTTCTGAAAATATAACTATCGTTCAAACCAGCCTTGTTTTATTGACCTATTAGTGGTAGATCTCTATCATATAAGATAAGTATAAAAGGTCACGAAATATATATATATATATATACATTTATTTTACATTTGTGTCAAAATGTCTGCAGAAAGTTGTAAATAAAAAGAAAAATAATTGTTTGACTAGCCGGCTCGACACCTCCCAAAATATATCGTAGAATTTGCTGGGCAGCAAGATAGCGGATACAGGGGCTCCTGTGGTAATCGTGTAGTACTTAGTGACACTAAGTGAGCAAGTGAAATTGGTGCGATTGGTTTTTAAATACAACTGAAAGATGCGAGGGGTTGACTAACGGACTGACAAAATAGAAAGTAAAAGCATCAGGGGAAATACTTTAAAACGTACTACCCAAAAGCGAAAAAAATTGTAAGAATAAATTTTAAAATTACCTTCCTTCCAACTAAATATAACACACAGATGTTGGCTAAAATATTAAGGAAAAAATCATTCACGGTCGTATTTAAAATGATAGGTGAATTATTTTTAAGTTATACGAATTGTAACAAAGTAAATGGATAATGTATAATGATTTGGGACGCGAGAAGGAGAAAAAGTATTTTCTCCCATTCCTGATAGAACTCGCCGAGAATTCGTTTACTGAAGGTGTAAGGACTACATCAATACTACCACTAAAAAGAAGTCCACCGTCTAATAAAAGGAAACTTCTTTGTATAACACCTTTATGCGTACCCCCAAGCTCCAGAAGTGAACCAAAACTATTAATAAAAGTATCCCATTATATAAAGACTGTTTTCTATTATACCACACAAAATACTGTCTAATTTCGAATAAACCTGCTAGCAGACATTCGTACTACAATTTTTATTTTTAACTAAATAGTGATCTTAAGCATTCTGGAGCGGTACAGTTAAAGACAAAATTATATTCTGACATAAGGAATCTAAGTTTTAAGAAATTAGTGCAAATAAAGGTATTGTCATAATATATGGTTGTAGTACGATACATTATTGATCATGAAAATTATCGAAATACTTGTTGATGAAGAAATCACAATCTAACGCAGCAAATACGATGATACGTACAACTTCAATCAAATGCTATCTGTACCCCAGGGGTATGAAACTGGCATTACGAAACTGGCAACAAACATAGTATCTCGACCACTCCAGCGGGTCGGAGTAAGAGGATCTAACAACCAAAAAGAGTCAATGCTTCCACAGCAGATATTTGAAAGACCCGTGTTAATTTGTAGAGGGAATTATTGGGTGATTATTGTTTATATTTATGTTTATATGTGTTTGATTTTAAATTAGTGTTTCTGTAAGAAATTGTTTTTAGGATTGCTCGCGTCGGTTCTTTATGCATATAAACAAGATATTTAATAGTATTTGATACAGATTTATTCGCTGTACTACATAAACCAATAGCACATACTGGTACTTCCTTATAAAGGTAGCTTGTTTACTTCAAGTATTTGGCAAAATTTAATCGATACAAAGTTCTCACATTTTACAATAAAAATTTTGCTTTTGATGTTTTGAAAATGATCCACAACCCAGTACAGGCGCTGAAACCACGCTGCAAGCTGGCCTAATTACTGGTAAGTAATTTGTTCTAAACAAACAACCAATAATTATTTTATCTTAATTAAATAGTTATGTAAATTACAGCAGCCTTATAGTACTTAATTAATTTATCAAAACCCATAAATCAGCACATATTGGAAGCGGCTGAATGTGGGGATGTAAACCAACATTCTTCCTCGAATACGACTCACAAACAGACATCAATATAACAGGTACATAGTACAACAATGTGACTGTCATATATAATTATATATTATAATAATTAATTCCACCTTATATTTCTTTTGTTTTCTCAATTTCAGACGCCAGTATGCAAACTCCATGAAAGATCTTGCCAAGTTCACCAAGAAAGAATAAAACGAATAAAACTATTCTTGTAGGTATATGTATGTTTATATAGTATAGAAATAAACTACCTTATGTCTTATTATTAGAAATCTGTTCAACAATAAAACTATATTATTACTATTCAAGTTAAAACACTATTATCAATTTTGTCTATTTTTAAAAAATAAAAACATTAAGACTTTTCTTTCTTTCATTTCCTTTACTTCTATAATTTGTAGTATTTCACTGTGTAAATATGTTATAAAATATTCTGAATATTGCAAGTGCTATTATGTTCTAGAATATTTATTAGCTTTCTATGATTAATTTATTTTATATTTTTATGGTTATGTTTTGTAGAATGTATTGATTTATTTAACAATAAAACCAAATGTATCACTGTGCTATCCAGCCAACAAAATTCGTTAATTTAACTCGATCAAACATGTAAATGGATTGCGTTTACATGTTTGGTAGAATCAAATTAATTTTGACTTTAAAGTGAGGATAAATACAGAATGAGAAAAAATATAATTTACAAATTTACCGCCATACAATTTTAAAATTTATCACATTGGCATTTAGTTTACCACCCCCTGCCAGGGAGCGCTGTGGTTTTTGATTTTCGTTGCCAAGGTCTAACATGGGAACTTTCATTTCTTTCGTTAGTGTTCTGTGCTGTATCCTGTCTAAATAATAAATAGAGTTGCTCAATTTACGCCAATAGTACTACAACTATCTGAAACGACTGAACTAGAATAGTAACATTGCGCTATACAAATACAGATTGCTTCATACTATACATTCTAGTACAGCCGTTTCAGATAGTTGTACTATTGACGCAAATTGAGAAACTCTAATAATACCAATGACAAAGCTCGTAACGCAAACTAAACCGGTAATCTGTAATTAAATTTCCAAAATAAATATTTTAGCTAAGAAGCTAGAAGAATCAATGCTGATAGACCTTCTTCGAATCCATACTTACGAATAATTTTAATGATGGAATCATTATGTGAATCGCATTAAGTAACAAACTAATCACGTTAGAAATTAACGAAATAATACCTAAATATCATATACATATATAAGTTTGGATTCGAGTGGGACACACTCGTAGTAGGACATATTTTACTTATACATCTGCGCCGATGAAGCGATCTTTAAGTAAAGCAGGCGAAACGAATTTGGTAAATGTTTAATGCGTCAAAGCCAAGTAGAACAAAGTCGCGCTTTAATAAGACTGAAATTCATCAACGTTGCTTAATCCGAGATCACAGCGGCGTTTATTTCGGATTAACGAGAGGGATTAGCAAACATTTTCTTCTTCTCCTTTCGTCCTTCCCGTTTACGCGTGCTCTACTTATGCTCTCTTTTTGTTTCCGTCGATAGTTAAAAAATCAATCCGTTAAACAAAATCCAAAACGAAATGGTACAAATAATATTTCAATCAACTTTAATAAGGAGCATGCAGATTTCTTGCATTGCTTTATGGTTTTCGAATATAAGACAAAATGTCTCGCTTTGTTTCTCTAAACCGATACTGATTGGATTTTCTTTCTCCATTCAAAATGTCCTCAAACAAAATACGATTTTACCCCCAATGTTGTTTATAATTTTCCCTACCGTAAAATCATCGCTATGTAAACGGACACAATAAAAAATATTTGAAAAGCGGACTAAAAACTTCTAAAATTAGGTTTACTGTATGTTTTCAATTACCGTCTTGAAAGAAAATCCTCTTCCACCTCGATTACCTCACAAAAGATTCTTTTCATTTTTCTTTCGTTTTCTCCCGTTTGGTTCCCGTTTTCGTCATCATTGCATGAGAAAGGAAGCGGAAATAGGAAAGAAGTGGTGATCCACCAGGGCTGTTTTCATGCAAGACATACATACATACACGCAGTTACATGTATGTATGTACATGTTAACGTTAACGGACCGAACGATACAATAGAAGCCTCCCCAACCGCCACATCCTTTATAGACTCTAATCAGCAGTTCATATTTGTATATAATTTGTTCTCATAAAAGAAGTGCGCCCTCGATATATCGCTTACAATATGACAGACGGCCGTGCACGACGAAAGCTGCGGGGAGATACCCGTACCTATATACGTAGTCCTGTTTTACTCTATCTAGCGCAGAGCCCGGGAGTTTTGTGCTCTGTTTAAATAACCATATGTATATCGTACGCATGGATACTTCTGAAAAGGGGTCTCGGATGTTGTGAATCGGACGCTTTCAAAGTTGTAATACATTGATGTTCTGCAGTGTTTGAAAGTGTTTTTAGACGATACATCAAAGAAGGAGAGATCCGGAGTCAATCTACGAACGGCACCGACCGTGCTCATCCAATTATAATGCACGAGTTACTTGGGAAGGATTTGTTGATTAACCCGAGATGTTTTAATGACCGTTGTAATCAATCCACTTACAAAGCTGCCTTGTTAGATAATTGGCAAAAATAGAGTTGTACTGTCACCCGCGTGGTAAATTAGCATAAAGTCAGTGGAAAAACGCAAGTCATAAAAGAAAAAAGTAATGTTGAAAACGGTAATAATCGATGAACACACAAAACGAATAAAGTTTGCATGTTTTAGCTTTTCAGGCCTGCCAGATTTAAGTGAAAAAATCCTGGAGACTGTAGAAGTTCCATAACAGGAATTTCTGGAACGTTCTTCAAAATCTGTTACAGTTTAGTTGCTTCCAAAATTCTATTTAGCAGATAATTGTATATACAAGGGGCGTTATTTTTATCGCTTTTAGAAATATTCGCCTGGAGGAAGACATATATGTATATACTTTTGCTTTTCTTGAAATATCTCTTTCATTCTAAAGTTGGTATCTTAAAGCCATGGTTTTTGAAGGTTTCGGCAGCTTTTTGAGGTAGTAAGAATCGATGTCCGTTTTTTTGTTTGATATTCCGGATCAGAAAGAAATCGCTAGGCGATAGATCAGATGAATATCGGACAATGAGACATTAATTCAATGTTTTTCTCCTCCAAGTAATCAATTGTTTGACGTGCTATGTGAGAGCTGGGATTGTCATGATAGAGAATGATGTGACGTCTGCAGTTAATCTCGTCGGTGACTTCGAGTAAACAAATTATTATATAAAATTCAGCATTAACTGCTCTGCGATTCCCTAAAGGAATGATTGCGATATGTCCAGTTTCTTCCAGCGATCATTTCGTTGGAAGTCTTCTGCGAACGAAAAACCTTTTGGGATTCGGTTTACTTTGGAAAGTAGTATCTACAATACCGGTTCTGTACCGCCAAAAAGTGAACATCTAAAAATAGCTATATTTGCTAATTTTCTCTTTATTTTTTATTATAATTTAAATGTTTGTCTTAAAAATCACAATTATGATCATTTTTACTGGTTCACACATCAAAATTACATAAAAAATTATATTTGATGAATCGCCACCAAATTGTAAACCAGTACAAATAGCAACTAAGTATAGATAATTCTTCTAATTTTACTCATCATTTAATACATTTTTCATCATTAAAGTCCACAAATGCAGTAATAAACATTGTATCTGAATAAGTATTTAGAAGGTCCTGTAAATTAGAACCCTTCTTGTAATACATTCTATCATCAATACCTATATGAACTGGTATATCATTTTGTGATTTTCTTCATATCATATACTTCCAATCTAGACCTCTAAGTTGTGAACCTCCAAACCAGTGCTCATAAAAGTAGACATGAAATGTTAAACGACATGAACAAGAACGTTAATATCAACGAATATAAACATAGATAGAGAACAATGATAGAGCGTACTGATATAACGTGTAATGAATGAGTATTTGTAGGTGTATTAGAATTTTGATTAACTTGTTATGATGATTTTGTTTTTGGATCTTGTTTAATTAATATTAATGCTGAATCGAAAGTTTTTGTGATCTCCTTTCTCCTTTACAAATTTTCTTTTAAAAATAATTTCCACAGGCAATATACTTAACCTTCCTATACTCACGCATACGGTCTGTGAGACCGACTTATATAGTATAGTATACGTCTTTCATTTTGACGTGAATATAGGAAGGTTAAATATTCAATTGCTGAATATATTTTATAATAATATTTTGCATTATTTAGCGCAGTCTATTGATTTTTTTATTTATTATATTTTTTAATAATTTTGCTATTGATTTATTTACTGATATATTATTCGACTTTGGTAAATATGTACAATATTTAACCGTCGTATTATTCATATTCGTAATAAATATATTTCTATTTTAATTATTAATAAATATTAATTAATACTAATTATGACTAAGAGCGGGCGACCAAAGAAAAATTAGTTATTAATAATCAAAATGCTAACAAGATACATTTTGAATTACGATCATTGATTGAAAGAAAAATTGGTGGGAAATTCTTATCCCCAACAAAGGGAATGATAATTACAGATCCATCTGAAACTAGTAAATCTACAATTGCACAAGAAATTACATTTGGTACGGAAAAAAATTTCAGAAATATGTAAATTACTCTTATTTCTTAATATATATTCAACAAAGTGGTATATTTATCCCAGCTGGAATGAAATAAAGTTAGAGTGAAATAATAATTCATAAAAGTGATTTGGAAAGTTATATGACTATTAACTAAATGTACCATATCTACATATACCTCGTGACCTGATACTTATATATAGATAGTTTTTCTGCCACTACTAGATCAATTAAGTTGTTGTTGTATCATGAAACTTTTCAAGTCCTTCGATAAAAGGTTTGATGAAGAAGACAGGTCGAAATGTCCAGGTTTCTAAGAACAGTGCTCCCTACAGGCGGAGTTTTACCGAAGGCAATATTATTGTTATAAATATTGATAATCATACAAAAAGTAGAATATCAACGACGGTTATGTATCTATGCATGTGTGAGATTAATGTCCAAATTTGAAAAATCTCTTCAATATCTTAAAAACTGTTTCCAATAAATTTTTGAAACTTTACTTATTTATTTTTTATTTAATAGAGAACCTAACAGGATACCCCATAACGGCTTCCGCAAAAGTTACAATATTATGTAAACACTATATAAATAGAAATAAAAATAATCCACAAAATATGATTCCAAATTTATTGCAAACTTATTGCAATTTCATCAGAAGTATATTCAATTTCTTAATAAAGGATGATAATTCCCAAATGCAAAATATCTAGAACGCAAGTTATTTTCCGCAAACATTTGAATTCTACATGTTCGCACTTTCCGTTCCCTAATAACACAAAATTTCGACATTGCCTCATTGGATAACACAGTTATTAAAATAAATGAAAGGGGTTATACGCGTGTCTGCAATATTTGATTGATAATGCAATATGTGTTACGGTCATATGTGTAGAAACGATTCATAAAATCGATCTCGCTTTTCCTCTTACCAACTTCCATTATCCTTCCTTATTATCTGCTGCTGCTTTTTGTTTTTGTTGTGGATTTTGAAAAGTTCGTAAGACAATTCTATTTAGTTCTTACACACAAGTGGATTTAGTGTAAAATGTCACAAAAGACTATTGGTAGATAGATATAAATATACGCAAAGGAACGTACAAGAGTTTGTTAGGGAAACTTACAGCTTTAAGCAAACAACTTACAGCTTTCAGCAAACAACTTTCAGCAATAATGAATATGCATTCTAAATGTGTGGAATATTTCGAAAAATAATATACACCAACCGTATAAAGTTTTAACAAAATAAAGGACTGCAAATTGGAAATAAATGGTGTGGGCGCGCAGCGGTGAAAGCGCACAATTACGAAACAAGTTACGACAGCCTACATATACACAGAACTACTCGCATACCGTATCGATTCAATACTGACGATAAGGGGACGAATACTGCTAGATAAGGGGATGTTGTAACTTAGTACGCTGGTATCGCTGTTTGCCCAGACTAGAAATAAGTTTTAACGAATTGGTGATAATATAATCGTCATAATAATAATAACAATAATAATAATAGTACTAATAATAACAACAAAAATATATATATACCTTAAGAGCTTTTCCAAGTTTTTGTCGGAGCTCTGGGAATGAAAAACAAGTAAAGCGATCTTGTAGCAGGAGATGGGGTTACAAATTCTATCTGTGGAAGTAAGAAAGGGGAATCAAAGCGGTTGGTAATAAATTTGGAAGGAAGTCAATAGTAAACTCCTTAGGCCGGGACAAGGGAATCAAATTGATGCCTAGTAAGCAGGTAGTTATACAGAATGCCACGAACAGGATTAACATTATCAATTTTAAATGGTATAGGTTTAGGTAGTCTTCATTGAATGCGTACTAAAGTTAGTTGGTAATATGGATAAAAGGATACCATACAGCAAAAACATATCCTTACTACAAACGAAAGCAAAATGAAGCGGTTTAATAGTAGAGATATTATGAAAACCCCCACACGATCTAACAAAAAAAAAAGCAAAGAGAAAAGCAGAAGAGCAATCAGATGATACATGATCAATAAAATGTAGGTGAGAAAAAAATCTGAAGTACCAACAATAGCTTCCAAATTTCCTTGTAATTTCAAACAATCTACATATGTATGTACGAGAAAATTTTAAGATCATCATTAAACCAGAGCATCACACTTTTAAGAATGGAAAAAGATCGTTTAAATGCATATTAGATAAAAGAGATCGTAAGATGGATTTCCGATGGACTCCAGACAACGCCATAAATCAGGAAAGAGAGAGTAATTATAGTAAAAGGTTTAAGACTTACGATCACCCAAATAAGATGTCATAAAATTTAGAAGCTGTGAGGAGAATCAAGACGTTAAGTTTAGCAATAAGGATGGTGTGATTTATCCTATCGAATGCATCAGTGAAATCAGTATATATTACATCAAATGGTAAACGATTATCAAGAGCGTCATTAATGAATAGAGTAGTTTCCAATAAATTTGTAGTAGGTATTAATTTACTTTTGACAAACCCATATTGTTGAATGACAATGAAATGCTTAATTTTGTTAACAAAAGTCAAGAATAATAGATATTCAAAAACTTTAGTGAAGTTACATAGTAAGCTAATCAAGCTGTAGTTCTCAATATCATTATTTGGACCCTTCTTATAAACTTGTGAAATATGAGGGTAGATTGACAAGTTTCCGGAATCGTTGCTAAAGAATTGCTATTTTAACAAATACCTCATGTTGTTGTGTTGGCAACTTTTTCATATCAATTGACTGCAAATGTTAAATCTATCTGTCAAATGGTCTGCTTTTGACAAGCATTTAAGTCAACTACTTTTTTGTATATTCAATAATGGATAAAAACGAAGTCAACGCGATCATCAAATCTTTCTATTTAGAAGGAAAAAGCCGCAACAGAAATCAAATCAAGATGCCGTTCTTGAGGACTAATGAACTTCATTTTCCGTCGTGAATTTTTGAGTTTCGGAATTTAAGCGAGGCCACAAGCATACAAGTGATGAACCACGTGCAAACATGTCCGAAAACCACTAATACGCCAGAAATTGTGAAAAAATCCATGACATGATTTTGGCAAATCGCCGAATTAGAGGGCGTGAAATTGAGGAAGCGGTGGGTTTATCTTATAAATAAGTAGTTCGTATTTTACATAATAAATTGGATTTAAAAACGCTTTCAGCAAAATGGGTGCCACGTTTGCTCAATTCGAATTAGAAACGCAGTCGAGCTCGAACTTCAGCCAATCGTTTCGAAGTGTTTACGACGAATACAACGGATTTTAAGAGACATTTCGTGACCATGAATGAGACCTGGATTTATCACTACACCCCAGACACAAAAATGCAATCAAAACAGTGAATTGTACACCATGAGTCGGTTCCGAAGGGAGCAAAAATCATTCACTCGGCTAGAAAGGACGCAATAGGACTTTTGCTAATTGGTTATCTTGGGAAGAGCAAAATTGTTACTGGCCAATATTACCCAACACTTTTGGACAAATTGAAAACCGCAATTCAGGGAAAACGTCCGGGAATGGTTAAGAAAAAGTGTTGGCTCATCACGACAATACGCCCGCTCATTGAAGTGAAGTCGTTCAGGAAAAATTGACGGAATTGAAGTTCGAAATCCTTCCGAATCCACCGTATTCGCCCGATTTAGCTCCGTCAAATTTTCACATGTTCCAGAAACGATTTTGGTCAAAATGAAGAACTGATAGAGGCTGTAAACAATTATTTTGGGAACCTCGAAGAAAGTCACTTCCGGGAGAGAATCGAGAACTTAGAGAAACGTCGGACCAAGTGTGTTGGGCTTCGAGGAAATTATAATGAAAAATAAAATATAACTTGAATCCGTATTATTTTGTTTTCATTGTCATTCCTGAAACTTTTAAATCTACGCAATGACGGAAAAAGTAATTATTACACTGTAACATGGAGAGAATCCTAACCGTACCTTTAGAGAAAATGCATCAAGTAGTAAAGTTCTTGAAGATCAATATTGCATTTCATCAAAAGTCATACATAGAAAATTGAATTAAATATTGCATAAGTACACAGCGAAGATTTTCTTCTGATGCTATCTTTCCTGAATAATTAATTGATAGAAAACGATTGATAGAATGACCTTCGATATTCTCGGATTTTCGAGCACTCGATTAGCGAAGAAATCGGAGCCGGAACTTCATTTACAATCAATTTTTTTAATTTAATTAGACATAAAATTTCTGTTTAAGAAATTGCCTTGTTTAAAAGTGCGAAATATTCATGCAGTTATTTTTTGACAACCCCTAGGTACATGCAAACCAAGACTTATAACACGCGGTCGTTTCTTAAAAAAAAAAAAACAATAAAGAACCTGTATCCCAGTAGATTCGACCACTTTAGAGAATATTTTAGAAATTTAATAGCAATGCATTTGTTGGGCTTGCAGCAATTGTAATAGCTGCAAACATAAATATCCAAACGCGACATCTATTTCAGTTTCTGTAAAAACCCAAATTGAAAATACTATAAACAATTATGTGGTTTTCATAAATAGATTTACAGGTTAAATTGTGAATGGTTCCCAAATAGAAATAAATTACTTTAGGATTCATAGGATTCATATTAATCTAAGATTCCGGATCAGTAAGAACTACAAAAATAAGAGCAAAAACTAACTTCCGTTCATAAAACTTAAATCAAAGAATTATTCATTCGATGTTAAAAAATGCATTTCTAATCCAGATATAGAAATATATTTCGAATAAAGTTTAGAAATTAAACGAAGAATATTTGCTTGCAACCCACCTCTAATGCAAGGAATTCCTTCTTATATAATTACGTTACTACAAATAGCCCGAATATGTGTATTTACTCATATATGTATGTTTAATGCTTTGTCAAAGTTCTTTGTTCAGTCTCCCACCGAACCGTATTTATTTCATCTCGTAAACGCAAGCTTCACAGGAAAACGAAAAATATTTATATACCTTTAGAAATACGTGTCCCTTTCGATAAAATAATGACGGGCAATCATCATCCTACATTATTCATCCATCTTCAATTAGGCAATTACGCATCATCACGACTAACCCTAACCGCCCGAATTATTATTATTAAGATTATCCGACCGAGCCTACCAGAACACACCACATTTCCTCGCAGATACGTGGACTTATCCGTCGCGGCATTCCATACATATCTTCGACGCTTTTTCTCACGGAGTCCAGTTTTTCCGAGAGAAGCATCTTGACGACATTCGCGGGGCTCTGGAAACGCGTTCTTCCTTACCCCGCCGATCCGTGGGGGTGAGTAGGGGCGCTTGCGTAGGGCCAGCGACGGATGCTCGCCAATCTGTGCCGAGACTAGCGACGCGATTGCAGTTACGTCATTGTTAGAACCCGCCCCATTTATTATTCATGGCGTAGCCACCCCCGGGTAGCAACCGCCGCTTCTATACGGCTACCACCACCGTCAACGTCAACCCTCGCAAGCCTCGCGCGTCGCGAATCGGTTGATTTCTTCGTTGCACTGGTCAATGTCGTGACGCAATGGACGTCGTTTATAATCACTACCGTTAAAATTGGTTGCCGATGAGTATTGATGACGGTATAGGTAAATTGCTAGACTATATGCATAAGTTTTCTCTTTGGTAAACATTTACTTCAAGCTAATTGTAAGTAAAAAGAAAAAACGGACTAAAACTTCAAATCCATATTAGGAGCATCAAAAATTGAAAAAGGATTCGTTTCCCTACAATTTGAGCACTAAGAGGTGCACCTGAAAAGCTTTCAATCAACGCATTGCTAAGGACAATCCATTCAAAAGACTGGTATGACCATCATATAATTCTAAATATTTCGCACCTACAGCTTTTGGAATTATTTTGCCATAGCTTGCATACAGGAGGCGCCCTGTATATTTTGACAAATGACCACTTAATGGCGTTATTGAAATGTCCCATTACTATTTCCGTAAAATTCGACATTTGTTATTGTGAAAACAGTGGCAGCTTAGAAATTCACGGAGTAGTTTGTTTACACCGAACGTTTAAAAAAGCACTTCCATAAAAGAATGGAAATTTCCCGTGAAGGTTTTCATTGGATAATTTTTTACGATTTTAGTAAAGGTCCAAGTCAACAGCAATGCATAGAATAGGTTTGATCAACTTTTGGTAATGAAGCGCCTTCAAAAAATTATAGTATATATTATTAAGTATTTCAATCGGATTGCAAACTTTCATTGTGATCGTGCCTCCGTCAATGATGAATTGCATAAAAGTCGGTCAAAATCCGTTGTTATTCCAAGAAAACATCGATGCTGTGCATAACATGATTGGAGAAGATCGACATGTGACTTACGGTGAGATACAGGCATTCTTAGCCATATCGACGACTGCAATACAGTCGATTTTGCCTGAGCAATTAATTAGCTGTGATCTGTTTCCGATAGATTCTGCTTGATTTGGGCGAAGCCCAAAACCGGGGCGCGTTAATTGGTGGAAGGGAATACTTAAGAAATTCGACCACAGAACTGCAAAGTTCGTATATAGTATAGTAACAGGTGACGAAACTTGTATGTATCCGTATGAACTGGAAACTAAGCAACAATCCACTGGTTGGGTGTTCCAAGACGAACTGCATCCCACAATAGTTGTTCGGTCATAAAGCACTTCCAAGAAAGATCTCGTTTGTTTCTTCCGTTATTGTCTGGCCATCTCGCGACCATTCTTTTGGAGGATCGAAGAACACTTAATAATGCATGGTACACAATAATTTGTTTGCCGAAATCACGGAAAACAACCGAAAACGTCGCATCATTCTGCATCATGACAATGCCAGCTCACAGAACACGTCAAACAATCGATTATTTGCAAGAGAAAAACGTCGAGTTAATCCATTATTGTCTAACAATTTCTTGCTGTTCCCGAATGTCAAACAAAGAAAAGCGTGGATAGCGATTTGCAGCACCTCAAGAAACTTTAGACACCTTCAAAAACCACGTTTTTGAGATACCAACATCAGAGCGAAAAAATATTTTGAGAATTGGTTTGAAAATATGCAAAAGTGTATAAATCTTAAGGGTGTTTGGTACTTTTTTCAAAATCTTAAGTTAAAGTCAAAAACTTAAAGTTCTTTTTATTGGTTCCGAAACTATCTTGAAAATTGTATATTTGTCCTATAAAAGTAGTGTGTCTAACGATAAAATACTAGTTTTTCACAATGTTAAGAGCTCCTACAGCTTTAATTTTTCTTCAAGAATAAATCAAGAACCAGTAAGTTTACGGGCTCGAAATTTTGCATACAGTGTATTCGTTACCGTAGCTATGTCTTATCGGCAAGGGTTTTTGTAAATTCCTTTGTTATCGTTGCTTTCCTGCAGTCCAAAAATGACGGTAAGCCCATGGTCGTTTTTCTATTCCTTAATTGAGGTTAAATTCAACAACAAACAAAGAATTTGCAGAAAAGCTCACCGATAAGGCGTAGCTATCGTAATGAATACACGGTATGCAAAATTTCGAGCCCGTAAACTTACTGGATCTTCACTTATTATTGGCGAAAAATTAAAGCTGTAAAAGCTCTTAACATTGTAAAAACTAGTATTTTATCGTTACACACGCTACTTTTAAAGGTCAGATATACAATTTTCAAAATAGTTTTGTAACCAAAAAGAAAAAATTAGCTTAACTGATCTTCAAAAGAGTACCGAACACGCTTAAAGGCGAATATTTTGAAAAGCATCGTATACGTATATACATATATGAAGACAGAGCAAAATCATTTCAAACGCAAAGTTTCGGTAATCTCCAGAATATTATATGTTGTCAGAGATATGTGCTTAATCCTATATTACTAAATATTATATTATTAATTAAACGAAGCAGTAAAAGACTGTAACAATGACAATATGATAGCAATATATTTTCGAGAGCCAAAATTTTAATAAAATAAAATCTAGAGGACACGCTATAAACGACCTAATAATAAAATTAGGTTCGTTAATGGGCGGTTAAGAAGTAACCGTGCAAGCGCTTACAAAGTAAGCACAATTTGCATATGTCAATAATCCTGTAGGAATTGTTGACTATGTCAATCGCAAAACGCAACTGCAGACTAATTAGTTTGGAATTTTTCACTGTGTCACTCGCAGAACGATATACTGTACTGACGAGTCCTAATGAAGACGAAACTAATTAGTCTGCAGTTGCGTTTTGCAATTGACATAGTCAAAAATTCCTACAGGATTATTGGCATATGCAAATCGTGCTTACTTTGTAAGCTTTTGCACGATTACTTGATAACAGCCCATTAACGAATCTAATTTTATTATTAGGTCGTTAATAGAGAGTCCTCTACATTTTATTTGCTTATAATGACAATATATAAAATCATTTTTTGAAGAAAGAAAATTATACTAATCACACGGCTGTATTATAAAAAGGATGTAAAAATTCAAAACACAGGCAGAAATTTGCTAAACGAAGAATTGAAAGGCATAAATACGAAACTCAATATAAAAATATTTTAGGATTTGACAGGCGCATGGAAGGTAGAGATGCGCACTCAAAATATCTAAAACACATTCTTCCAAGTTTTTAATTAAATATCATTCTGCCTTAACTTATATTAATATTCCGGGCAAACAGCGGTAACAGCATACACTTACGAAATAAGTTACGACAGCATCGCCAACTGCCCACTTTAGTCAGTACGATGTATGCAGTTCTGTGTATATGTAGGCTGTCGGAACTTATTTCGTTTTTGCCGCTGTTTGACCAGACTATATATTAAATACTCTGTTTCCTATACTACACGAATTTACTAATAATCTATCAAAACGGCCATTAATCCATAAATTTCTTTATTAAATGCAGTAGGTTTATTCGCAGGTAAATACCATCCCAATCATTTAGGATTTTTATGTTGATGTACAGGGTTTGCCCAATAAGTATCTGGACTGATTCTTTTCCGCTAATTGGAAGTGGTACAGAGTGATTGACATCGGGAAAAAGAGAAGCTGGCATGCCACGTAAGCTAAGGGAGCAGACTCAGTTACTCCCGAGCCTTTGACGTGTGTAGAAGTAAAAGTGCGTATAAATGTTCGCGTCGAGAATCAACATTCAATGAACCATCGAACAGCGTTGTGCCATTCAATTTTGAATTAAACTGAACAAATCCGCTACGAAAACTTATATGATCCGAGAGCCTTATAACAACGGAGCCATGTTCAGAACTCGTATTTTTGAGTGGCATAAAAATTCGAAGATGGTCAGGAAGACGTTGATGACGCTGGACGTTTCATAACAACCCGAACTGATGAAAGCGTGAGAGCTTTGATCGTCGGTGCTATCAGTCGAACTTTTGAAGCTCATTGTCTTCTCTAACGCACAAGGTGTGATCCACAAGGAGTTTGTGCCTATTGGACAAACAGTGAAAGATGAATTTTACGCAAGAACGCACAAAGCATTTATGTCAGACGGGGCATGGTTCCATTTATCAGGCTACATGAAAATTATAGAATGGCAAAGGAAAAATCCATATACTTTTATGGAAACCAGTTTACACTTACAAAATTTGTATATAGGTGGCATTATCAAGACGACATATTGTGTGGCCTATATTTTTTAATGATACAGTAACTGCTGAACGATATCGGAATAACATCGGATCACCGGATTTCACGCCTCTAGATTTTCACTTCTTTCTTACATAATATTGATGAGCTATACGGCATGCAATTGAAGTTATCACTAGAAATTGTGAGAAAAGCTTTTGACAATTTAAAAAGGAGGATACAATTATATATAAAACAGAACGGATCACATTTTGAGCATTTATTGTAATTTGACAGAATTGATTTACTTTACTCTTAATGTAGCAGCTGTTAGACTAACTGAATAAATAAATTGTCGCAATTATTAAATTTAAATCTATCTCAAATTGAGGGGCATAGACGTTCTATCTAGCGATACAGTCAAATGTACATAAAAAAAGTGAAAACAATTTCTTTTTATTTTACAAATGCACACCCTAATCAAACCTTAATACGCCACTTTCTGCAATAATTTACATAAAGCAATAGTGTACTACCAACTGCTGTTGTTTGGGTTGCCTAATTGGTCACATGGTGGACAGGAATTGCTGCTCTGTACCTGTACAAAGCTTTAAGAAGCTTCACATTTTACAAGATATAATCTAAATCAATCTAATCCAACCTAATGCAAATGTGTCCAACTTAGCGTACAAGGGACTACAAAGTGATTATCCGGATTGCTTTAAAAGGACGAAAGCAAAACTTCGAAGACAAAGTTCGAAATTGCTTCTGGATCCAAATTAAAGAACCGTCGCATTAGCCGAATGACAGATCAGAGTAGGCGGTGACAGCAGACAATCGTACGTCCATTTACAGTTAATCGGATCACTGCAGTCTGTTTTATCCGATGTCTTTCCCGGGAGACCGGGGTCTCTTGCTCTTCTCGGTAGTCGCGCAACGAACACTACAGCGCCATTTGCGTTCATTAGTTCCAAATACACGCAATATCATGAACTGGTAATATGGATAATCCTGGATATTTTCATGCAAACATACCTTGTTTAGTTATTTCGCAATGTAAATTTTGGGAAAATCGTTGCAATATTTATAGTCGTTTTGTATAAACCTAAGATGATACAAGCTTGAAATATAATAAATATAATGGAAAAGAAGGACGACTTTCGAGAAAATAAACAACAGATTCAACACAATTTATAAGATGCTATACGCTAGCTGTTTTAGCGAAAAGGAAAGTAAGCAAAAAGACTAAAACAGGAATATATGAAGCAGTAATCGTACTTATGCTATGACAGGACATGAATCATAGACACTAGCACCAAAGCTGATATAGAATAATGAAACTCTTGGCGTTAGCTTGAAGTAAAGATGATGATGATAACTAAAACAGAAGCTGAACATTGCCGATAGTTCGAACATATTATTAGAATGTAGAAACATACAGTAGCGAAAGCTTTCTGGGAAGTAGTGCCAAAAGAAGTAATAGAAGAGGAAAACCGAGAATTACCTGAAATATTACTTGAACATGAACGCAAGCAAACTATGGCGCTAGATAGAAACACATGTACAGACAGCGATTGCCTCAACACATAAGCTAGAGGAGGTTAAAAGATAAAATAGGAAGGGGAAACAAAGTCAACTCCACACTATTACGTTTTGCCACACTTAATCCACACCATGTATCGTATTCTATTTGTTTTTACTTCATTGCGAAAATATTTTCCAGCACAATATGCAGAACCGTGCCTCCAAGATGCGCATATTGAAATCCAATAAATTCGCCTTAGATTATATTTAACTCAGAGTAATCCAAATGGAAAGGGTTGAAATACAGAATTTTTTTTTTTTTGGAACGAACCGCAATGTTTTCATTGAGTAACAACCTGTTGCTCCGTGTTCCAATAGAACTGCTCGACTTTGAGCGAACGTGTTCAATTGCAACAAACCAATTTATCGAAAATATGCCATTATCTGGAAGTTCAACGATTTAAATTGAGCATGCAGAATTTCTTTGGCATTCTATAAATCTGAATAGAGGATTTATCATTATGTTGTACAAGGAAATTCGAGAGTTGGATCTGTTCGGAAAAAATAATTAAAGGCCTATCATCAGCTGGAAAGATGATGGTGTACAGGGGTAATCTCCCAAGAAAAGTCACAAAAGAACGCTGTTCGGCATGACAACAAAACTGAGCATTCAGCGAATGCCGCTGAACAAAAAATTCATTTAACAGCAGGTTCTAAATTTTTCAGCATCAACCCTCGTCATCTAATATGAGTTCCTTAAATTACCATTAATTTATTATTTCTTCATATTTGACCCTTGTATACGACTAACATATTTGAGGCATTTGCAGACGCTTTTTCAAGATTTTATCAAGCAAATAGTACGACTAGTGGTAAGTTATATTCAACTGACCACATTTAACATCAATTGTTCGGTTCAGGATTGCACCTTTGTTTTATTTGAATTCTTCTCTATTGTTTTTAATATCGCAATACGTACCTTCTGTTTTCCTAGTTATTGGAAAATCAATCGTATCACATCTGTGATAAGATTGAGAAATCTAACGTAACTGATTACAGAGTTATAAGCATACTCTCCAATTTACCACAAATATTTGAATCTCTCCTTTACTCAGGGCTTTACACTAATATAAAACCATACCTTTCTGTCTATCAACATGGATTTATTGGTGGCTGATGCACAAATGTCCCAGTATATTAGTAAAGCTCTTATTAGACGGCAGCATGTTGACGTTCTTTACTCGGATTTCCCAAAAGTTTTTGACATTATCGATCATACCATCCTATTATCCAAACTAGCTTGGCTTGGTTGTTCTGCTGCTGATGTTTATTTCTTCAATTTCTTTTTCTGATTGCGATCATTTACAATAAAATCTACGTAGCATTAATAACGGGTTTTCTAAAAATAGAAACAGTTCGACTATTAGTAAGTGCACCGTAATTCCACGCACAAAATATCATAAACACGAGTATAATATAAATGATATAGTTATACTTACACATCATAAAATTCAAGACTTAGACATGATGTTTAACTCACAACTTCTATTCTCTAATTAGTTTACTATCTTCAGGTTCTTTTTTCAGGAGTTTACTAATTTTGTCGTTGTCACTTCTTTATTTTTTGCTTTAGTTCGTACTAAGCTAGTATATACCCCTATAATCTGGTATCATTTATAGTTATATCGGCAACCAGCGCTGGAACGTGTGTAAAGAAGATTTCTCAAATACCTATATTTGAAAATAGATGGCATTTACCAGCGTCAATTCAAATGTTTTATTTTCACTTGGGGTATTCAGCCTACAACATCTAGTCCATACTTCCCAACGTCAAATGGACTAGTAGAATATAGAGTGAAAATAACTATACGCATAGTTAGCAAGTACGAGCAAGCCGGAACAAATCCGTACCTAGCTCCTCTTCAATACAGAACAACACCTACAGGTAACATAGCTTTGCCTGCTCAGTAGTTCATATCCAGAACACTGACAACGCAGCTTCCAGTCGTTGCCGAAAACTTACCCCTGAAGTTGTAAAACTTGAGCAACACTTAGAAACGAAACACAGTAACGTAGAAAAAGCAAGACGGTACTATGGTAGAAAAGCAAGGGAGTTACCAGATTTAAAAGAAGGAAATAAAGTACTTGTAAAGAAGATACCTGTCAGCACGTGGACGCCCGGAACTGTGAAGAAAAATGTGAAGGGCCGAAGTCATTTATAATCGAAACTCCTGAGAGCGAGTTTAGATGAAATAGCCAACACATTTTGAGGGTTCTTGGCCATGTTTGTCGAAAGGAGAAAATTAGAGAGAATTATGTTGCTAATCCCTTCTAACGTGTGATCTCTTCTGGATCTCATTTGTTGACAAAACAGGGACCTTTTGTAGATAATTCTAATTTAAAATATACGGCTAGTGGCAGGTTGGTCAAGCCCCCAAAGAGACTTCATCTGTAATTTCTCTTTTCTCTATTTATGTGGCTCATTGCTACAACTATGTCTGTAATCTTCGTTATAACCTGTCTAAAAAATGTCATTTCTGAGTTTATTTATTTATTTAAAAAAAGGATGATGTAGAGAGGCCTATCTTTATACTAGATCTGTAGTGACCTGTGCATATATAACTGTTTGGTATATGACATCGTAATAAAGTGTTTCCTGTTCATTCTTAAAACTAATGTCTTTATTATTTACATAATAATTACCACACATGTGTTGACTATATGAGGCTATTGTGCAGCCATAACTTTACGTCCCTTAACCAGAGCAAAATCGAGCTAGCTGTAAATTTTGAATAAAATTACTACGTGGCACTGTTGATGCATCCTTCTTGCTAGCAAAATTTCATGTACCGTAGTGCAGTATTAGAGCTACCAACACTTTCATCCTGTCTACAGTTAGAACTAACAACAGTGCATATACAATTACACAAGGTTTTGTTTCCTACGTCTCTTCCGTATATTCGTCATGTTCATCTACTACTTCGCGAGGTTATAGTCGTGGTGCAGCTTTAGTGACTGAGCGATTTTTACAGTGCTCTTAAAAATTAAGAAAAACCTTACTTTCGGTTCAGATTGAATACCTTAACTCCTAATTAAGGATTGTAGAGGTAGTTTCGAAAAACCACTACTGCATATTTATAACTTAATTCTTACAAAGGGCTACTACCCAAGTGTGTGGAAAGTGGGTAAGCTAATACCAATTTTCAAGAAAGGTGACAAGAGTGATATTAGATCACATTCTCCAGTAGCATTAATCAATAATTTTTCAAGTTAAAACAACTTTCTGAAGCTCAGCAATGATTTGTTAAGGGAAGGTCAACTATTTCAAACTTGATTTGGATAACTCAGTACATCTCAGATGATTTCACCAATGTTGTCAGGTGGATGTTATATATACCGACTTCACTGAGGCCTTTGACAAAGTTCCGCATGTCGTTTTGCTTCGGAAATTGAAATAATTTAATATAAACCCCTGTTTTGTTAATGTTATTGCCGACTATCTGACTGGTCGCGTTAATTTTGTGATGGCGTAAGATCACCCGAGTTTGTCTCTATTAGTGGTGTACCTCAAGGCTCTGTTTTGGGCCCTTGGCTGCTTGTCTTATATGTAAATGATTTGCCTGCTGTAATTAGATCACAGGGTTGTTGCGGACGATTTGAAGATATACTCTAGGATTGAGGCAACTCGTGACTGTGAACAACTTCAGCAGGATCTGATATCTATAGAAAACTGGTGCAAACTAAATGGATTTGAACTAAATACATCGAAGTGTAAAACACTTTCTTTTTCTAGAAAGGACTTAACGAAGTATTTTGATTACGCTCTAAACAGTGTCACTTTTGAAGAGGGTTGGATTGTTTAATGATTTAGGGTGGGCTGTTTGACAGGACACTGGCGCTTAAAGCCCATATTAATAAAATTACTACCAAAGCTTATAGGGGAAGGGGAGAGGGGGGGTTCCTGCTTCGTAATACCAAGGAATTCGACACATTGGGCCATTGAAAAAGTGTTACTGTGCATATGTCAGGAGTACATTGGAGTATGCTGGTGTGGTTTGGAATTTCATATTACGGCAATGGCATAGATGATATTGAGCGAATTCAGCAAAAATTTCTAAAGGTTCTTTTCTATAGAAAACATCGGGAATATCCACCCAAAGGATTTCTTTACCAAATATTACTAAATGAATTTAGATTTATAAGTTTGGAAGATAGACGGACTGCTGCGCAATTAAAATTTATATTTAAGCTTACCAGAGATTTGATGGATGACGGTGGCTTATTGGTAAAACTAAATTTTACAATTCCGCGATTGAACAGTAGAGCACATGGTGTTTTTCATCTGGACAGATCAAACACACTGCATCGCCAAAATTCTCCTATTGTATCTATGACATCAGTGATGAATAATAAGCACAATAACAAGACTTAATGTAGACCTTTTGATATTAGTGAAGTGCATTCTATAAGTTAATGAATGCATTATTATATTGATACTAAGACACACAAATGAATCTATTGTTTTCTTGTTTTAATGATTATCCTGTAAATAGTTATAATGGCTGTTGGATGAATAATGAAATAAATAAAATAAGTAAAATAGAATAAAGATATGTACTCAAAAAGCTCAAGATCAATGATCAGAAATAGAGAGCATTATTATACTGATCCATTTCATTTTTAAATCTTACGTCTGTATAAAAGAATACTTTATTTTGGGTAATTATTTTTCTTGATTATTGTTAAAATGATCCAACGAATGAATCAGAATAGATTAGCTAGAAAGGTTATGGATATAATAAGATTACCAAGCATCAAAGGATGAAGACAAAGGAGGATAGAGTAGATCAAATTACAGAAATTGGTTTAGAACGAGTGAGACACTAAATAAAATCAATGAAAAGGTAATATACTGGAAGGTAAACAATAGGGTAATGAACAGAAAGAAAATCCAGCCTACAACTTTCTGACAAAAAACTTTGGAAGATGGGAGAGAAAGAATGTCAAAAATTCTTTCTCATTAGGAGCACATAAATGCAGCATAGGCTGCCTCCTCCGGAAGCTTTATTCAGCTCATAATAGCAAACGCAGCAAAGTAGTGCATCAAGCTAGAATGAAAATGACAGATTAATGCCGTACACCAGCCTATTTAAGCCCTATCTCACAGGCACGCATAAAAAGCATATCGAAATAGATTCATCCCGGCAATGACCGACCGCTTAAATCGCATTGTACGGCGCTAAATCTATTATGACAGTCGACACAATAGAGCGTTACACAACGAAGTTGGAGGACACGACCCCGGTATTAAGCTACATGTGTAGAGGCCGCCCGTGGATTTCCATACATTAGTGTTTACATGTTTATGCGATTGTCGTCGTGAAAGTGGAGAGGCGCGCGACGACCGAAAGGGGGTTTCGCTGTAGTAGTCCACGCCGCGTTCACCGACGATGCAAGAAGGGTTGTTCGCCGCCTCCCCGTCCTTAGCGCCGCGCTCTTGTCAAAGTACTCGGAGCTTTTAAGTGGATGTGGGGTTGCGTTGTGCGACGCGGCCGCCGCTCGGGCACAGAAGAGACGATTTTCCAGTCAATTTTACGACGAGAGGTTGAAACTCGAAACCCGTGTAATCCTTTCGGAAATGTCGGACGTATTCTTTAACGTACGAAGATTATTTTACTTGCGCATGTAGCTATGTTGTATATCTTATTTACTTATTGTATGCTAATTTTGTTCAACAATTTTAGTTGCCACAATACGAACAAAATTAACATATGCTAATTGGCAGGGGCAGAAATTACAGCTAAACGAAAGGAGAATATTTTTGACTGGTTTAACCAATAAAACTAATAACAATAAGTATACATAAACGGTGTTTTCTTAATCTGTATTCCCTTCAAATGATCAAACCCTATAAATAAAATACCATGAGTATAAATTAGGCAAAATACATCTTAAAGGATATCTCAAATTCCCTAAGAAATTCAGTAAAAAAATTGTAAAAGATCTGACGGCCATACGCTCATGCTCATGCAGCGTCACAAAGTGTGACATTTGACGAATCTAGGTGGACAAAAATAATTTAGGCGACATCGCTAAACTGTAATTTTTTTTTACTTGAAATAATAGTACTTATTTATAATATTTCACATTCACATAAACAATTTTTAAATTTAAAGAAAGCAGCATCTTCAACAAATACAGTCGACTCCGCTTTATTGCGTCCTAAGATAATTGGGACAACCACTTTATTGGGACATTTCTAATAAAATCGAATCAAAGATAAGTAAAATTTCACTGTTTTATCGGAACAAAACAACGAATAATTGGGAGAATTTCCCTAATTCTCCGAGAAACGAAATATAAATTGAGGGGACAAAAATCGACTCATTATGTGCGCTCTTTCAAGTATGTAATACAAATTGTGTGCGGGTTCGTATGCTCAAAATGCCCCGTAGAAGACTTAAGTGTTGTTCAGAAAGTGGAACTGTTAAACAAAATAAAAGAGCATCCAAACACATCGAATCGCAGTTTGTCGGAAATTTTAAATGTACCGAAAACTACGATTACGCATCGCATCGAAGGTGTAAGAAGACGTGGAGTGCAGTAGAAACGTAAACGAGAAGGAAAAGATGGTGCAGTTGACGACGCGCTCAGCGAATGGTTTGATATTGTTGCTAAAAGAGGTGTTCGAAGAGTTTGCAAAGAAGCTGGACCAGAAGCATGTCACTTCTTCTCCTTTGGATAGCATTATTGGAGTGGGGTTTTTAATTTGGTATCTTCCTTTTCACCAATAGATATTTTCACCAGTTCAACAGCTGCTGGTAAAATTAAATCTTCAGCAAACTAGCTTGCGGGGAGAGCTTGGTTTTCTTTCAAAGGGCAAACTTATCTCTTTCTGTGTTTGGTATTGAAATCTCGAAGTAGCTTTGATGGCTTCAAACGTTTCTTTTATGGAACTTCTCCACAAGCTACGCATTGCCGTTTATTGAAAATAACGGTAAACGTATATTTAAGATATTCATCACTGTACAATCTGTTCTTCTTTGTATTGTCACCACTGTGGAACTTAGATGATTCTAATGACTTTTTGAAAAATTTGTCCATATTTAGCAAAATAATAGATATCAAGGAATGAATATAACACGCGTACATTAACCTTAAATGTTTAATATTAGCAACTTAACTTACAAATGGCGTTCCGCTGATTATATAGCGGCGAACGGATGATTCTAGAAAGATCTACTTAGTATTGTAGTGTCCTCTCATGAATATGCTGAAAGTTCCGGAAAATAAAGAACCAGAAGCTTCTGCTATTTGATCATCGATGGCGGAAGTAACACAGACAGGTGTCAAGAAAATGAGAAACAGAAGATAATGGGCAAAATTTGTGTATGAAATTGTTACACACTGTGGAATATTAAGTATTTATGTAAGGAGCTTATTTGGCTGTTAGAAGACACGATGCAGCACTCCGTACAATTGCTCAGCTAAAGGAAAGTTGAATGAACCAAATTTCTTTAATAGTCGAGGTTTCGTCTTATTTTTTAAATCATTCTCAAGAGCTAACAAATACATACATACATACACCAAGGGTAAAAGAACAAAAACGAATTCTAAATTTAAATAAATTCTTAGGTAAATATCTATGATAAATTGAGGGATGTTACGTCTGAAGTTTAACACGTTTATGGAATTTTAAATGTTCGTGAAATAAAGAACGGCCTCTTTTGAGCTTAAATCCATTCTACGCTGCCACTCCCAAATAGTTATCTCAGCTGAATGTCTGGTTTCTTATTTTGTCTTTTCTATTTTTGTTTTCTATTCTTCTCAGGAACCTCATTATTATTGCATTAATTCTGGATTCTAGTCTCTTTGTTAGAGTCAATGATTTGCTGCTGTACACAAGTGCCAACTCTCCCTTTTTTTCACAATTTCCGTTTTTATCTTTTTCTTACTTCTGTTTTCCCTGTAAATCTAGACCTGATTGTATTCAATATGTTCCACGTCCCTCCAACTCTTTCATTTATTTTCCGCTCCATTTCCCATTCTCTTTTATATTTGCACCCAAGCATCTGAAGTGGTTCGCCTGCTTATTTTTTATATCCAGCCCTATTGCATGTGTTTTCTTGGGTTTAGATATTATCACAGCTTTTATTTCGTTATACATTGATTTTCATCTTTATCGTCGCTAGTTCTTCTTCTATGACTTCAAAGTTGTATTATAGGTTTTTCTATGTATCTGCCACCAGCTTCGTGTCGTCTGCGAACATTACTTCAATCAGTTGTGTTGTTATCATTTGCCAGTAATCTAATGTCAATTGCTTCATCTTTTTCTTCAGTGTGTCGTCCAGCACCGTTTAGAACACAAGCGAGCTTAATACGCATTCTTGTTTTACACCTTCCCCGTTGTTTGTTCTAATTATGTTCATATTGCCTTTGTACATATTCTTTATTACTTTTCTGATATTCTTGTTGAGTCCTTTCCCTCTTCCCCCTCACCCTCTCTCTCCCGTAGCATATTCCAGACGTTTTTCCTTCGGATTCTATGTCTTTGAGTCTACAAAACATGTGTACTTATCAATTCTTATTTATTATAGGAGTATCCTCATTCATCTGTTTGATCATGAATGTAAGGTATTGTCTGCTCCAGTTCTTCCCAAATATAAAAGAAATTAATGTTTAATAAGAATAAATTTTCGTTGTGATAGTTTCTGGCTGTAAGCAAAGAATTGTCAATTGATCAATTCTAAAAAAGAAGAAAAATAAGAGATAAAATGTTCTTTTACTTGATCCAAAATCTAGCAAAGGCAACCCGAAGGATAAGTGCATATACATATATAATCTATATATAAAAGCATAAGAAATGTTTCTACCTATGTACGTTATAGACTGTGAAACCATCCAACCGATGTGCCCCAAACCGGTTTCATTAGAAAGACAATAATGCGAAAATGGTTTTAGACCACTAAAACAATGCATTAGGCACATTCGGTCCATTCATGAAGTCGATTTTCGACTTTTCCCATACAAAAATTTTCCCGAATACAAACTGTCAACCCAAAAATACTGATCTGTCATTGTCATCAGAAAGTTTTATCATTTGTGGTTATCGCGTCGATCATATCAAATAATCGAATTAGAAAATATTAAAAATCTCAGACAGTAAAAACGAGCAATTTTAGCTCCGAAGAATGATGATGTCGACAAAATAAACCATCAAGTTTAATTGAAGCTACGCGGTAAAGTTGTCACGTACAAATCGATTGACACAGTTATAGCTGAGGAACAAGCTGACAACTTTCCAATAGAGTTTGTCTTTGGAACCATCTGGAATGCTACCACACATCTTAACTTTAAAAGTTGGTTCACCGTTGATGCTCATTCGCAACTTAGATCCACCGAAATTGTGCAACGGAATAAGACTTGCTCTTAAAAAACTATCGCCGAATTTAATCGAAGCCACAATCATCAGCGGTAAAGGAGAAGATGTGCTGTGCAATGATTTCAACCAATTTGCCCTTCGATTTCAAGCGATTACAGTTTCCAGTGCATCTGGCTGTCGCCGTAACCATCAACAAGGCTCAAGGCCAATCGCTAAGTGTTACTGGTTTGAACTTGAAAATTCTTGTTTTTCGCACGGCCAATTATATGTTACTTGCTCCAGAGTTGGAACCCCGACAGATCTTTATGTTTACATACCTACCGAAAAACTCAAAATATTGTTTATGCGCTAGCATTGAGATAAAACAGTTAATAAACACAATTTCCGTTTTTTCCCAACAAATAAACAAAATGTATTTCTTTTAGTGCAGTAGCACACGCCGGGTACCCGCTAGTTATATAATATAATTAAACAGTTACTACATAAATATATCAGGCTAGGAGAAAGGTTACCAAAATACAAGAAAGAAGACCCGTAATGAATTGTATAAGGGGACATGGCAGATTTTCTCATTCTTTCTAATTTAAAATCCGTTCATTAATAATTATGCTCTGCTAGAGGAGTCTGTAGAACTACCTAAAAGTTTTCGGGCTTCCTTTCAACAAGTACTGTGAATAGATCATGAAAAAGAGATAAATGGAACGATTGCATCACTATTGGTAGAAAAAGATCTAAATTTGAAATATGTAGATAACGTTTCACCTATTACAAAGAACAGGAAACTTCGGAAATAGGGCAAATTTAACAATTTAACTGGAGTAAGTAATAACGTGATTAGTCAGTGAAATACTGCTAGCCTACATTAAAACAAATAAAATACAGATGACAGTTGAAAAATGCTGTAACACAACCATGGCAGCACAGCCAGAAGAATATAAAAGAGTATAGAAAGCACTAATGCCACAACGCTTGTATGAGGCTAACGACTAAGAATAATGAATACAGTTTATAAATGAACGATCCAAATCCAAAATGCTTCCTTGTTATTAGAGTTCAGGTTCATTCTTGTGCTATTGAGGTCCCTTCTTCTTCATCGGTGTCTTTATGCCTTTCAAGCATCGGATAGTAAGTAGAATACAAACAGAAACAAATAAAAGTAAGTATCAACAATTATTAATGTTGTTGTGTTTATTTTGTGAAGGAGAACAATAATTTACCTACTACAATTGTAGTGCATAAATTCGTGTTAACAAAGAAATAACCAGACTCCTAAAATTCAAATATTTTTATATTTTCGAAGAACGACAATCTCTAAAAACACATACACATACGGTGTCATACATTATTCCTAATAATTATTGTTTTTCCCTCACAAAGTAAACATAACACTCATACATAACTTATTCTGTTTACATTTAAAGTTTTTACGACATTTATAATCCATCGACGTATCGATATTAACGATCGAATTGGTAATAAGCAGAACAACGATAATGACATTATTTAAAATTGCGTTATTACAACAACGTTAATATCCACAAACGTATTACATAGGCATTCGAGAACGCGAGGGCAGCAGCATTAGGAGGGCGCTGCCACCAACGGCAGCGTTCGTGCGAAGCTTCGGCCGAATCAGGATCTGTTAGGCTGAATAATTAACGTTGCGATTAGTTCTGGATTCCATTTATTAGGAACGTACCGGGTTAATATTTATGTGGGATTTCACCTTTTGTACGTCGGAAGTTTAAAAGGCCAACCGAAGATCAAATTAACCGGACAATTTAATTTCTTATTTATTATTCCGGGACCGGCTTTAATTCCGTTTTAATTACCATGCAGATCAATTCGTCCGCGGCGGCGGTGGCACACATCCGATGATGAAATAAAAACAACGAGCGCACGTCGAAGGTATTAATCTCTAAATTAATTAACTTACTTTATCTACACTTACGAACGGAAACTGGAAAATGTTTACCTGCTATACTGAATGATAGAATTGCAGCGCCCAGACATTATAGATCCTTTCTTTTTTGAAAATATTGAGTTTTGTTGGACACAACATCCTTTGCAATTTTACCACTCATAGTTTTTGTGATCATGATTCCCTTATCGTGTAACTCAACATTGCAGAAAATATAACACTAAAATTTCAAACCAAGTCTGTAGTTATAAGTAGACCACGGACATTTGTAATCAATCATATTATTATGTTTATCATAAACATTCATATATAGATACCAAAAAGAATCCATTCATCACCTACTATTTACTGTAAGTAATCTCATGCATGTTCGAATTTTCAGTGAAACTATCGTATGTGTCTTACAGTCGAGGCCTATGTTACACCACGTAAATTAAATGCAGGTTTGCAGGCAATCTACGCTCGTATTATTGCATCAGTCCTATGGATTACCTACGGGTGCGATTGAAAAGATAACCAGTAGTTTAGCCGTATATTGCAGTAAGAGATCACATACAGATTTGATTCGTACCTCGTATGCGAGCGCAAAAATAACTCTAGTACTAGCAATAGGCAAAGAGACAACTCGCTGTAAGTGCGAGGTAATCCTCTTCTTCTTCTCGTTGATTAGCAGTTACATCATAGATTTTCATGAACCTTGTAATCGTCTTTATTTGGTATTTAGTGAGATCATTAATAAAACAGATTTGTAAATACTTAGGGATAGACAGAGAAAAACTGAAGACTAAGCTTTCTTCTTCTTCTTTGTAATGGACTTACAACCTCTTTACTCCAGCGATCCCCTCCATCTTATCTCTTACTATCTGTACTTACTATCTCTACTTCTTTGTTCGTTGCATTCATGTTGTCTTCGCAATACCCAGCTCCATATGTCTTGATATTATATATTACATCGATCGCTGTATGTGCGATTAACCCCTTGCACTATTTTCACGAGTCTGACTCGTGATGAAAATTTTAGGCCAAACTTGAATATCACGAGTCAGGCTCGTTGTTCAATTTCACGGCAAACGTGGATATCACGAGTCAGGCTCGTAATCGACATTTCGGGCCAAACATGAATATCACGAGCCGTGCTCGTGGTCTTAATCTCGGTCCACCAGGAACGCCTGAATGAGGTCTTATCTCTTCTTTCATTTTCTTGAATGAATGGGTATTTTATATCTTGTTGTCTTTTGAATTTTGCAAGAGCACCACCGCGTGAAGTCAACACGAGCACGTCTATCTCGCACTCATTGTCAGTCGTAAGAATGGTCGTAAGATGTGTTCAAAGTTCCGACACTCAGTCTTCGCCGCTTCGACTCTTTTCGGGACCACTCAGGCGCCCGAGTTTGGCACGGCTGATTGTGAATTTCGGCGTAGTGCAAGGGGTTAAACCTATACAAGATAAAAATAGCAGAGGGATAATTAAGATGATTGGGCCCCATGCGCTGTATGATTGGGAATAAAGTAAGAAAGAAGGTGTATGTATAAAACCAAAATGTATGAGGCGAATAATAAGGGAAGGCCGAAAGTTCTGTGGTACGAGTAAATTAAAGAAGAAGTTGAAACGAAAGGTATCATACGGAGCGAGATAAGAAAATGGGCAACGGATAGAAGGAAATGAAGAAGGAAGTGCAAACCAGAATGAACAAACCTTACACGTTACGATAAACAAAGCGAAGGGTTAATTAAGTAAAAGATTGAAATTACTAACAGCATAAATCTGGATGAAAGGGTACACGAACAACCTATGACGTCATTGTAAGAATCTATAAAATAAAAATGCGTGAAAGAGAAAAAGAAATTACCCAAGGTGCAATTGAAGATTCTAAGGAAGATGTTGAAAATTACATTCAGAGACTACCAAGCCAATACATCAGTAGAGGAAATAAAACAGAATAGAGGAACTACAAAGGACAAACTAGCATATATTGCAAAAGAAAATTACGTAAGATAAAAAGCATTACCCAAGCAATCATCCAAGAAAATAGGAAGCGAAGTCGAAGCAAATAAAATTGTCTAATAGAAGAAGAAAATATGTATTAACCCAAAGAGAAACACGCGGAAACATATTCCGCAAATTTCGCGATGCTTAAAATAGTCTGAAGACAATATCTAAAGCAAAGTCAGTTAGACAATTACACCAACTTGGTAAGGGTTGAATATTTAGTTTACTCGAAGTTGGAATTTTAGACGGAAAATGCAATGCTCTCAGTGTTATGCTGGCGAGCAGAGCATTCGCCGAAAATATCGGAAAAAGATAAAAGAGCTCACTGGATACTCGAGACACAGCACACCCCACCAAAACAATAGTTCGAAAGATAGAACTGAGGAAGGAAGACCAATTGTTGTGTAAAAAGTTTATCACAACAGGACCGTGCTATATGAATAGTCGTTATCAAAGGTTGAATTGAGGTATAGAATTCAAGTTTCTTCATCTTATAAATAGTTCCAAGAGGATAAGGCGCTAACACCCCGAATCATTAATTAACCTTCCTATACTCACGCATACGGTCTGTGAGACCGATTTATATAGTATAGTATACGTCTTTCATTTTGACGTGAGTATAGGAAGGTTAAACACAGTTTCTGAGTTCATTGTCATTACAAAATCACTATGACGCAGCCCTTTCTTTAATTGTGTAAAAGATAACGAACACTATAAGTCAAGTCGTATGAAGGATAATCATGTTTCGAAGAAAACTCCCTAACTAACCTTAGTTCTAATGAAAATACCTATAACAAAATGTTTTCTTGAACATGAAACGAAAATAATTCAATATTTCGCCGCTAGTGTCAGAAATTTCCTCTGGAATCTAATTACCACAATGAAAAAGAACTCTTCGAATGCTAAACTTATCTGCTCGTTGTTATCTTCAAATCATATTATTTACTACAGTTGCAAAAACTGACATTAGAGATATTCTCCGTGTACTCTTCTCTAATTCTTCCATCAGTACTATCATTCTCTCCTATGTTCCTGTATTCTATTTGACTCCCTTTTTCCTTGTTGTGTGTTTCTCTTGAATAATTTCCCTTCTCCGCGTTTGTTTTCTGCGTCTCTGTGCTCCAATTTTCCCTATGTCCTTTCCTTCCCTTCTTCCATTTCCTTCTATTTCAGTATTCCAGTTCTTCGTTCTTACTTAGTTTCTTTTCTTCTTCGCTACCTTCGTGTATATCTCTTACTAGTCCATTTTCTCTATTTCCTTCTTTTTTCTTCATTTCTTTATTGTTCATTTAACTTGTTAACATTTTAGCGATTCAAGCAAACAATATCATTGGGGAAAGAGAAATAGACACAAATGGTTGCATATAATAGTTTTTCCCACTACGCAAGTGAATCGTGGACCATGCAATAGAAATACAAACATCAAAACACAGCTATGGAAATGACGTTTTTGGGAAAATCGTGAAAAATGGACAGATACAAAAATGAAGAAATAAGACACGTGATAAACTAGAAGCTATACTGAATAAAATTGAAAAGAAAGAACTATAAGCTGGTACGAACATATGATAAGAATGAATCACAAGGAAACTTAACAAGTGATAGTGATAGAACCGACAAAGAGTAAGGGAGAAGAAAAGGGGAAGGTCAAGGAAAAGGTGAATAGATAGAATAAATGAAAACAGACAAAAGAGGGAAAGAACCAGAGAAGAAATGAAAACAATGAATTCGGCCAAAATGGGAAAAGTTAGTAAAGGATATCAGAAATTCCGAGACGTTGAGTCAAGGTCCAATTTGAGCTCTTATATACAAGAAGTCTCGTCTTTAGTTTCAAGTCTTTTAGGGTTGGTCACCAATAGATCAAACACTTGAGCATTATGCTTTTGTACAATTTCCCTACAACACTATCTCCTAAATCAAATACTTTCAGACAGCGATACCCTGCCTGAGGTTACACAATAATTTATTACACATTTTCTCTGCTAACTTCAAGAGCAGCACTGTTAACCGTATCTTATAGTATTCACTACTTCCTCTTAATCAAAAAAGAAGAAAAAATTGAAGGCTGGGCACCTTCTCTATTCCAGATGATTTAACATAAATTATTTAGTCGAACCTTTCTGCCATGGGTAAACATTCCTGAATGAAACCCGGGACTCATCCCTAATGAGGACATATCCGAACAGGACATTTCGTCTATTTCAATATTATCACCAAAAATTTGAACTATAGGAACGAATATCTGTTCATATACCTTGTCCGAATTCTCGAAATCTCACCAGTGGGTAATATTCTGTGCCCCAATTTGTGTATTATAATGTCGTACATTATTGGAAGTCAATCTTCCATCATTTCGGAAAGAATTCTGTAATCGTGAAACATCGATCTTTTCGAATTTATACTAGTCTGTTTAGACTACTTTCTGATAAATATTTGTTTATTCTTCTAGAAACAAATAATACCAGAGCCTTACGTGCTATAATTGATATTATTCCGCATACGAAGTTCACACGTTTATCCGTAAATCCTAACAACACATGTGGAAAATTTGGCTTATATGTTCAATGATCATAAAAGTCTACAATCCACTAACTTCATAGTCGACGTGATTGCCACGGTACTCATTTGAAATCCCCTACATGCATGTCATTGTTGTCATTTTGACAAATTAGGGTATTTATAAGCCAAAATGGCATATTACGTTATTGCTGGAAAACCCGATTGTCCTAGTTTCGTACATGTCGCTCACGTATGCAATTATTTGAAGCGTCACCTTCCTAACTTCGACTTCAAGAAAAGGCAGCTACCAATGGGTAAATGGGAATATTGGTTGACGACAGTTAATACCGAAAATGATTGGCATCATACACAATCGCCTATTATATGGAAAGAAGTTGCTAGAAGCGGTGGGAAAGCAACCTTAATTGGGGGAATAAGTGACTTTTGGGAATACTGCTACGACTACTACGGCCTCGAGTCAATTCTCCCCAAAGATGATTTGGAAAGCCTCGTTGCTGATAATAAACAAATATTTAACTCCGAAGAAAGCGAATTAGAAACGGGTGACTCGTCTAATTACAGAATAGTTACCATCATGGGTTTCAATAACTGTTACATTTGCCCGCTCTTGATTAAGTTGCTGGAAGTTAAAGGTTTGGCCGGTAAAAACGGACTTCGCTTGCAGCTATTCGATTTAGATGCTGATGTCGAAGGAAGATGGAATTATTTAGTAGATATGATGGAAGGCATGTTAGATTTAAACAGCGATGTTCTTTTAGCTACAACATTTCAACAGGCCTTAGAGAATTGCGACTTGCTGCTAAACATTGGTGATCCTAGCTTGGAAGACATTGAAGATAAAGATGTTTGGTATATCAGGAATACGTACAGTGCACACATGCTCGCCGATAATATAAATGCGTACGCAAAGAGGACTTTGAAAGTTGTGTTTGCTGGAATTGGGACATCCGGTTGCTTCAATGCATCAATTTTATGCCAAAATTGTACAAGAATTAAATTATCAAACGTAGTTGCCATTACAGCGGATTGGGGTCATGGTCCTCTGAACCTTATCGCCAAGGAATGTCAAATACCTTTATCTGAATTAGGGGCACCTCCAGTATGGGGAATAATGGGACATAATTTTGTTGATATTGGCAGTATAATTAAAAAGTACAATATTCGTAGACCATACGCTAGAGCTTTACGAACGAACGCTGGATCAACTTTGCCGTTGGGCAAAATCACTTCGGAGCTGCGCTACATCAAATACTTAACTGACGGTATACCAGATATTTGGAGTAAAGTAAATAGTAGCAGAGAATTGGTTCAAAAACGACTTGGAAGATTCCCGTCCTATTCCAAATTAAGTGCGACAATTCATGCATTAGGCATTTGGTTGGCAAATAAACCCTGCGATGATATAATTTCCTTGGGGATAGTTTCGAATGGTTGCTTTGGTTTTCCACCGGGGATAGTAGTGTCGCAACCAGCAATTTTCAATGGAAAGAAATGGGAACCATATAAAAACTTTCCCATGCAAGATTACGCGAAGAAGAAGGTACAGGAGTTAATAACTCCAATTAATCTGCTATTGGATCAATTTGACATACGTAAAGGAAGTGTGCCACCAACTCAATCTTTCAGCTCCGTTGTCAAACGATTTTCCGTTTAAGTTAATTTGTATGTTTATTTGTAGATAGAGAAAATATATGCCATCGTCTTAAGAATCACAAGCGTCCAAGCCAATTCATAAATATTTATCAATTAATGGAGTACGTTTCGTTGAAATATAATCTATATTTTAATTAACTTACAAATAGAATGATTAACTCTTCTAAAACAAGTTTTGAATAATAAAACTCTCAACAATATCTAACTTCTATTCGAAACGATTTTAGTAGAATTTTCCAGCGAAAATTCGTTTTGACCAAAATTCTTAGGTTATCTGATTTACTTGACTTCACATTTTTCAAACTCTCATGCTATTTCACGTGAGCATGTTCACATGTTTACTTGTAAAGCCTCTCTGGTCTTCTTAGGTGGATTCTCAATCCGCGTGACATTTATTTATTGAGAATCTTGGATTTTCCAGTTAGTATATTTAGCCTTATTATATTTAGCCCCTCTAACCTCTTGAAATATTTTGCTTAGATTTAATATACAAAAGTCATCATGACCAACACAGTATACACAATATGTGCGTGTATTTTATACATCACATATAAACAGCTAGCATTTGTGATTTTTTTGCCCAATTCACGTTATGTACCATTTATTTTAACGAACTATGAAATTTTTCTTAAAATTAACAAAATCAAAAGTTAAGAAGAAAATAAAAACTAGACAAAAAAATTAAAAAAGTACACAAAATTGTTCAATATTCCAGCAGCAGAATCGGTAATGCCTTGAAAAACGTTCTTCCCTTCGAAGGCTGCTCATCACGCGTTAACACCAGCCACATTTAGTAAGTAAAAAAATACATAATTGCCATCGTTTAGCTCTTTGAGCTACTGAGTAGGTGGTACTGAGGTGATCAACAGTGCCAACTCCTCCTCTTGTACTATTATAAACATGAATTACCTCTGGCTTATGTGTGTCTTGGTTTGTTGCAGCATCGTCATGCATGGTCGAGAGCAATATAACAGCCTTATTCGTTTTAGGCCCAAATGAGACCATTATCAAGTCCTTCTCGAAGCCAAGAAGAGTCGAATTCACTGGCCTGGATTTATTAGGTTGAAATTGGGTCGGAATATCCCCTTTATTATTCCTAATAGTATCAATCAATGTAATTGTTTTCTGCAAAAGGTATATTCCCAGCGGAATACTTGTATACCAATTATCAGAAGTTAAATTCCGACAACTTCCTTTCACATGGTCTATAAGTCTCATTAAAATGTCATGTGGAGAATTAGATAATTTGTAGAGACCATCCGGCTACTGTTCACAATACACTTCTAAATTGGAAGTGTAATAGGTCTTGATATCACAAAGTGCAAATAGTTTCAGCCCATAGTTTGCGAGTTTGCTGGGGATGTACTAAAACTACAGCATCCTCGAAACGGAACCAGTATTTCATCGATGGTCAAAAACATCGATGTCAATAGTTGTTTCTGCTACTGGTCACAAATTGGTCTAATATTTCATGAACAGCTGCAAGTTTATCTGTTTGTCGACGTGTATTTCTAGCCTCCTCGTCATCAAATCGAATGGCCAACAAGATAAACAGAAAACGATTATAGCTCATGCAAGCTGCAAGAAGGTCAAATCCAGTTCCATCTTGTGCCCAAAGTTCATGAAAATCGGTATAATTAGCTTTCTTCAATCCGACAAAAAAAAAAAAAACAGTAAACCAAAGAATGCCAAAAGTTCTGTGTTGGTAACCGGTTTGGCATCACGTTGTCTAGCATAATTCCTTTGTGTGCCTGCAATAAATTTATTGCTAGTCAACAAAATACTGTCAATTATTTTGTTTGTGAAAAACTTTTGAAACGCATCAAGTTCATTTGTTATAGTCATTCCACATTGGTAAGGACGTGGCAATACTTTCACTAAATTTACTCATAGCAAGTTTGTTCTGTCCTTTGATTTTCCATGAAAAACATTTTCTTCCTCACTCTCGCACTCTCACATTTCATTAGCAGTTTCAGAGATCACTTCAGAACCACTATCATGGTCACTTTGCAAAATATATTCGTCTTCTCCTTCGCCTCCCACTTCTTTTTCCGAACTAGTAGCTTCCCACTGCGCTAAAATTTCCACATCCGTCAACTACTTTGGATCTCTGATAGGAACACGATACCTAAAAATTCAATTGATATGTTTTATTCTTATAATTGTATAATTGATGACTAAAACATAAATATTTGAATTGCATTTAATCATAATTCAGAGTATTATCTAGAAAATTCTTACATTACCCGCGCGTATTTCAGGCACCAAACCAGCAACACTCCAAACTTTGACCAACTCCTGCTACAATTCTCAAATTGTGACTGCCTGATGCCTATTACATTATAGACGCGCTCTAGTCACACTAAACGAGGTTAGTTGGGGATGTACAGTGCCAGAAACAACATTTCGTAATCGCAGACAATACGATGCGTGTTAATTCGTATTTCCATTTGTACAATTTTCACTCCCTATAAAGCCTATAATATATAGATACTAATAAACTGTGATACAACCAGACGTTGCCTAGATATTTCCCAAAAGGAAACTGCTCGGAAATATAGGAAAAATCAATGCAAATGTATGTCGAGCTTTACATTAAAGTGAAACGCAATATAAAATGACCACGTCTGACCGTTTATCTTGGAGAAAATCAGAGAGACACACATATGGCGAGGAGTCTCTTAGACGAAGTGCACTTTCCTTTGTGATATTTTCATTTCCCAAAGGAGACAGTCAAAAAACGATGTTTCCTTAATACTGCTTTAGTTTTATTCTAATGTATCTAGAATTTGTATAGTAAGGACAAGTTGTTCTAAATTTACTACAGAATTGTATCGTGTACTTTTTCTTATTTCTCTGAAATTATACGAGATAGTACAAGCAAATAAAATTGTACACTTATAAGCGTATCGTAGCTATCGTCTTGCAATGGAAATAAGACGTTTTAGATTACAGTTAAACATAATCAGCTATAATATCTACTGCATACCAATTTTATTGCCGACGATGACGATTTAGAAGACTCAATAACTATTAGGTAATATAAACTTGATTCGAAGGCGTGATATATACACACATACATACGTGATTTATGAATATCTGCATTATAGACCATTATATCATACATTTTTAATACAACGATGTCAAAAGAATTATGACAAGACTCTATAATTTAAATTATAGATGTTAAGAATTCATATAGAATATACGCTGTTAACGTTAACTTACTATTATTAAGAAAAATGGATTAATAAAATAGTCTAGAATAGTCTAAAAATGTTAGTTAAAGAATCTAGACGACACTCGCCAAAACGAGCATATTAAGCGCGTTATTGAGTAGCTTGCAATGTAGCTGTGCAACGGATTACTAAGCAAGGAAAAATTTGCAGATGCCAATAATTATCACGGAAGGAATAATGATTTATTTATTATGAAAAAAATTGATGAGGAACTCAATATGGTCATAGTGACAGAAGCTGAAATAGTCCTTCATATTTTTAAAATTAGCTGAAACTGAAAGAATGTGAATCCAATCGCTATTTCCATCGAAAAAGAGAAATAAACGTCATTTAGTATTTATTAATTTCAGGATGAAATTTCGTTATGAAGCTGAACTTTCTATCCCCTCATCTTCAATCCAGTTCTATATTTAGTTACTTAACCTACAAGGGAACACCGGCAAACCGTACTTTCAGATTTCGAAGAAACTACACTCCGACTTCAGGGTACAGCTCCTCCAAAAATTTGAATGAAACTATAACAAATTTCTTCTTTTTTGTAGAATATAATTTGGAGTATATTACATAGTCCCAAGGATGATGTGAATTATTTTCGGGAAAAATTAATAACGGGGGACCGGATATCCCATGCACCCCATTTTTTAAATTAATTTTTAGTTTTAACAAATAAAGTATATTACATAGTATCAAAGATAACGCAAATTATTTTCGGAGAAGATAAATAATGAAGATTCGGGTAGGTACCTCATACCCACATTTCTTTAACGTTTTTATTTTTATTTATCAAAAATAAAGTATACTTTTCGAAGAAATACTGTTATTCTTCGAAACGTTATCGAAATAATAAATAATTTCTAGATAAATGTATATTTATAACAACCATCAATTACAAGTAAAATTTCACTGTCGTTGTCCTATATCTTTGTTACTAACTGTCTAAATTTGCTATACAGCACCAGTTACATAAAACCGACTTTATTTGTGATAAATAAAAATAAAATGTTCCTTCTTAAATGGGGTATGGGATACCCAGTCCCCTGTGAGAGACTATGTAATATAGGTCATTTGTGATAAATGGAAATAAAAAATTGGGGTTTGGGTACACGGTTTTCCACAATTTCTTTTTCCCGAAAATAATTCGCGTTATCCTTGAGATTGCGTAGTATACTTTATTTGTGACAAATACTTTTTTAATGGAGGGTGTAGGATATCCGGTCCTGTGTTGTTAACTTTTCTCCGAAAATAATTCACATTATGCTTGGGACTATATAATATACTTGAATTTATATGTATATAGATACTCTTTTACCCTTTCTACCTTTCGGTGTAAGGCTTCGGAGCCACCGAGCCGTATACATACGTATACCGTACCGCTCCTGGCCCGCCCAGTGGCATTTCCTTACTTTAACAGATCCATTTTAGGATTTTAAACTGGTACGCTTTGCCGCTACCGGATCTCGAACGCCGGCCCTTCGCACTGTGAAGCGCGAGTTTCACCACTCAGCCACTGAGGGTTTACTTCAAATTATATTCTACAAAAAAGAAGACATCTTTTATAGTTTCCGAGATATTTACAAAAATTAAAGAATTAAACTCTTTGCAGAAGGCTGTACCCCGAAGTCAAGTCAAGTCAAGTCGAAGACAATTCCGCAGAAAGAGAAAATGGTGTTGTTCTTATATCCTCTTTCAGTCATCGAAATTTGGAAGTGCGTGTTGCCGGTGTTCCATTGTTAGGTACTGACAAGATCCGTACCAAGAATGATAAAGTAGCTGCCAAGAAAAGGAAAGGTACTAATCACATTTAATGCCATCCTCAGACTGAATTATTGCCTTAATCACCTAAGAATTATCGAAATTATGATGATGCACGAACTAGGAAAAGATCTACACGAGACACAATAATATCGACCAATAAATTTATTTCTTCCCATTGCCAATCTCATTTCACATTGTCTCAAAAGTAGGTCACGTACCTAGGATTCCTTTACAAGATCGAAGAGCAGTTCACGCCCAGTGGTATATCAGTCTTTGTTTGTCAGAAATATAACCGTGCTTTAAGGAATTAACCTAGAAGGGAGAATTTTTCTCGACCAACACAATGCAAGTTTACAACAACTGGAAGTGCAATTGAACTTTTGAAATCCCAAAACAATTAACTACTTTACATCCACCGCATGGTGCTAACGCAAGTCGCAAGGATTTCCAAAGATTGAGAATGGACAGCATAATAACAGTTCCAGTCCGCCGTAGATAGTAATTGATACCTTTTTTCTTGTATCATCTAAAGATTAGAATAATTGTTTTAACAGTAATTTGAGTGAATACAACGTTATATCAATGTTTGTAGAGAATACGTTGGAAAACAATAAAGCATTTACAGTCAACTCATCGTTTGCTTTTCATGACTGTATGTGAAACACTAAGTAGACAATCCCCGCAGCACAAAGAATTTGTTGTATTTCAAAAGTGTATTTTAGCACAATTAATAGGGTTGGTATCTTAAGATCTTCGACCGAAATCATCTATATCTATGAAGTTCTTCATTTACATCTTTCAATCACGCGAATCGACTATTGACAGTTTGTTGAATTTCCTTTCTTTATCAGGCATCCGAGATCGAAGTACTCGAAACGGGAAACTCCGGTTAAGAAGTTAAGCGTGCCGTTTAGGTTCTCATGCAGTATGCACACCAGCCACTGTATAATTCAGCCCGGGGTCGGGATACGGCGTCGGCACACTTGACCGACACACAAATCTTCAGACTGCTTCATCAAGTCTTACCACGACCGCCAAGATGTCGGTCGAGAGAGGAGGCGGCGACGGTGGCGGTTGTTGAATCGAAGAGCCCCCAAAAACGGGTACCGACCTGTAGGTACGAATAGTACGTACATACGTAGGCAGCATCGGAAAATTTACAACGTCCGGGGCTGGGGGAACGTACGACGCCCTAAACGGGGTTTCCGTCCGAAATACCCAGTATTTTGCATCGGCTCGGAATTATTTATTCGAGGAGGACGTGTTGCGCGCCCGACGTCCTTTTTTATCGGTTTAGTGGAAGAAATTGTTCACGGGTGACAGCCGCTCGCTTGTAATTTACGAACGCCGACCAACGGCTAGAATTTCACGAAGTTGAAATGAACTACGCTGAAAATAGAATTCCTTTATCTGATGAGGTGTACGTGCCCCAAGTACGTACAAAGAACGCCAAGCAAACATTATTTTAGCTAACGAGAAGTTAGTAACCTATGACATTATCAACTTTTCTGAATGGGCAACAGAATATTTTTCGCCTGGAGATGTATTCCTTTTATGTACGACGCTGTAATACAAGAAGTCATGTCCTTGAAAAATATGGACATACATTGAGGTAAAAGTCAAAGAAGGGGAGAGAAAATTCTGCAAAATATTCTTTCAATTTACAAAAAATGTGGTAATTTGCCAACATGTCTTCTTCTGTGTATATAAAAATGGATCGTGGTTTTTTCGGATGCTTACAACTTGAAAACGACTGGACCAAATTGGATACTTCCTTCTGCGGATTTTTCCGTAATTGCTACGCGAAAGTTTGGGAAAAAAGAGAAAAATGGAAAAAATTTTGGACAAAACGAAGTAGATAACAACAATAATTATAATTTATTACCCAACAGGTTAATTACATGATCATACAAATCGACATATACGCATTGAGATTGGAAAAAAGTAATTTCGCTTGCCACACATCGAGAGCGTTGCAATTAGTTTGAAAGACATGCCAGTGTTGTAGGTTTCTTCTTTTGACATTTCATATCACTCCTTATTAGGTTACTTTAGAAGCAAGTTGTGCGTAATTTTGTTAGTATTTGTTAGTTTAGGGTCAATCTTAACATGGAGCGCAGAAACAAACATTTTCGCCATATTTTACTTTTCTACTTCCGTAAAGAAAGCTGCTGAGGCTCACAAAGAGATATGTGAAGGTTATGGTGTTGACGCATAACAGAACGCACGTGTTAGAATTGGTTAAAAAATTCTCCATTCCGGACATTTTTCGCTCAAAAATGACCAATGTCTTGGCCGACCTACTAAACTTAATGATGACCAAATCATTGCCTTAACTAAAGAACATCGTCATATAACTGTCCATGATAACACATCGGTCAATAAGTCCCGAGGCATTTTGTCAGATGGCGCCGGTAAAAAAATTCATTTTTGTTACCGTCGCGGGCCATCTCTTAGATGACAGGGAAAAAATTTCATAGAAATCCGTCCATTAGTTCACAAGTTACATCGCTTTGAGTGACGGTACTCTTAGCAATGACGTCTACCATGAATGCAAAGCAGTTTCGTGTCTTGATTTATCATTGTTTTTTAGTGAAAAGAAATACTGTCCAAGCCAAAAAATGGCTTGATAAGTGTCATCCGGACTCTGCCCCGTCGAAAGCAACCGTGGAACGTTGGTTTGCCGAATTCAAGTGCGGCCGTACGAGCACCGATGATGCCGAACGCTCTGGAAGGCCGAAGGAGGTGGTTACACCGGAAAACATCAAGAAAGCCAACAAAATCATCTTGGAAAATCACAAAGTGAAGTTGCAGGACATCGCTGACATCATGAAGATGTCGAAAGGCAGTGTTTTCACGATTTTACATGAACATTTGTCCATGCGAAAACTTTCTTCAAAATGGGTGTTGGACTGATTGTATCACTCTTCAAGGGAACTACATATGTTGATGAATCAAAACAATTTTTGGAAAACAAATGTTTTTTTCTTCATTTGCCTCTGGAATTATTATCGCACACGACAATTGGAAATCACTTAAAATGTCTTGGACTCGCTCGGAAGCTCAATGTTTATTACATATATATTTATATGTGTTGTATTTGCGGTATGCATCTCAAGCCCAACGAAACAACCCTTTTTTAAAGAATCATTACTGCAGATGAGAAATGGTGCATGTACAGTAACATCATTCGAAGATGATCATGGTGTAAGCGCGAAGAACCAGCACAAACCATATCCAAAGATGAATTACATCAAAAAAGAGCATGCTGTCAATTGGGGGAAGGTGGCATTACAAAGGTAATGTGTATTTTGAGCTGCTTACAAGAAACCAAATCATCAATTCAGATATTTACCATCAACGGCTTATGAAACGGAATGAAGCAACCAAAGAAACACAGCCAGAATTGGCAAACCGCAAAGGAATTGTGTTCCATCATGATAATGCAAGGCTTCACATATTTTTAGTAACTCCCGGGATATTATTGGAGCTTGGGAATTGATGTCGCATCCCCCATACAATCCTGATCTGACACTATGTGATTACCACTTATTTCAAAGGTTTCAAAACTCCTTGAATGGTAAAACTGAAATGATATTAACTTTAAATCGTTCAGTTTAGGTTCAGTTTTCTAATGATCAGGACCGAAATTTTTATGAGCGCGGAATCATAAACCTGCAAGAAGATGGCAAAAAGTCATTGAACAAGATGGAAAATACATAATTTTTCTTTGTATAAAAGCAAATTTTATTTCAGGCTACAAATCCGAAATTATTCTAATCTTGCCAACGCAATACATGTATAATTTTGAAGACAATGTGGAAAAGCAAAAATAATGAAAAAGAAAAAATGAATTAAAATTCATTAAGAAATAGACAGCAGAAAAAGAGAAACGATGGTTCATTCCATATAAAAGCAATAGAAAAGGAAACGTATCCAAATGTAACGATTGAAAATGTTACTTACGGATAATACCACAGCAAGTATACACATAGAGCGAATCGAATCCATAATAACAAACAAGTTATATTACACAAGCAAAACCATAACGACAATATTAAGAAGAAAACAAACCGCCGTTGCCTTAAATATTTCAATTCAAATTTTACAAGTGAGTCACGAGGCATACATGAACGGTTGGGAAGAATTTTGACACACAAATTGTTTTAATTACTTCTTACTAACTTAAGAGCTCAATCACAAACATGAGTTATTTGCATTATCGCTATTGAATGCATTGTATATATGTAATAATCAAGTAATAACAAATAATTGACAAAAAGATAAAGTATAAAGTACAATTTAATCACAACAACATCATATTTCTTATCTACATTTAGCTGAACGAAAATTTTATTCATACTACTATTCGGCCTTCTTTAAAAAGAAAAAAGAGTACTCAACACGCCGTAATAACTATTAAATAGGATTCCTATCCGACGTTCCCTCTCTCGAAAAAAATGCACTTTATGCACCGAAAGAGCCCACCAGAGAGGACTAAGACAAACAGGATCACGGAGAGACCAGATAAATCTCATAAAACAGGTCTGTAATCTAATATAGAAAAGCTCATATACCATGAATAGGAATAACAGTGATCCAAAAACGATTACAGCTGCCAGAAATGAGCATCAATGGAGACCCCGCGAGGTTTGCCTTACCCTCGCATTAAGGGATGGGTGGAACGCACACGCCCTTCGCAAATCGAATAAACGACAGCTACGTGGTCTAAAAGGAAAAATACAAACATAGATATACTACGTACGTATGTTGCGAAACGAAGGGATTGTTACAGATTTTATTAGTTTTAAGAAAATATTGGTGATGTTTGTTGATAGTTCGAAATGTTTACACGATAATATTTAACGCTAAATAACGATAACACAATACATCTTTTAATAAAAAATGCTTCCAAAGAAGAATGTCAGAATTACGTAGCAATAACTATATTAAACGTGACACAAATTTTCCACGTATTTTCCTAAGATCAGAAAATTATTATTTCATATTATTTTAATTTTTTCTGCAACATTTCGTTGGGATCACTGCTTTGTTTGCTTATATTTCAGTTATTGGGGGTTTGTATGCGGATACCTTTATATTAATTTTTTTCTCTTTGATAGAATTCATTATTTCAATTGCTTATTTATTTGTTTTATTCCGAACTTAGAATTTAGTTTTGCTTAATAGATATGTCTTTAGTTGTTATTGCTTTGCCTATTGCATTTATTACAGAATTCTGTTACATTTTGTTTTAGGATTTCTTTTACTTATTTGTAATTGTTATTTATTTGTGGCCTTCGTAACTTTTGTAGTTATTTTAATTTTCTTAATTTTTAGGTTTATTAATTTTTATAATTACTGCCTTGAAATTATTATGATTACGATTTAATTCTACCTATGTGTGTTTCTTTTATTTTGACCTGTTATAATCACCTTTGCTTCGTAATATCGAAATAAATCTACCTATCTATGAATCTATCTGTTAAGGAAATATTAGAACGGTTTCAGGTCAAGATCTATTGTAGATGAAATACATTTAATGAAGCAAATACATGCTGCATAAATCGTGGTAATACGGCAAAGATATGCACATACTTTCTGTAAATTTTAGACAAGATTTGATTCCATAAATAGATTGGAAATCATAAAAAATGGAAACCCTAGAAGTATTTAATAGTTCTCTTGGTAAAGATGCGCCTACTCAAAACCGAAATAAAAGTCGTTCCAACGAAAGACGTTAAAAAAATTAAAATTAGTAAATTTAGAAAGAATTATAACAAAAATTAAACTGGACAAGAACTTAATGATAAACGATGCACAAATTCGAAATTCGTATCTAGACGCCTTACCTGCAAAAAGGTTTGTTAGTAGTAGTGTAAAGAAGGCAACTAAATAAAGAAGCAAGAATTTCTTTTCTAGATATAAACGAAGAAAGAGCGAAATATAGCTGGATAACCACGAGAATAAGTCAGATACGGAATGAACTTATTGTTATACGAGGAGCATACAAATTTGAATAAACGATTCGTTCTTGAATAACGATAAAACGGTTATGAACATACGCAGTCAAAGACAGGTGACAGAAGGAAAGTCAAGAATTGAAATGGTCTGAATATGTCGAGCTTTAGGAGAATATGTACCCCAACACTGTTGAACATGTAGGTCGAATGTGGGTCTCAGATGTATGTCTAAGCCCTCGAGGATAATGGCTAAGGAGCATAACCAAAGGGAATTCCTCAAAGCCGTGGTACTCTGCGCAGCGACCCTGCACGAAAACTTACAACCTTTACTAGGAGTTTAGGAATTTAGAGCTTAAAAGAAGATGTGCATTAGCATTGTTAAACATGGTGGGTCCTATTGGGTCTTAGATGTATGTCTAAATCTTCGAGGATAAAGGCTAAAGAGCAAAGCTAAAGGAAGAACTACGCTCCTCAAAGCAGGGGCAATGTGAGCAGTGACACTGCACCTTATACCCTTTGCTAAAAGTCTAGGAATTCGGAGCTTAAGGGAAGATGTTAAACGTGGTGGTCAAACGTAGGGCTTAGGTGTTTATCTAAGCCCTCGAGGATAAACGTTAAAGCGCCTGATGAGAGGAAGGAACAATCTTGAAACACAGAACTGCAAAAATGTCAACAAAAGTTACTATAGTTTAAGCTGAGAACTTACAGGTAAACTTTGAAATTATGGAAATGGAAATAACCTCGGTTTTGAAGGGATCGAGGAACAAAAATAAATAGAAGAAAAGAAAAGGCAAGCATAATGAAACATGCGTTTAGATTGGCCAAAACAGATAATACGAAGATCATCTTTTATACAAATGGTACAAAGATTTACAAACTGGAAACTAATGTGACCAAGAGGTGGAGGGAAATACACAAAAAGACAATGAAAGGAATGTGAAAACAATGAAAGTGCCGAAGTAGAAGATAAAATGCGGACACCAAAAAATAGGGATGAATGACAAACGGCAAATGTAGATCAACTTTAAACGAAATACAAGAAGTTTCCCATCGTAAGTTTTCTGCTGCGAATAACAACTTATTAAAATAGATATTTGGAAAGCTTCAAATTGATGTAGGGAAGATAAAAAGGCACGATTTTGTTTAGGTGAAACTAAAGATGTTGACTACCCTGCTAACGAAATGCACATCCCCAACGAGCAATAAACTTTCTGATGTGGAGTATACTTCAGTAAATCAGGGCTTCAGCGCCATTCATAGTGCTCCGCGGTTTGGGTGACTAATCGTTAAAAAATTAAATGAAGAAGAACGAAAGAGTTTCTAACAATCGTGATTATCTGTTATTAAATTCCCTCCCTCATCTCTGACAAAAATATTTAATCATGTTGGACAAAATTAATGTGTTTCTTTGTAAACACAAATTATCAATTCGAAAGCAATGAACTGGTTAAATTTCTGTCTTGATTATGATACACACGTAATTTTCCAATTTATACGAAGTATAAAACCACATGCTATTAGAAGCCAGGCAACGATTACATACCAGCGTTCCATTCACCTTTTTCTTCGAAGACGCTTGATTGGTGCCATCATTGTTCATTTTGTGTTTGTGGGCGCATTTGTAGACGTTTTAAGTACCACCAGTTTGATGTACGTACGTCAGTTCCAACTGTTTATTTGTCCGCAAAGTCGGCTCTATTACTCCATCAAATGCAATGGTGCACTCACGCTAACCGTTAGGCAATTTTATCAAAAGGCTCTTAATAATTTAAAATTTGTCGAGTTATAATACGCAGATACGTACATACGTTACGTGTATGTTAGGTAATTGTGGAATATACGACCGATTTGGATTTCTATATTAAAGCTTTCCCGTTTTGTTTGTAAGAAGAAAATTGGAAATGAACTTTTATAATAAGTTGATGTGGCAAGGTAAATTCATGATGGACACCATAATTGCCAACAAAGTAGATGGATTAGTGGAATTGTAAAGTTTGTTGTACATTACTTCATCCTAGCTTTTGTGTTTGTACTAGTATACAGTACCAATATTCTTCTTATAAACTTTCTAGCAACATTCTCTTCTCCCTATCATATTTTAGCCAATAAATTAATTAATTAAGATAAATTAATATTCGAATACCATTAGGTATGGGGATTGTTTGGTATTTGCAGAAATCTTGTGATTTATGATTATGATTTGCTTTCTTTGGTTTATTAAGCGCCGATTCATATGGCTCTCGTTGATTTCAGGAAGCTCCATATTTTGGTTCCATCTTCCTTCCCAACCGAAAGTCCATCGTTTAATCCAAAATATCATCATCCTCTCTTATTAAATAGCAGTCAAACTGTCGTCATCTTGTTTTGCTTATTGCCGGTTTTCTTATCTAATTTATCTGATAGCTTCTTCAATTTTCATCCTTGTATACTATGACAGCCGGTATCCATGGTAGGAACTCTAGAATCCTAGCAGGTTGAGCCGAAAGTTTCTTCGTATTTCAGCATATGAGGTAAATCTACAACAATAACAAAATAGGAATATTTCATTCGTGCGAGTAAATTCCATCATAAGATATGGTTTGTTGCCATCTCTGGATCAAACGTTCAATTCAACGTTAGTATCATTCGGTCGGGTTGGAGATGAAGAATTCACGACGCAGAATATGAGCCAGAAGATAGCAATCGGATGGCCCAGAATCAGGCAAACCTTTGGTGCCTTCGTTAACTGTTATCTTGGTCAATCGGGTTGTTATATGCTGGAGGATTATCATGCTGCAGGCGTGCACACTGTTTTCCCATATCAGAAATAGATACATTTTCCATTCACAGTCACAACTCTGGACCAAATTTGGATATCTTGGTGGTTAGCAAGCTATTATTTACAAACGTCCATTCGCCGCTGTAGCTGCAATAGTGTTAATGCATGGAGGATTTGTCACTTTTATTGAAGCGTTTAAGCCACTTCAGTGGTACGTTCATTAATAGAACCAACTTCCTCCAAATCATTTATTCGCTTGCCCGCTGCTCTCACATTAAACGGAAAATAACATGCATTACTTATTTTTCGGCCGTTCATATAGCGAAGTAAACATACAGAAGTAATTAAAATCGCTATAATTGGTATTAAACCTGTTCTACCACATACGTGCTGGTGTGCAGAAATTGATTTACGCATTTTTGAACGACAAATTCTCAAATCAACGGACCAAAACTACGAAAAAATTTTGCCTCAAATTGATGTAAAATACATTTCTGTTTCTTAAGAAACTGACAGTATGAATACCAAAACGTGGACATAAATCACACAGAAGAGTCTACATAGAATTCTACTGCAAGCTGTAACTTTTTGTATTAGTTTTTAGATTGGCTTTCAAAACTATTGTTTAGGTAACAAAATTAACGAAAACCTTTACATATATTTTCACTTTGGCACTTCTTCTCATATTTTATTTCGTCCCGAAAATTGATCGATAACCACAAAGGCGAGCCGATAGAACGATATGATATTGTTAAATTTTAATATTCTAAAGCAGGGTTCTCCAAACTACGGCCCGTGGGCGAAATCCGGCCCGCCTGTGTCATCAATCCGGCCCGCCTGTGTCATCAATCCGGCCCGCGACAGCTAATAGTTTATTGTTGTTGTGATAAGTTGGATAAAAAAACACAGAATAATAATAACTCGGATTTATTTACTTGCTAGGTAAAGCTTAATGACAAGTATAATACGCAGAAAACTCACTGAAGTAATCAGTATGGCCCCAAGGCTGAAAAGTTTGGAGACCCCTGTTCTAAAGCACTGAAGACGTCAAGAAAACTAGAAAGATCTTAACCTCTCTGCAAGAATACTTCAAACTTACACTTCGAAGTGCTAAAAGATGAACAAAAAATGCGGCAAACGCAATGAGGACGAAAGAGAAATCCCAGTAAGTAATTACAATTGCTGACTAACAGTTCCGAATTGAAGAACCAAATTATATACTATATCCTTGCAAGAAGGGATTGTCGCTAAAAGCGGATATATCTTTAAAAATGCAATGAAAGGATGTGTGAAGCTAACAGGAAAGTATAACACAGCAACAATGTTATTATGACATAAACGTGGATATGACATAATAATTGCTTACCTAACCAAAGATTGTATTTAAGAGTTGGACGAAATTTTTGGCAATTCTTGATATGAATGGCATGCACCACTTGGAAATTTGGCTTTGTACGCTAATTTTTTATCGTCTCTCTTCGTGTATCAATGTAGGTATGCCGAAATTAGTCTAGCTAACCAGATAAAACCACTTGTTTAGTTAAATCTATCGTCACAAACAAATCTCCCACTTACCTGAGGGAATTAATTTATTAATCGCGGATTGGCTTTGCTGCACCGACTGGTTCGACTAAAGACGAAACCATAATCCACGATTACATCCGTAATTAAGAAGCATAATTACCCCCGTGATTATTATTGGCATATGCAAATTGTGTTTACATTGTCAGCTATAGCATAGCTTTCTTGAAAACTGCGGAAAAACGTAGCTAATCCATATTATATATTCAACTGTGTTTGATAATAATTTCCGATTCGTCTTTCGACGTTTTTCTCTAGATTTCCTAGTTTACTCTTAAAATATACAATCAGTCAACATAAATAAGGATCTCAAAAAAAGTTACTGCCTCTCGCCTGCTTTATGCAATATAACATTAGAAAGTCAGTTAGAATGCTTTACCCTCTCTGGGGGTCAAGAAGATACGGAATATATGTTTACAAAGCTCATAGGAAAATGAGAAAAATAGTGTGCAGGGTCTTAAAGAACACAAAGGAACGTGCAAGGTTTATTCTGTCACAAGATCAGATATGGGAAAGCCATTGATATAAGAATTTCCCTAGGAAAAATACAACAGTTTTACATAAACTAATCTGGAATAATTGTTTCAGGAAGGTCGAAAACAAGAAACTTCGATAAAAAGCATGGTTCTAGTATATGCAACATAAATGTAGTGCCACACAGTGAAGAATTGGGTTTCAATGAAACAAATGGATTTCACGAGAAAATCATTAGAAACAATACAGACATACAAAATGGAAAACCCAAAACTTCAAAATTTTGTTTCCACACATATATCTTTGTTCCTGAATGTTTCAATAAAATTGTATTCGGATTTTTATGGAAAGCAGTATATATTCCGCATTTTGTAAATATAAACCTTACAGCATGTGTGGGTGCCGATGGCCGAGTAGTCTTAGGCACTATGGATGTCGACAAAGCATCTTTTCATTAGCAAAGTGTTAGGTAGATTGTATCGTGGACCTGATGAAGTATGTTAGGTGAAGGACATAATAAACAACTGAGTTTCGGTGGAGTGGACTGAGATCCACACCCTCAAATGAAAAAGTAAAACCACCAAACGATGCCATGAGATCCGAACGAGTAGACTTGAAACTTTATTGCTATAATTCGTATCAGAGCTTGAGCTCCAATATAGTTTTGGTGTACATTTTGAAGGATTTTATGGCAATTTGTCCAAGAATTTAATAAATCGATTCGACAAGAGATAACGTAAACCAGAATATAAATGTCGTCGGAAAATCCAAGAATTATATCCCACAAGGAAAATAAGAAACGAAAATTGTCAGGAATGAGAAACTTATATTAAGTTGTTTCTACGAGTTATAGATCAAATACAATGAATTTGCCGTTCATATATTGAATCTCTAATTTTGTAAGCGGCAATGATAACTCAAAAATAAGTACGTTTAAGAAATCGGGAAAATTATATCTAGTCTGTCCCAGAATTTCCTTCACCATAAGAGTAATTGATCCAAAAAATGTTTTTAAAAATTAGGGCCGTCTTGACAACTGAGAAAATAACATTTTCTGTTGAAGTAAAGCGCGATTTCGGTCAATAATACCCGCAAAATGCCATTGAGGGAGGTTAAATATTTAGAATATGAAATTATGTCCCGATTTGAAAAAATGTGCTTGAAATTTCCTTTCGGCTCAAGCAGGATTGCATTCCAAAAGACTGAAATGAAATTCAAAAATCTTTAATCAATTATACCTATAGTGAAGTCAATCCCAGGACGCACTATATATCTGTTTTAATGTATTCAAAAGAAAATGTGAAAAGTGATCAGAAGAATACCGGACTGTAAAAAAAAGATGGCAGGGTTCTCCCAAGGACCGAAGAAAAAGAATCTTCATCTCCAAATTTTCCTGATACAGTATAACATTAATCTCAGATATTTCATATTGATAACCAGCTTAATTTGTTGTCTATCGAGATTGATATCTGTATTCTCTAGATTTTAAAAGAATACCACAAATTAAATTTTATCGATATTTACTTAGTACGTTATTTCAAGTATGGTAATCTTTTTCAAAGTAAACTGTCTCTTCCTTCTGTTATAAGAAGTCAAGGTTGAGATACATCTTCTATATATTCCTCCAAATGATTTTTCTCAACTCCACGTCATTTATTACTTCATACTTTCATATTTTGCTATATTTGTTCCCACTTCTATTTTTCTTCAAATTTTTGCCCATCATATTTGTTTGACTAATCTTTCGTTCCAAACACAGCTAGTATCATTAAGCTGTGGTTCCAATTGCAGATAAATTTAATTGAATTCTGGGCCTTTTAATTTCTCCTTCAATCCCTCTCAAAAACCACACCTTCCTGGCTCCTGCTTCCTGCTCCCCTTTGCCCATTTTCAAACGGATGTAATTATAGTTGCCTTCCAAAACTTAAAAGTTTTGTCGAAGTAAAATTATATAGTAATATTGTCACCCATATTAAGTATATATGCAGAAGAATTGTCGTAATTAACTTGTTTATTGGTATATTAAAATTACAAGAGTATTTAAGTCACCTAAACGCACATTTATTATTGTTAGCTCCGTTTAAACTAATTAATATTAACAAAGACTCGGCAACTTTGGTTCGATAAAACCCCATATCAAATACTCGACGATCATATTAAAATTTAACGCACGCTCTAATGTAAACGACCTTAGAAACAGCTATTCACCGTTACTTAAAATTTAAACCGCAAACGGCAGAAGACACGTAATAGAATATTAGAACTATAAGGCACCGTTCAACATCTAAACTTAGGATGAGAGCGTTTTCGAGTCCGCTTCGTTCTAACACAATCAACACGTCAGATAATGCTTGTGCGTGTATATGAACCTGCACACATTTACCGCATTGATCAGTCACCTGATTTATTAATCCGTAATTATTTGAGGTGACGAGCTGGTCGTAGGGGTTTGCAAACCCCTCCCGAACCTTTCGTTTATCCGTTCTACGCCCCCATCGCCGCTATTGCGTCCCTTTACTATCGCGCGTCCGTACAGCACAGAGCTGGATGCTGGATGCAAATAAGCAATTTCGCAGCAAATCTGCTATTCATACACTTAATCATCGTCCAGTCAACTGATTACCATTGTAAATTACATCGTGTCATGGTTACGACTGCATGTCACGGCACCGGAATTTATATTCACGTTCGCCCGGATTCACCCAGCAACCGGCACAATTTGCAGGACACACGTCACGCTCAGATGTTAATTTCGCTCCGGTTTTGTTGAGTTTTTATTGGTGCATCTTTGTGGGCAAACGAAATAGGATTTGGACCTGCGGGAGTTTACCTCCCAGATGCAGTAAAATATACGAGGAACGCCCTTTATGTTTTTACAGCCGACCACTAAGAATAAGTGACACTATTAAGATGTGTGTCTCTACTGTTTTCGTAAAATTTGACATTTGTTATTGTGCAAGCAATGGCAGCTTATAAATTGTCTAAGTAGTTTGTTTATAATGAACGTTTAAAAGAAGAAATTTTGCGAAAGAATGGAAATTTCATACAAAGGTTTTGATATTTTTAAAGATTTTAGTGAAGGCCTAACTCAACATGCTTAGAATGCATAGAATCACCTAATTCAACTTTTGATAATGAAGTACCATCAGAAATTTACAGAGGCTCGTATTAATTCATGGAAGACAATGCCTAAAAAACTCAATCGCAGAACTGCAAAACCCATATACAACATCTTAATAGGTGGCGAAATTCGGATATATTCGTAAGAACCGGAAACAAAGCAACAATCTACTGTTTTGGTGTTCCAAGGTTAACTGAAACCCACAAAAGTTGTTTGTTCACAAAGCACCTCCCAGAAAATCATCGCTTGTTGCTTCGGTTGTAGTAAACAAAAATTCCTTCAGAGGATCGAAGGACAGTTAATGCTGAACGGTACACAACAATTTCTTTTGCCAGAAGTCATCAAAGATCAGGAAAAACATCCAAAAACGGTGCATCAGTCTGCATCATGACAATATCAGCTCCCACACAGCACGTCAAACAATAATTGTCAATATTTGTAACTGGTCAATGTTGTCGCTGGAGGTGTTTCAGCACGTTGAGCAACATTCGATGGAGTGAAATAAACTCGTTGACCGTTCTCGAGATGTATCGCCATATGTACAACAGCGGGGTGAGGTTCATGAATGAGGAATGAGAATATATGCCAAATAGCCTCATTGCAACTCATATATAGACCAACTTCATAGTGCCTGATTTCATCGTTGGTATTGGGATTTTGAACACCAAAAACCGCCGTATCGCTGCCTTTTGTGACATATTTGCAGATGTATTTGATGGACCCCACTAAATTGCAAAATTCCACGTTGCAATGAGCCTTGAATGTTTTGGGCAGAATGGGCGAATACGGAACAATCTATGTGTTGGCGACCACAAAATCGTTTCCTTTCTGGATCAGGAATCTCGGCACATATGACGTCATCTATTTGGTCTGGTTGTATTCTTTCGACTAACCAAATAAGAATATGTGTATGCGGCAAGCTTCGTTTTTGCCATTCAAGCGAATACATCCAGCATCGAGTAATTCCAAAGACGCGATGTTTAACAATGTAGTCCATCAGCAACCTGATAATTGTCAGCATTTTGACGAATCATCAAACGATATGCGTAATACTTCATCGAGCTAACCCTTTTAATAGTTTCCTCATCTAAAATAAAATTATTGAAATTTGTTAAATCAATTAATTTATGTTAGTGTCATGATGAAATGTAATATATGTATGTCAATATTCACCGCTCAATGGATTTATCATCATCTCCTTGCCAGAACGACGTGTAAGCACAATGTCGCGCGTTTGCATGTTTTCACCCACAATCACAATTGCGAGTTCATCTATTGTCGGAGCCTTGAATTGTCGTTTGTGTGTTCCAATGGGTCGTTTATCTGCTCTGATCACGACTTTATAGGTATCACTTGGCATGGGATCCAACACAGCTTTGAACAGCTGAATTAATGCATGATGTTCATGATGTATTTGCTGCAAACCTTGAGGAATTTCTCTTTTGATTGCGTTATTGATCGTTTGACGCCGATTAAGTTGGTCCTCCATATTGGCCATGAAGTAAATTTGTAAGAATTTATGCTGTGCATCTTCAACCGGCTACAATGGTCCAATCCTATGGTGAATTTGTCCTTGTATCTGTATAGTCGAAAGGGAAGTGGTAATTACTAATTCATGATCGCCAAAAGTAAAGGTTACTCTCTTATTAACAAAAATTACCTTGAATGTTGGACTGAATCCGCGTTCTTCCATAGTATTTGCTCCAAATGGAGTCATTGAGCGTTCGAAAGAAAATGTCGTGATTTTTGAGCTTCGCCATGAAGCAATGGCTCAGGTGGCGGAAGCAACAATGGCAAATTAACCTTTCCACTGCGACAGCACAATCCAAGCATTTTTCCAGCGTACTTCAATGCAGCGCAATCGACGCACACAACCTCCATAGGGCCGATTCTAACGAAAGGGTGCGAGCTGTAGTCCATTGTTCAATCGTATTGAAACGCTCCTCTATTCAAATTAACACTTGAAGCATTTCTTATTGCGGCGCGACGTTGTTGATCTCTGCTCGACGATTTCCCATTGTCAACCGAGCCGTTTCACGTATGGCCTCTCTTTGTTCTTATGTTTGTGAAGCGCGAAATAGGACCATACTAACACGGCGCTCCTTCATCTGCAGTGGATTTATTCGCAATATTCCGCAGTCTAAGTGCATTACGGCTTGGTTGTGAAAAATTCGATCTTCTCTCTCGCGGCATTGTAAATAGGACTGTAATGGATATTGCTGCCTTTGCTTTTATTATGACATAACAATTATTCATTTGCGCACAATCACAAATGTCATAACCTTAATTGTCTTTGCGCCCACCTTGACCACTGTCATAATATAACAAACCAAACGTCGTCAATTTGTTTGATCTTTAATTTTTTCTTAATATTTCAAATGTTTTAATAGTTGTTCTGCTATTCCTGGCGAAGGTAAATCCAACAAACCAAAATCATGAAAATTGATCCAAGCGTTGTTAAATTATAAATGGTGTAACTAACACTATTTTGTGACTTTCTTATATAGATATAGATATTATATATATATATATATAAGATTATTTGTCCAACGACTTCGAGCTTCTCTACCTTTCTTTTCTTTATTAAATGCGTTTCTATTTTCTTTTCGTAGGAAACTTAAAGAGAGTAGCTTGCCAGCGCTTAACTTGAAGCACTCTTTGACCGGCTGAAACTTTTATCAGATCTCCTCATTACTGGTTTTCGACTTGCAACTTTCATGAACCTTTCGAATTTGCCAGTTTCCGACGGAACAGTTTCGAACGACAGAATAACTTCTGCCTTTATTCGAGTCGCCAATACGTATTTTCCAGTAACAAGTAAATAATACGTAAACGAAAATAGTAAAGTTAACATTTTCTAACCAAATATGTCGTTAAATAAATACTTGTAATTACTTTCGTATTCGTTCTAGAATAATTTGATACGATAGCATCTAAAATTTTAGAATTTGGTTGTGATATCTAGCACACACAAAGCTTTCCAAATTACAAGTGCATACATCCTGATTTCTTTAAGTGGAAATCAATTTAATCAACTTAACGAGGTTCACTAACAATGCAATCATTCTAGTAAGATAAACTCCAGACTCCAATAAAGGAGGAAAATGAGAGTTGGGTAAGGAATATTCCTCGTTTTGGCTAAAAGTATAAAGAAACATGTTCGAATAACTATAAGTTACAAATGTTCCAAGTATGCTTCGAAATCGCAATAGCCACTACCAGAACTGAACTTCGTCATGGACTAATTTTGTAACTAAAGCGAAGTAGAATCATTGGCCGACTGTACACGATTTAATTTGGCTTTACGGAAAATGGAATTGCTCCTTGGGTTTAATCGTGACCACGGCAATAGAACAAGCACCTAAGTATGACTTTGTTGAAATCATGTGAAGACGTCGACCTTTTGACTTTACTTACCAGACTGGCGCAACAAAACACAAACGTCTTCTTCCTCCCCAAACCGGCAAGAGGGACACACCCACAACTCTATACTCCCCAACTAGTGTAAAGCACGGCTAAACCATCGTGGATAACATATTTTTCCTACACACCTTCAGCGGTTGCGACACGACGTCATCGTTTTTCAATATTGAGAAATGCAAATTTATAAAAACTTTAGAGAAACATGCATAACTGGTGTCATCGGTGGAGCTGTTCAAAAGGAAGGATGTGGATCCAGACATCGACGGGAATAAGTGTTCTCATCGCTTTATACGGGGGTAAAAAGAGGAAAAGTCGATCAATTCCATAGAGGAAGCGCTTTGCGAAATCTATTACGTGAACTAGAATCAATCTATCATCACCACCCCCACTAAAAACGCAGTACGACAGCACGTGTTCCGTAGTTACCATCAAGTACAAACTTGGCAGAGGTTATACAAAGATCCAGAAGAGTGAGGCTGACGGAGAACAAAACGACTGGAACCGATTACAAGTACAGCCAAGTCCGCGCCAACTGAGCTCCTTAAGCTTCTATCGTGCAAATGCAAACAGAAATACGGAACTGCCTGCGGATGCAGGAAGCAGGCATCGCATGTTCCACCATACAGTGGAGAAACATGCGACAACGCCGCCAAATTTGATGCCCTAAACGACAGTAAATCGGACAATGATGCTGATACCACTTTTCAAAGAAACGTAGTGGAAAATTCTCCACGTCTCCGAGAGGATCTTGAAGAGGAAGAGTATGGATAACCCGAGCCACCGAAAACGAGGAGAATATACCAAACAATAATTCTCTATCTCGAAGAGGTAAAGTATTATGGAAGAAACAAAAACTCACCCCTTTTTTCAAGATGAGGGACGAATCTCGGGGTCGAGACATTCGAACTCAAAATTAAGCTCTCCTGACACCCTCCAACAATTCTTTCATTTCGAAATGTATATAATGACTGGACTATATATTGTGAATGAATAATGTAATATTGACCATAATTGAAAAACATTGTTGATCGCAACTGAGAAAAAATTAAGATTATTACTATTATTATCATTATTAAAGATTATTACTTAGCAAAAATGTTTATGATCTGAAATACGATTCAATTTATGTCAATAACATTTACTACTCCAATTTAGAATTGTCGATCTGTTGTTAGAAATAAATATAACATTTAAAGTCTCCAAGTAATTGTCTGAACACATGCAGAAGGATAATATTAACATAGAATTGTATCATAGAATGCACTTCCAGCTAACGAAGTACATTCAAACACTGCTGGAATCATTTCAATTCGCAACCGTTTCAATAGATAAAGACATCTGTGAGTCGTAGACATGCAAACTTGGATATCAAAAAGGCATAAGGTGGAATGCGAAATGCGAAGGAGCTGAAGAAAAACAGGAATAACGGCAATCAACGGCCCCATCATCCGGCAACGAAAAAAGGAGAAAACGAAACGTTTTCAGGTAGCTACATCTACAAAGACGGACGCATGTATATAGATGAAAAACAATAACGCTTAAAGTGTAAATTGGAAGCTATTGAAAAATCTCATTTGAGCAACGGATAGATATACAAACGCGGATGGTTACCGTTGCCACGTCAGGTTGCTCTCGTCGATATGTGAGCTGCAGAGTCGGAATTGGCGGCCTTCTCGTCATTCCCCGAAACTGCAAATAGTGCCAGCGAGTCCTGGGTTCGGCTTGCATTGTGGTGGAACTCCTGGGAAATCAACCGATCCGCTACAGTCCGCCGAATCTTCGCTTGTTACTACCACACACGCCGCCATCGCCACGTAGACCGCTGGTGTTATAGCCGAGTCTGAAGTCTTTCTGTTTATTCGCGTTTTCCATTTCGAAAGGCAACGTTATTCACACCATTTCGATGTGATACGGTAGATCTATATTTGTAGAGCAACAACTGTGGGAATTATATCCAATTGGTTGCTTCCTTAGAAAAGAAAAGTTTAATTAATGAATAAAAAACTTCCAAATTTCACGAATGTCACCGTAGCTGCAAAAATTAATTTATCATTAATGGAACTAAAATAAAATTAATTCCTCAAGAAAGGAATATTCTTCAAATGTAAATCGCAGAATTATTTCCAAAGTTTCCTGTTTTCCTTTTTCGCTCTCAATAATCACTAATTATTTATTGACGTCGTTTCGTAATTTTATTCTGAAATTCCCAAGATTTGTCTGAATATTTAATTTTTACTTCGGCCATCTCACCATTGCAGACGGAAAACGTAGATGTGGGCATTTCCGGCGAAGCTGTAGTTTCCGCAGCAGTGATTTGCTGTTGTGGTCAAGGTAAAACTCACAGTAGGAAGCCGGACGGCCCTCCGAGACCAAACATCTGGTCTTATTATGATTTATGTTTATGCATGATATTTCTCCAAATATTGTACGGTGCTTATGTTTAAATATTTACTGTCCGGAGAGTAATGCCGGAGCTGACCGCCTTCGGTCAACCGGAGAGTGCGGCCAAATGTACGTACGTAAATCTAGCAGTAAGCGCTGCTTTGTGACTTTGACAAATTAACCAGGCTTCGTTCTTTTCTCCCGAGAACGTTAAGTGCATCCCGAGCTTCTAGGTCGCCAAATTTCCGTAGCTCCTTTATAATTGAAATAAGAAATCTCTGTTACACGAAAGCAATGGTAGTTGCTCTATAACCAAAGTAAAATATTAATTGGACTCCTATCAAATATCCAAGTTGATATTTATATGCAAGATATGTAACAACGATTTAAAAGTTGGACGTCTTTTAAGTACGATACAATTAGAGCATATCGGTGCTTCAAATTTAAATACATTTGACAGTAAGCATATGATTTATTCGTAAAATCTATAAGCGCCCTCATCAACGACGACAAATATAATTATAACAGCCATTAGTTCAATTCGGCGAACTTAAGAGCTCCTCCGTGACTAAACAGAACTTCAAGATTAAATTCATTCCATTTCGGCAAACAGAATCCGGACAACAGCAGCACCACCACTACCAGGCAACACGCATGTAAATACATCAGAGCGCGAGCGCTAAGCTCTGCTTAAGCCCCATCCAAACACTAGAGAGCAAAGCTCATAAGCTGAGCGGCTTAGCCGACCGAAAGCTAATCATAATCATGCTGTAATTAGTGCTGCTTCATCATCGACTTACCAAAAACAATGGAGCCGCTTTAAACGCAAATATTCAACGCGAGGAGCTTTACCCGGTAATAACGGGACTAACTATTTCCCAAAGCGCCCGGGAAACTTTTCTCAAACTTTATTACGTCTTTCGCTTACTTATTGCGATTTTAGGTTTTAAGAAAAGTCCAGGGAAAAGATCAATACGTATCTTTCCTAAAATAGATCATTGAGATAAAGTTATGGGTGGAAATGCCGATGATAGTGGAAGTTTTAATGTATATGTACTTCATTTCTTTCAAATTACGATTACAATATTTTTGACATTACTAGTATTCGTAAATTAATCATTTGATCAAGAAATATATGACATATACATATGTAGGTAGTACAGTATTTTTAATTGATATGGAGGCGCTTTATTGGAAAAAGTGCAGCAGTTTAATAACTACATAATATATAAGTGGGATTTTTCCTACAATATTCTTAAAGGAATACATTGATTTCCCAATTTGCTTTAGGGAGTAACTGAAGAACCATTCAAGCTGGATTCCCGCTATAACACGACTACGATTTAAAATCGGTTTGTATGATAATATACACATACTTAAGAACAGAACATAACAATATTATAAACAAAGTCAAGACACATATGTATGTCAACATAAAAAATTCGAGAATTTGATACATAGAAACACGTAGGTCTATGCTCTCAATAGCCTTTATTTCATAGCTTTTGTAATAGTTTTTGCTGATGCCTAGTATACCGTCATTTCGCAAGCACAATTTCCAAATCGTTTACATTTCAAGCTTATTGTTGTCCAGCGTCCAAGAAGTAACGCATAGTTACCTCTTGGATTTAAAAATGAGGATTAAAGTTGATTGAATCATTTCTTATTTCTATTACCGTCGTTGTAAAATTAAACAAAGAAAATCTACTTATACCTAGTCTCTAAATAATAGCAGTATTAGCTTCCTTTAATAGTTATCATAATATATTAAAGTTCACATATGAAAATGAATCTACTAACTCACTAAATTTCTTGAAGTCTACCAAAGCAGGTGGGCATTTAACTTATTTTTCAGATGCCTCCAAATTACCCAATATTAATCTAGTTATTGAATTAGTTAATCAAAGTGTTAGATTAGCGACTCCAGAATTCAGGGAAAAGAATTTAAAAAGTTTGGCGTTTCAAATCAAAGTAATTATCCAAAAAAGTAATATAAAATAGAATTAATTATAATTATACGCTATCAAAAATAATGATAATAAAAGTTATAATGCTATTCCTTAATTTAAAAACAAAGTCTAGGCGAACAAATAAAAAGAATTTAATAAAAACATATTTCCGCAACCATCTTCAACCGTTTTCAGTGGAAACATTCAAAGAATTGTTCCTCTAATACCATCAAGTGAACCCTGCATAAGAATCACCCATACAACACAAAGGTACACATACTAACCACAATAACATCACTATTGACGATATCGTAGTCCTTCAATCCGGCGTGGCGGCTTTCTGATGTATTATTGTACTAAGTGACAATGTCCAATAAAACCAGACAAAATAAACTACTCAACAGCATCAACGATAATGGCTCTGACAATGGGACTAAACGCTGCATATTTTAAATAAAAAGGAGGGCACGACAAACACTCGTGAACAGTCAGAAGCAAACAATCAAAACACTAACGTCAAAAATTGCAGATCAAACAGAGAAATTCGGACTATTAGAGAAAAACAGTGAAATTAGTGAATGGAGTATCAAATCAGTTTAGAACAATGGATAAAATGTGAAAAATTTTAAAGCAAATCCTTCGGCAACGTCCCACGATCAATTGGTGTTAAGGTGAATAGCAATAGGAAGAAACCAGTACCAATTACAAAGACGGACCAATAACGAATGAAGGTACGAAATCGAGGCCTAACAGGATTTCAAATATAGTTAGAGGCCCAGAAATCACTGACCCTGGTAGACTCACGACTGCGGAAAAAATGGCATGACTACACATGAGTAACGTAAAGCACGATACAGACAAGGATAATATGAAACTTTTCCTAAAAATAAGTTTCCGAATGTCACGTTTACTGTTGACGATATCTCAAAACATGAAAACAATCACAGTAAGAATAAATCCTTTAGAGTAAGTTGCCGTTATAGTATGCTAAGCGAATTACAAACATTGGATGTACAGGATACAGCCTTTTTCATGAAGCAAGATATTTCAAATCGTAAACTAAAGGTTATGAATTTAAATATGCAGTCATTCTCCAATAACATTGATAAACTCCAAATGAAATTGATATCCAATGGTGTGAAGTGTGGATTCTGGACGTTGTAGTAAGCATTGGCCAAATGACAATAACGATCTTCTTCTTTTTCTTCTATTATTTCTAATTGGTGTTTGAGCTACCCGTAGCTCTTTTCATACACCATACAAAATTTTCAAGGGTAGCAGATACCCCGTGGAAGGAAATTCATGTAAATTATATAGGAGAAACTTTTCTGGGGCCGGACAATAACGTTGTTGCTAACGCGTTGATGATATAGAAATTCAAAAAATTAAGAAACCAAATGGTGACCTTGATACGTCTATCGCAAAAGTGGGTTAACTACTATCACAGATTGGTGATGCGATAGGTAATAGCAAAATCTGTGTATCAGGTGGCTTTAACATAAACTTTCTTAGGAGAAGTAATTATAGAGATTCGTTGATAAACCTGCTACAAACTAAAAATTTGCATATGACCATAACAGCCATCTAGAATTACTCAAACACCGGAGTCTTACCTAGATAATATAATTATTAATTTGGAATATCGTGAGTATTTTACCGACATTTCGAATTCACATATTTCTGACCACCTATCAAAAATAATTATTTTTGATGTTGAACATCTACCTGAAATAGAAAAAAAAACATATTAGTAAGGACAATACAATGTTACAAGAATATCGGTAGCAACAGTTGTAGGAGGGACCTGACCTGTAACCGAAATGTGCATTATATTTTTTTAAATGATTTTAGAATGCTAGAACGAATATTTTCTGAAGTGAAAAGTAAACCTGGGGAGGGGCACGTAGTGAAGCCAGAGCTGAAACGCATCATTAGTGATTGGGATGCACTAGCAATGATAGCTGCAGTTTCTAAGGATTCGTCGATTTACGGAGAGTATCAGAAGCACAAACTTAGGATAACAGTATGAAAAATCATTACACCAACAAAATCACGAATTCCAATAATATACACAAAACAACTTGGCGAATCGTTAATTCCCCTACGAAAACCAAACAACTTGGCAAACCATTAATTCGCATACGTATACCAAAAAAACTGCAAATATTACTGACCTAAGGGCAGAAAATTCTGGGTGATATTTTAATACCAACAACGGTCTGACTACATGCACATATATCACCGACTGCGAGTTTATGTTGAGACAACTCCAAATAAATAACATTAAATCTTGATATTTCAAACATGTGTCAGAGAGCGAAATCGTTACAATAATTAGCAGTTTGAAAAGTAAAAATACCTGCGATCGTAATAGAATGCCTACAATTGTCATTAAAATCAATTATTAATAACATATAAAAGCCATTAAGATATTTAATAAATAACATCATTTTGGAATGGCATATTTCCAAGTGAACTAAAGATTGGAAGAGTGGTTTCTATATTACCCATAATATCTAAAATCTTTTAACGCGCCTTGACTAATAGATTAATCAGATATTTGGTAAAGAAATCTTATCTGTGCTTCCAAACATCAATATATGTACATATAACAGGGAGCTAAACAATGACCAGTATAGATAGGGTGTTAAATACACTTTTGGAAGCATTGAATCGATATATGCACTCATATCCGAGGCAACACCAACAATCTTTAGTCACTTATCTAAAAGCCAGAATACACTACGTAGATTTTAATGGTATTCGACCTGTTTTATTTAGAATCTATATAAATTACTTTGTCAGCTGATAAAGTTTCCCTGTATGCGGATGATACTACCCTTTTGGTTACCGGTGTATGACGGCATGGACATGACACATAAGAAATAAAGTAGGAGTGGAATGTGAGACTGAAAATTTTTCTCTGCCAACGGATTAAGAATGAATCACATCAAAACATAGGAACTAATCCTTGCTACCAATCGGACTAATGAAACTGCTTTTATAAAGCTTTTGGAAATAATACGTTAAAGTGGAATACGCACGTGGTGCACTTAGCCCGAAAGCTAGCTAGACAATTTACATCGCACGCACTTTGCGGTGCCACCCAACGTATGGCCAAGTCACAGTTGGGATTCAACCGATTTTGGTCAACTCCAACCAGTAAGTTGGTGTCTGAAACATGTATATTCAATTTGGTTATTTACCTGAAACACGCCGGGAGGTATTGTTGACTCACAACTAGGGAATTTGAAAATTGACTTGTGACAATACCTACTTGTGTATGAAATTATGTTATTGCATTTTCCTTTTGTTTATTGACGCTTAGTCACTTCTTTTCAATTTTAGAATTACATCGCTTTCCTTTGTTCCAGAAAACTGTCTTAAAATTAATAAGCCTTGCTTTATACACGCCCACATATCAGAACTTCGCTTTGCTCTAAACTAGTAACTCTTGGTATGGCGTAATTCTTGTGAGTGATAAGTATAAAATCCGGAAAGTTTAGAGAGGTTGATCCCCACCAGTAAAGTCAATTTATTTGTGATATGGAGGGTTTTCTTATCAACCTCCCTAAATTTTCCAGGTTCTACTGATAACAAGAAAGAGAGACGGACAACAACCATTTTGACTTACGGGTTATAATAATCCAATAGTTTACGAATGACACAAAATGAGGTATTGAAATAGCTTCGACTCGTAGACTCAAATAAAAAATTTCCAAGATTGACTGTGGTTGCTAGAATCGAATTTGTATTTTAGATTCGTAAATAACAATAACTTTAAACACCTCGGCAACAAAAAAACTAAATATATGTTAGAATAGTTCATACGTTTCACTTGTAACTTTTTCACTTTGAAGAATTGAAAGAATTATTGAAACGGGGAACTACTGATAAGTCGATTATACCGTGTGTCCCAGATCGAGGATGATAGCATGAGTAACTTTCTTATTATTGAAGATGGACTTTTGGTTAGGTACATGGGACATTTGAAAAAGTGCAGAATGTCAAACCCGTCAGAAGTTATTAAGAAAAAACAGAAAACTATCATTTTCTTGTAAATTAAATATCTTTGTAAGTATAGGAGATACGAAAAAAGGTTTAATAATTATAATCACTGTTAAATATAAGTATAAAACCAATTCAAAATTTAAATCAAACAAAAATTCAAAATGGCTGCTTTTGAAGTATTCCTATCAACTTCCTTAAGTTAAATGGTCGCCATATTGGATTTTTAGGTTATTGGTTAGAATTCTTTATTCTCTTTTCAGCGATGTAAGATAACGTATAATTCAATACAAAATACCAGTAAAACTAACTTTTTACATTTTAATCCAATAACTTAAAAATTAAATATGGCGGCCATTTAACTTAAGTTGGTAGGAAGTACTTCAAAGGCAGCCACCTTGAATTTTTGTTTGACATGAATTTCACATTGGTCTTATCTAAAGTAGTGATTTTCATATGAAACTTTTCTCGTATCCTTTATCCTTACAAAGATATTTGATAGAGAAATGACAGAAATGACAGTTTTCTCTTTTGTTTTTTCTTCTGACGAGTTTGACATCTTGAACTTCTTCAACCAGATTTTAAATCAGCATATACAGCTGCAAAACATATCCCATTTAACCAAAACTCTATCTTCAATATTAAGAAAGTTACCCACACAAACCTACTCGATCTGGGACACGTGGTGTAATTTTAAAACGAACTATTTTGCTTGGATACAATGGCCGTTAATTCCACCTTTACAATAAACAGGAACTTGTCAACAAGTGAAGTTGCTGCGCTAAATGAACAAATTGGATCACATCATTGTTATATTTCAAAAAGATTTACATCATGAAGGGGGTCAGGAATTATTATTTAAATGTGTGTTACGAGCTACATATTAGAGGAACCTATTCTACTCCTAATAATAAATTAAGTAGAATCGTTTAAATTTCGCAATTACCAACTCTCTGATGTACGTACGAGTATTAAACAAAGTTTTAGATCTTGAACAAAATTCTTAATTCTAAAGTCCCGCTGATATTTTTAATTGGTCTTTGAAAAATAAAACGGAATAATAAAATACCCCGAAAGGACGAAGAAAGGCGGAAATTATCGCGCTTTGTAAATGACACAAAGTTCAGACAAAAAGAGATATAAGTTAAAATTATTTTCTTAGTTGAGATTTAGTTCAGTGTCTCTAGCCTAACTGCGTAATAATTAAGTAGAAAGGCGTTGTATTATGTATGGGGGCAGGCGACAAGACGTCCTGAGGGGCCACGGCTTCACGGCACAACCCTCTCTTAACACGTCCTAACTTTATGTCTCCGAATAAGAATTCTGAAAAGAGTTGTTAAACTCCTCTTCGGCGTTTTACTTTGTTAATGCGTCCGGAATTCATATTCATGAGACGAGACACGGGAGGACGCTGCAATAACACAGTTTGCTAACGACGACTCCGAAAATATTACGGTTACCATTCTAATTTCGCTTTTTTCTTATGCAAACTTTGACGAAACGGAAAAAACTTAATTACGACGGTGAATAACGATTCGTAAGTTTTTGTCTTAAGGTATAATCTTTACATCTGTTCCTTCAATATTTGTACGCATTTTATATAGGTACCTAATAAAAGTCAGTCAAATTTCGGAATTGTCACGTCGTTGCAAGCAAATTAACTTTTAGGTATACTGAAGGAGAAAATAATCAGATATACACAAGCAGGAATAGAAAATGCCGTGAAATCTGAAACATAAACATTTCCAAACTCTAAATAATCTGAGCCAAACATGTTTGCTTTTAATATAACAATTTTGAATTGACTCCTTATGTAAACATGCTTTTGTCTTCAATCCTAAATTCATGTACACACTTTCCCATTAAGAGTACTTACAAGAGAATGTCGTTTTAAAGAGGTAACGAGGGCAATTCAAGCAATTGAACATGTGGAACGAATGGCAATATTTCCGCACAGACGTAACACAAAACGCGAATAAAAAAATAACTACTACACCTGTAGATAACAGTTTGTTATTAAATTAAAAATTGAACGTTATGGTGTTCTTAAAGATTAACTCGGAAAAATAAAAATAATTTAGTGCAGTTGAAAAGCAAGACTTTGTATCTTGCGGAGTAATATAGCAAGGCAGTAACATCAATATTCAAGGAGGAGCCGGCAAAGGGCATCAAATTTATGGAGCCATGTTTATAGACTCGCGGGACAACTGCCTCGGCCATTCCTTTCTTCCTAACAGGCGTAGCTTTATGTTTCCGCCGGACGTGCCGTGAAAGAACGGAAGGACTCGATGGAAAAGTGCTGCCGCGTCTGCTACTGCTGCCTGCTGTTTTAGAAGTTCGTGTCCGGACGAAGGTCCGCCTACCCTCGCTAAAATTATGCAAACTGCACTCTGTGAAATAAGTATTCTTTCTTCCTCGATGGCTGGCTATATGTATGGAGGAAAATAAGAAAAAAAGTAAAAGGCGAATAAAATGAACGTTTTAAACAAATAGGATGGACTTTGTAATATAAAGTTGGAGAAATTATTTTGAGCACTAAATAATGCTCAATAGGCAATAGTTTGAATTAGTCTTAATTTGTTTTGAGATTGGCAAGAAAGTAATTTTGGTTGCCTAGAAAGACTTATGCCAGTGTTATAGTTATCTCCTTTTGACATTTGATATCAGTCAATATTAGGTGACTTTACAAGCAAGTTGTGCGTAATTTTATTGGTACCTGCTAGTTTAAGGTCAATCTTAACATGAAGTGCAGAAACGAAATTTTCGGCATATTTTACTTTTCTATTTCCGTAAAGATAAGAAAGTTGCTGAGGCTCACAAAGAGATATGTGAAGTTTATGGTGTTCATTGCATACGAGAACGCACATGTCAGATTTGGTTGAAAAAATCAGATCTTTCACTCAAAGATGACCAACGTTCTGGCCGATCTACTGAAATTGGTACTGACCAGATCAAAGCCTTAATTGAAGAGAATCATCATATAACTAAACTTAACTTAAGCGATGGTAGAAAGGTTAAATGTACCCCACACGACAATTGGAAATAGCTTAAAATATCTTGGACTCGCTAAGAAGCTGGATGTTTAGGTTCCGCATGAATTGAAGGAGATTCACTTAACACAACGAATCAATATTTACGATATGCATTTCAAGCGGAACGAAATCGACCCTTTTTGGAAAAGACTCATCACTGATGATAAACAATGGGTCATCTACACTAACATCATTCCTAGACGATCATGCTATAAGCATAATGAACCAGCAGAAACCACATCTGAAGAGAAATTGTATCTAAAAAAGATCATGCTATCAATTGGTTGGGACACCAAAAGTGTTGCGTATTCTCAGCTGCTTCCATGAAACCAAACGATCAATTCGGATATTTATTGTCAACAACTAATGAAACTGGATGAATTAACACAAGAGACACAGCCAGAATTGGAAAACCGCAAGGGAATTGTGTTTCATCATAATAATGCAACGCCTCACACATCTTTACTAAGTCGTGGGAAATTATTAGATCTTGGTTGGGAATTGATGTCGCATCCCCACACAGCCCTGATTTGGAACCATCTGATTACCATTATTCCGAAGTTTTGAAAACTCTTTGAATGGTAAAACCTTCACAAATGATCATCATCATTATCATAATGACCTCCAGCCCTTGGGCTATGGTTAACGTCTTATGATGTTTTTGATGTTCTATTTGATGAGGTGAGCTGATCCTCTTATTCCCTGTGCTTTAAAGTTTGCTATAAGTCCTGATCTTTCCTGACCCCTGCTTTTGATCTCCAGTCGCTTACCTTCATCACCTTTACGTTTTCCTCCATGGCATCTCTCCATCTTTTCCTTGACCGTACTCTACCTCTGGACCATATCGCAATCCACTGGGTTTTAATTTTTATCATATCTGTTGATTTCCTTCTCATGATGTGGCCTATCCATTGGAGCCGTTGAGATTTAATGTATCTTGCTATATTTTCTCCTTCAGGTTGATCCTCTATTTCTTTGTTACTTTCGCTTTTATTACTCCCTGTTCTGTAACGTGCAACCTAAATACTGCTCATAAAATTTTTGTTTCTGCTATCTTTAGGTCTTCCTGTTCTCTTTTTTTTGCTGATTGCTGTGGTCTCCACTGCATACGTGACGGCCGGCCTTATTAAAGTTTTGTATATATTCATTTTGGTTTCCTTAGTTAGGTTTTTTTGCTTTTCGGAAATAACCTATTTCGTCCAAACGCTTGTGGTCTTTTTACGATTCTCTATTACACCCTCTCTCTCTCTCCCATTCCTCTCTATTATCACACCTAGGTAGTTGAACGAAGAAACTTCCCCAAAATTTGTGGTTCTGTGTTCTCTCTTATCTTCATGTATTTTGTTTTGACTTTGTTGATTTCCATGCTCTGTTGTTTCCGTGCTTTCCTCTCCAGACGTTCCAGGCCTAGTGTCATTCCTATTTTTGTGCTTCCATTTATTGTGACTTCGTCTACATAAGCTATTAATTGCAATCCATCAATCATTAAATTCCTTTTGTCTAATTTTGCTCTTCTAATCACAAACGATATTGACCCTAAAGCACACTTGGTTCAATTTTTTAATGATCAGGACCGAAATTTCTATGGGCGCGGAATCATGAACCTGCAGGAAAGATGGCAAAAGATCATTGAACAAGGGGAAAATACATAATTGGTTGAAGTTTATACTTTGTATAAAAAAGCGGGTTTTATTTAAGACTACAAAACCGAAATTACTTTCATTTTGCCCCTCACTTTTTGTCACTCATTGCCGGATAAGGTATACGAATACTATAGTCACAAAAATCGACTGTTTAAAATGTCGTTCTCTGTAATCTATTCTAGCAAATACAGTGGACGACTACTTCCACAAAACAACTACCATTCGTCCACGCAAAAAGGCATATATAAAGTGGTTAACACCCCATAAAAGGTAACACCGCTCTAAAGAGTTCTCTAGATCTCTACTACGGGGAAGATCAGTCCCTATTCTCTTCTACTTCAAATTTCTTGTTCTCTTACACATATCATTCTGCATATCTCCAGCCACCGCGAACTTCCAGTTGTGGATATCAACCGTGTTGAGGTCTACTATCACTTCTTGTAACCATATTCACCTCGGTCTACCTCTTTCTCTTTAACCTCTTGGTATCCATTCTGCCGTCGAGTATATTTTTGTTCTCCGTCCTACCCTCCAAATATGCCCAAGTCATCTTACACGTTGTTGTTTAATTTTTGGAACTATATCGTCACCAATTTCTCCTATTCCCAATTCAAAGTTCGTGTGCGTTCTATACTTGTCATCAGTTATTTTGATCGGCCGTAGTATAGTAGTAAGAATATCTTTCGTTTTAAAATTTTTAGTTTTTCTTGTTATTCTTGCAAAAAGAAGCATAAAATGGATGCAATGCGGAAGGAAGGGATGAATTTAATGTTACGTAACTTTTCGGACGTGATAACAAAAAATCAAATCAAATGTTTTTACTTAAATACTGAAACGATTACGTAAAGCGGAATTAACCATAAATAGACTAAAGATAGCGTTATTATCAAAGTAGTAATATCACTATTTCAAGTCTATTTATTTGAAGTAATTTTAAACTGTCCTGTAATGGGCATGAACCTGCTTGAAATTATTATAAGACTCGACATAAAATACGATCGGCGTTATTAGAACAGTCTCTATCCATAAGACTTTTAAAAACGTATACGTAAGTATTAATTTATTTCGGACGTATATTGGTACGTACACATATGAAGTGGAAGTGGAAATGTATTTTATGTGCGGTCCACCATAGACACATAAAATATAATAAACAATAATTTGAAGTGGAATCGTTAAATTAAGGGCGTTATAAAGGCGAGCTTGTTTATGGCCGGCTCGAGATATTACAGTTTCAGCGAGCTTGACCACTCATCCTCCTGAAATGGCCTGAAACGCGTGCAATTTCATGACGGCGAGTTAAAAATTCATGCCACCGACGAAGGAAAAGAGGAAAAAGACGGCGTATAGTAGAAGAAATTATACTTACACCGTATATATATATTAGGAATGAATATCTTACGCTACACTAGCATTTACACAGTTTTAGAGAAAATAAAAAATTTTATACTGATCGAAAGAAAATTTCGTAGATATCCAGGAATAAAAGCGCTTTATCGAAAATTCTAGATCACAATATAGCACCAAAAGGTGACAAAAATGAAGGAGGTGTTTCCAAAACTCTTCCATAAATTATACGATACAAGAGACAAATCTTTTCATAGGTATGTATTTTCCGGACTGAACAAGTAAATAAAATGACTTCTACTTCTTAGTGCATATCGCTTCTTCAAGTAATTGGTTAATGCCATCCGCAAAAATATACTTGCAAATTTCTAATGAAATTCATAGCTTTGGTAGATAATTCAATTAGAATGTTCTCCTACAACTATCATGAAGATTTTAAATACGTATCTATTTCGATAACCAAGTAATGCGTATTTATTGCAAGACATATTACTTAGGTTTGATAAAAGAGTGGATGATGTGTTAGTATTAAGTAGTGTAAACCGGTCTTTGTCTCCACTTACGTGCAAGGCGCGACATTAAAATTCCGAGGAAATTAAGGGCGTCAGTTCGTCTTACTTAAAGATAACACGTCATCTCCTCTTTTATTACCTTAACCTTACATATTACCCAAAGCTCATCCCTACGCTTAGTCATTTGGCATAAAAATTTATTACAAACCACAAATTTATCAGTTCTTTTTCTTTAGTAAGCAACAGTAGGGTGCCAGCAATTTGGCTGTACTCAATCCCGTTTCACAGCATCGGAAATGCGCGTGCGATGTGGAGAAGAGTGACGAACTACTTCCACGACAAGAACATTAAAGCCACTTGTGCAAATTGTGGACAAAATCATGCCGCAACAACTCACATATTACAAATTGCGGGGTATCCCCCTCTGTAACGACCCAAAATCCAATGACCTACGCCAAAGTAGCCCCCGACAGCTCCAAATGGTGCACACTCTCGCGAAAAGCTCACGGATTATCTTCCCATTCCGGAAAAGACGCCGCAACTCAAGCAGCTGGCTCTTCGGCCAATTTACAAAGCCGTACAAGACCTAAAGTTCAAAACCATCAGTACCTTGCCGCGGAAGCGCTCAGAGCCCGAAATAAGTTTTCACATGGTTTTGTACCAATAATCACATTTTCTTCCAGAAATTTTTCTACTACTTTTTATTAACGTTCTGTTACTAAGTTCCGTTTAAAAATGCCTCAACTACGGCAAAATAATTAAATTCAAATTTAGAAAAAATGATTTTTCAAAATTTAATAATAAATAATAATAGTTAGAATCCCAAACAAAAATTGTCGGACTTAAGGTCCTCAAGCTCCGACAGCTTGTTTGGCTTTCAAAATTGGCCTCTATTAAACGGCGGTGATCGAATCTGCATCAAAGTTGATGATGAATGGGAAAAAACTCCAAGCAAGTGGTATGTGCCAATGTTTAATGGTGGTGTTTAGGGTCCACAATGTAAAGGGAGCAGTTGACCCGTACTTTTTGAATTATTTTTCTATTTATCTCTTGACAAACAAGCAATTTTTAAATTTTACGCGTGGCGTCCTTTTTTGCACATCTCTCTAAATTAATGTTAAAGTTTAAATCCGAAAATTCTCATATTCAAGTTGTACATCAAAAATCATATAATTTTAAGCTTTTAAAATTACTTTGAACAATTTTCATGTCTGAAGTTTCAGCAGAACGATCTTTGGATATTCTCAGAAGGGTAAAAAGTTTTTGAAGAACACAACAAAATAAAATTGTCTAACACATCTGGCACTTCTAAATATTGAGAAAACAGAAGTAAATTTAGATAAATATGTGTAAGTATATTCTAGCGTAAAACAAAAGCATCTGTCGTAATTTTAAGTCTAACGTATAATATATATCTTGCAAGAGGTATTAATTTTTTCTTTATGATCTTAATGGTGAATACAATTTCTTTGTTCAATAAACACTATTCCGTTCTATTTAAAAACTACAAAAGTGGTACGAGTAAATGTCGAAAGGGTACCAATAAGAGACGTAACAACTATGTATTGTTAAGTGATTACACCCTTCAACTGTACTGGATTGCAATTTTATCGAAAATTGCAATGTCAACTATAATTTAAGAACACCTAATTGTAAGTGTATATTTATCCCCTTGCCCGCTTTAGACTTTTCGGGGTTCATGGTTTTCGACTCGACAATATTAGCCTTTCCTTCGATTTCAGTACTACTACTACTCCGGTCGCCCGGCATTGTAAAAGGTACTTTAAAATAATTACTGCAGTGATTGGCGGGAGATTTTTGCCGATTCCCCGGAGGCAAGCCGACTCTGCAAAACTGTCACGACCCCACGTTAGACACTTACAAAGTTTCCGTTGTTCGCCATCGTCCACGAACGTTTGCAATAACCCTGACAGTCTAAATTAAAGGAAAGAAGTACGGACGGTTACGAAATAAAAAGAAAGATAAGAAGGAAGTTAGACGATGAAACCGTAGAAAGCATTTCTAAGTTACCAGTTATCTACAATTCTTATGTAAGGGCACGTCGTTTCGTAGATTCTTTCTTTTGAAACTGAATTTGTCTGAACAATAATCATAATTAAATTAAAATTGATTATGTGCATGTATCACCAAATTGATGATCAATATTATGTTAAATAATAACAATAAATTTCGACGAAAAATATACACAGATTGGTAATTTGATTTAAAACGAACAAAGCTGAATAAGAACAAAAATGTCATGATACATGGTATCCATACAAATTCCTATTTGTATGTAGTGCACATGAATGCATATGGACAGACACACATGCAATTTTCTTAACAAATATGTATCTCTATATCGCAAATATCTTTGGTGAAACCCTAACAATTCTATTCTTAGAGTAAGGATACAATCATAAGCGATAACCCGCCCATTGTGCACTTCCAAATCTTTCAATTTCTCGTTTCAAATTTTATCTTTTCTTATATAATTGGTTTCTCCTCTTTTTGAATTCCTATATTACTAAAATAACTTTTCTTCTCTAGCTATGTATCACTGATCTGTCAAATTCTGTCAATTCAAAAAATGTATTTTCTAACATTCCAAGAAAGTTTTCCTATAAACATTTTCAATTAAATATATAACAGTTATTTGGATCTTTTGACTCAACATATAGTGAGTAAGATATCTTGATAGATAGGATCCTTAGCAATTCTTGCATTTTTTATTTATATATGCAAATACCATTTTTTAACTGAATTCCTATATTAAAAATACCTTCGTTCAAACCCTTACAATCCTGGTTGTGGATTAGGGAGACAACCAAAAACATAGGCAGTGGGTTCCTTCTTTTAGAATCTAAATAACATATTAGTAAATATCTGTACATATTTAAATTAAATAAATATCAGTTTCGAATTTCATTGCGTTGCTCCTTTTCAAACGTTATCACTTCGCGCATCAATTACATGACGTTCCAAGAACATGTCTAACATTTCAGCAATAAAATATCATTCTGTATATACAACAATTATGTATAGGTTGTTGACTCGCCACACTGTGAGTAAGAACGAAGATATTTGATATATAGGATCCATAGCAATTATTGTATTTATTATTTAAAACTGCAAATGCGTGCACACGAGCAGGCATACGCCCATTTTGGAAAAACTGTGCATCCCTATATCAAAAATATCTCCGTTGGAACCCTAACAATTCTGTTCATGGACTAGGGAGACACAATCAAAAACCTAGTCAAGGAGTTCTTTCTTATAGAATCTAGACATCGGCTTAGTAAATTGCTGTGAATTGATCCTTCTTTACATTTTTTTATTATTTTCTTTTAATCGTTTCTTTTTTTTTCTGTTCTTATTTCCTCTTTTCTTTTGCTCATTTCTGTCTTAATAGAAGAGCTATATTTTCTCTAGTACGTATCTTTTACCTATTATTCACAATTAATAAGCCGCTTAAAAGACTAAATTAAGTTAACAAAACTTATTACATAACGTTCCAAGAACGTTTGTCTAACACTTCATCAATACAATATCATTCTGTATATACAACAATTATGTATGTCTCGTTGACTCACCACATTGTGAGTAAGAACGAAGATATTTGATATATAGGATCCATACCAATTATTGTATTTATTATTTAAAACTGCAAATGCGTGCACAAGAGCAGGCATACGCCTATTTTGGAAAAACTGTGCATCCCTATATCAGAAATATCTCCGTTGGAACCTTAACAATTCTGTTCATGGACTAGGGAGACACAATCAAAACCTAGTCAAGGCGTTCGTTCTTATAGAATCTAAAAATCGGCTTAGTAAATTACTGTAAATTGATCCTTCTTTACATTTTTTTGTTCTATTATTGTCCTTTATTCTTTTCTTTTTTTTTTTTTTGTTATTATTTTCTCTCTTTTCTTTTCTCATTTTTGTCTTAATAGAATAGCTATATCTTTTCTAGATACGTATCTTTTATCTATTATTCACAATTAATGAGCCGCTTAAAAGACTATATTAAGTTAACAAAACCTATTACATAACGTTCCAAGAACGTTTGTCTAACACTTCGTCAATACAATATCATTCTGTATATACAACAATTATGTATGTCTTGTTGACTCACCACATTGTGAGTAAGAACGAAGATATTTGATATATAGGATCCATACCAATTATTGTATTTATTATTTAAAACTGCAAATGCGTGCACACGAGCAGGCATATGCCCATTTTTGGAAAAACTGTGCATCCCTATATCAGAAATATCTCCGTTGGAACCCTAACAATTCTGTTCATGGACTAGGGAGACACAATCAAAACCTAGTCAAGGCGTTCGTTCTTATAGAATCTAAAAATCGGCTTAGTAAATTACTGTAAATTGATCCTTCTTTACATTTTTTTTTCTATTATTGTCCTTTATTCTTTTCTTTTTTTGTTATTATTTTCTCTCTTTTCTTTTCTCATTTTTGTCTTAATAGAATAGCTATATCTTTTCTAGATACGTATCTTTTATCTATTATTCACAATTAATGAGCCGCTTAAAAGACTATATTAAGTTAACAAAACCTATTACATAACGTTCCAAGAACGTTTGTCTAACACTTCGTCAATACAATATCATTCTGTATATACTACAATTATGTATGTCTTGTTGACTCACCACATTGTGAGTAAGAACGAAGATATTTGATATATAGGATCCATACCAATTATTGTATTTATTATTTAAAACTGCAAATGCGTGCACATCAGCAGGCATACGCCCATTTTGGAAAAACTGTGCATCCCTATATCACAAATATCTCCGTTGGACCCCTAACAATTCTGTTCATGGACTAGGGAGACACAATCAAAAACCTAGTCAAGGAGTTCGTTCTTATAGAATCTAAAAATCGGCTTAGTAAATTACTGTAAATTGATCCTTCTTTACATTTTTTTTCTATTATTGTCCTTTATTCTTTTCTTTTTTTTTTGTTATTATTTTCTCTCTTTTGTTTTCTCATTTTTGTCTTAATAGAATAGCTATATTTTTTCTAGATACGTACCTTTTATCTATTATTCACAATTAATAAGCCGCTTAAAAGACTATATTAAGTTAACAAAACCTATTACATAACGTTCCAAGAACGTTTGTCTAACACTTCGTCAGTACAATATCATTCTGTATATACAACAATTATGTATGTCTTGTTGACTCACCACATTGTGAGTAAGAACGAAGATATTTGATATATAGGATCCATACCAATTATTGTATTTATTATTTAAAACTGCAAATGCGTGCACACGAGCAGGCATATGCCCATTTTGGAAAAACTGTGCATCCCTATATCAGAAATATCTCCGTTGGAACCCTAACAATTCTGTTCATGGACTAGGGAGACACAATCAAAACCTGGTCAAGGCGTTCGTTCTTATAGAATCTAAAAATCGGCTTAGTAAATTACTGTAAATTGATCCTTCTTTACATTTTTTTTTCTATTATTGTCCTTTATTCTTTTCTTTTTTTTTTGTTATTATTTTCTCTCTTTTCTTTTCTCATTTTTGTCTTAATAGAATAGCTATATCTTTTCTAGATACGTATCTTTTATCTATTATTCACAATTAATGAGCCGCTTAAAAGACTATATTAAGTTAACAAAACCTATTACATAACGTTCCAAGAACGTTTGTCTAACACTTCGTCAGTACAATATCATTCTGTATATACAACAATTATGTATGTCTTGTTGACTCACCACATTGTGAGTAAGAACGAAGATATTTGATATATAGGATCCATACCAATTATTGTATTTATTATTTAAAACTGCAAATGCGTGCACACGAGCAGGCATATGCCCATTTTGGAAAAACTGTGCATCCCTATATCAGAAATATCTCCGTTGGAACCCTAACAATTCTGTTCATGGACTAGGGAGACACAATCAAAACCTGGTCAAGGCGTTCGTTCTTATAGAATCTAAAAATCGGCTTAGTAAATTACTGTAAATTGATCCTTCTTTACATTTTTTTTTCTATTATTGTCCTTTATTCTTTTCTTTTTTTTTTTTTGTTATTATTTTCTCTCTTTTCTTTTCTCATTTTTGTCTTAATAGAATAGCTATATCTTTTCTAGATACGTATCTTTTATCTATTATTCACAATTAATGAGCCGCTTAAAAGACTATATTAAGTTAACAAAACCTATTACATAACGTTCCAAGAACGTTTGTCTAACACTTCGTCAATACAATATCATTCTGTATATACTACAATTATGTATGTCTTGTTGACTCACCACATTGTGAGTAAGAACGAAGATATTTGATATATAGGATCCATAGCAATTATTGTATTTATTATTTAAAACTGCAAATGCGTGCACATCAGCAGGCATACGCCCATTTTTGGACAAACTGTGCATCCCTATATCAGAAATATCTCCGTTGGAACCCTAACAATTCTGTTCATGGACTAGGGAGACACAATCAAAACCTAGTCAAGGCGTTCGTTCTTATAGAATCTAAAAATCGGCTTAGTAAATTACTGTAAATTGATCCTCCTTTACATTTTTTTTTTCTATTATTGTCCTTTATTCTTTTCTTTTTTTTTTTGTTATTATTTTCTCTTTTTTCTTTTCTCATTTTTGTCTTAATAGAATAGCTATATCTTTTCTAGATACGTATCTTTTATCTATTATTCACAATTAATGAGCCGCTTAAAAGACTATATTAAGTTAACAAAACCTATTACATAACGTTCCAAGAACGTTTGTCTAACACTTCGTCAATACAATATCATTGTGTATATACAACAATTATGTGTCTTGTTGACTCACCACATTGTGAGTAAGAACGAAGATATTTGATTTATAGGATCCATACCAATTATTGTATTTATTATTTAAAACTGCAAATGCGTGCACATCAGCAGGCATACGCCCATTTTGGAAAAACTGTGCATCCCTATATCACAAATATCTCCGTTGGACCCCTAACAATTCTGTTCATGGACTAGGGAGACATAATCAAAAACCTAGTCAAGGAGTTCGTTCTTATAGAATCTAAAAATCGGCTTAGTAAATTGCTGTAAATTGATCCTTCTTTACATTTTTTTCTATTATTGTCTTTTATTATTTTTTTGTTATTATTTTGTCTTTTTCTTTTCTTATTTCTGTCTTAATAGAAGAGCTATATTTTTTCCAGATACGTATCTTTTATCTATTATTTACAATTAATAAGCCGCTTAAAAGACTAAATTAAGTTAACAAAACCTATTACATAACGTTCCAAGAACGTTTGTCTAACGCTTCGTCAATACAATATCATTCTGTATATACAACAATTATGTATGTCTTGTTGACTCACCACATTGTGAGTAAGAACGAAGATATTTGATATATAGGATCCATAACAATTACTGTATTTATTATTTAAAACTGCAAATGCGTGCATACGAGCAGGCATACGCCCATTTTGGAAAGACTGTGCATCCCTATAACACAAATATCTCCGTTGGAACCCTAACAATTCTGTTCATGGACTAGGGAGACACAATCAAAAACCTAGTCAAGGAGTTCGTTCTTATAGAATCTAAACATCGGCTTAGTAAATTACTGTAAATTCATCCGTGTTTACTTTTTGTCCTATTATTTTCTTTTATTATTTTCTCTTTTTCTTTTCTCATTTCTGTATTAATAAAATAGCTATATTTTTTTCTAGATACGTATCTTTTACCTGTAGTAGGTACAGAATTATTAGGCCTTTATAAAGTTAAGTTAACACAACGTATTACATACCGTTCAAAAAACGTTTGTCTAACATTTCGTCATTAAAATATCATTCTTTAGGTATAACAATCATTTATATTTTGTTGACTCACTACATTGTGAGGAAGAACGAAGATATTTGATATATAGGATCCATAGCAGTTATAGTATCTGTTATTTATAAATGCAAATCCATACACACGGACAGGCATACATCTATTTTTCTAAAAGCTGCGTATTCCTCTATCAAAGATATCTGTGTCGGAACCACAACAATTCTGTTCATAGAAATAGTGGCAATATATTCTTGTGCCACTGTACCTCACTAAAATAGTGTAATGTAGGGTACCTTCAATATATTGCATGAATTCATAAAATAAGTGAACTAAATTTAATAATTAATTTTATAATAATTTCCTATTTTCTATATTACCAAAATGAAAAATAATTTTAAAATGTTTTTTTTTGGTAAATAACATGAAGTACTACATAATAACACTAACTGTATATTTGCATGCAGGTGTATCAATTAAAGGGACATCGATGATTATATGGCTTAAATTATATTTCAAAATGTTTCTTAACCTTCCTGTACTCACGTCAAAATGAAAGACGTATACTATATTATATAAGTCGGTCTCACAGACCGTATGCGTGAGTATAGGAAGGTTAAATACCAACAAGAGACCACTCCATTTTGCATAACCAATTGTTTGAAAATCGCGATCAGCTCATATTGCTGAATGCCTTCAGAGAATATTCTAAGCTGTATGCTTCGCGTGATAACCAGATCTGCATAAGAAAAATCGGAGCAAGTACAACACACAGTAACAAAGAATAAAGCCAAATTATCAATCTGTTCAATATTTTTCTCAGTAAATTATTTTGCTATCTGTTTGTGGAAGATATTGAAATATAGAACTTCAGTTAAGCGATATCCTTTTCTTTGTTTTTCTTTTTCTGGAAGCCTTGCCATCTGCTACGTCAAAAATTACTAATCTAAACTGATCGTTTGAGATTAATCCAGGGACACATGCTTCACGTTTCGGGGCCTATCTAAACGATTATTAGCACAATAATTCGGCCACCAGAAAAGTAGAATCCCCACATAGGTTAGACAAAAATATGAAGGTGATCATCCTTTAAAAATAAACAGCATTCTTAAAGACACTGTATTATTGCTTTATATCGACTTTATATAGACTATTTATCATTTGTAGCTAAGAACCAAACCGTGTTTGCGCGAAAGAGTATTCCAATTTCTATGTAATACAAAATTACTTTCTCGGTTGATAATAACATTGCAACATGTTAATATTATATTACCTAAATCTCCATTATCTTGTCCACAAGTACATGCTAAAGTATCTGAATTTTATTAGGGTGAGCAGAGTCTTGTAATGCTTATATAAAAAGATTTAAATATATTCGTCCTTCTAAACCACTGAAATTTTTGGAGTTTACAGCTATGCCCATTGTTTGTACCATTTGTTACACAAAAATTCTTCCAGCACTCTTGTTTCAATGTCAAACCACTCAGAGTTTCTGCCAGTTTATCAGCTATTTCGTTGCCCTTAATATTTAAATGTTCTTTAACCGAGAACCTTGGATGCTGCAATATTATCTTTGATATGACATATGCAATAAATATTTTTCGCATTTCGGAAAGCTTGCAAACACAGTCGTTCATATTTGCCATTTTCCGACAACTTCAATTTCTACAGTAGAGCATTCAATAAAGCTGCGACTTCAGTTTGTCGAAAAGTCTTTTATGGAACATGACGAACTAATCTACATCCATTTTTAGATTCCGATACACCGATTTGTATAGTTTTATAATCTAATAGGTTGTCTTAGAACGATTACCCATTGAACTAATATTTTGCATAGCTGACATTAGACCATTCTGGCCTAACAAAATAACAGTCATATTCCGATAAATACTTGCTTCTTACACATACCTGAGGAGAAGTCCACTTCTGCCGACACAAGACCATTATTCCAATAGTAGTAATTAATCTGTAAATATTTTGGTGAATGCTAATTAATATATTCTTTAAGCTGCAGCAATCTGTTTAGTTTTCTTATTGACAAACGATTCTTTAAAAAAAAATTAATTAAATATGCGCGTTTTCAGTGATTTTGATAACTTGTAAGTGAAATAATCTTCCCTTGAGCACATGATTTTTAAGTCTATGCAAATTCTCTTCAAACTTGCGTTATTTTATGTATTTAAAATAAAGTACCCACTTCCATTACCATTACTCCTTCACAGTAGATTTAAACGTACTTCTGTTAAATTAAGCGCATATGCACGGTAAATATATGACGTATGTACTTCGCAATTTAAAGGGCGGTAAGGCCTTTGTTCGGCTTTCGAGAGGATTTCAAAAATCAATTCAAAACGATAATCGTTAACCCTATCTTAAGGGCAAACAAATGAAGGCTAATGCTCGTCCATCCCCTAATATTAGTATCGAAAAGAACGGCCCTGACACATGAGGGGATGATCTGCGTACAGTATCATGTGTACGGAGTGCGGGGTTCATTGAAAACAGATTAACGGAGGCTACGGGGCGGGTGGTGGTAATTTGATAATGCACTGGTCCCACCTCGGGGGAATGCGACGTGTCCCCCGAGCCCGTCTCGTGCCCTTTGATTTACACTAATTTTAAACATACCATCTGATCTAAACTAGTTAAAAATTAATCAGCAAATATGCCATTACGAGACTTTCCGCTTGCTATTTTCGTTTCAGCAAAACTTTACCAGGACGAATCCTCGTAAAGTTTTGCCGTTTTACCTGCCGCATTAAAAGAAGTAGTTAGATAAATTTGACTAACAAATTACGTTCTATTTTGTAAACATTTTTCTTAATTTAGCGGAGAATCTAGATAAGGATGCTTTCCTTTTCTAAAAGTATATTAAAAAGTTCGCATATAATTAACATATATTAGTCAAATAAGGCGTTAAAATGTTAAAAATGTCGAATATGTTCTCATAATGCTCAATAAGCTTGGCGATTTCTGGTTGTAAAGTAAAGGCAATACATTTGTAATCACTTTATAAATCAGCATCAATTGGATATTTCAACAATCTCGCTAATAGTATCAAATTTTCTACAATTTTGCATGATTTGAAATCCTTGAAAGTTTCAAAGTGCCCAACTTGAAATATAAAAATATCCTGCAATACAAATATTAATCCTTATAATTTATTATCCTAGCCGAAGAGGATTTCGGAAAATTTGAAATGCAGATGTATGATCCGCTATTTAGAAACGATGTATATGGATGGTACAGCTCGGCATGATTTGTGCGACCACCGACGGACAACCGTTTCGCCGGAGTTCTGGCCATTGGTCATTTTCCTTCCGTGGTTTTCTTTACTCTGGTCGGCAGAAGCGCAATGCTTTTAACAAGTGGACATGACTCGTGAACGATGCGGCGGTATATCCGTCCATCGCCCCGAAACTACTCTCATAAATATGCACGGATAAACTACCGGAAAGGTTAGTTATCTTCAACATTTATGTCGACGATTTTGGGTGGACAAATCTTATGCAAGCAAATGTTTGTTGTAAATTAACAATCGTGAATATTTTGTACAATATAAAATATATAAATGTAGACTAAGATAAAATGTATGTACCATGTGTCCCAGATCGAGTGGGATTGCATGGGTAACTTTCTTATTATTGAAGATGGAATCTTGGTTAAATGGGATATGTTTGCAGCTTTATATGTAGATTTAAAATCTGTTTAAAGAAGCTCAGAATGTCAAACCCGTCAGAAGTTATTAAGAAAAGAACAGTCTTTTCTTGTATATCAAACATCTTTCTAAGTATAAGAGATACGAAAAAAGGTTCATATGAAAGTCACTGTTTTCGATGAGACCAATTTAAAATTCATATAGAACAAAAACTGGAGATGGCTGCTTTTGAAGTACTCGTATTAACTCCCTAAAGTTTAATGATCGCCATATTGGATTTTTAGGTTATTGGATAGAATTTCTTACTGTCTTTTCAAAAACTACCAGTAAAAATATTTTTTACATTTTAATCAAGTAGGCTTAAATCCAAACAGATTTAAGTGAAATTTATTTTAAAAACCTTTTTATGTAATTCCTATAATACTTAGTAACATGTTTATTCAATACATAGTATTGAGTACTTGAACTATAAGACATCGTGACATCATTTTATAAGAAGCCTTGATGAAAAACAATAACAAAGGTTACCACAATTTATCAAAACGCAGGTAAAGCTAAAGTGTTATCTACAATTATTTATTAAACATTATGGCGAATTATTCAACTACTGAAAGCTACGATATGTTTGGCAGATTTATCAAGATTTTAAAACAGCATATAAAGCTGCAAAACATATCAGATTGAACCAAAACGCCATCTTCAATAATAAAAAAATTACCCATGCAATCCCACTTGATCTGGGACACGATATAATTTTAATAATTAATTAATAAATTTAAAAGAAAATCAGAATATGTAGTTTAAAGTTACTTAACAGGAAAATTCGCTTTATCCACTGTATTTATGCTCCAAAGTAACCGAAAATATCTTTCAATTATTTGGAATAAAACGAATTTAGAAGAGAGAGAGAGAGAGAGAGTTAAAGCAGAAAGTCAACTTCCATGTTTCTTCCAGAAAGCCGATTAATAGGCTGAAGAAATCTTGCAAATTTTGAATGAACATACACGGCTAAAATTAAACGGTTATCACTTTCAGCAGGCGAGGTCTTCTTGAAACATTTTCTAGAGGTGGAGAATGTTAACAGCTGCTCCAAACCTATTTTCTTTTATTTTTGAGTACCTAATTCACCCACACCTATAGTTGTAATCGTCAACCTTTCTCTTAAACTTAGTATTTCTTCCAAAACGTCAGTTAACGGTCGTTTAAAAAAATGTGGATCAAAACACACGGTTAAAACCAGTTGAAGATCGTTTTCAATCTAAAAGAGCTAGTTTACAAATTTTGTTCAGATTGCGAGAAAGTAATACCTACACTTTAAGCCCTTTAAGGTCACCAGCTTCGAAGAAATACCAAAAACTTATTAGTCAAACCAGATCGATATGAATTGCAAACAACGTGGAATTTCGCGGTATAATAGCACACTCCTTTGGTTTTGATTCATCAATATGAACATTTGAATTCATCAATTGCCACTCAATACATCATGTTAAAACTTTATAGGTTTTGAGACAAAATACTCAATTAATCCTACTTGAATGCTATTCTCGATTAGATAGTTCGATTTGCATGGTTTGTTGGAATGAAAACAAGGGAAGAATCGCAAGATATCAGCGCAGAAAGTATGTATATGAAAGAGTACCTTTCTGTTAACAAAAAACAACTTTTGACTTTTGGCAATTAATATGTACACTGGACTCAAGTTGCTAAATACATTGGTCAAAACTATATAAAGGCGTCTCAATCGTTTTCAAAAAGATCAGTCAATGTCTTGTTTTAATAGAACTCGCGGGTTTTAATTCTAAAGAGTCAATCAAAACCGGTTGAACATCGTTTTCGGTGTACAACTGTTGTTCATTTTTAAAAACTAACAAATGAAACCAAAAGTGTATATGAAAACTTACAGAGATTACACAGCTACTCTGGCAATACAAAAGAGTTGTTAGTGAGACCTGGAGATTAAAACCAAGAATGATACACTAGTTATACATTGTAGTAGTAGGACCAAAGATTACCGGCGGAGTTGTAGTCTGATGAAGAAGGACAAAACTATCCTGGCCAATAATGTGATTTTGTTGATAAAAATCGAAAGCTACCAGCTTCGAAAGAATGCATTTGGTTAAAATTTGCCAATTATCTTTAAAAAGGATTAAATGTATTCCTATATCAAATTCGAGATCTATTTAGGTAAAATTTTCTTTTACCGACTTAGAAAGTTGTTGAAGTTAATCAGACAAGTACATATTTAAAAATAATGTGAAATCTTACATCATTATAAACAATTCTTTTGATTGTGATTAACCAATCTGTGCATTCCGACTCACATCCTACAAATCGACCACATTTCTCAGTTATTTTTCAAAAAGTCAGCTAGTAACTGCTTAGTACGTCTCATGAGAACCATAAGTTTTAAATCTAAGCAATTGAAATGAACAGCAGATGCAATCTAAAGAGCGTCACAGTTTGCAATTGCTCTTCCTTATCCTGGAGATTTTCAAAAAAACCCAGTTGCTTCAGTTGATTACTCAAACATATTCTAAAATCTAAAAACTGTTGTTGGCAATTCTTGTCTTATTTTATTAGAAATTCATAAAATTGGAAGTTATCAATTTCGGAAGGATAAAAAGAATATGTGGAGACAACTGCTTCATCGCAGTTGACCAATTTTCTTTGCAAACAACATAATAATCTTTACGGGGTGAATTTCGCACTATAACAGACAATTTAGTTTTATTAACTAAACTATGCCTATGGACTCATCAACTACAAACAAATATCTCTCGGAATTAAGAACGCTTTTTGTTATCTCCAAGCTTACCAGCCAATGGTTTGTCTTAAATCTTTTGTGGGTTTAGGATATGAATCAGAGTCGGTTAGATATCACTTTTCGTTTAATAAACTTTACTTACATCGTTGGTTTAATTTGGAAGGTACTACATCGAAAGGAAGTGATAACTTCCTTGTCAGGACTTTTTGGCAATTGACAATTTTCGTTCCAATTAATGCGACGAAATCTAGGATTCCGTTTATTAATTATTGGTTACATCTTCAGATACTAAGAATATCTCCCAATCATCTTTTAAAAGCATTAGTGAACGGCTCTTTTAACTAAACGTTTTAAATATAAATACTCATCCAAAGATTAAAAATAAACAGAAAGAAGCGAATCTACTCACTCAAAGACAGTTAAATAACGTCCTGAGTTCAACAGGTATTGCTACAAAATCTGGTTATAATTAAAAGTCGAGAAGCTACCAAGGCGTAAAGATACAAAGAATATAGCGAGACTTTCTCCAAATTGACAAACTCCATGCCTTCACAAAAGCATTGAAAAATCCAATCTTATCTTTCCTATGTTTTGGCCAATTAATCAGCCTATTCAAGTTTATCAATTGTAAACATGGAATTATAATGTTTTTAAATTATTTCCCAAACAGTCAATCAATACTTACTTCACAGAATCTTATTGCTTTTCAATCGATAAACATTTAAAGAAAATTCTAAGACATAATAAGAGGAGAAAAACTTAGATCGATTATATACATACAAAGAATACTAACAAGGAAACTACGGCAGCTGGCCAAGGGTAGCCTACAAATTCGACAGACTTCCAAAGGGAGCGCTCTAAAGAAAAATTTGAAAAATATTCCAAAATGATTGAAAATATAACAGATTATAAAATGTCTACTTAAGCATTTACTTTAAATACAGATTTCGACAGAAATGTGGTTGTCATCTTCAATTATATTGTTCCGAATTCATAGTTTATTACATACACTAATTTTAGTGTTTTGCAATTTAGTGGCAAAAATAGTTTATAATACATTCGAAAGAAGAAGTATCCTTTATGTTTTTATAGTAATTACATAAGCACTTAAAAAGGAAGTTAATAATCGGAATAATAAGCTTCGCCCTCTGTGAGAGCATAGTTTAACGTTACACTCCAAGCACTTGCAGGATGTCTAACCGACTGCTAATAGACGCGCAGGAAACCTACATTCTCCTGTTTTGCCACTAGGATCACTTTTGCTAAAGAGATATCGCTGGATATCCTTTATTTTTTACAAATATAAAATATAATGAAAGTAAAATATACTTTTTCTTTAAATACTTTTTTAATCCAAAATTTCAAGATCATAGTATTCATTTTTTATCTTTTATGAATAAACACATTAAACTTTAACATTTTTGAAGTGCCGGATCTTTAAATATGTGTGTTAGTCACGTGACCCCTTAAAGGGGAGATAAAGAAATGGACAGCATCCATCACAACAAAACACTGGAATGACACCAGTGGGCTGGAACATTCCAAAAAGTTTCTGAGCTTCGATGCTAGGAGGGCGGACCTCGCCCTCCAACTGGACAAGAGAGGCTTAAAGACACTGGCGGGGACACTCACAGGCCACGATATCTGCAACAAGCACCTACACAAAATGGGCTTATCCAACACGGACACTTGCAGATTCTGCGGTGGAGAAGAGGAGTCAATGGAACACTTGATCACTAATTGTGGGGCACTGGGCCACAGGAGATACAGAATACTACATGCATATACGCTAACACTCCCATTGAAGGAGCTGATCCTGTTCCTAGACGTATTAAACAAATAAAAACAAGGGGAAGCACAATAGATGAACGTGGTCGCAGTGCAAAGGGCCATTTGGGCCAGACCCCACCTCATTACATTAGATTACAAGTCACGTGACCAAATAATACCTGCAACCAAGATTGTACTGTTGCTTACACTGTTTTAGTAAAAATCTCAAACAAGTAAATACGATTTATAGTATTTAGTATTTGAAGTGCTACCAACCAATTTTACAGAAGTCACGTGTCCTACAAACAATCTTAAATACACCGGAGAAAATTAAATTTGGAACTTTAGGAAACTATCTAAATATATAAACCGCTTCAAAATATTTGTTTCTCGTGAATTGAAGTTTGATTTGATCGATTAGACGATGAATTTAATGCTGGAATTGACAGTTCTCTGACTATGCTACAAAATATAAAAGCAAACCAAAATTCTGGTTAGCAAACCAGACTAAGTATAGAAAGGAACGTGTTGGATTTGCACTCTTGTATGAGTTGAGTGACGAAAAATTTCTAAATTATTTTCGAATATAGACATAAAATTTTCGAACTTCATGAGTTAATTAAAAACAATGCACGTTAGGGAGGGGATAAGATATATCAAGATGTGCTGTAAAATATTGCTCAAAGGAGCAAATTCGAGCTCTATCAAGATATATTGCCTGACTATAAATATATATTATTGCTTAGTGCGTATTGCTTCAATAACTTTAATATCGAGCGATATTTTCGTAATATACATATGTTTCTGTTAACCAAAATATCAAACTGTGAAATTATAAACAATTAAAGTTTATCACGACATTTCAAACTACAGCATCAAGGAAAAGTTAAGTACTGAAAAACTAATTTTTACAACTCTTCTTTCTAAATGCAAATTGCTGAAATTTCAGACAACGCTCAAGTGCTTGGTTTATTGGTAACCAACCTTACAGGAATGAATGACTGAACGAATGAATGCTAAAAGGTCGGAAAAGAGATGTTTGAAGCAAATAGAAAATTTGTAAATGTAATAACCTGTGGTGCATATATAATCAATAAAAGCTGTGTATACTAGATGACTAGATCTGAAGATATTCCTATGAACCGAAAACTAAATAATAGTCCACTATTTGGGATTTCCCAGATGAACTGAATTCCGCCAGAACGGCTGTGCTGTAGTGGTTAGCAAATCAGGTGGCAGATTTCTCTGAAGGTGAAATTTAGAAGTTGGGTGTACGATATGATAAGTGCCTTAATATTGGTAAAAATTATGTTGAAAAGTAGATTAATGTACAGACTTCTTTATGAGAATAAAATTGTTGAAAAAACTGCACTGGTAAGTGTGTCTCGCCGATTTAAATAAATCTTTGTGGGTTTATAAACCGATGTAGTGTAAAAGCAGCGATAACTTTCTTAGCTACCCACATTAGGCCATTAATATTATCCTTCGCAGTTTGATTCAATAACTCAGAAACTATAAGAGATGTCAAAGAAAATGTTAAGACAAGATTTAAACTAGTTTACATGCTCTTAGCGATGACGTATGTATATATTTTCTCTACAACAAATATATGTTTATAGAAACAACCCCCTTATTATTGAGAAAATATTTACGCCATTGTTAAGAGCATAAAAAACAGTTTAAATGTTGTCTTAACTTTTTTTAATATCGCATATAGTTTCTGAATTATTGAGTCAAATAGCTGAGCGTAGTATCGAGGAGAGCCGCTAATTTGAGATTGGACAGCTAAGAAAGTTTTCGTTGTTTTTACACTACATCGGCCTATAAACGCACCAAGTTTCATTGAAATTAGTGGGACACATTTACAAGTGTTTTCTACTTAGTTAAAAGAACATGCCACGTATATATGTATTTATTACATCTAGAGAAGATGTGGGTTCTTGGATTCCAATAATTGTGCCGCGCTGATGAGTCGTAAAGAGGACGAAACTAGCCCCTAGTGAAACAAAATTCCTTTCCCCCAATTAGCAAATATAGTGTTACATTCTTACTTAATCGGCTATCCTTGAGCTCTCGTATAAGATTCTTCATTAATGTACTTCCTTTCGATAGGACATTTGAGAAAAATATTTGTTGAATTGGACCTTGTTCCGTTTAAATTTACATTTACAGGTTTTAATAAAAAAATCCGCACAATTTCTTTTTCTCTTTCAATTAAAATATATAAAGTCACAAAGATATCCGACGCCACTGCAACAGCATATATTGATCGGTAATGTAAGTATCTGGTAGGGTGGCACATAGTAAGGCATGCGTGATAGACAATGAAAAACGTGCAAAATCGGGAACAACGAGCGGTCATCCTGCAGTAAATCATCCACCTGGTTTCCTTTAGGAACCGCTGCTAATTTTCCTTCTGTCACAGTTTAGCATATAGTATTTTCACTCCATCATCGATCTTCATTATTAACGATTATTTCGGTTTTCGTCATCAAGTATAATAGGGCAACGAAAAAGAAATACAATGCCTACTGAAGACGTAAGCTTTTGAAACGTCAATCACGACGTGTTTGCTATAGGATGAAATATTAATGTTTGGCAATTACAGCTGCGTGCCTTTCTTTGAAATATCATCTATCATAATCAGCTGTGTATGCTTTTATGCAGCAATTATCATCTGGTTTTGATTTTTACTATGTGTTATCTTCTACATACTTTCAGAAAACATTTTAGCTAACTGGTTTTTGAAAACTAAACCTAAATATGTTTTACCCCGTGAACGTATAGGTAAATAAGTATTTTCATTCACATTCCACCATTGTTTTCTTAAAAGATGATCTCATGCTCCCATAGAAGAAGCCGTTTCAGAATGGTGAGTTGCCAAAACAGGGATTTCTCATGGGTAACGGTTATTTATTTGAGGAATTTTCTAAGAGCTGTAACACCATTGTTACTAACAACGTCAGATGAAGAATATATGCATCTTCATTGGACGTCAAACTCAATTACAAAGTGATGGTTTTGGGTTTAAACACATAAATCATTAAAAAATTGAATTTGTTTAAATTTGAAGCTAATCGAAAGTTTTCACATCCTCAGATAAGATCTGCCGTACATTTCTCAAATATAAAGAGCATAGACGATAATGAAATACAACTTGACTGAATTTGTGCTTAAAGAACAAGTTGTTATCATCGAGCCCGTGGTTTCCTTTTCGATCGATCATTTTACTTGTCAAGTAAGTAGAATAAAAACAACTCCACTTATTACAGAGCCTCTGCATATACGGGATAAAAAACTGAAGCTATAAATCTTGAATCCTCAGAGTATTATGCTAAAAATCCATGTATCGGATGAGAACTTTGAAAAGTTAATGAAAAAATAAATAAATAATAAATGCGTGCAAGGTTACATACCTTTGGGAATCATTTGTATTAGTTATAAATACCTCCATCCTCTGCTTTCATTTCATCCTCCTGTACCCATGTAAGGTGTAAGATGCCTTCATTTATTACCAATTCTTTATCCAATTTTTCCAATGTTTCCGGTCGGATGCCACTTATTTCAGTTTTAGTTGCTCTCGCGTTATTCTTGGCCACCATCTGATTCCTTTTCCCGTCTTTTTCTTATGGCTATAAATATCATAAAATCAAAATATAGATTTTAAACAACCGACTAGTATCTTAATGATGATTTACAAGAAGAAATCTCATCATACATCTTCCAATTATGAAGCTTTACTTGATAAAATGCAATGCCAAAGAGCACAGTGAATTTGAGATTGGTATTTTTCATAAGGACTATATACATTGACAATTCTAGTACCTGCACGCTGCCGGAAGATAATCGCTTTTTATTTTCCTATAAAAGAGTCCTGCAAATAGGAGAATCCATCTAAATTGAATTTTCCTTTCACCATACCGTTCGTTTGTCCATCCCTTTGTAATATGATTCTCTTTTGATTTTCAAGTATTAGGAGCTAAAGAATTGGTGAAATGCCATAGAGCCAACATCTTTTACTATTTAATATTGAGGAACTATCTTGAAACTAGGCTTTAATTTTACCGATTTTTTCGTGCAATAAATATTTTCCGCCGCATTTCCATAAAATGAAATAACTATAACACGATCATTGATAAATATACTCGATTTAATACAATTTATCAGCCCTAAACTGACAGTATACTTTCATTAAATAGTGTAAACCGTACTGACGCTGTTCCTCCACCGCTTTTCCCCACTTACGTGCAAGGCGCGACATTGAAATTCGGAGGAGGGCAGGGTTAATCCGATTTACACAACTTATTATGCACTCGTTTGTTGAACCTTACTCATTTTACCACAGTCACAGACACAGCTCTAAGGGTGCTCTATACTCCTTCTGAACTGAGAGAACTTACTACTACCAATGTAAAATATTGGGTTATACTTCGTAATCCTTAACACTACAACCATCGCAAATCAATTTCACAGTCTTTTTACCGAACTTGTATCTTATTTTTGGTACGGCAATGGTTTCATACTCGTAGAAGTTTGAAAAAGTCACATGACCACGAAATCATATAAAATCAATTAAGAAAAGAACTTTAGGATTATGACAGTTCTACGTAGTGTTATTGTTATTTTAAAATGGAGAGGAAATTGAAAGAACTTAGTTTTCGTGTTCTGATGCGTGTAACTTCAGTAAAATCGGATTTTCTCACGATGAATGATAATTGTTTTAATATCAGTTCATTACCCTGTAGTTGTGCTCCTAGTCATAATTGCAAGTTGAATTTAATTGGAGCAACTCTCCACAAGGCAATCATTATGTTTCCAACGATTTCTAAAAGTGATCTACAATTCTTTTATGTTAGTATTCCACGTTAATTATAGACGATTATCATAAATCAATTAGTCCAGCTTTAAAAGAGCTTCGTTTGAAGCTGATACCCGAATGAAAAGATAGTTATGAATTGACTACATTACGAGACATTGTAAATAAGTCTTATATGGTAGAGATCTACCACTAATAGGTCACGAAATATATATATATATATATACATTGTAAATAAGACAAATCTAAATAAAATAACAGCTCTGCGATCAAGTGGGATAATTGCACGAAGTCATGAAATCTACTCTACGTCAGATTTACGGCTGTATTACTTTTTAGATAAGTGGTGTTCATTATTTTAATTGTTGTTTAATTGCCTTGCATTAACTACACTTACGTATACGTATAAGTGATGTATCAGATGTCTTTTAGCGTCCTTTCTTTCCTTCACATTTTTAATTAGTTTTTTCAAAGCACGTACTTCCATACATATGTATGTGCACATACCACATAGCATATATTAGCTATGATTCGAATAGATAAATTAATGTCCTACGTGCTACCCATTACTTCTTTTCTTCTATTTCTTAAAAATGTGTAGTTTATGGTTATAAAATTTTATAACATATCACTCATTCCTATCAGCTCGGACGTCAGAAAACAGTTCTGCAAGGTGACACGTATAATAGGTGCCTAAATATCAAATCAATTTGACCCGCATCTACAAGTTGACGTCGTCTTGCAGACGTGCTTTTCCCCCTATTAAATGTGCTACTTTCTGGTATGCAAGACATCAGAAAGCAACGCTGCAAACTGGTATGTGTAATACCAAGTTTAAGAAGATGATATCCCTCTGGAGCAATTATTTCCCATTAAGAGCAATACATTCGAAAAACTAAGAGAACTTTCGATAATTTGCTAACACAAAATTTAGATTTAATGATCACGGATAGTAGCGAAGAAATATGTCCAACAAGTGCAGACGGCCGATTTTAGAAATTATCAGTCATTATTAGGTTACTTTAAAAGTAAATTGTGCATAACTTTATTTGTAGCTGTTAGTTTGGAGTCAATCTTGACCTGGAGTGCAGGAACGAACGTTTTCGGTATCTTTTATTTTTTATTTCCGTAAAAAAATCTGTTCTGGAGATATTTCACTCAAATATGACCAGCGTTCTGACCAACCTACTGAAGTTGATGATGACCAAATCAAAGCCCTAATTGAAAAGAATCGTCGGATAATTATTTGAGGTGAAATGTATGTAGCACATGGCAGTTGAAAATCACTTCAAATATCTTGGACTCGCTAAGGAACTCAATGTTTGGGTTCCGCATGAATTGAAAGAGATTCACTTAACACAACGAATCAATATTCGTGATATGCATCTCAAGCGCAACAAAATCGACCCCTTTTTAACCTTCCTATACTCACGTCAAAATGAAAGACGTATACTATACTATATAAGTCGGTCTCACAGACCGTATGCGTGAGTATAGGAAGGTTAAAAAGAATCATCACTGGCGATGAAAAATGGGTCATTTACAGTAACATCATTTGAAGACTGGGTGTAAGCGTGATGAACCAGCACAAAGCAACATCTAAAGGGGAATTGCATTAAAAATAGATCTTGCTGGCAATTTGGTGGGACAACAAGGGTGTTGTATTATCAGCTGCTTCCAAGAAACCAGACGATCGATTCAGATATTTACCGTCAACAGCTTATGAAACTGAATGAAGCAACCAAAGAAATACAGTCAGAAATTGCAAACTGCAAGGAAATTGTGTTCCGTCATGACAATGCACGGTCTCACATATCTTTAATAACTCGTGGGAAATTATTGGATCTTGGTTGGGAATTTATGTCTCATCCCCCATACAGCCCTGATCTGGCGTCAACTGATTACCATTTATTTCGAAGTTTGCAAAACTTCTTGAATGGTAAAACTTTCACAAATGATATTAAAATCGCACTTGGTTCAGTTTTTTAATGATCAAGCCCGAAATTTCTATAAGCGCGGATTCACGAACCTCCAAGAAAGATAGTGAAAGGTTATTGAACAATATGGAAAATATGTAATTGATTAAAGTGTATTCTTTGTATAACAAACTAGTTTTATTTCACACTACAGAACCAAAATTTATTGCCAACTCTAGATACAAGTTTGGCATACAAAACTGAGAAACTCGGAAAATGTCGATGTTCTAACAACTGCGAAACCACCTACCAAGTATTTCAAAGCTTTTAGTAAGCTACAAAGCTGATTCTTACAGGAATAATATTAAAAATATGAAATAAACGTCAGTTCTGAAGTGAACTACGCTAAAAGAATCCGAACATCACTTTTTCTTCTACTTTTGGGCATTGCTTTCTCAGTAAATGTATTTTTATATAAATTTATCAAGGCCTTTAAGTAACAACGCTCACCACAATGTAACAGTTAATAATACATTGCCAGAAGCGGTTTTTATTGGAAAAAATCATTTTGTCAAGTAATTTTATGTAGATACAGATCCATTCCCAAAATTCATTAAAATATTCAAATTAAAAAATAACTACTTATTAGTTTACTCTAACCGAAGCAACAACTTATTATTACTTTCTATTCGTGAGCCAATTGGACATATCTCCAACGACTTAAATATTTTTACTGGTTAACAAAGCGATCTCCAAATACGATCATTCTAATAACAGTAATTATTCAACTTTTCCTAGAAACTTTGCAGATAAACTGTACATTTATGATCCACGAAGTGGACCATAGCTTACAGCATTTATTTTTGCAACAGTTCCGCTAATTGTTATCGATTTCACCTTTGTTCCTATATTGCTATTATCCATAAACTTTAGCGCGAATACGCCACATGCAAGCACGCATTCCATCAGCAATTATATTAGCGTTTATGTCGCCAAGCAGTTTGTAATATCTTGCGATGAAAATTAATTATGGTAAATTATACGAGCAAGAACTAATGTACTCGGCAAGTAATTTAACATAATTAATATGTAGAAACTGGCACGGATATTAACCAGAATATTAATTTGTGCTTTTATGCCCGTAATTTATGATCGGAAAGAAATAGTAAGCAAGTATTTTCATGAAGTTATCTCGGTGTATAGAAATATACAGTGCATTTATCGTATTGCTATTTAAAAAGTAAATTTAAGGTGTTGATGTGACAAGCCCAAAATAAAACATCCCAAAGATTGTTTCCACAAAACACAAAATATATATTTAGGGAATTCAACTATCAAAATCATGCACTTTGTGAGACTGTTACACACCCATCCTTTTACAATTCTGTATATAGTATGTTACCAGTCTAATAACTGTCCCTTGAAGAATCATCATTGCAATTGGAACTGATAAGCAATTTGTGGTGTGCCAGATGTGAACTACAAGAGGAAACCTGTATACATATCTGCTGCCTCTGTAAGGAACTTCAGAGATTCAGGCGGAAATATTTCGGCAAAGATCTACTAGAGCCTGCGAATACTCGAGCTTTCCTCGAGCAAGATAGTGGCCTTTATGAAGGATATGAGGTTGTTCGAATGGAAGTGAGAATGTTATTGGGGATCGGTCCAAAGAGCACTATGTTAAAGTGCCTGGTCTGTTGGTGACCAACCCTTAAAAATATGAATGAACGCATATAGGCCTTAAAGTCCTGCTAGTTCACCCCGAAAGGATTCGATTACACGTCAAATGCTTCCTATTAGATTTGCCAATTGAAATTTCGAAACACTGGGTCAGCAGTGAAAAACAAACTATGAAAATGTTACCTTTATTTTTCCAAACAAGATATTAAAATGGTTAAACTATTCCAATCGAAAAGAAGCACACCGAAATTCAGAAGTTAATAAAAATTGCTGAAAATATCATTGAAAACATGGATAGTCTCAAATTTTACCAATACATTTAGTCCTCAAATCCTTTGTTGATGCATTGAAATGTATATTGCGCTCTACATACACCGCCTGACCAAGAAATAGAATGTTGCATCTTTCATACAATCATAAAAGTAACACATCAATTCACAAAACAATCGCTTTTTACAGAGAAATTAGCATAACCTTATTACTATCCTTTCTTTACAGTCACTGCTTCTGGTGCCTGTGGACAATTCAAGACCAGTATTGCCATCAAACAAATGGCTATGTTATCACATTGTGTGATTAAAGCAGGTTGCAAAAATACAAGGACACATAATAAACAGAGGTCAAAGTGCATGTTGATTTTATGGACAAATTCTCTACATGTCTCATCATACTTCCCTTCATTTGTTTAATTTTCTTTTGAACATGTCAATAAGTATAAAATAAATAAAAAGTACCCTTACCACACCATTCGAAAAAGATGTCATAAGTAAGATTTGATAAAAGAGTGGATGACGTATTATCATTAAGTAGTGTAAGCCAGTCCTCGCCTCTACTTACGTGCAAGGCGCGACATTAAAATTCCGAGAAGTAAAGGCGTCGGTTCGGTTTACACTACTCAATGATAACACGTCATCTACTCTTTGATCTTACCTTAGTGATAAGGATAATTTATATATTTTTTATATTACTTTAACCTCTCCTTAAACGGATATCCAATTTCATCAGTAAGTGGTTTTTCTATATGCCTCTTGTCAGGTATAACTTAGTTTCCTTTTAGCAAGTTTTCAAGTGTGATTGATTTAAACGCTAAGTCAGTTCAGATGTCCTACCAAAGCTATTATTAGTAATAAGTGTTATAATTACCAATTTAGGCCCAGCTGCTATGCCCGATAAATGGGCCAAGTTTGTTCCATATATAGCGTCATCCTTAACCTTCCTATACTGACGTCAAAATGAAAGACGTATACTATACTATATAAATCGGTCTCACAGACCGTATGCGTGAGTATAGGAAGGTTAAGAATGATGACTGAAAGATTCCACACCACGAGTGAAGATACATCGCCCAGCAGATTGCCCCAACATCGGCTGAGGTAACGTCCTGGATCCTCCGTCGACCACCAGCTTCCTAAAAACAAGAATTGTTTTTTAATCCAGTTTTTAAGGAAAATGTTTTTAATTCCCCCTTCAGTTTACTTAGTAAACGAAAATCCTACTCATTGCCCTCAAAACTGTGCAATTGTTGCAGTTTGTTCCAATGATATAAAAGGGTGTCAAGCTTTTGTCCGGCCCTAGACTCGAATTGATGTTTGACGCGGAAGCTTCAGGGTTTCGTTTGATCACAGGAAAGTTCTTAATTTTCATTTTAATGAGCAGCAATTACTTTGAGATCAAAAGGTACGTAATATCGTACTCAATTTATGTTTCAGCGCTGGCCATGAATGGATAGTTACGCGTTTAATAAAGATTTTCATAAGGTAATTAATCTTGCAACCAAAACCAGACACGAGATAGCGCGAGAACGGACGTACACCTCGGAAATCTGTGAAGCAAAGCATTTCAGAAATCTTTTCATCTCCGTTCTAATTTTATAAGTTGCAGATTTAGTATTACGATAAACAGTTTTTGAATTGAATATGTAGGATAGAACAAAATACTAACAGTATTTGCTGGCTGATGTTATTCTTTCAGCTTCGTTCGTCTTATCAAATAGTTTAAGATTTTCATTTCTCCTCCCTTTTCGTGATAGTGTCAATATTTTCTGTTTGCGAATTTGTGTGACACACATTCTGTAATTTCATGTTTAACTTTTGATCACTCGTAACTGGTTACATTTGCACTTAACGTGTTAACGCCAATAAAGATAAGTATCAGCAGCACATGCTGGAACTTATTCGACGTGAATAGACATTCTCAAACAATAATGATTAAATTATAGTATTTTGTTCATCTTTGCGAACGTGGTCCGCCCTGACTGGAGATTAGCCGTAGCAGTCGCAATATTGTCACAGTTATGGGACGCAGCATGAACTGAATAGGAATGAAAATGAAGGACAAAATCCAGCGAATAAAGAAGGCACTATTCCTCGAAGTCTCAATTCTTAATAATCGACAACTTAGAAACCAGTGGGTTTGTATAAAAGATAGATCAGTCACTTAGCAAAAATTTCATCGCCACATCAAATTATCTAGGTTTTTACGATTCAGAGTTAGTGCTTCATTTGACGATTGAATACTTGATCATCAAATGGAAAAGTGGTATAATGAATCTCAGTAATAAGGGGTTGAATAAAATCAGGTTGTTAGTGAAAAGTCTTGATTCGCTGTAACAAAAGGTTAAGAGGCACTGTGGGTAAACGTCATATTGAATTCGAGGTAGAATAGTACACACACCGTATTACAAGAGGATAATGGCTTTTCAAATTTTTCCCCTATGGTAGTGGTGTTAATTCGAGACGGTATCACAATATTTTCCTACATTGACAACATAGTGTAATTCCTTCAACACCTATTACCTAAAAGGTTGGCGTAATATATTTCAGCGATACAATACAAGTGCAAACATAGTTTTGTGAAAAATATTTGAAGAAGTCCCAATTGGATGCATGTGGAATATGATCAGAAGGAAGCCATGTGGACCATTCTCAACGTACTTTGACCTACTATTTAATACCAGTTAGAAATAATAATAAAGTAGGGTTTTATGGAGCAAGAGCGAAGGTCCATATCTGTTCTTGTGCTGGGAATAAGAACCCTTGTCGAAATTTGAAGTTATCTCAGTTGATGTAATAGCAATGAAGGCAATTTTGTGATGCTAAAGTTAGCAGAACATTCGCGACCTCACATCCGGGAAAGGAGCAACGATCAACCTTATTACTATTTTCGTAATATATAATGCCGTAAAACCACAAATTTAACCTTCCTATACTCACGTCAAAATGAAAGACGTATACTATACTATATAAGTCGGTCTCACAGACCGTATGCGTGAGTATAGGAAGGTTAAGAACAAAATATGTATGCAGCGATCAATAGCAAGTGATGGGAAGTAATAAAGTATAAAATTGCACAATCACTTGCACAAATAAGAAATCCTTTAATATAAACAAATAAATAAAATATTGCACACAGCACAGCACACGAGCTAGGTGTCGAAAATTTTTAAGGTATCCGCTCTAATGATGCACCTTCTCTAATGTAAAATACTGCACAAGGTAGAGAACAAACTAAATAAACTTCTGTACACACACTCTTTAAAGATCTTCTAATACAAGTAAAAATAATTCGAAGTGAAACGCGCCATAGTTACTAAATGACAAATGTTTAAATAAAGAGTCAGTTATCTCTAGTATTAAAGTGCTACACAAGGCAGAGAACACGAGCAAACTAAACAGAATTTTGTATACACACTCTCTAAAGATCATCTAATACAACTAAAAAAAATGAAAGCGAAACACGCCAGATTTGCAAACTTATCATGTCCAACGCTGCAATTCGCTCGGCCATATGAACGTTGGCACGAGACTATGAGACCAAGTGGATTTGGTCAAAATTATATTATCTATTAAATTATGTATTATTTGGATGCTTAATTACATATTGCATATCTTTTCAACGTAAAGGAAATTAAAAGAAGTGTGTTTTATCACGTAATTATTTTAGAAATTATATTAGAAAGCTAACACCACAGCATATAAATGACTGCCCAGACATCAATATCATAGTATATAAACTAAGTGTTACACCCATCCCAAGGAACTATCGTACATTTGAGCAGATTAAATACGAGGTACGTCCAGAAAGTAAGTTCCGTTTCAATTTAACTCCGCTGCAGCGCTGCGATCGCAGTTCCGCACATGCGCGGTAGACGCTCTCTATCAAGGAGAAGAAACGAGCGCCATTTTGAGATCGCTATCAACCACGTACACTTTGTTGTGCTTGTTTACAATGTCGGTGTTGATTGAAAATCCCGCCGCTTGTGAAATCAGATCTGTGATGCGTTTTCTGAATGCTAGGAAAGTGAAACCAATTGAAATTTATCGGCAAATTTGCGAAGTTTACGGACAAAATGCGATGAGTGATTCAATGGTGAGAAGATGGGTCGGACAGTTCAATGAAGGACGTAGTGAAGTGCACGATGAAGAACGAAGTGGGGGTCCATCTTTGGTTACAGAAGAACTGGTTCACGCGATTGATGACAAGATCCAGGAAAACCGCAAGTTTACAATTAGTGCTCCCGCTATGGAATTTCCCCAAATCTCACGATCACTAATTCATGAAATTGTTAGTGAAAAACTGAAATTTCGTAAACTTTGCTCCCGTTGGGTACCAAAGATTCTTACTGAGCAACACAAAACAAAACGGATGGGTAGTGCACTTCAGTTTTTGACCCGTTGTGATGAAAGCGGCTAAGAATTTCTGACACAGATAGTCACAGGAAATGAAACTTGGGTTTCTTACGATACCCCTGAAAGTAAGCGGCAATCAATGGAATGGAGGCACACTTCATCCCCAGCAAAGGTTAAGCCGAAACAAATCTTGACACCTCGAACAATGATGTGCACAGTGCTCTGGGACTAGAAAGGCATCTTACTCATCGATTTCTTACCGCGTGGTCAAACAGTCAAAGTAGATGTTTATAGCGAGACACTTAGGACATTGCGCCGCGCAATACAGAATAAGCGCCGAGGATTGCTGTCAAAAGGTGTTGTTTTTCTTCACGACAAAGCACGACCACACACTGCAAATGTGACGAAAAACCTCCTACAGGGATTTGGGTGGGACGTGCTTGACGCTTGACGCGTACAGCCCTGACCTCGCTCCTAGCGACTTTCATCTGTTCTTACATCTCAAGTCTTTCCTTGGCGGTCAACACTTCAACAATGACGAAGAGCTGAAAGAAAATGTTTCCAACTGGTTGAAGACACAGGCGGCAAACTTCTTTGAAGAAGGTATACAAAAACTTGTGCCACGCCATGACAAATGTCTGCAAAATGTCGGCAGTTATGTGGAAAAGTAGTTTAAGAGTTGTAGAATTTTGTGCAATAAATAATTTCTCTGTATCTGTACACAATTTAATTTTATTACCAAACGGAACTTACTTTCTGGACGTACCTCGTATAACAAATGCATTTATATAAATAGATAAATTTACAACTTTTAACTAAACCCCTAAAGAGTATGATATAATTTTATTTTTGTCTAAAACTACAAAGATAAACACGTAACACGTAGTAAAATAACTGAGGCAACACGGTTCCGGCATTTTGAATGTACCGGGTCTTCTACAGCATTAACATTAGAAATAACACATTATGCATTTCTTTAAACATTTGTATGATAATTTTGAAACTTTTCTTTTTAGTTGTATTACATGATCTTTAGAGAGTGTGTGTACCAAATTTTATTTAATTTTCTGGTGTTGTCTGCCTTGTGTAGCAACTTAACCCCACAGATGACTGACTATTTATTTAAACATTTGTCATTTGGGGCGTTTCACTTCTTTTTCATTTTTTTGGTTAGTATATTGAGCGCAGCGAGCCAAGAAGGCCCAGGGCTTGGCTACAAATTTCTTTCCATGCCAGTCACTTATCCCAATCTCCCTCAAGTCTTTCCCAATTCGCCGTCTTCCTTTTCTCCTTCTCCTCGATACTCCTCTCGTCGTCACCTGCTTCGCTATCCTCTCCTCCTCCAACCTCGCCACATGCCCCAGTCATCTCACTCTCTAAGCTCTCGCCATACCAGCTATGCATGTTCTCCCATTAACTTCTCCTGTTCTTTATCCTCCCTATTTTTAATGGCTAGTACTTATCTTTTACTCGCAACGTTTAGAAGTGTCGAAGTTTTATTGCGGAGTGCAGATCAACCAACCTCACTCACGCACGAACAACGTCTAGTTGCATTAGATGATCTTTAAAAAGTGTGTGTACAAAATGTTATTTATTTTGCTCCTGTTCTCTGCCTTATGCAGCTGTCAATGTACTTGTGTCTTTACAATCTTATTCTCGTAGTGCTCTCGCAAAAGGTTTCTTCTTTCAATCTCATATTTCCTCCAGCAAGATGTCTCTTTTAACCTTCCTATACTCACGCATACGGTCTGTGAGACCAATTTATATAGTATAGTATACGTCTTTCATTTTGACGTGAGTATAGGAAGGTTAAGAAAGCTAATCAACCAAGTCAAAAGCAAAGAGTTTCGGAATTACTTAATGAGCACCCATTTCTGGGCTCCTTTAGCAAATTGGAGAATTCCATTAACAGCCATCAGCGATATTCGAAAAGATCCGAACTTAATAAGTTGACGGATGACAGTCGCACTATGCTTATATTCAGGTATGTTCATGAGATTTTCTTGGATCGTCCAGACATCAAACATGTTACTCTTTGCTTGTCATTTCACGAACGAATGTGCTCAGTTAACTCAATTAGCAAGATTTTGCTTATACTACCATGGACCCCAAACTAAAAAAACAGCCTTAGGAACAATTTGTGTTTAGTAAATATACAAACCTGTACTTTACCCTAAAGATGACTGTCTATTTATTTAAACATTTGCCATTTAGCAACTATGATGTGCTCCACTTCAAATTCTTTTTAGTTGTATTAGATGATCTTTAAAGAGGGCGCGTACTGAAGTTTATTTACTTTGGTCTTGTTCTCTACCTTGTGCAGTATTTTACGTTAGAGAACCATGTGTCTATGTAAACATTTCCTATTTTGCAACTATGGCGCGTTTCACTACGAATGCATACTTTGTTCCTGAATTTCTGGTTTTATGGCATTAGATATTACGAAATTAATAGCAAGGTTATTCGTCGCTCCTTTCCCAAATGTGCGGTCGCGAATGTTCTGCTAGCTTCAGCATCATGACAATTTTACTTTGCTAAAAGATGTTTTTGTTGTTTATTCATAAACTTATTCAAAATCAAAATTTCCATACGATATACAAATCGGTGTATCGACAATCGACCGCAGGTCGACTGCCAGTCCCCACGCCTCCGCCCATGCGTTCACAGCCCACCGAGCGCTCGAACATTTCCTTCACTTCACTGTGTGCCACAGCAACCTAACGGAGAGACCGTCGCTTAATTCAGTGTTGTCTCGCTTTCCGTACGAAACTAGTCGACGACGACCAAAAACAAAATATCTACGGAGGTGTACTGTACTCCACTGTCAAACATTACGCGTTTTATCTTGTCATTTTAGATATTACTTTTCAATTTTCGCTTCGACTCCTCCCTTCCGCCACAAACGACCATCGCATCCACCGAAATTCTCCCTTATGCACCGAAGCTGGTGAGATCGAGGCAAAATAATCGGGTGTGTTTTTCTCCGCATTTGAAATCGTGCGAGTCTGTTTTTCATTTTCATACTCCGTGTGTGTGAAAGATAAGAATTTTTCTTGGTGCTGGACAGTACGATTAACTCATCTCGATTTAAGAATGGAGTTCCGGTTCAACGTGAATGAAGTCTTCAAGCAACCGATCGTCGAGATCAGCAGCAGCTTGATACCGCCCGGATTAAGTTTGGCAGATAAAAGGGCGCTATGGTAAGTTATAAGCTCGTACTATGATTCATTCACACACCCGGACTTCTTGTACCGTTCCTAGTTGGTATTTTGCGCACACAACACGGACGCAACCTTCATAAATATTATGTCAGGGATAGCTAGATCGGAAGAAGGAGAACACTCGCACCGGGGAACCGATTAGTCTAATTTTTGGACTTTTAAACAACAATTCACACGAAATTATTTAAACCGTTAAGCAATGTTTTAATTATTACGGTCTCGTTATTGTAGTCTAAAAAGATGTAATTATGATACATTTCAAAAGAATTGATTGATGGGATCACGTTTAATTGTTTAAATAAGGTATAAATTGCTGTGATATCCTTTCATTCTTACATTTGTATATATTCAGACTATTTCTGACAAATTTGTAAACGGATTCGTTTAAAGAAAACTATTTTAGAAATATATGTACTTTACATATAAATTAATATTTATTTTCCTCGAAAATACCTACTATTCCTAAATCTCAGAATAAGGGGAGACTATACTCATTTAGAAATAAGTCACTAATTCTAAATATGCATATAGTAAACGTAGCCGAAATTATAAATTAGGTGTGTCAACAACAGAAAGAGAATTGGTAAACTGGAGAAATTTATTGTCGCAAATATGAACTTTTTCCGTTTTTTCTATTTACCAAGAAATTGGATATAATAGAAAAACACATCAGGACTAAATACAAAGAGTATTATAAAGGAATAGAATATAGAATAAGACGAAAGAAAGTTGAAAGAAAAAATTTGTTGGAAAAAAGTTTTCATAGCCAAAAACCTTTTAGAAATTACACAAAACGATTCCCAGCTTTACCACGTCGATTTGGTAATAAATAAATGGTAATAGGTTACAATTTCTCTGTGCAGGTTGGTTAACTCTAACCACTAACCTACCTTTCATACAGTATGAACTATAAATTGATATAAGGCGCTTCTTAAAACAAGTCTGTGCCAGATTTTGTATATGACGCTCCTTTTCCTTTCTGGTTACTGTGTGAAGAATGAAGAACTTACAAGGGAACATCCCGAACCAGAAAACTAAAAAATATTGAATCTTTGTGAGCTATATGTCAAAATAATCATCTCATCGAGTTACGTTCCTTATCGAAGATGTTGGGGAGAGACCCATACATTTTCTTAGAGGAACTCGGGTGATAGGTTCATATATGTACGTGATAGTGTTCGATGAGACGATTGTTTTGATATATAGTTATGATGTATTTGTTCCAGCCATTACCGACTTATTTGCAGAAAATCGAAACTCTAGTAACCTTTTAGGGATAGTTTCACCCTCTTAAAACGAGATTGGGCCGACAAGGAAAATACTTTCGCACATCCTTGGTCGTGGACTACATTTTCAAAGTTCCAATTTTTTAAATTTTCGGGTTCGAGGTATTCCCTTGTTACTTGAAAGCATCGAAATTAGCATAGGAAAGATAAGAACCACTTTATTTAGGTTCGTCTTAAACTTGGGAAGGAATACAGGCATGAAAATTGCTGCTGCTGGATGAGGCAAATGGAACGCAAAATAGAAACGAACAAACTATTATTAAGACAAGGATAAATCTTCAATTCATACTCGCCGTAGAGTAAGCTAATTACAATTGTACCAAAATTTTGTGTGGCGTACAATAAAACGGAAAATGTTACATCCGTTTCGTCATCAGAATGAATAAATGTTAAATCCTGTAGGATTTCAGCAGCGATTAGCATTCTGCAACTAGTTTCTTCAGCAACATGTACACAATAATAATTTTGCCTCCAACATTTTGTTATCTTACGAAGCATCTTCGACAAGAGACATCATTTACATAATGATCCTGTTTGGGCAAGGCAGAATCTGCAGATCATGCCGATTTTTGCCACGATTTAGTATCAATGTTTAAGGCAACAGTAATTTATTCCCTCGACAGATTAAATGCAGATGATTACAAACGTGTTCTAGAACAAAATCTCTTCGATCTAATTGATGACGTACTATTAAATTTCTTTTTAAAGCTCCACCACCACATCGAGGAATGCAAGTAACTGACTGCCTGAACTAACACTTCTCAAATAGATAAATTGGTGCCGAAAGTCCACTAGTTTGGTCACCATGATCCCCAGATTTGAATCCGCTGGACTTTCATCTTTGGGGACACACGAAGCAACAAGTCTAGATTGAAAACATTACAAACCACGAACAATTCGATTCGAAATATAGCTGAAACTCTAAGAAGGTGATCCAAACATCACATCATTGATTCATCAATCTGAGAAGTGGGTTGAAGTTGAAGAAGGCGATTTGGAACAATTTCTATAACTTTGAAATTGCTTTTTTGTTCGAAAACTGATTTTTGTTTTGCCAAACTTTTGTTAAAGTTGATTAAATGTTTGCAGTTTTAAGAGCCTGTAGCTTTTTAACAACGTTGACCGATCTTACTGTATCACAATAGCAAAGTATAATTTTTGTTTCCTAATAGGATGATTGCCTTCAAGCTTATAAATTTTTAAAAACCTGTAACTTTTCAGCTAACACAAAATGAATGATGTTTATATAACGTTTCTTGTATAAAATTGCTTATACTTTCATCTGACAAAGGTTGTCATACAGCTACTAAACCGCCCGTTATATTTTTTAACTTTTACTTGGAAGGTATGTATATTAATCCAAATATATATAATTTTTTTTTTTAAATTATATAATTTTGAGTAACATAAGGAATCGTCATAGTTTCATTTTCTGAATGGCTCGGATAATTTATAAAAAGGAAAACTACTCATGAAAGAAATTTTCTTAATACAATTAAAATCACTACTATAAGTACATACGCAGAATTACAAAGCAATCTCCAGTAAATTTCAAATGACTAAGAAAACGCCATTTTTGTGAAATTAATTTGATGCATCAGTACCACCACCAACTGTGGGCTGCATCGTATATGACCGTTTTTTAATATTGAAGTTACATCTTCAAAATACAAGAACAATATTTTCTGCACAACAGTGTCGTAGTGAATAAGTTTCACATAAAATTCTATAGACTGAATTAGTAATCTCTTCCAATGCCATACATGTTGGTTGCGTATGTAAATAAACTTTAAATTAATGGATAGATAGCTCAACGTGCTCCACTTCTGACTACTCACACACTAGTTACCACATTTATGTACTTATGTCTATTTTATTCTTACCTGCAACAGTTGTCACACGCATTAATTTATAACTTCAGACATTTTATAGATGTCATGTCCGTTCTCCAGGCTTTAGTCTTAGAGTAGAACGGGGAAGGTGCTGCCAAATGATCAGTAAGTTTGATGCCCATTAGTAATGGAATTGATATTGGGCTATACCAAGCAGCTCGCCTTGATGTAGACGAAAGTCATATAAATACATCTCCAACCCAAAGTATTTACAACCGGTTGCTTCCTGAAAGAAAATGCAAGTTATGGATTTTAAAACACTACATGGAAAAAAATGTGTCACAAACGCTACATTTTGTATAAAGTTATTTAGATAATTGTTGGACAGTATCCCTAGATTATTTCTTAATATCATTTCAAGATTTACTTACATCTTCGTCGTATCTTCCTGCTTCTCATTTCCGTTTGGATTGTCGACGAGAATATACCAATTAAATTCTAACGACCAAGAAAGGAACCTCATCGTTACCCTGTGAAACAAAAAGAAGTGTCACTTCGTTGTAGTACATCACCAAATCCAGATAAACTTTTCTTTTAAACATGTAGTTTAAGTTGGCTATACGAACCATAGGTCAATAAGAAACTTGAAATTATACAGAGTGTATATATTTTAGAACGTCCCAAGAACGTTTTCGTAAAATACAATTTATTGTTTCCTTTAATTTAAATCAAATGTTAGCTGGAATTACTGATGATTTAATAGTATTCTGGGAACCCACATTTAAGATCACTGGTGATCGTTTGGGATTTAATGTGTTAAAGCAATATTTTATAGTATAAGCATCGATGGTTTAGTCGCAGGATCAAAAAATTTGTTTAGTTAAAATAATCCAGGATAAAACGCAAACTATTTACAAAAAAATATCTCAACTTTCGGTGAGATAGAAAGAAAAGTACATGAACAAAGTATGAAATTTTGAGAACCTCAGTCTTTGAACGCAATCTTCATCTGATCAAAATTTATTAGATAGGAGGTAAGACAAGTGAAGTAAGTGCTCAATGGTAAATACCAACGGGTTAGTAAGAAGAACAAATCCTGTCTTAGAGGTTGAAATAGTTTGCAATACGACTACATCGGTTGCAACATTCGAAAATGAAAAAAGAAGACGAAATATAGAAATCAACAGGTCAAAAACAGCAGAAGATCTTGGATGTTTAACTTCTAAACGTAATATTCTATCGGTGATTAAGAAAGTGTGTTGAGAGAAGCAAAGCTGAATAAGAAAAAATATAATATCAAACTACCATATTGAATTTTATCCACTTTCTCTATATCCTTTTTCCATAACATATGATCCCCTGTTCTATATTTGATTATTTTAAGGATTAATGCATTTCATCCTTATTTGTGATGTATTTGTGAAAGTATAAATCAACAGATTGAATTGCTTTCCAAATAAAGAAGTATACAATTAGCATATGTAGGTTCGTATATTTTGAAATCAATCATGTCTAAATCTTGTCGCCCATAAAAATGAGATTTACTTTTTCTTTATAGATGTTAAATAGCAATTTTACAGATCGAATTCGATTCCCTTTTACGTCAATTGTAAACGCACCATATTACGGTATCCGTCATTTATCTAAACTATTAGTTACTCTATACGAGTTTTACATTTCTGTAATTTAATTACATATCATTATTGGTCGCGAAGTTTATGATAACCACTTTATTGATAGATATATATAGACGTAAAACATATATGTATGTACTATACGTACGTGGATAATACCTATTTAATAATGCTACGATGAAAGCATAAATGGCTTGAAACAAGTGTACGAGAAAAGGCTGTAGGGAATGCGAAATTACTGCAAGACCGTATGCTATTCTTTATTGTAACGGGCCAACTATTGGGATTGGTGATTTATTCTTGGAATATTGAATTGAAGTTATGTACATACATAGAATCGTTACTGCCGTACATAGTAGTTTAGGAGATTGGAATGTGGATACTGTAGAAGACATGTGTACGTACTTAAAATGATTACCATAAAAGAAAATTGTACGAAGTGTTATTTCCATATTGGATATTTATGTTGTACGTACGTACTTGTATTTTTATTTAATTCAACCATTTGTGTTAATTCATTTACATATTTAGAGATTGGAGATTGAAAAATGGTCTGCACTTCAGTTATCGATTGAATAGATTTTAGATTTTAATGTGTGTTGTACGTCACTGTCAATTTTCATTTAAATTGGTAACAAATTAAAATATTAATTATTAGCGTTTTATATCAGCGAAAAACATTTTTCTCATAACTTTTAAAACAAAGGCTTAATAATAATAATAATAATGCATTATCCAGTTAACGTTTTAACAATCTGTGGGTCTTATCATAAAATGTAGGATCACAAAAATGAATCAAGTGAGTAGGGCAATCAAATAATTAACCTTCCTATACTCACGTCAAAAATGAAACACGTATACTGTACTATATAAGTCGGTCTCACAGACCGTATGCGTGAGTATAGGAAGGTTAAATAATTTTTAAACCAATATATGCACAGTAGTGCATTCCATGACATAGTTGGAAAGCTTATTATAAAGTTTGAATCCTATGAAACTACAATAGCTGTTGTTTATAACAGAATTTAACCTAACAAACGGTATTCGAAATTCAGATCTACATATGTCTTATCGAATATGAATGTACTTCACCATTTAACACTCATCTTTCCCTATTACTAAAAACGTACGCACACACCTCCTAAATGCATAAGCCAATTAAGGTCGAAAGACTAAAACACTTCATTAATAGACCTTCTGTATCTGCTCCTCCATATATTGTTCGAAATATTTTCCTCCCCCACCTTTCCAATTGATCTTCCTCTTTTTCAAAAGCCAAGTTTCGCACGCATAGATAGTTGTCGCCCTAATTACTGTTTCATATATTCTCTCTTTAGTTTTGCTTGATACAAATCTCGATTTCATCAGTAACTCTAACATACCATACATCTAGTTTCCTTTTGATATCCGTGCTTTTCACTCAGATTTGTTGTGTACATTTCCTCTTATGCTAACTCCTAAGTATATGAATTCTTGAACTCTTTCAAATATATATGATGGTTCTTCCGTTTGTACTGTTAGCTGTGCTTCCACGTCATGTTGTTGTGTTTCCTATTATCATATATTTGGTTTTCCTTTTATCCTTAACCCATATCTTTTTACTTCATTTGCTAATATTTTTATGGTTACTTACAACTCTTTCTTTATTTTCGCTGATATTCTTATATCACTGGCAAATGCTAAACATTGATGTTCGTTTTTCATTATTGTTTCTTCCGTCTTTATCTTGCTTTTCCTAATTATTGCTTCCAGCACCAAACTAAAGAGCATTGTTGACATTGGGTCTCCTTGTCTCAGTCCTTGTTTTACCTTTCGTTAGGCCTACCAGCTTTCCATATTATTTCGTTTCTTGTTTGTTTTCAAGTCACTTTAACGAGGTATATCAACTTGCTGGGTATTTTAACTCTTCCATGACAAGGTACATTTGCTTTCTATGCATCTCATCGTAGGCATGTTCGAAATCCACGAAAAGTACAACAAGAACAGGTTTTTACTCGTATCAGTTTGCTTATATTTCTTTCAGTATCACGATTTGATTTGTTACTGATCGGTTTCTCCCTGCCTGATACTCTCCTAGAGTATTTTTCGTATATTTGTTTAGCCTGGTTCATATGCTTTGGACCAGTATTTTACAGATCGTCTCCAACAATGTAATGCCTAATGTTTATCTCATTTCTTGTGTTCTTTCGGTATTTCTTCCTCTTCCCAAATCTTCTGTAGCTGTTAATGTGAGTCTTCCTCAAACAAAACCATTCTGTACTTTGCTAATCAAGTCGTGTCCATCCAGAAAGCTCATCACGGAACTAACAGCTGCTGAACTGTAGCTACTTACATGCTTAGTATCACCGTTTTTAAAAAATTAGAACCAATTTGCCTAATTGTAACTTGGAGGAAAAGCCACCAGTTCCTAAGGACAAGTTAATCAAGGTATTGCAAAGGAACATTTGCAACTCTCCTCCGAAGATCAGCAGAAATCCTATTAGGACCAGTTGACCGTTCGTTATTTATATCGATTTGCTAGAATTTGGATTGTCTTAATTTAAAAGTTCATAATAATGCTGGAAACTAGGACAACCTAAACTCTAATTTGGATGACGGAAGAACGTGAAGATTGGAGTTTTCCATTCTCAAAGGCCCCCATCCTTACTTCCAATTATTAATTTGTTTTCTTCTTATTAAATATTTATTTTCCTAACTTGCATGTAATCACTAAAAACTTAAAGACGAATATGTGTAGGTATGTACTTCTACAAGAACTATTTATGTACTCAATTTCAATATTCTCAAAGATTGCAAGCGTACATCTGATAATCAATTTAATACATAAAAATCGACCATTTATCACCTTATCATACTTAATTGAAGTACACATGACGATTTTTAAAGCCACTGTTGATAATACAAGTAATATTGTATTTATATCCTGATATACATACAATTACTCTATATCGGAGATTATATCAGCGAACGTTTAAATGCCCGCTACTGAATCGACCTTTGACACATTGCACTTCATCAGCTATTCATTTTTCATGGCTATACTACGTATGTTTGTTAGTTAACATACGTATATAATTACATAAATGTGTGATGTGCGCACCTAAAACTACTATCTTTAAAATGAAAAGTAAATGAATAAATTTGCAATGAACGTATACGTAACAAACCTTGATCATTTAACATACACAGCTCAGTGAAATACATATTTGCAAATATGTAGTGGAAATTTCTGGCCGAAACCTTGAAGTTACGTCATAAATCAAATTAAATATGAGCAGTTTTATTTTCTCAATATATACGAGGGATGTTCTCTTTTCGCTGGACCTCTCTAACAGGCCATGATATCTTTTCAAGAAATTTTGTTTGACATTCTAAGCTACTTGTTTACGTGTCTAATGACTGTGGCAATTGACAAATACATCAGAATATTTGTAAAAGACATAAGTTTGCAATGATCTTTTGTTACAATACATCCTGGAATTGAATAAAGAGTATTATGGCATTTCTTACAATTGCAAACGTATGTACCTTAACCTTCCTATACTCACGCATACGGTCTGTGAGACCGACTTATATAGTATAGTATACGTCTTTCACTTTGACGTGAGTATAGGAAGGTTAACCTTCCTAACCTTCCTATACTCACGTCAAAATGAAAGACGTATACTATACTATATAAATCGGTCTCACAGACCGTATGCGTAAGTATAGGAAGGTTAATAATAATAATAACTTTATTAATGCTTTCGACTAATTATATAGTTGCTTAAGCGGTGAACAATGATATGACAAAATCAATCGTGTGTTTACTGATAAGTCGTATTCCTTAGCTACCTTAACCTTCCTATACTCACGCATACGGTCTGTGAGACCGATTTATATAGTATAGTATACGTCTTTCATTTTGACGTGAGTATAGGAAAGTTAAAGCTTTTATTCAATGGGACAAAACTATATTTGGACGATACGTAGTAAACTGTAGGAATTCGAGAATTGTTTGGAAGAAATATTTCGTCCGTATGAACAAATGCGGCTTGTTAAAGGAGATAAATCGTTATCTTATGCAAGCATAGAAAAGCAGTAAATTTATAAATCGGGAAAGAATAAAAGGAATTGATCAAAGGCATATACATACATATATGCCTTTGATATCCTACCGGCTTGCTTTAGCTTGTAGTGGAAGGGTACGAACATGCCGAGTAGATCACACATCACACAATGGAGATATTTGTGTAAAATCAACCTCATAGAATGGAATTAGCTTGTGCATGATGCCGAGCAGCACGTTTCCAAAACAAACTCATTTGTTTTTACATCCCTCGGATCGATGTGCGGCGTTCTCTGATTGTTCATTCATATTCATATCTCTATCGATGTTATATACATTAACAATGTACTTACACATTGGCAATTGATACATTTGGTACGCTTACCGAAACTACATAAATATATGTAACGATCTTACGTAGATATCTCCATTGTGCGATTTGCGATGTGTGTAATCTACTCGGCATGTTCGTACCCTTAAAGGTAAATTTCTAAAATGCATTAAACTATTGCAGACTTTGACCATCAATATACCTCGATTACCATCTTCTAACTCAAAGACTCCGTCCATAATACCATCCAGAAGATGTACACCCTCAAAATTACCACAACGATAGTCATTTTACGCAATTTCCAATTTTACCGATGCAATAGCAATCAAAAGATGAAAAATGTAAAGAGTTATCATAATGGTAAAATGTCTTGCTAATTTGTAGCAAGTATTGCTGTCTTACCAATTTTGGTAAAGTGCCTTTATTCCAAAAAACCACAATAAGTCCATGAACGCTAATGACGTCACATTATTACAGGTTAATAATTCTATTTGTGCGTGAAAATTTCAAAATACTTCTTCAGCTCTCACTATGACCAACGAAATGTCCATTGGATTCCTACAATCACGGCAATTTAACATTCACCGACTTTGAATTCTAGCAGGAATTATTTCCTTCCCATTCACTTCTTTTCTTCTCCTATCGAGATATTTCCCGTTTGTCATGCCCAATTCTGTAGGAAAATAGCCCTGACCTGTAGTTCTTTTATATTTTATATTTCTATGCTGTTGTCATTAATTAAATCCCAATGAACTTGTAGTTTCCCCTCAGTACCTAAAGAAACTGCTACAATCGCAATTTTCCGGCTAACCTGTCGTGGTCGTTGTAACATATTTATTTTTACCACAATTTTCGCCCCTTTTTCATTTCTTAGCCTTCCTATACTCACGTCACAATGAAAGACGTATACTATACTATATAAATCGGTCTCACAGACCGTATGCGTGAGTATAGGAAGGTTAATGAAATAAATATGGTTCAAACTACACGCAACAACGTGTAGTAAAAATATTCCTGACTAACGTAAAATTGCTAAAGAAAATGTAAATGAAAAAGTTATGTAAAGCAAATTTTAAGGCATAATGATTCCATACAGATATTTTAGTATGATTTAATTCCTAAATATAAAATTAGTAGCCGGTATATCAAGTACTTTTTTGTTCCCCACACAATCTATAGGAATAATTCGATTCAGTTCGCATTGATAGATTTCTAAATTTGAAAGAAATTGAAATGTTTCTGACCTTATATCCCCAACAGCAGCATCGTTCTTTCCATAGCCATGTGGAAATAAAGTACTTTGAATGGAGCCCGTAACACTCAAAATACTCATTAATTTCGGATAGTAACTTCGTTGATTTTCACCTCACGTTCGAAATATAATATTGCATGAGAACCGATACACAAGCCAGTCGAATAGAAACTGATTTAAATCATCCCCGCTTGTACTCGAAGACTAAATACGAATAGAAGAAAAAAGTACATATGTATATACATTGCATATATGTATAGATCGTAGATAACGGTGCACCTGCAATACGTACATATATTGACCGGAGAATGTTCATACACATAAATAACAAAACCTACCAAAACGAAGTCGGCAAATAAAAAATGCCTGGTTATGCGTTCGGCTTTCGTCTCGGGCAAAGAACAAAAAACGCGGGACACCGGATGTGCTGTTTTTGTAGTTAGTTGCTTTCTATTAAAAGATTTTCTGTTACAAACCACAGAAAACTTACTATTCGTAAGTAAATGGAAATAAAGTGAAAATTGTGGAGTTTAGATACATATATGTATGTATATGTAAGTAGTATGGGCAAACAGCGGTAATTACGAAATAAGTTACGACAGCCTACATATACACAGAGCTACTCGCATACAGCGTACACACAGAAAAATCTTACATACATATACATTTATTTGAATATATAATTTGAGATCAAATCTTAAAGTCTTCCTTTAAGAATACTTTGCTTGAATATAAAGTATGTATTGATTTATAATGAAATAAGGATGTATTTAAATTATATGTTCAAATTGATAATTATTTCTTTGAATCAAAAATTAAAACGCGTATTGCAAATACTTGTTGTATTGAAATCAGTGTATCGAAACTGTTAACTTAACCTTCCTATACTCACGTCAAAATGAAAGACGTATACTATACTATATAAATCGGTCTCACAGACCGTATGCGTGAGTATAGGAAGGTTAAACATAGGAGTATAATCACTATCAACGTAAATCCTTTATGCTTATGCTTGATTTTAAAGTTATATTGAAATACAATATAGCTTGCTTTTAAGTTAAAAATAGGTAGAGCAAAGAAATTTCTAAATAAATCACAAGGTTGTTATAATGCATAGAGTAATAGTAAATTCAAACATCACCAATATTTCTGGTAATATTTTGATTTGTTTGATGGCAAGCATATGATACATTTTATTTATATACATATATGGTTAGTTCGGGTGTATGTTGACCTTACCATTTGTTGCATACACTTTATATGGTTAAATTAAAGATTTATTTTTATGTGTGTACGGACTAGAGTGGACAGTCGGTGATGGTGCCGTAACTTATTTCGTAATTGTACGCTATTACCGCTGTTTGCGCAGGCTATATACAAGGGATGCACGAAGATAGCAATTAAAAATTCTTTTGAAAAATTCATCAATCTACTTTTAATTGATAGTGATTTAAAAATCTGTGGTATAGTTGTACTGATACTATATGACATCGTTAACTAACAACGAGGGTAAAGCTGGAGGCACGCGCATCGATTTCGGTCGTACGATCAAATTCATTTAGTGGAACAAAGAACAGCATAGGAGCGTGCACAAGCTTCGAACTCAACACAATACGGCACGATCTTCGTGTTGATGCCGTGCATTGCCATTACGATCGACTTGCCGTGAATACACTGGCGTATATGATCCAACGAACGCTTGCACACTGCACGATTTTTATTCGTACGATAAAATAACGCACGATATTTTTCGTACGATCGAAAATCGATGCGTGTGCACCTAGTTTAACATCTTCAAACGGCACCTTACTCATCCGATATAGTGTCAGCAATTTACTTTTAGAGCCATGAAAAAGTTGGTTTATTTCAACAGATTTAATCTATAATATTATAGGCGCTTCTAAAAAGATTTCTTCATTAAAATATACATAACTGGTTTGCGTGTCAATTTTCGATAAAAAGTAGGAAGGTAGAAGAACCTACGGTTTAAAGTGTACTTAAGTTAAATGATTGCCACCCTTACCACGTCCAGGCCACTAAAAATGTATTACCACAACTAGCTGATCATCTTCAGTTGAAAAAATCATAAAAAACTTCAGACTTTAGTTAAAATTTACTCTATAGACTTTACTGACAACAAAATTCGTCAATTATCAAAACTTATCGACTTAAGTATTCTTTCCCGTAGGTCAGAAGTAGTAATAAAATAGCTGTGAAATCCTTTCATATTTACGCCAACCTTATATCCTATTTTTTCTCTCTCGTACGACGATTTTTATGACTTTAAGAAATATATGTATCCAAAATGAATAACAACCATTTCATCGCGGTTAGTTCAAAATAGAAGTTTTGTTTATACGAGTAGATAAAAGCCTATTTCGAATGTTACTGTGTCAGTATTAGATATCGATGCTTGACTATCCATACTGCAAATATCTTCAAAACACCATTTCATGCCCTTGCCAGTGCCGTTAGCAGCACTCCGTAGTAGTTCAAGAGAATAAACAACTGCCCTTCATTTTTATCTTCTTCCTTTGCGCTTTTTGTTTCGAAAATCATCTGTTTTTACTGTCCGCAGACCTAATTTGTCCAGTAATTATCATCTAGATTTCTATCTACTATTGCTCCTTTCATATGCGTTATTCACTCTAACCCTGTTTTATCATTGGAGAAATTTATTTGCCTACCCTTTTGTAGTAGAAAAAAATATTTCCACAAAACTATATTCTTCATTTCACAGTAGATTTCGTATGAACTGGAGGCCACTTCTGATATAATCCATCTCTAACATCTAATATTGTCTCTGGTGTTTCGTTTCTTCAGCTCTGAAGGTTTCTTTTTCTAATATTCTTTAATACACCCGTTCCACAATACGCTATGTAAAGGTTTGGTTAGTTGATATCTTTCCCACGTCAATGCTCTATAATCGATTGTAAATATTAGAGAGTCTATTTATATCTTCGTTGGCTATTCACCCACGCACATATTTCCGTCTTTTTAAATTCATTGTTTAATCCTCAATATATGTAGCTTTAGCTTCTTCATCTTGCGCAAATATTATTTGATCGTTAACAGGTAGGAGGGAGAATAGAGGTTATGTTCCTTTTCTGGAATACATATCCTGAAATATTTTTGTGTAAATTTTCTGGTGCTTGTTCCGAATACATGCTAGATATTTCAATAATAGTGTGGAAAATACACTACCTACTTGAAGTCAAAGCAGTTAAAACGAGTTGAATGCTTGAAACATGCCCGCCATAACCTCAGCCTACACATCCAGAAAAAGTTTGGTTGTATAAGGCTTCCCGATTATCTTTAACTGCTCGTGAAACGAGAGGACTCACATTAATAAAGATGCCGTTTTAAGAAAGCATGTGCCCTAAGAGTATTAAACATGCAAACTGCGACAATATGCATAGTGTCCCATACCAAAAATCTATAGGTTTGCTAAATATCTTTGAATCCGCTGATTTAATGCTTCCAAGTTTGGATCAGATGCGGAGAGGCGCCACAGGGAGCGAACGTGTCAAGAGGAAAAATGCCTTCAATATTAAGCATAGAGCTTGCGTGTAGGTTTCAAGCCTAGTCCTTAGGAGTGCAGGCTAAGAAACCTATTCAAAGGTAGAAAGGGGGTCAGGAATCCAATAGCAATGTGGTCAGGGTTGCTTCCCGAAGACTTGCCATGTTTGATAAAGAGCTGGAAATTCGGGACTTTAAGCGGAAATGCGCCTTATAGGCCGTAAGCGTAAGCCCAAGTCCTCAACCCTAGCTAGACGGAATAATAAACTACAGAAAACAATGACAATATAGGCGATGTTTCTTCCCGAAGACTTAGAGCTTCTGTTAAAGATCTAGTAATTGAAGGCTTTAAGCGAAGATATGTCTTAACACTGTTAAGCATGGAGGTCGACGAAAGCCTCTGATGTACATATACCTATGTTGTACACCTAGTTTCAGAAGGGAATGGCAATGTGGGCAGTGACTTCTTTCCCAAAAATTTATAATCTATAATTTTAAGAATTCGGAGCTAATCATTAGACTAGGATTACATTATAAAAGATTTGTGATAGATTGAGGTAATTGAGAGGCACACGGTTTCGAACGACCCATTTCAATCTACAGTACTCCACTTTCTTGTTTTAAATCTTCGTTCATAGTACGCTTGCATCAATTTATTTACCAATCCCTTTTTCTGTATTTGTGGAACCTCTGATTTACCAAATCCTTTTACTAGAAACATTATCCTAAGGTTTCTCTAAATCGATGACAGTAGAGGTTTCTGACTATGGTTTTTTCAATAAATTATCCGATACACCCACTTTACTTCGCACTCAATGTTAGTATTAGATTTGGAATTTTTGTAGTTACTACATTTGAGACGAATTTTGTTACAATTTGCATTCAGTCCTGTATAGGTTGGGTTGGTTTTAGTATATGTATAACGACCTTACTTTCTCCATATTTAAACAGTCCCGTTCTCAAATTTCCGGCTACCAAACTTTCATTGTTTTCTTTTTCATTCTTTAAAGCTTGTTCCCTAAAATGGGTAACAATTCAATACAAGAAATTGTTTTCCAAAAAAACGTAGTGAGCACTGAATATTTTAGCAATTACAAAGACTCCTTTGCAACAGCCAAAAGGTCAGTAATGTATTGGTTATCACTACTAGAACGCCTGTCTATAACTCCACAATGCAAAAGATTAATGTAGACAAGGGAATAGCAGCAAAAGGGATTAATTAGTGACGGTAATTATATAAGTTAGTTTCGTCAAACCGTAATAGCCGTCGGTGATAATGAAAACACCGGTCAGATTAAACTTTAAATTGAATAGAATCCTACTAAAAATTACCTCATCCGAGCGGAAAGCAATTTCCATTTTCACGCGGCTCTTTTTACGTGCCCATACATAAAGTTCATTAGCATTCACGCGCACCAACGCGTACATGACTCGAGCCTAGTTATTTGCGGTTTCTCTACTTGGTTTCGAACTTTCGGTAATTCAATCCCAGAAATGATTTTACATCAAAGTCGGAACGTATCCAACTTTTTGATATAAGTTTTGTCTCTAGTAGAGCGTACAAATTACATACATAAAAATGCGAATTTATTCTCTGGTGCGGTTATAAGTACAAAGTATGTCTCTGCATTCTTTTGCACGCTATCGCGAAATATGTAAAATTTTCGCGAAAATTCATGCGAACATATTAAACGGGAACGATGGCATTCCTCATTCCAGAAATGTTAGGAATGAGGGTGAGATATTAAAGCGTAGGCTTCGACGTTTCATCGCAATATGTTCTAGTTACACTTAAAAGACAAGTGTTGCAGATACATACTTTCATCTTGTTCTGTATGCGATGATTACAGTCTTTGATTGCATGTACACGACGAGATGCGTAAGATTTACAAAATTACTGTTGGTCGAATGATTTTGATTTTGCGTCTTTGATGCACGGTTTTAAAAGGGGCGCAGCCTCTTTCATATTTCCTATATAGAGCAAGCGGTCTAAATATGTTGCACAAGTTCACTGATTTTGAAATAAATAGTTTATGGTTCAGAACAAAATGCATATTCTGACGTCCATGATATTTTCCCAACATAATTTATTTTCAAGGAATGGGGTCATGATCTTTTAATGACAATCTTGAGTTTTTGTCAATTATGATTGAGTTTACTCAAGATGTCAGACAGTATTATTTCACTAAGCAGTATTAGTTTCTATGGCTCTCAAGGACTTGGTGATTATATCTTCAACCATATCTTTCTGAATTAATTGTGTGGTAAAGGGTTTGTCCGATCTGGTAAGAGATAGTTAACGATTCTGATTTCGCTGCCCGTGGCACAGATGTTCCAATTGTAATTGGAACCCACCCAAGCACACAGGATAATACACAATTTTGTTATCTTAACTTGCAAGAGTTTATACCATTTCTATGTAGTAACTTATTAAGCTAGTTTACTGTCGTGAGCAATTCAAAAGTATTTGCAATGTCAATTCTTCTCTGTTGAACTTCCTTGCTTCATCGTTAAGCACCTATTCGCTTTTAAATTTTATTAGAAACATAACCTTCAAATGCGATTTAATTATGTTAACGAATTTCGCAGCCCCACCAGAAATAGAACAAAATTTTCCTCTAAATGGAATGGCAAACTGATTAAAGTTCGTAATTGAGGTGCGTGATGGAGTGTATACGAGTTTGGGGAAATTGCTTGCCGTAATTCTCCTTCCCATCGATAGCACGCTTGAGGGTTTAAGCGGCACCTGATACAAGGAACTAAAATAAATAATTCATTAAATCGCCTGAAAACTAGAAGCCCCGCATTTCGCCATCGTTTCCAAGTTCCTGGTGGAAGAGCTAAAAGGTGTAAAAATGTTTTGGGTGTAAAATAATGCGGAGAAAGGTTTTCGATATAAAAGTGTCTATTTTTCACATGATTAATATCAGCTTCTACGAGCGAAAGCAATTTTGCTAATTAAATATGCCTTAGTTTTGTATAAATTATTATTAAGCAATATTTTAATTAAATTGATTTAATTAGGAATAACTTGAAGGAAATTGGGGCGCTTCACTCATTTTGTGAAAAAACACAAGTTGACATATTTTCTCAAATAGAACTAAAAGAAGAATAGGAAAATAGTTCCAAGAGCATGGCGAGAGTTATAATTATAAAGAAGCAGTAGAAATATAAATTAAGCCTCAGTGAGGATATTCTTGTCAGAGTTATGCTGATTTTTATTTATATTTCTACTTTTTCTTTGTAAAAGAAGAATAAACTGTGTCGAGAAAAGGCGATGGATAAATTACACTGCCACACAACGATTTCTTATGTAGTTTCGCCTACTAAATCCAAATATGTCAACAGAATTTGTGCATCCTTTTTCTCCTAATCTCCAAATGAACATAGCTTGCTCCTTAGATTTAATTCTTCGAATTTCTAATTGTGGAAGCCGCTTTAAAACAATGCTCCCTCAAGCATGCATTTTTATTCATCCCACAGGATTTAATTTGGATAAAGCTGATTTTGGGATTTACCTGACCGGACAACATGAGATTTCCCGGCCATAAGTAATTGTGAAGTGTTAGCGGTGCTTGGAAATATTGCGTTTTATTCTAAATTGTTTATTTCCTTACTATCGTTTACAAAGTGCATATCTGTACTCAATTACAATAGAAAACGTGTCATTCCCAAAAAGAATGATGGGTGATAGACTAATTCTGATGGCCTATTCGGATTCAGGAGGCAAGATTACAAAAGCTACTGTTTCTTTAGCAAGATCATTGTATACCAGTGCAATTAATTTCTGAAATTTCGAAGGCGTTGTACTCAAAAGCTTTTCGTGCTGAGAAGATTTGGAAAGCAAATTCGGATATTAGCAGAAAGAAAATCTGTAAGGATCACCTTCTTTAGTTTATGTAATATAAAACGTGTAGGACCCTGTTTCATGAAGGTACGTTTAACCGCGTTGTTAAGTAACCACGTGCTAAATTTGACACTCCGTTAAAATTGCCTTGAGTTTCACCAACTTCGGTTAACAAATCGGATAGTTAACACGTCAGGTCACACTTTTCCTCTAAGTTGATATGATTTTGGATTCGTTGTCTATTAATGAAACCGATTTTAAGACATTTGAATCCTCGTGGCAATCGTCATCTTCATTTGAAATATAATTTTATTTTGTATTTGTTTATCTGTGTGAGCGTATCGAATAGAAATGGAAAATTCTGAGTAAACGTGGAATTCTAGCGAGTAAAAGCGATAAAAGAAACCAACACACTTAATATAATATACACATTGATTTCATTACGATGAACAATCTATCTCCACTCACTTCGCACTATTTCATATTGCTTTTGCTCCCATCTCTCGCGGGATCCCATTTTTCAGGCTTGCCAAGATTAGGCCCTTCTTGAACCTTAGTTCGTCCTCGAACAGTAGCTTCCATTTCGTAAACTTGGAAATGTGTGAGCATTCTTCTTTTTCGGATTCATATGTTGTCGTAGTCTTCTCCTCTTTCCTCTGGTCGCTCGTCGGGTTTTTTTCTGTATACTCAAGGTGTTCAAGTCTTCGTCAGTTTTGGCTTCTCGGCTGGAATGTCTTTGTTCTCGTCTTCTAAGGCGTTATTGTACTGCTCTAACGCAATCGTTATGTAAAATTTTCCTTTGACTCTGTCGTCCAATTGTGTTAATACGTACGTAGGTGTCATTAGGCAGTATCACCCCAGGCATAAGAACATAAAAGTCTGCCATTTCCCGAAACCGACGAAGACCAAAACAGAGACTACTTAATTTCTTACACAGCTTATCAATGTGCTCTTTCCAATTCAAATAATCATCAACAGTAGAACACTACTATAGTTTTATTATGTTTAATACACAAGTCATTGCTATTCAGCCAAGATTCAACAGTTCTAATGTACTCGCTACACCTTTCTTCCAGTTTGCTGGCCGTAACTAGTAATATCGTATCATCAGCATAATTTATAGTTAAATAAATATTATCTAAGTTGTGTGTATAATTAAAGTAAATAGAAGAATTCAATTAAAAAGAGAACCTAGAATGTTCCCTTCTGGAGCACCTTTCGATAAAATAATTTGATCTGAGTACACTCTGTTTTTTTTTTCATTTATACAAACCATCTGCTTCCTGCCCAACAAGTAAGAACTAAACCACGAGAAAGCACTTCCCTTGATTCCATATTTGTCAAGTTTCTGGAGCAGTATATCATGATTAATGTTATGGAAAGCTTTTGATAAGTCTAAAAGAATGCAACATGCTATTCGTTTATCCTCCAAACCAGAAAAGACTGCTTCTATAAGATCAAATAAAGATGTCTGCACATTTTTATGTTTTACGAAACCATGTTGGGATTTAACACTTAAATTGAATTTATTTAAGAAGTTATATAGACGATTATAAACTGCTGTGATATTTTAATTTTGGGTATTGTTGTTTAAATGAGAAATATTAGAAGTGAAACCAATGTTAAGCAAGCTTTTGTATATCATCAGTCTGAGATAAGTTGTTGTAAACTGTTTTACCAGTATGCGCATTAATTATTCGCCACATAGTTTTGCTCTTATTAGAGGACATTAATAATTGTTATTATAAAATTATAAAAATTTCGCTTATTTTGCAATATGTAATTGTCGTAAATTTTTTGATAGAAAATATAAGTGTTCCTATATTCATTATCAAACGTTGAAGCAAGCCCCAGAGCAGAAATTTTATTTTTAACTTTAAAATATGCTGCAGAGACGTGAAATTTCGTTCATGTTGGATAAAAACATTTTGACCGAAAAATGAGCATTAAAATATCTAAGAAACGTACTTAATAATGATTTAAAATTATCATTAATATTATGGTTGATATAAACTTGATTCCAATTTTCACCAGATACGTCATTTACAAAGTCAGCCATAGATTGGTGTTTGTAAATATGAGAATTTAATTAACAAATTCCCCCAAATATGTAGGTACTTAAATGCGATTTTTTGCGGCGATTTCTAGCTAATTACACAGCCATAGATTGTTTTGAAAAAACGCACACCTATTTATATCGACGAGTGTTAGCCAGAGAATCGTTTGAAGATGACACAGTTAAGAAGTTATGATCAGAGTAAGCAACAAACACTGATTTAGCACTCACAAGATTCAAGTTTCTCATTTTATTCGGATCAACAATAAAGATATTATCAGTACAGCTTTTCGTAGTTTTGGAGATTCTGGTAGGTTCTTTACATAAAATTTTTGCACCATATTCTTCCAGAATATTCAGAAATTCTTTGGAATGTTAACTATCATCTAAAATGTTAACATTAAAATCTCCTGCGGTTGTAGACGTAATATTGTTTTCATATACAACGTCAAGTAGGTTTGCAAGATAAAGGTGAAATTCACTAAATCTGCAAGACGGGGTTCTACAGATGCATATAAGCAAAAATTTGCTCTTATTGTAACTGGGATCAATTGCACAGCACTTGAACGAAAAATCAGAGGCCATTTGATTAATGAAATGATTTGGTGTGGCATCCAAGTTATTTGCGGTATAGCAGTTGATGAGAATGATGAGCAGATATGAGTTTACAACTCCGGAGGTATATTTTCCTCCGATCTTCAGCAGTTAACCAATGTTCAATGTATGCAAACTATACCAAATTTTTCTTCTCTAAATTTGTGTATTTACAGTGCCCCGACATCACTAGAAGTAAGTCGATTCCGGAAAAATTTATACAGCAGTTGAACTTTTTAACCTTTTTCTTTACAAACTATTTTATCAATTTACATGCAAATTAAGCGTGTAAAAAGCTTCAATCTACCCAGACACCGTTTGCGAAAACATTCTATTTTCATTCGACCTTCTTATACTTCTGAAACTTCATTATTTTATAAAAAGCGGGGGAAAAGGACGAGAACTAAGCAACCTTTGTCATCAAAAAGTCAAAACGAAATTAGCAAAAAAAAAAACTTATTTTCCTCGCATTACCTCTGATACGGCATGCGAGAATTCCATTAAATCCGCGCGTCTCGTGTGTAAATTAGGTCGTCGTCGCGGACTCCGCGACCCTGACGAGGACTACGCCAAGTACGCTCTGATCGCATGGTAACGTCCGTACCCGGATCGAACCGGCGGCAATCTCGAAATCACTTTTCTCCAGTTAAAATTCAAACTATTCGACCTTTCTCATCAATCACCGTCGGCGGCGTTGATGCGAAATCGACCCTGATCCGACGCAATATCCGCATGCTAATGAATTTTGCGATGATTTCTCCGAATAGCGTTAGATGCGAAATCGGAAATTGATGAACGTATACAATGATGGTTCGCGTGCAGCGAAAAAGACGACCCAAAGAACAGTTATTTTCATTTATATAATGTATTCCATACCCGCAATACTGGAACATAATAGTTTACTATGTCCCTTACATAATTTTCTTTATTAGCTCAGTGTTGTCAATACATATTACCATATTACTAAGAAAAACAAGATTGTAAGGGTAATAAAACATATATCCACTCCTCAAGCTGCATCTGAAATATTTGTGCCTTATAAGGTGCTCTGGGGTTTCTGGGCCCTGGGAGAAACTGGACCAGGAATTATTCATATCCATATTTGTAGGAATTATAATATTATTTTTGGCACACCATCATCTTCTTTGTTTATTCTAGAACAACAGGCATTACTTCATTTGGAACCATTCTGTAGTTGTGAGAGGATCAATCATTTTTGAGATATAATTTTTGCAAACAACGTCGTGTTTTCGAACATTTAATGGGTTTCCACCATTTCTTGGGAAGTACCAGTTTCTTTATTACTATTTGGGCATAAACATAATGAATGATTTTATCTATTGGTATGCAAATTACCACTCCTAGGCTTGTTGTTGTTTGTCTGATCTAGTTACGCCGAAAAATGTTCAAAGGAGGGGTACCTGGGCCATACCACCGGGGTACCCCGAGAAGGGTCCAGTTAGCCCAATAATATATAACAAGTAAAAATAAACTAGCATGTAGCCTAATATATTTTTTTTTACTTTGGTAAAACCTAGTTACATCAAGTGCTGTACAATACTCAAGACTTCTTGTTCCGTACAAGATATTTCTTCTAGTGGTGAAAATAATTGTGATACTTATTCGATCCAAGAAAGTGAAGAAGCCTACCTCGATAGCTTCACAGAGTATGAGGATGAAGATAGAATTACACTTGAACCTGGTGAGTTTTGCATCGCTAAAGTTTTTGGCAAAACAGAGAATAGCTTCAGTTTATACGTAGCAAAGGTATAAACTGAGCAAGCAAAGCAAAAGAGGATGAAACCTACATGGTTCTTTTTCTTTCTCTCAAACAATGGAGTTTAAAATGCCGATGAAGAATTCTACATTAGAACGTTTGACATCGTACGGAAACTTTCACAACCGACAATAAGTAGTTCTCCTCAATTTAATAATAATAATAATAATTTTGCCGCAAACCTTAGTAATCAACATCCAACTAAGTTCATCTGTATATATAAAAATTGATCGTGGTTGGTTCGGATGCTTGAAACTTGAAAACGACTGGACCAAATTGGATACTTCCTTCAGCGGGTTTGTTCGTAATTGCTACGCGAAGGTTTAGGAACAAAGAAAAGTCGAAAAAAATTCGGGCAAAACGAAGTTTGCCGGGTCACCTAGTTAATGTATAAGAACTCGGATAGTAATTGTTTACAGTTTTTAATTTTTTTAATTAATCAATGTATTCAAGTTGTAATTAATTTCTCTGTTTTTTTGTCTATTATTGAAATTTCATGGTGAGAAATGATTGCAATTTCTTTGAAATTTTTGTAGTTTGTTGGTAAGAAACAGGTTTCTTTGCTGTTTTTCTCAAACGCCCTTATTAGGGTGCTGATACAACGTCCGAAATATGTAATTAAATCAAACAATTGGTCATACCAATATTTTTCTAAATCAATTGAATGCACAACAATAGGTCCGCTTAGCCTAAACATTTGCTGCAGAGCTCTTATAGAATATAGCCTGGGGTGGTCCAGTCGCCCAAAATTTAGGGGGTAACTATACCAGTAGGACAAAAAATGATATATCTACATATATAAAAATATATAATGTTAAAAACATGCCTTAAATGGTATGTAATATGTTAACCTGTTTATTGCTAAATAATCATGCAATATTTTGCAGTCAAAAATTACTTGTTTCTTGTTCTAAATTAGTTTTATGAAGGTAACTGGAGGTCATGTTGTAAAACCATGATCCATACACTCATCTCGACGTCCTCCTTCCCAGGAACTTACTTTCTCGCCACTTCAGTCCTGTTCTGGGTGTTTATTATGTTCCAGTTGCAAATCTCGAACCGTGCTAATTTCATTTCTTCATGAATTCCAGCTCCTGAGCGACTCGTTGCTCCGCCTTAGTCCAAAATGAGTGTCCAGTATTTCTGACACTGTTTCTTTGGCATGTTCCTTATTTCATGTGCGAACTCCAGCACTCGAACTCTTAATTTGACCCTTTTTTGCTAGAATGTGCGTCTCTTTGTTATCCTGTATATAAAGGTGTCACGTCATCTATTCTAGATTACCTCTAATGTATTCTAATCTAAACAGCCTCGGACCAGAGGCATCGGTTTTGGATTACCTTAATCATTTCCTAACTGCACGTCATATTATAAATTCTTCTGCATTTGTCCATGTTCTGCGACCCTATAAGTTCACAATATTATCTCTCATCCCATTGCCTATAAGGTCTTTCTTTTTCTGGCCATTATTTTGGCCTAGAATACAATCACGCAGGCGCAGAAATTTCGTATTTATTTTCATCACTTACATTCTCTGTTTCCCCATAGTTCTAGTCCAATTGAAATATCTATTCCGAAGCTGCGTCTAAATCAGTGGTAATTGCTTTTACTAACATTGGTATTTTAACTTTGATATCCTTTTCAGGTACATATAATTATTATGGAGAGTCATCATGCATTGTATGCAGTACTAATTCCATTAAATAATGTTTTCGTCTCTTAGGATTTTGAGATCATTTGCATAATTTCTCAAATATTTCCAAACTTTTCGAAGACTCTATCTGTTGAATTAAACACAACATCGGGAATAAAATCACCCTTCCTATATCTCATGAAACCATCCTTAGACCAAATTTAATTTACTTGAAAAAGTGAATACGTATAAAGAGACTGTGGTTAAAACAATATATAAAAGAAATAAAATTATTCTTACCACACCTTTCAGAAATAATTCAGGAAACGTATTTCGGCAACTAAGTTACGATCCTCAGTAGATAACTTCGGAATTAAAACTACTACTAGTGTCAGTAGTGTTTTGGTGTGTTTCGCGCATACGTTCAGTGTGTGATCTTCATTGCGCAGTGCTTTAGAGTTATACAGTGCTCGTTGCGTGATGTTCGTTTTGGGCGTTGGTTGGATATTTCTGGTGATACTTAATTCAACTTAGTTGCTAAAATACGTATCTGGAATTATTTCTGAAAGGCGTGGTAAGGGTAATTTCATTTTTTTATATTTCGATAAAGTAAACTAAATCAATGACTAACAAGGACCCGATCCATGGAAAGTGTCACGAAATTTAAATATCTCGAGATTACCTTAAACAACAAATAGATAACCTGATGAAATCTCTAACTCCATAAGATTGCTTCAGGCGATTACCCAAAATATCGTTATCGATCACGTTACAAATGAAGATGTTCTACGAAAAAATAAAACCGACTAGAAATTATTACTAAAGAGCGGAGAATTCCAATGATGACCTGATCCTCAATAGTAGCTCAGATCAAAGGGTCTGATCGCTTATGTGACCTTTATAATCAATATTTGACCGAGTTAGTGCACAGCGCGGTAAACCAGTCAAGTATTGATTATAGAGATGGCACAAACTGTCCGTTGTTTGATGATTACACATCAACCTAACGTCTGCACAATATGCAGAAAGGTGAGAGCAGAATGCTTATGTACCTACCAGCCAAGATGAACGCATGCACTTACATTGCAAGCTTATGAAGTAAACGTTTGTAAATTGGGGAAGAAATGTCCTCATTCAATATTATGCGCCATTTTCAAAAATCTAGAAAATAAATAATAACTTTAGGTAGAATGTAAATGCCTTTCTTTATATTTATAAATAAAATCTATCATTGATGCTAAATATGTAGATGGCCTACATATATATAGATGGCCTATATGACTAGAAGTAAGAGTCATATTCCGTGAGACTCATCTTATCCAGTTGTGGAATAGATCGAACTTATCGCGAGAAGGGTTAAAACTGAAGTTTCAATATGCATATTACTTCAAATATTTTGTCTCTTTTGTCTATATACATATGTAGAATAGAGAACGCCCTTATCATGCCCGGTGGGAGAAAGATAATTTACACACTAAAACAGGCAAGCACTCCGTAAACCTACGTAACCATATTTAGATAAACACGTTAGCTCAGATTTTAATACATTTATGCCATTAGATAACGAACACAAAGCTATTCTACATTTATCCAACAATAAGTTAAACATGTTAGCTACCCATAAATTTGAAAACGAGAAGCAATATCTCATTCCATTTGCGTGCCGCAATTATAATTTGGTCATCCGAATTGTGACATGCGTGTATACATGCAATTTGCGATGTTATTTATACCACTAAATCATGCTTAAAATAATTGCAAATTACGTAAGTTTTCCGCGTGTGTGGCTTAGAGGACGAAGCAGCGTACTATATCTCGATTGAATAATAGTTCATTTTGAGGCAATAATAAGTTAGTGCGTTATTCTTGCTTTCTTGTAAACAATTTTGCATTTTCTATTTGTTTCACATTGGGACTCTGTCAAGTAGCTCCCTATAATTTATTCCACAAGGTACCTTTATGGTGACCTTCAGATTAAAACATAGCAACAAAACTTACAATTAGAAGAGGCAAGAACAGTTTTACGTAATTTATACTGTTTAAAACGGCATGTCAATGTTTAGCGCAAACGCCTTGCGGAATAAGCTATACATAATAATAAAATTTTGATATGATGTAAAAATTCATTACGTAAGTAAAAAAATGAAGTCTATTTAAGTTCATTACAATGGCAGGTAGAAGTAACGAGTACAACGTAACTACAGACTTTAGAAGTAAAAAGTGAGTCTAATATGTTGTTACTTCTAAATCCCGTTTATTACAATTTTAAAATTTATAAATGAGACGTATGTATATATTATAACCATTTATTTTGAAGAAATAATATTTTAGGAATAATGCAATATCCATATACACGCCACAATTGCATGATTTCAAAATACGATTTTGTAAGAATCCATATTACGTGCGTACTCATTGTTGGTTCAGTTTTTGTAATATCTATTAATATTTACAGCTTCCAGTAATTCTAATCATGTATTTTCCATATAACATGCTGTTTACAACATAAAATTATCATATGTTAGCGTAAAATATGACAATAACACCATAAAAGAATATATTGAATTTATTAATTTAACTCTTTCTAGGTATGTGTGTCATAATCGCTTGTGGTTTGATGATCACCAGATTTATTAATAAAATACATTCTTCAGAACTTCTATTACACCTAATATTTGCTCTCACAATCAGTTTTCGATGAATCAGCATACTCATATTTACTACATATTCCATTCACTATAATTATTACACACTTTTATTTCTCACACATGAGTTCTGGCAAAATCTACTTTAATGTATCAAATTTTAGATCATTTATTGTGATCTCACCAGAACCAAGATTAATATATTTATAAGCCAGTGTTACGTGCACACATTCTTAGTTATCTAGTTTGAGTAAATAACAAAATACAAAATGACTTTTTCCATATTTTTGCCTCATGAGGGGAGTGTATTTTTACCTCAAATATTTTTCTTCGATTTTTTGTTATCAAGTAATTTTATAGCAGAAAATCTGACATTAAACAAATACAACTCCTCGTGGAACATTGAATATAATCAACGTTTTCAAGAAAATCTTCACCATTACTTTTGAGAAAAACACCATATCTACGCCCCATAGAGAGAGGCAATTTACGACTTGATAGACCAAGATACCACCTCCAAAATCTCATCAAAGAATTCTTAATAAGCAGATCATTTTGATCCTGGACAATAGTTCCAGATAAAGTTCCAACGACAACAAAAACGATGACTTAATCCATCTGACCAAGCCTACTTCTAAGCCTGAAATGAAACGAAGAGAAATGATACATTTACGACAGAACGATGAAAAGTTTCTATTTGAAATTCAGGATTAAATATGACATAGCCGAGGTGCGATGAGGAAACAATCAAATGATATCTAAAGCAATCGATTAAAAGTGCCGCTAAGGTAACCAAGAATAGTGGTGGTAAACCTGAGAAAAAGCAAATTAGTTAAGGATAAAAGAAATGTTGATAAAATTGCGAAAAAGTGTAATAGAGTACAAAAAGGGGATTCGAAGATCAGACGAACTATTTCTGTTTTTATACTTTAAATAATTGTTTATACAGGACATTAACTTATATATTTTGCTTTCCTTTGAGTTTATTAAATTGGTTCCCGCTGCTTTCGGTAACAAGCTTGTTGTGCATATGAGGTAATTTAGTTAGAAAAAAGAGAGGCGAAAGCTACCACATAAACCGACCTATTATACATTGATGCAAATTCTCTCTCATTTCAACGTCATAATGAATGAACTTGCGTCGTTGTCAACAGGCGCCAGTGTAAATTTAGCTGTCGGTGAAGTCACCCCGATAAACAAGCCTGTCACCCCATCGAGACGTCCGAAGTAAACACGCAAGCCATCGTGTTCATTCAAAATTTGGCGCGGTCACTTTAACAAATTTCCGACGGCGATCATTAGGGTTCGTATCAGCGTGTACGAACTCGCAGCTCCGAAGAGGATTAAACTGTACTCGTGTAATAAGTTGCTTTGTTCTTGTTGCAGGGACGCTGTCGGGAAAGTTTCCGACGTGGTAAACGCCATGGGGGAAGCCTCCGCCACCGCTCAAGGTTTAAGCAAACCTATTACAACTTCGGAAAGGCTCAGGAACTCGGAACACAAACTTTATCTGCTCATCGACCAAAATACTAACAAGTAAGTACGTGTATGAGTATTAAATTAAATTGCTCGGGATAATAGAGGGTCGCGCTTCGTTGAGGTATGCGTTCCATCAATTAAGTGCGCTTCAAGGTGAAATAGATTTAAATAATGCTTTCGATCGGAAGTACACGTATACGAGGGATGTTCTCTTTCCATTGAGTCTAGTATAGTAATACACAATATGTTGACAAAATACATTTAGTTATGATTTTTCCAAGTATTCCCATTTAAATAACTTACTTACTTAATCCTTAAGCCCTTTCTACTTCTTTTCCTGGTGTGTAAAGCGTGTGTGGAGTTGAGTCTCTATATTGTCTTCTTGACTATTTCCCTCCATCTCTTCCTGTCTGGTATGGCTTGTTTTGTTTCCTCCCACCATATTCCTCTTTTACCCAATGTACCTCTCACGCTCTCTAGCACCGTCCGTCTGGGTCTTCCTCTTGGTCTCTTCTTGTTCGTCCTTGCTTCAAACGCCTGTTTCACTATTCTTTGTTTCGGCATCCTTTTCACGTGTCCATACCATCTCAGCTCTGCTTCTTCAATAGTTTTCCTCCATTGGTCTCAATTTCAGATTATCTCTGAGTGTTATATTTCTAATCCTGTCCTTTCTTGTTTTATTTACCATTTTTCTTACAAAGCTCATTTCTGTACTTGTTACTTCTCTCTTCTGTTTTTCAGTCATGGTCCAACAGTCTTCCTCCTGCTGTTCTTTCGTTTATTTGTTCGTCTATATAGCTGTCCTCTAATCGTATTGAGGCCAGGTATTTAATTTTTACTTAGTCTACTATTTCTTCTCTTACTTTCATTTTTTCCCACTATGATTGTCTTATTGTTAGTCTTCTTTATATTGATATTCATGTTTATTCCAATGTTTCCTTGTAAGTAAGTATTTCATCCGCATAGCATATCTTCCTTTAAATAAAAGAAATATATTTCTTTTTTTTTCACTTTTAAATGTATTTACCGCTCCTTCGGCCGATGTACAACCTAAATCACGTAACTCATCATTTAGACGTGGAAACAGAAAGATATCATTAGGTGGCAGATCTGGATTATATGGGGAATGATCGATTGTTTCAATGTTGTGTACTTATTCGTTCGAGCAGCAGTGTAAATCTAAACTTTATTAAAATGCAAGATGATCCTACCTCTTCAGCGTTCCTCGCCACCATTTTGAAGTAGGTACTTGAGGCAAACTATAATAAACCATTCAGAATCAACAATACGGCAATCCTTCAGTACTCCCAAAAAAATGGCGACCATCCTTTTGTTGCGGCTTTTTCCGGATTACCTCTGTTGAAGCCAACTTATTTCCAAAGACCTAAACTGCCTGTTGTTGAGATCATATCAGTATATCCATGTTTCATCATCCGTACTGATATAGTACACCATATTAGGCAACCCATTGCCCAGTGTAGAGCTACTACATTTTAGACGTTTTCTTTTTAACCCGCTGCGGTCAAATGGTGGATTCAATCGGACTAAAGCTTATTGTATTTACTTTCAAGTGATTTCTAAGATTGTCTTGATTGCTTTTATACTAAACTTTCGACTTGCTTGTATACTCTTTACAGTAACATGACGGTCCTCTTCATGTTTCAAGACCAATATTTCTTAGGTAATGACCACTTTCGGCGGAGGAGGAAGATTATTGTTTATTGAAATGCATTGCACATCCGCTTTATGGTACCTTAGAAATACGACTTGTCACCAAACACTCAATTGATTTCCTCCAAACATTATTTATGGCTTAAGCCATGGGTGAAGTAACTCAATAATGCTCTTTGTTCACGTCTATGACTTCTAATGCAAAAGTTCACTTTCAACTTATGTATTTTACACGAAATCGTGAGTTTTCTCATGCCCCTCCATACTTTTACCTACGTGAAATAAATTTACCAGACGTCAAATGTATATTCATTTAGTATTCGCGTTATCCTCGAAATATCTAACGATTTATAACGAGTTCGGAAATTCAAGGAAGCCCTGGGAGAAGCAGATTTTCTTAAGGATTAACGTTCCGCACCGGTCCCCTACGACGACGGAAATTGAGCTCCGAAGCGAAATGTAATGAATTTTAAGAGTCGGCGGGAGGCACGGAGAGAATTAATCAAGCATTTCCTCGGCTGGCGAAAATTCAACGCGTTCGATAGGAAGAGCTGATTCACGTTGTATTTGGCGTCCAAGTACCTATAATTCGTTTAATCAACTCTAGCAGGATAAGATGGAAAAATGCATTCGGTAGTTTGGAACTAGTTGGTAGGGAATATTGTAATAAAACCAGTTTAAATTAGAAAGGAAAATGCAAAAATTATACCAAGGAAATTCGATGGCTTCAAGATGCTAATCAGTTGCAAATTTTGTTTTGTGTAATAAAAATACTTATATCATGCGTTTCAAGGAGTTCTACGTGACCCATCATATTTTTCATAATTAATAGAACAACCATGTGATGGGATTGCAATGATATTTAAACGAAGATGTCTGAATCAAAATCAAATATCCAGTTTTTTTATTAGAAACACAATACATAAACCATCTATGGGCAAATCGTTTCTAAACAGTCAAAATATTGATTTATGTCCTCTTTCGCAAAATAGCACCCACATCAAGTTGACCGGAATCCCACTCTCTGCCCTCAATCATTATAGATTGTGTTGATGTACCAAATTTTAATTCTCTCTTGGGCTTTCTTAAGCTGCAGTCCCTTAGCAACCTTTCTATCTTCTCTTCAGCGCGTAGGATCAGTGCAAAGATTACCTTCACTTCTCTCGGACTTCCAACTCAAGAATAAATAAAGATAAAGTTTAAAAGTTTTGCGAATATGAAGAACAGTTTATTGAAATGAAGGAAATCGTGCGTGCGCGAATTTAAAAATTGGTCTATTTAATCTGGAATGGTCCACTTACGAATTTTGCAACACAAATTTCACTAGCAATAAGATTATCGACCAATTTTTACCAAAATTATTTTTAACTTGTGCGTTTCCCTATTGGCGCATACCCCGAAATTGGTAAGTAATTGAACAGTAATGTTTTGAGGGATGTAAGTACCAATTTTGAATTATCAAAAATCATATCTACAGAAACATATGTATGTTTGACTACAAAAATTATAAACATATGTAAACGGCGAGTTTATACTCATAATACGTGTTTTTGGGCTGGTATGCCGTGATCTTTGACTAGCAAATGTCGACGTTTCGCCAAACACTGCGGTTGACACCTTCAGAAAGATGTTGATTCTTTAATAGTTGTCTGACAACTACTCTTTTATTTAAATGTATTTTTCTTTATTTTCTTGCATTTAGCAAATCACTATTCAATTGACATGCTTCACTAATATAATGACATGAGCAGTTTTAGTTTCTTTAATACTCCTAATAAAGCGCCATATCATACGTGATTTCACACCCAATATTATATAGGATACGGCAGAATTGATTAGACGATCTAAAATTGGAAAATATGTAATTTATTCTTAGATTTAAATAATAATGTATACATAATTAGAAACGCCATACAAAAGCATTTTATGCGAGTACTACATTTTAATAATAACATCACTAAGCTGGGCCCCGTCGTTCAGCACGTCACATAAGAGAGTCTATAGTCTTCCTCGGCATTTGTAATAGAATCTGTTCAATTGCAGTCGGGATTATTTTTCTAAATTGTCTATACCGTGAAGTCGATTTTTCTAGACTTCATGTTTTAACTATCCCCACAAGGGTAATCGCATGCTGATAAATCAGGTGAGCGTGAAAGTTAACTTACGTCACCATCATAGGGGATGACTTTTTCTGGTCACAGTTGGCGTATTGTTTAAATTGAGAGTATTACTGTGTGATATGTCGCATCATCTTGCCGAAACCTTAACGAGGGTACTTACATACATCAACGCGTTGCTGCCTTAGCATTGGTAAACAAAAATTATCCAGTATGGTCACATAACGTTCAGACGTTCGCGTCACTACTCTTCCATTAGCGTCTTAAAAAATATGGTTCGAAAATCCCAAAATTAACTCACTCCACGGCAAACTGTTACCTTCTCGCTATATAAAGGCGATTGATACAGTAACCGCGGATGTTGCTATGCCCAATTTCTAAAATTTTGCTCATTGACAATGGGTCTCATCTGACAATTAAATTGGATAAAAATTGTGATTGTGCTTCATTTCTAGGAGTTTGGTGCAAAATTCCACTCCTTGATTTAACTCCCGACGCAGTAATTCTTAAAGCACTTGCATTTTAAATCAGTGGAAGTCCATATCTAACATCCGCCTAGCACTCCTATCAGACATCAGAACATCCTGAACTCTGTAGTAGGGCTGTTCCTACTCGCTTCACATTTTTTGGGTTTCGAACTGTTCGTAGAAGGCCATTTTTCTTCTTCGACAATACAGAAGTACTCAATTCCTGTGTTTAAGCGACGCCTACACCCACGTTGCGTTACAGTACCTAAACCACCATTTTTAAAAGGCATTCAGCAGCAAACGCGCGATTCTCACAAAATCAACGCTCCGTGTAAACCGTGTGGCAAGTGAATGCTTTGGATTTTTGTACAACTCAATGATATAAACACTGCGCTATCTATCGGTGTACATGTGCCTTACCTGCAAAAAATTCCATGCAAATCAAGCTCGAGTAAATGCAATACACCAGAAATTCCAATACTGACAAAGAAGATAATATAAAATTAAGCAATAATTGGACTAGATAAACTATCTGATAAAGCGACATTGAAGTGCTATTAGGGAAACAACTACAAATGCAAATAACCTAACCTATTTGTTTCATACAAGAACGCCTAAAACGTGAAGAATGCGTTAGATTTCAAGCATGCTACTATTGTTTATATTTTCTTGTAGTGGTGAATTTCGTTCATTAAATTCTTAAACACAAACAGATTACTTGGAAGAGGCGGATTAGGAGCCATTTCTTCATAGTACGTGTACATATTTTCATTAGGTCGTTGCTGATACTAAATCTGAGATTTAAGAGCAAGTTTCATGCCATACGATGTGAGAAGTTGAATAATACAAAAGTTCGAGATTAATATACATCTTTTAAAGTAATTGTTGTCCTACATCAGATAAAAGAACTAATGAAACTCGATGTATGACTTACACGAATCCACATTAATCAGTTTCTTATGCCGAATTCAAAAGAATTCCAATACTCAATCAATTCTTGTATAAAAAATTACTTAGGCGAATACGGAAATGAATTCAATAATCTGGAAAAACGATTGGGGGATCTCCCCGAGAAAACATACACATACGTACACCATAGAAACTTTTAGATATCAATGTGAATAGTACAAACTGCTTAAAATAAAACAGATTCTAATTGTATCAAATCAGTTAAATCTTTTTCGCGCTTTTCAGTATTCCTTTTTCCATACCTTCGTGACTCCGGTATGTCAAAAATTGATTATGATGTTATTTTTGAAGTTCAGAAATTACTTTCGTCTTATCCTTTTGAAACAAAATGTGCTAACATGCTAGTTCAACCGATTTTGCTGATTTCTATACTTATACTTTTCAATACTTCGTCGTTTCTCCTCGCCAAAATTGGCGTCATTTATATTTCAACAACTTTAAGTGGCGAACAAAGTTTACTTAATAGGTAAACTAATCTAAATCTATAACATTCAACATTTTAAAATCGGTCATGAAACCCACGCCCATTTTTATGACGTGCGAGTAACATCTACATACATACACATGTTTGAATACTTTCGTTCAATACTTCGTAAAATATACCTACGTATATATACATATATTTTTATCACGACACGTTGAAACGTAACATTAGCGCTTAACAATGCTAATTAAGCCTACAAACACGCAAAAAAATTTCGTCGGTTTCCGCAAATGACGAGCTTGACGCATATCCACTGTATATCGAAATCAATGAGACTCGCGTTGTGTGACGCCGTCTAGACTATAAAAGTCATTAAATACGCAACATTCAGTCTAATGCGTCGTCCCCTATATCCGCTCCCTCAATTCGTGAAAGGGACCACGTCGAGCAGCACTTCCTGCCTGACTACAAGAATGATTTTTTATCCTCTTCTTACGTTTCGTGATCAAAACAAAGGGCACGCGATTTTATACAAGGTACGCTGGATAACGAGGCAAAACGTAATGAGGCATCGGATAACGATCCTCGTATTACCTTAAACTTCAGACTAAGATGTTGAACGAATAATGAAATTAAGGTCATGGTTGTACTAAACAAGAAATGGTAAGGGAATAGGTCGTTGACCGACAATTTTTCATATAGTTCTTGTGCGCGGAATAAACATTTATACTCATTGAATTACTGTCTTTTCTGGGATTGATATCTACTCAAATGGTTCCAATCTGATCCTAGTACATTTCAAGAAACCATCGATATAAGCTGACAGTTTAGCTACAGTTAAATCAGACAGATGGCCTATCCAATGCGTTTACGTAAAATCTTAAGGTTGTCCACATTGTAGTTATTTTTCCTCATCTACGTACGTATCGTACTTACTGAAGGAGAAAATCGTGAGCAACAATACGAGAGAGGAATATCTAATCATCTCACTTTAATGGGTGATTTCGCTAAATTGCGCATGCGTCACATGTGTAATCTTATTGGCCCAACAATGGTAGCCATTATGAAAATGGGCAGTATTTGTATTTGTGCGTTCTGTCCTGCATACTCAAGTCAAATGTGAGTCAGATCACGCGTGATATTAGTGTTTACCGGCGTCTTGAATTAGTGTCCCTGACAAAGGTTGTGTTTGCTTAATTTACAAGATGAATATTCGAAACATGCATAACAGAGAATATACACAGACTTATTATAAAAAGCAATACGAGAAGATATTTAATAACCATAATATTCAATAGAATTGGAAATGTATTTAATTCTGACGTTATGGGTACTCATATTAAAAGTCGACACATTCTTCAAAACCACAGGGCACAATTATGTTAATTAATAATAGAATTTTAGGTTAAAATTAGATTTCATCACGAGGCACGGTTGTAATGAAGTAAAAAATATTTCCTTTATTAGGCAGAAGTACACGCAATTGATCCACTCCACCAATACCGTGTGTTTAAATTTGTACTTACCTTTTTATTTGTGTATATATGTATGTATATATTATTTTGTAATTATATGAACATGGGCAAAATATATTACATTTTGATTTACACCTTTTTTCTTTTCCCTTCCTTCTAAGAACACTGGTCCTTAATTACATAAATATAATATTGTTAGTCAAATACAAGAAACTAATATTTGTAAAAATGACTTTTCAAAATCGATACAAGAATATTTATTTAATATTAAAAAATCACACAGAATTTACATTCCACTTCATTTCAATTTAAGAGGTTGCAGATGAATTAACCGATTATAATCTATATCAAAGAAACATTAGTGTTATTATCATCATCCGAATCAGGAACTATATCAAAAATTTGTCATTATCTATCATACATTTATTATTATGAACCATTTTCGGTAATTACAATACAAATTTGGTAACAACCATGAATAATCAATTTCACATTCAACTATACTTCAAATTTGTGGTGTAAATATTAATACATTCACTAAATTTTGTTGTATTAGATTAATAATTGGTTACTTTGTTCAAATTTAAACCGCCAACATCTTTCGGTGGCGCATGTCCAGTAAACACAATTCACTCGTAAGAGAAGGATAAAGTGATGTATACCTCTCGTATTGTTGGTCACGTTTTCCGTTCATTGTCAGGATAGAGAATTAGTAATATAGATATAATAAATATATGGGTCTAACATACAAATCGTTACTAATCGATTGCCGTTGTGAATTCTCTCATTGTCAGAAGGATAGGCTATCTGTATGACATCTATGTTTTATTACAAAATTTTGATCTTCTCTTGCCATCCGTAGACGTACGTTTCGCGGTTATACCGCTCGTCAGTACGGCTTTGCAAGAGCTGTAATTTCGTATACAAATTTTATGTATATATGGTTTGAACATTAATGTTTGTACATGTGAGAGGGATTCGATATGAATTCTCTCACAATGCACGTATTACGCATTTTTTACAGTTATTTTTCTACAGAAGTGGACAACTTGCGTTGCCACAGCCTCCTGCAATAACTGCAGTCGCGCTCTTCGGCTACCCGCCGTGGGAGAATTGCAAATTACAAAATGTTGATCTTCTCTTGCCATCCGTAGACGTACGTTTCGCGGTTATACCGCTCGTCAGTACGGCTTTACAAGAGCTGTAATTTCGTATACAAATTTTATTTATTAATTTCCCACGGCGGGTAGCCGAAGAGCGCGACTGCAGTTACTGCAGGAGGCTGTGGCAACGCAAGTTGTCCACTTCTGTAGAAAAAAAAATAACTGTAAAAATGCGTAATACGTTCATTGTGAGAGAATTCATATCGAATCCCTCTCACATGTACAAACATCAATCTATGTTTTATGAACAAATTTGGTGCATATCTGTAAGAATCTGTGAGCCAATCTGTAAAATTTGACAGAAAAATTGTGTTCTGTGTTTCTTTATTGATTCTGTTCCTTTTGCAGGCCTGTAACGATACAGATTTTTATATATGCACAGAATTTGTCTCCTAATGATCAGTTCCTAATACCAAAAGTGTTGAGAAGGTTTTTCATAACCAATTTGACAAATTTTGTTCAGTACACCGATCGAGTAAACTAATAAAGGGGTGCAAGAGGTCATTAGAACTTAGGTGAAGTTAACCTAGATCCTCGCATTTATAAATAAAAGTCCTAACAGCACCACCATCAAGTTAATATTGCTCACCGAATTTATCGCCCTTTTTCATTCTTATTTTAGCTGAAAAATATGTGAAGTCACAGTATTTCTTTCACACGTACCGTTTGCAACACAACCAACTTTCAGCTCCGACAGAGAAATATGTACATATATATGTTAGTTCAGCTGTGGGCGTTGAAATAGATACCATTTAACTTTCTTAATGAGAATATTCCTTGGAGAGGTTTTAGTTGAATGTCTCGCATTAATCACAAAGCTATATCGCATGGAGCTCCTCTGTGAAATCCTAGTTAGGGATTTAACGTTTCAATTTCAAAGGAAATTAATTAGTTTTCTTCCTAGCACCAAGAAAACTTGTTGCTCCCGTATATTAATAGAGAATTGCGAATTACGACTAGAAAAATATTAAATGCATCCTTACGAAATGTAACCAAGGTAATTTATATTTTACAAATACCTAATCTTCCTTAATAATCTAATAGATGAATGTAAATCCTTATAAGATAAGGTTTATGCTTGCCGAAGGAAAATATGAGGATAACTTACATATGTATTTATGGGTGCTACGTGTAGAGGTTTATATAAAATCGATAAAGAATTCAGACGGTGAGGATAAGTTGCAGCATTCATCGTCCCGATAAAACCAAATGAAATGAGGATAAGGCAAACGATTTCTAGATGGAGTAAGATATCGTGTCTAGTTTTTGAAACTTGCATATATTTCTGATCAAGAAATCGACGTAAAAATAAGGGTATAATTAGGAAAGTACTTTCACCACTCGCAGACGCGTTTCGCGGTTATACCACTCGTCAGTGCGACTTTGTGAGAAATAGTTTTCATTTCCAGATGAGCAATATAGATGCTAATACGTTTTATTTAGTAAATAGCTGCAAAAATGCGCATTTAAGTACATACTAGGGGAATTTCTTAATTGAATTCTCATATGTACAAATAGTAAAGTAAAGATTTAAAACTACTAAGATGTCGTTCGCAATTGTGTTAGAAGAAAGACAATATTATCTAAAGTTTTCTTTCTAAGGTGTCATTGGATCACTCTTAAGTCAATGAAACTCAAATTACACTGGGCAACAATGACATTACTTCTTAGCTTAAGGTACTGTACTAAACACAGATATCGCTTTGAAAAAGTTGATTGACCTTCGTTGCAGAGATGTTGTCGATTTGTCCGTTATACATGCGCAGTCGCCTAATATAATAATAATTAACTACAACAAGTATGACTGGTAAACCAGTGCTGACCTGAAGATAATGTGCTTGTTGATGGGTTTGCAGCAGGGATATACAAGGTACTGCTATTTTCTTTGTCTATAGGATAGCAGAACAATCGATTTGTACTACATCAAGAAAGACTGGTTCCCAAGAGCATCTTTTAAGCTTAGAATTTTAGAGTATTAGTAATGATTCCCTCGTCTCGATGAAACCAAAATTAAGGAAGCCGTTTTTGTGGGACCACAAATTAAAGAGCTCTTCTGAGACATCACGTTTGAGAAAGTTTTCTGAAGTAAAACAAAAAACAGTTTTGGGATGCGTTCTATCAAGTGGCAGTAAACTCCCTTGGGAATAACAACGTCGAGAACTGCAAGGAACTGATGGAGAATATGTTATCCTCGTGTCATAAATTCGGCTCCATGAGTCCTTAGAAACCAATTTTCTTGACTCCCACTTGTATTATGTAACTGCGGGTAGGTCAGTGATGGATACGCCAAACGTTTGCATCAGGACATTAGAACAACAGTACTAGGGCAAATGGCTCACGTCAATGCTGGCTGCCTATTGTTGGACAATGAAACCGATGCCAATTTAGCTTTTCTCGGACACATGAACTTTTTTATAAATTATTGCCCAGTGTTATTACCACTGGATCCTATCGGCATAGCCACAATTACGAATTTCTGTTAATAACTTATATTTTCTTTGGGCGTTTTAGGTTTTTCCACTTATAGTGACTGATAAAATGAGAGACCACTTCACTTTTCTAGTGTATATTTGAAATATTGGGAAGAAATATTTGAAAACCGGTTCGCTTTTTTGCTGAAATGCCCTGTACTAACTTAATTTTAACATTCAATGTGAATTCTTACATTATTTTATGTGAGTTTAGTTTGCCGTAATTTATTTTGTTAATTTTTCGTTTAAGTGTACGACAAAATAAAGAGACCATTGTCATTGAGGCAACGGGTGAGCTAAATTTTACTGTACTCTATTTATCATCTGTTATGTATGTTTACTTCATTCGCTGGCTCATTGTTCAGTTGTGAAAAATTGTAGGCTAAGATGGCTGGAAAATAAATTTGTGTTCAAATACGAACATTGATTATCAAAGACATTCAAAACGGTTTTTCGCAGAGAACAGTACCTAAAAAATTTGAGGTCAGTAAGACTCAAGTGCAAAAACTGTGGAAAAAGTTAAAGAGAGGGAAGAGGAAGGAAACGGACGACCACTTACCCCGATGACTCTCATATCGTACGGGAGATTAAGAAAAATCTGTATACAACAATACGAACGATACAAGAAAAACTTCAACTAACAATAAGTGTATCGCACAAAACAATTCGGCGGAGGCTCTGTGAGGCTGGTATTCAAAGCCGTTGTGCTCGTTAACGGCAATTTATCTATAAACCCAACAAGAAGAAGTGCTTACAATTTACAAGAAAATATGTGCATATGCCAATTGAGTTCTGGAAAAGGGTTCTTTGGTCCGATGAGAGCAAATTTGATTAAATTGTTCAATCGAAAAAAGGCTGCGAATATGGAGAAAATCCAGAGAAGAATATGAAGAGTGTCATTTAAAGCAAACTGTGAAACACGGTGCTGGTAGTATTATGATTTGGGGCTGCTTTACTTGGTCAGGAGTAGATAATTTAGTAAAAGTCAACGACATAGTGACTTGAAAGAATCCTTGTTTCGGGTTGGGTTGGAAAACAACTTTATTTTCCTTCAAGAAAATGATCCGAAACATACGGCGATGAAGACTCAACAGTTTGTGAAATCAAATAGAATAAGAATTCTCGAGTGGCCTGCACAACCACCAGATCTCAATTCTATAGAAAATCTATGGTCAATTATGGACGAAAAGATTGATAAAGCAAATGTATCGAACAAAGACTCTTATTTTATGGCGCTGAGGGAAGCTTGGGAGGCAGTAGATGTGTATTTTTCCAAAACCTCGTGGAGAGCATGCCTCAATGACTCCAAGCAGTCATAAAGGGAGAAGGGGGACATGACCATTCCAAATATTAACTGAAGTTGAAAAGACTTTCCTCAATTTTTTGTGCGAAGAAAACAGTGGTTTCTTTTTTTTTGTCCGTACTTCTGCCCGGGTGTTTTCAATAAGCAGACGTAATCGTTTATTTACCAGAAGTTCTTCCTTTTTTTTGTAAACATTAAAATACAACTCATCTATATATTTGAGCCAAATGGGAGAACGATTTTTTTATTTTTTTGCTGATCGTTGAACATTAAACTGACATACTACAAAGTGGTCTCTTTTCTGTCAGCCACTGTATAGATTAAATCCTATTCAGAAATAAAATAATTAATTACACTGTCAGCGAGGCTAATATCTTCACTTGCACAATACCGAATTAAGTATCTAGTTTAAAGAGTTTACCAATATGATCCAGTATTTTTTTTTTTTATTTTTTTATCGAGATTGATTTTTACTTGTACTCTATACCGGATGTACCCACTAAATGTTTCACAAGTTTTTCTCTCTAATAACACGGACACATACACATACAAGTATACATAAATATCCACTTCCGTCACAAGCGGAAATCTCTAGTCTTCATTAATCCAATATTCCAATACTAGCTGATGTTGCACATGCCCTATGGCATATGGTTCATGCGGACGAGTTACGAGACTCTAATGTATATGTATGGTAAAGCACGATGCGATATAGCCTTGATTTTGTAATTCTACGCGGTCCGGAAGCATAAATTATGTAGCTGATTATAGAAATTATAGGTATGCTGGTATACCTATCAATTTACATACTTGTACGATGTTCAACGATAACTAACTTTTCATTTATACGACCTTGTATGATGTAAATCTGTATTCGTATGTAAATATTTGTTCATATATGCATGAGGAAAAAGAGATCCTAGCTAGATCCGTTCACAACTTCAAGAATAGAAAATATAATACTCAAAATTTCAGATTTCCTCTTAACAATAACAAAAAATCTTTAGAAAGGAATAAAAAAATTCTCAAAGAGGAAGTGGGAGTAAAGCTGATTTCAAATTTTCAAAGAACACTATTCAAAGTGCGTCTTCTTCAAAAGAAGAAACTGATGACAAATGAGTAATACGTACTTTAATGGAAGCAATCCATACAAATAGTAGGAGCACAATACAATCGCTGAATTAATTTTAATTTCGTTCTGTACGCTCGATTGTTATTTATTATTTAGGTAACACATATTGTGTACTACGAATGAAGTAATCACCTGTCGGGCTATGTATTGCGTGTACGCCGCGTGTACCTCGAAGCTTGTTCTCGTCACTTTCCATTCCATCGTCAATTGGAAGAACTGTTACGTCGACTTGCACCAGTGGAGATCACAAAATCACTTCCGTTATCGGAGAATAAACGGCTGAATTACACGAAGGAACGCGACCTATACATTGGCGTCGTTTTACGAAGAAGATTTTATCAGTTATTTAGTTACAATCGTATAAATGACTGTATTTGGGAATCGTTGGTCCGCAGTTACGACTTCCCATACATTAGTGTTACATTTTCTAATGCTTTTACACCTAATTTGATCGTATGAAAAGAAGACGAATGTAGCTCAAAAATAACAAAGGCAAAAGGATAATAGATATAAGACATACTTATGAAACAATAAACGAATGATTTTAAATAATAAAGAGTTTTAAGATCATCGTTTTAATGTTTGGATGTGTGAAACTTAGATTCTTTCAGTTTCTGAAAACACTCTTATTTCTTCTTTGTTTGTTCGAAGAAACCTGATACCTCTGATTTTGATAACCATTCTATACACTGTTCCAGTCCCTCACCGAGATTTCGATTTCTATTATAATTTTGCCTCTCTTTTCCGTATATATTAAAACCACGCTTTCCTGCATGTACTACCTATACTTTTTATTATTTAATACGATGAAGGATCAGAAACTAAAGTACGTTTTACATTATCATACTAAATTGTACCAAACAATCGAATACTATTTTATAGTACAATGTAAAACGCTTTATCAGTCTTTTGTACAAGATTATTGTATGAATTTAGACTCCATCATTTGTCAGCGCTATTACATACATATGTAGTATGTACTTGTACAAAAATTCTGTTTATGATTCTGTGCCATGCTAGATCCTCGTTTCAAATTGTACACCAGTATCACACAATATTTGCAAATATTTCTCATAACCTTCAAAAAGATTAATTTTACGCTTAGCTAATAACACTAATACTTTTAGCAAAACGCTCAATAATTAAATTGGAATACGTGCAACGCAGACTAGTGAGCAGGGGTAAGTCAAAACATTTAGTATGAAAATAGGACAGGTTCTAATTTCATATAATGGTTTTGGCACAGAAAAATAGTACAATGTTTTATATTGTATTATAAAATAGTATTAAATTTTTACGTACAATTTAATATGATAATGTAAAACGGACTTAAGTTACATCCATTCCGTGTTTCTAAAGTAAAAGAAATAACATAATATAAAACCTATATTATTGTCTTTTCATTTGCCAAGTGGCAATGCTGTATATCATTCAGTAAATGTATAGCCACGCTGTTAGTATACCGTGTCGTACAGAGGTTTCATCCGACGTTGAATTGCTTTCAATAGTCCGTTCCCTGTAGGCCAAAAAAGATTGTACCTAATCGTTGTGAAATTTATCGCCAGTCGAAATGCATGATGAACTGCAATATAATCGCGAAAAGGTGCTAAATGTTTGAAGCGGGAAGAACGAATTTGATTGATACAAACCACGCCATGGACATCCTTCAGCTGCGTGCACTACCGACAAGGCAAAGCACATGAATGAAATGATTCTGACTTACTGCCGGGTAAAAATTGAAGAGATTGCAAATGGATTAAACATCTGTGATGATAGTGTGTAGTGAGGTATTCGCGCACTGGGTGCCTCGTCTTTTAACCGAGGACCATAAAAATCAACGTTTTGGGTCTTCCCTTTCCTTTTTCCAATCTTACTTCAGAGATGGTCCAAAGTTTTTGAAGAAAATCATTACCGGAGATGAGATCTGGGTGCTCCATTACGCTTCCGAGATGAAACGCTCATCGAGTTAATGGCGACACAAGGCTTCTCCACAACAAGGAAGTGAGAGCAAGTGTACAAATTTTGCAGATTATACTGACCGTCTGCTTTAATTTTAAGAGGGTTGTTTGCTTCAAACTCTCCAAAATGTTCGCAAACAGCTCCCAAGACGTAGATTTATCTTGTATTTTGATAACTGGAGCTACAACATGCTGAGATATTGGCTAACCCTCCTTATTACATTCCTCTCTCCAGAGAGTTGGCTATCCTCAATTATTTTAGTCACTGTTCATACTTATTCCAAATGACAATAAGGAAAACTTGCAGATATGCGGTAGCGATAACCCAAAATATAAGTATCGTAATAAATTTCAAGAGAATTATATTCTATATATTTTTTACCTTACCAGAGATTTACGCAAAAATATCATCAACAAACTGGTAGGTATTCAGAACTGTCTGAACCCATCCGTATTTACACAAAATGGACAAATGCTTCTTTTATTGTCGTTTCACTTAAAATTTCTTTGCTCCAATTAAACATTCGCAAGCTATGACGTGTACTACCCTATGATACAATTATTGTTGTACCCGAATGGGGTAAAGTGTTTAAGTTCTAATAGCTCTCAATTTCTTAAGATTAGCTCCTATTAGTGACAACCTAGTATTCACAATTTTCTGATGCCAGCTGTATTTTTAGAGAATGAATAAAATATTTCGTTATTCTCTTTAAGGTTTCTTTGCTTAAATAAAGCTTATGGAAACTATAACAAACTTTTTCACGAATAAACTCTAAACACGAATTTCCACAAAGACAGAGTATTTTCTCCAATGATAATGAGCTTAGTTGGCAATTAGCTATTTAGCGTTTCTAAAATCAGTGTGGGAAGGGTAAAACGTAATTTATAAGTGATTCGACCACGAGAACAGTGGTTACATGTGGCGATATCTTCATAGATATTAGTAATAATTCGTCAATCTTCTGATCTGATTATTTTACCTCAATCCGAAACTAACTCCCTATGTTTGTGTTTATGAATTTTAAGATTCTGATTTACAATATATTAAAGTAATATAGATCTAAGACTCTCTTGGCTGCCGAATCCCAATTAAGCAACCAATCCATTATGTTTTTGAGCTTAAATACCTTGTATCTAGATAACTTATTAATCTTCTCAACTTATGAGAGTTACTTCAGCAATACTATCCACAACTTAGTATTTATAACTCTCTGATTTCGTTTGTGCTTTCGCAAATTTATTAAGTTCTTGTTTTGTTGTTGTTCCACTTAATTTACAAATCATTTCTTGTTACAGCTGTAAAGTGTAATCAATTCAATCAAATTGATTCGGCTAGCGTAAATTATAAGTAAGCTTTTTATTGCAGTTCTGGAGACTACTGAATGAAACAAAATTAAATTTAGAAGTAGAAGAACAGTAACATATAATTCCGTTTAAAACCTTTGGAAGTCCTGAAAATTAATTCAAAGCTGATTTACGCACCACTCTTAGACAAAAAGAGACCTCTCATCCTCTTCCATTCGATTCTATCTCTTGCCGTTCTTTGCTAACTTACACTTACCAAACACTACATTTTCTTCAATCCATGTTCGTCTCTCTCTATCTCTTCTTGTTTTTAGCTCAACAGGAAACTCTTCCTTAGTTTCCTTAAAACATTTGCAATCTTTTAATCTGTGACCCACCCATTTTCTCCTTAGTCATTGTGTCTTATATGCAGCATTCGATATCTTCGTTCTTCTTCTCAAATCTTAATTTCTTATCCTGCCCTACCATTTGTTGTGCATTATACTGTCCTCTATTTTTCTTAAACAAACTCCTAACACCTCATTTGGTCCTAATTAAGGTTTGACATTCATAAATTACAATTGCCAAACTGCATAAATCCTATACTATTTTCTTTAAACTTAAATGGACATTAGGTACTTATATTTATATTTTTACTGCCCAATACTTCGATCAAACAATTTCTATTCTTCTGTGAATTTCTTTATTACCTCGATTTTGGAATGGCACTAATTTACCCTAGTATATTCTTGAAGGTATTCTAAACCTGTGTTATTCACCAATATGACTCCTCTTCATCCATTTCTCATAATTTTAAGTTCTTCAAAATTATCTTTAGTCCTACTATTTCACTTTTCTATGTAGTTCTTCCATCATGATCTCAACTTAAATATGCGGTTCTTGTTTGGTCTCCATACTACGATGTACGCAAGTCCAATCTTGAGATTGTCCAGCGGAAGTTTCTAAAGTTTTTTTCATTTCGAGTTGATGGTCTTTAACCTCCGCGAACTGTCGAGCACACTAAATTGCTGTCCAGATTTAACTTGCTTCTTTTGGGAGATAGAAGAGTGATTAATAGTTTAACCATTCTCTACAAACTTTTTCATAACGAGATAGACAGTCTGTCGCTGCTATCACAAATCTGTTTTCTTGTGCCACGCTAATCTTCACGTCAGGATATTGCTTGCCTTCCGACTAGGATTAATAAATTGATAAGATCAGCCATTTTTAAAATGTGTAATAACTTTAACAACATTTATATGTGACATTTGTTTTACAACGCGAAATGCTTTAATATTGGCAATCCGAAACAGAAGGGAGTAGTAGTATTTGAACCAGTATTTGAATTGTATTTTTCTCTTTTTTCTTTCTCTGTAACCCATTTTTGTGTTGGTTTATACAATGACCTATTTGCTTTTTTGTTATTTTTTTTTTAATTTAGGCTATTTAGTTGTTAACACTAGATACCTATCTGTAGTTTGTAATTGACCTATAAATTATCCAGTAAATGGATGTTTAAATCTCTTGGGCAAATTAAATCATTGTAATTATTATTGTTATCATTTTATTAAATTGTGTTGTTGTGTTTCCAAACAATACCAAGTCATCGTAGAATTCCAAATTATTAACATTTGGGAGTTCCGCCTGTCGTTTCAGTTGAAAAATGAATTTGAGAAGTATGTAAGCTCAGGCAGGATCTCCTTGCCTTATTCGGTTTTGTATTTTACATACATATTTGCCAGGGTTTGTCTAGGTTTATAAAAATTACATAAAATAATTGCAGGAACTGTGATATACTATCATTAAGTATCCCCATATCCAGTAAATTCTTAGCACCGCATACTTATTAAATAGTCCCGGGACATTTGTTTCGCCAGTGACGAAGTCAACATCGTATGCAACACATGTTACACACAAATTAATTAATAATTATATGGTGCTCGATAGTGATACAATTTAATGTGAATGACAGAAATTGTTTTCAGTTTATGCAATTTCACTTTTAGGCTAATAACAAACATAAAAATCTATTGTTTATTTCAGTGGAAAAGGTGCCGTTACAGGGATGCTGAAAACCGGCAAGAAAGGGTTATACGTCTTCGATCGTGACGGTCACCATTTTCAAGTGCAGCCGGTTTGCATCCTTGACTTTTACATTCATGAGTCCAAACAGAGAATGGGCTTGGGCAAGAAGCTGTACGAGCATATGTTAGAGGTGAGTTACGACATGATTAGAATTGCAATGGCATCTAATACGTAGAAATTAATCATTTAAAACATCAATTATACAACGTTTAATGACATTATATTTTATTAAATCTTCAGTTGCTAATTGCTATTGGTATGAATTTTCTTTATGACAAAATTAACAATATTTCAGGGTGGATAGCTATGGAAATCCGTAGTGTTCTATATAAGTTCATTAATGATGTTTTTTTAACATTCCAATAACGTTTATGAGAAAGCGAAATTACAATCGGTGGAACTAGAATAGTTCGTACCACGCTTAGTAGTGTTTTTAAACAAATGACTCATGCTCACATTTACAGTAATTTACACCTTGTAGTTGCACCGAAGTTATAATGAATGTTAAAATTATAGCATCAGAAACTTTACAGGGAATGGCTATAGATGTCTATTTTTATCGCCCTAGAATAGGGAATAGGGTCGTATTTTCCAAACCTGACATTAAAAATTTTCACGTTTTCAACATTATTTTTTTATTTTTGTAAAATGCGTAAAAAGTCACAACGAACGCGTTTACCCCAGACGACATATGGCTAACGCGGAACGAACGTGATTTTCAGATTTATTTACTCTCCTCTTTACATCAAGTTTCCAGGATCCTGTCACGTTTCACTTTCAGCGTTCGAAATAAATCGTTTGTAGTCTGAAATATTTAATTGATGTATCACAGTAGTTATTTTAGGGGAACCTAATTTCAAAAGACTCTAAATGCAGCTTGAAAAATATAAAGGAAGTAAATAGCATTGTCATCTTCAACAGTGGTGACTTCAGTCGGGGTAGCTATGCTATAATATATAATTACATTTATTAAGAACTAATTAAGAATATTTCAAACAGGGACGTATATTTTGGGGTGAAACGACTAACGAGAGATGTTTAGAATGTTTGGATAAAATTTTATTATTTCGTTAATTTTCATCAAAATTACAATGTAGTTCTTCAATATAATCTCAATTTAACGGAATACACTTACCCCAACTTGAAACTATTTTTTTGAAACCGTCCCCTAAGAAATTCGTCGGAGTCTGCGATCCATGTGTTTATAGCAAATTTCACCTCATTTAAAGTCTCAAACCGAACACCCTGTAGTGGTTCTTTTAAATTTGGGAACAAATGAAAATCACTAGGAGCCAAATCTGGCAAATAGAGATGGGTATCGAAGCAATTTGCAACGGAATTCGTTGAAAACATTCTTCGTTCTTCGTGCGATATAGGGCTACGTCAACTTCCCAGGTCGTTTCTTGCAAAGCGCCTGCCGTAATGGACCAGATAGAAGGTTAGAATAATATTCTGCAGAATCTCAGAATTGAAGTTTTAAGAGTTACAGAAATTAGAACCAAATTGCTATAATGTTCCGAACATCCCCCGTAGAAGCAAGATTTCTCCAATTTCAAAATCTTTATTCTCCGATGTTTTCCTTGATCGAGAAAGAAATTCCAATACATAATTACGGTTTCCACAAAATACCAGAAAGTTATTAGAATTTCAGATCTAACAATGAGACACATTTCCAAATTGGTGTCTTTGCAAGCAGCAAGTAATTACTAGGTACTGACCATAGCCACAGTAAATGCCAATGGAAAAGTTATCTACAATTACTTTGATCACGATAATAATCAAGCAAACGCGAATACCATTACCAATATTCTTTTAAAATCCCCAAAGATTACCAAAAGTTATCGCATGTTTTGCTATGATCTGATACTACTTTTAACTCATAGATATTTTTTCTTCCTCGAATTATTTAAATAGGTTGACATTTCCACAAAGGAATGAGAAGCTTCTAAATTAATACGAAATCGTAACATTACCGGATGTCGTCACTGACGTTATTAGGCTCGTTTATTGTCGTAAATAAATAAATCTGCCGCTATCGTTAAAAATGTATCTAGCTTATTCATACGGAGCACGGAAACATTTATTGCGGTTTTGCGAGGGTACAATTGAAAATGTGGGACACGCGAACGACATTGTAGCCGACTTTTCAGTTTGACGAGCAGGCCTTTTGTGCACATTTCACGTTGATCTCTTGATCAGTAAAGAAGTGGTACACCTGCCCGCTTTGGTCCTATATATCGTTGTAATCTAGCGAAAAATGCTTTTCTTTGTTCACAACGGATTTTACGGAGTACTTCCGGTAAGATTGTTTAACTTATTTCGCATGTTTTATGAAAAGTACCTAGTAATTAAGGAAGAAAACTCTAATTTATTTATTCGTTTTACATATTATAATAATTCTAATTATTTGACTTTTATGATCTGTTAACATTTACTATTTATATTCCTCAGTTAAAAGTTTAAAGTAGATTTTTAAATATATGGCTTAAATCACCTAAATCACGTTGACCTACAGAAATTCTTTTGTGCCACAATATAATATCCGCCTACCCACAATATCAGAATTCCTGGATTATAATCTACAAACCTCTGGAAATGAATAATTTTCACTTTTAGGAATTTAATGGTATTGTTCCTGAAATATTCCACAAGTTAAGCAGACCTTGTAAACGAGTCACAATTCCAAAATTTATAATTGCCGTCAGAGGTATGTCTTAAATTTTTAGGGCGATAGTCACCTCTGAAAATATCTACGACCATCCTTACATCGTCTCCCTTTTCACTCGATAACTAAAACAGTGCTTCGTCCAAAGTTATACTAATTCTAAGCCAATTCTAAGATGTTAGTGAATGATGTCGAGAACGGATGTTGTGAGCTCTTTGTCTCCACGCCTACCGAATAGTATCAGCGTGGAATTGAGCTTTTGGCACGGAGATGACAAGTCATACTTCATTGGTAAATTTACTTCTATGAATAAATTAAACAAAAATCGCAAATATACACATTTTCCACATGGATGTGATAACAGTTTGTTTATGTTGTTATTGTTGCGAAAAGAGAAGGAAAAAGTATTGGAATTTATTTACCTGAATTCCCATGTGCAGAAGTAAATTATTCATTTGAATTTTTTGTTACACTTCATCCATTTTGGTAGCCATTCTATATCTGTCGTAGTGTTTAATCCAACTTTCCCATTCATCCTTCTTAAAAGAACATTTTTCTGGAGGTGAAAAAAATGGTTTTAGCCTACTGGATTCGTTGGTACAACTTCCCGTCCGTTGGAGTTGTGCCCCTGTAATTGTGCCACAATTCCTCTTACTTCCTTTAAGTCTTCTTGAAGTCTGGCTACCTCCTGTTTGTTTATTTTAGACGTCTTTTCTTTCGCGTTAAATATAATATTTAACCTGACACCATGTAATGGATGGTAGGTAGGTCGATATGAAAAGACACGCTAACCAAGTGTAACTAACTATATTATCATCACCCGCTTACATAACCTCGCTTATCCCTCGCCCCCTTCTCTTGGGATGCCAACTTATCTAATACCAGCTCCCTACAATCAACATACTCAAAATATGCCCAATTGTAATTTTAGATCGGCTGAGGTGTCTTCAACGCACTGCATTTCTATATGCCACCTTTCTGGGACAAACTTATAGTGCGACCAATAATTTTGGATTGAAATGTTCACCTTGCGAACGCATTGATTGGCATTTTTATCATTACGACCTTCTCTCCTTCTTCTTCTGCGGCGTATTCCGTTTCTGTTCCCACAGCCGCCTATCTTCCCAATTTCCTGTCGATAGAGGTGACTTTGTGCCAGTGCTTGCTTGATGTACGTTTCCCATTCCAAGGCAGACCTTCCTCCGGGATACCACTTCACAATTTTTGGAGCTATCTATTGTGAGGCATTCGCTTGACATGCCCGTTCCATTGTAGCGCCCTATTTTCCAAGGTTCTAGTGATTGAGCTGGTTATTTTCATTCTTCTTCAAATCTATTCAGTCTTTATTACGACCTAAAAAGATGTCTTATGATATAACCATTTAAAAAATCTGTCCACCACCCACTTCAGTAATTTCATTAATCGTTTTTCTCAGATGTTTGATCCGCGTATGAGGGCCAGTAACAAAAAGTCCCGCGATTAATTTTTACACTTTGACTGTTTGATGTTGGTAGACGACGGGGTAACTGATGCACCTCGGCACTTGCAATACGGAATTTTCCATCACGAGTTTTGCCACCAAGTTGTTATAAAATCTACAGTTATTAACGGTTTGTTCCGTATTTTTATGATAATATTTACAAATGATAATGAAATCTTCATCTTTTAGGGTTATTCGCAGGAAAAACAGTCAGGTTTTCATCTCTTGGCTTCTAGTTTTTCTTGCAAGGTTGTCTATTCAACTATTCACTCCCCTTTTGCCTTTCTCCGCTATCTACTGCACAGTTTGATTCCAAAGAGGAAATTAAAAAAACTTTCTCTTGTATTGTTCTCAATTTTCTCACAATTTAACCTTCGCATTAAGATTCTGGTATTTTGAAAGTTGATTGCAACTTAGACAACTACTGAATATTTCAAAGAAATTTATTTTGCACAAATATTAGTTACCATTATTGCAACTTATTGAAGATATCTCAACAGAGAACATTTTCATTAATATACAAGCGAATACATACGGGTTTATGTGTGTACCGTTACAAAAATTGTTTTCTTTATTATTCAAACGGAGCGTATTAGGTCTGCCCGAATTTGGTATTAATATGTACCTTTTGTATTCCGTGGAATATTTCAATTTTCGCTCTCGTATTTTATTAAAATTGTTCTCACATTATGGCTATCTTGTATAACACATCTAAACAGATCCTCTAATATTTCATAAACGTTCGGAAAGTGTTTACAATCAAAGGAGGAAATGTTAATGTCAAATTTGAAAAATTCCCTTTGGAAAAATTTTGATATTCTTTCGATAAGTACTTTGGCTCGAAAAAATATTTATATCCTTTTCCTTGCAGAAAGAACAAGTTGAGCCAGTGAAGATGGCGATAGACAGACCAAGCGACAAGTTCCTAGGTTTCCTCAATAAGCATTACAATTTAAATAGTCCTGTAAAACAAATGAATAATTTCGTCGTATACGACGGATTCTTCCCGGAACATAAGGACGATTTAGGGAAAATAATAACACGTAAGTTCGAATTTGCCGCTCAATTAAACTGTTTTCGAAATGGATATCTAGTCGTGGCAAATTTATATACGAGGTGAACAATTAAATTACGGAATAGCGCATTTGTTTGCTGTTAGCCTTCGTGAGGGGGAGAGAATATGGAATGTTGGTGACCTTGATGCTTTCTGTGAAGATGGCGCCTAATTCCGTCCCTTTATCTAATTTAGACTTTTTTAATCCTTGATTCTTATGTGGAAGTGCTATGATCAGAATAAGCCAAGCGGTAAATCGGAAATACTAAATTGAGGCCCTGACCAAGCTGAGAGAAAGGGTGAGAAAGAAGAGACCACATCTATGAAAAAATTAATGATGGTTTATGCACCAGGACAATGCGCCAGGGCACAATTTGCTCACTGGATAACAGTTCCTAGCGCAAAGGCACATTGCTGTGCTCCATCGTCCACCATATTCATCAGATCTGTGACTTTTACCTTTTTCCAAAAGTGAAAACTGCATTAAACGGAACGCATTTTTTACTGTATAGAAGAGGTTAAGGCAAAAACGCGTGACTTACCGAAGAGGTTGATAGGTGATGATTTGCAGCACTACTTTGGACAATGGAAAACATGTATGCAGCGGTGGATAGATAGGGAAGGGAGTAAGTTAAACGTGTTTTACAGCTACTTGTAATTTGTAATAAGTTATTAATAACATATTTTTCGGACTAATCCGGGTATTTAATTGTGATACCTCGTATATTGATGTAATTAAGTTTCACATTTGGTGTAATGAAACATAATTTAAAGAGGTTATCGTTACGCAATAAATAAATTGATTTCACTTTTAATCATTGGTTTAAACAGGGGCACCGGAAAATCCAATCAACCAGCTAATGGCTTGCAGACAACTTTTGCATCGCCCTATGGTAGATATGGCGCACCTCGTCCACCTTGCAGTATGGGACAGGTAACCTTAATAATTACATATGTTTTACTTAAATTAGAAAATACAGATTTAAAGCCAGAGGAAATCAGAAGTGTTACATTTATAAGTCCTAAACACTTAGATTTTTATTACTAGACAAAGTAAAATTTTCATTGCAAAATAAGTTAAGTCATAAAGTACAATTGAACCTAAGATATAAAAGCAAAATGTTATGAACTATAACCATCACTAACTGAAATTCAATCAATTTAACATATTTCATATTTTTCTCCCCTATGCGTTTATGGAACCCAGATAAGCAATAAATGTCTTCAAGATCGCATTAACAACCCATAACAATAATTTCAGGATACGGACATTTCGAATTTTACAGCACAATTTTATTGGCATATATTTAATAACGTGTCTTCATATCATCCACGACAGAGTCGTTCGTACGCTCGTTTTCGTGAGACTAGCAATTTGCGTGCACAAGGAGATTTACGTTGAAACGAAATCCTGTACTTTATGGGTCGCGCAACGACCTACATATTTGAAATTGCCATTGATTAATTACCTATTTATTCGACGATTGGATCATCACTTCAAACGCTCGCGGTAATTAATGACCATACTCTCACGCTAAACAATTTCAAGTGTTGAAATGCAAAACCATTAAATGACATGCAATTTCAGTATAGTAGGATCGACGATTTTGTTGTCACAAGATTGGAATTTCAAATAAAATACTGACAGTTATCAGATGTATTTTCGGCTTATACTATGGCTTATTATATGGTCAGATTTTTTTGTCGACCTCAAATTGTTTGAGCCTTCATATTTTCCAGCAAGTACATGCACATGAGCAATGCAAATACAATATGTTATTGTTTTTGTATTTATTTCTTAATTTTCCTTATTTATTGCAGCAGTTAACTTTCCAAATAAATTATTGCATAATTTTACATCCACCGCATGGAATTTCCAGTTCAAACTTCTAGTTTTTCAAATGCGTATCGAGACACCTATTGCGACCAATTACTCGAATGTTTACTGTTTTAGTCAGATAATGTAAACGCTAGTAAAATTCGACCCATATGTTTACCAAGGTCAAGTGAATATTACGATAGTTGTTGTTAGTTTAAATTCGTTTGCTGGCTTTGAATCTGATCGCAGGTTGATGATAAATAATATCCACACACATATCACACAAATAATTCAGTGCACACAAAACAAAACTTTTATTAGACAATTTTTTTATCATTGTTCTTTCTTTTACATTCATTTAACTTTTAATATATTTGACGCATAAGTTGTGAAAAATCCTCTATATATCATTCATTACCTTCATTATTTCGTCTTGTGGAAGAAAACAAGGAAAACAATTCAGATCCCAAACGTAAACTACAAATCACGCCTGGCTAAAGTATTCTTGAATATTGATGAAAGAATGATGTCTGTTATAATAAATGCCATTTAATAGATACTAGCGCCAGAAATTAGTAGTCCTTTTCAAATCATCCTCAAAAACATTTAAATGTTTTAAAATAATGTAATTTAATTCTCAGACTATAAAAATATTAACCATAAAATTATCCAATTTAATATAACTATTGGCATTATATTCTCATTCTAATCATGAACTAATATCTAACACTTTCTTATGCTTATCCCCAGATAATACACAATCAATCAGCGCTAGCTCAACCGTCACAGGAACCAGGAGGGTAAGTATTTCAAACTACCTTTTAGCATGCGCATTTAATAAAATTGCTTTGCATAATCAGAACGAGTCTAAACATTAGATCTCCTACTAAGACCCGATCTGCGTATGCAGACAGGCCACAAACCAACAGGTAAATCTCAATCAATATTGGAAGCCCACGTTAAAATGGTACGTATCGTTAACATTCCAGCGAAAAAAATCAGCAGATTTCCCAATCCACACCCAACATGTGGAATCAGAATCAAAATGCGAGCAATGCGCAAATTCAAGGCAGTCAACAAATGGGAGGCGGTTGCAATTCGCAAATGACAAATATGCAGAGTGGAATGCCCATGAGTCCTGAAGATATGAATGCACAATCTCAAAGCAATTATGTACAACCCCAAATTCAACAGCAACAGTATCAAATGCAGCAGCAAAATATGAATCCACAGCAGCACAACTTGCAACGCCAATATCAATATAATCAAAATCCTTACTATCAAAACCAATACACGGCGCAGATGCAACAAAATTTCACACCACAACCGTACGAAGGAACTCAATTCGATGCATCACAAAGAAATTATATTGAAAATCAGCAACAATACAGACAAACACCTCCAATTCAGCCACAACAATATACATCAGATAAAACTTTCAATACCCCGACATCTCAACCGGCAATTCAAACATCTGACGTACAGTTACAACGGAAGAAGTCTGTCGAATTTACTTCTACCGCACAAAATATACAGCCTCAACCCACACATACTCAATCCGCGCACGAGCAACAATATGTGGAACGTCCCCTATCAGGAAATCAAACAACATCTGCTGGAAATATTTCCCAACAACAACAATCCGTTAAATATTCTAGCGAAAATAATTCAAATCAGCAGTACACTCAACAAGCACCTTACCAACTTCAATCGCAGCAAAATTCTCAACCTATTTTGAATCAGTCACAAAATGTGCGATATGCACAAAATCTTCAACATCCTATGCAACAACCACAGCAATCGCAACAAACTATGTACCAGCCTCAACAAGTACAGCAGCAATATCCACAACAACCCCCACAAATGTATCCGCCCCAAATTTATCCGCAGCAATCGCAACAAGCGATATACCAACCACAACCATCTCAGACGATGACCTATCAAACACAACAGTTACAACAAGCTCAAAATCCTATAACAACTGAGGAAAGCGCTCAGCGAGTGAAATTTGAACAAGGGAACGTTTCGCAGAATGTCCTAGGTAACCCTCCTGGTCAATATAGTTCCGATCCAAATCAGAGCCAACAAATTCAACAAAATTACCCAAGCAATCAACAACAAAATATCAACACTGAGAATGGTGCACCTGGTAGCATTGCTCAACCACTGTTTAATGTCCCAAACAATTATCAACTGGCGCAAACACCAATGTCCAATCAATACCCTTCTGCCTCCGTTCCCAATATGATGAATTATCAACAACCACAATCACCATTGATACAGAAACCCCAAATGCCAACGCAGATGCATCACTCCCAATCAAACATACCAGCGCCTCAACAAATGTATTCCCAAACACATCTACAATTTGATCCTGCCGTTATCCCACCTATGGACGCAGCCTATAATCCGATGAATAAAAGTTACCAGTACTACGATAGGTAAACCAGGATCAAGGCGAAAGATAATAAAATTTTCAATGAATCTATTTCGTATTTTCAGCAATGCAGGTAGAATGCAAAATACCGCAGGTGAAAATTTAAAGCAAATAATACCAGGAACTCAACCTGTAATGACACCCAACGCAAGCGGGTGAGAAAATAACCAATAATAATAGATAGATTTTATTGTAATTCTTCTCCATGTTCACTTTTAGAGACATGCAGCCGATCGGAGAATAAGCGCTCTAGAATTTGAAAACGTTTCATGAACGTAAATTGGAAAATTAAATGCATTTACTTCTTGTGTACTGCGATAATGACCCGATAGTAAAGCAAATGTGAATAATTTGTTGTTATTTCGTTTACAACCGGGGCAATATGAATGATTCAAGTTTTTTATTTTCTATATCCCCATAAATTTTTCATAACCTAACCAATTCCGTATCTACACATTAAAGACAGGTAAGCTAATGTAACCATTAACAAGAAAGCAGAAACTTGAAAATACCAGATCATCAATACTTATTAGAGACGAGACAAATCTCAAATTCTTTTCCAATATGAATAGTAGTTCTCGAATTCATCTCTCGAATTCATCTCTCGAATCCATCATATAAGAATCATAGGAAACAGTGGAGAGTACCTTCACCAAGTAAGAGGAATATTTCTAAAGTTCTAGGAATTTGGATATAATTTTTTTATTCATCAATTTTCATCAACGTGGCAATGCAGCTTTAGAATAGAATCTCCAATTAATTGAATATACTTATCGCAACATAAAACTAATGTTTCTGTTTCGGTCTCAACAGCCTTGGTATCCAGTAGGTTGAAATCCTATTTACCCCCAAAGAATCGTGTAAAATCTCATAGACCTGTTATGTATCTATTGCTACACTAACACTAATTTCACAAATAATTATTCGCCTATCATCCTGCAGAATCTTCGGCACGGCAACAACATTTCTTTCAATTACAGAGGTGCTCGCTAGCCCTCTGCGCGGAACGTCTTCAAGTAAGTTCTGCCAAGCCTATTGATAGACTGTACTTTTAGATTCTGCAGACTCCCCAAACACACCCTGCAGACGATGAACGATATCTGTAGGTTTCACACCCTCTTTAAATAAAAGAGAATCATAGCTCTTTGCGATTTAATCACGTCTTCCAGCGGCATAGAAATCGTCTGTATCAGTCAAGTAGCTCAAGTATACTAAACAATATTACATAAGATGGCTGCGTAAATGTGTCAAGACTTGTTTCTAACCAATAACGTGACATATAAGATTTACAAAATTGAACAACGCCCAAATTTCTAGAACTTTCGGAACATCCCTCGTATGTACTGAACGTATTAAAAATTGTTGATCAAAAGCGCACATTGGAATCTTCCTCTTCTTTAAACATACTTGTGTGTTTATGATATACAATTGAGTTTTCCCTCTTTTATGTCATTATATATTTAAATAATAAGAATGTAAAATTTCTAGCGTTTGAATCTCGAATTTTTCTTAAGATTCAGGTGATTGAAAGGATTAAAATGTTTTATCTCCAGTCAGTATAACAATTTCATCCTAATTAGTTTTCAAGCATTTGCTTTGTTGTATACATAACTCCTAAAACCCAGTCTGCGGTTATACCACTATCAATTTTAACTTCAGGTAAGATGATGTTAGAATAGAATATGTACGAGTATAAAGCAACTTTTATTTTCGTTTTTATTATTATTATTTTTTAGTCTCAGTTTACTTTAATTGTTTTCTGTTGATGAATTTTGTTATTATTAATTTTGTACAAGAACAACTATTTACAATTGCATAAAATAAGTTAAAGAAAGGAAGTGCCTTTAAACACATACACTCTACTGCATCAGCACAAAGAGAATGTGCATAATTGCATCGATTATTGTCGGTCTTAATAATTTATATGTACGAATATATGACGATAATAGTGTGAGAAATTGAACATATGCTCTTTACAATTGTACAGGGGATGCGTATAAATTGGTATATTACTTTAGTTTGATATTATTTTCTATATACATATGATTCCAGTGATATTTTATTCAAAAATTGCTATCGGGGCTTAATTAATAATGAGCATTTCTTTGATCATTTCATCTTGAGCAGAGAAAAAGCTACCTATAACTGGTAGTGTACTAGTGTCAATTTAGTAAAGAGAGCGTAAAGTACTGGGACAAACGAATGAAATAACCGTAACTGTCAAGTGTATATAGAAAGGATGAAGTACACAGTCCTTTTGGTGTCTGTGAAGTAAAATGCACTGTTCAGGAGCTTCTATCTGAAAATGAGAAGATTCGGTATTTCTCTTTGCCAAGTCGGAGACGAGGATAAAGATGTCAAATGAAAATTTTTTGGACACAATGTTTTAGGAATTTGTTGTTTTTCGTTTTATATTTCTGGTCAAAAACCTTCGAGGAAAGTATATTCAGAGGAGGAGTAGTACAGAAGAGTCAATTTAGTAAAGAGAGGTATAAAATTCTGGGAAAAGTGAATGAAATAACCAAAACTGTCAAGTATTTAGAAAGGATGAAATAGATAGTCCTAGTGGTGTTTCACTTTGTAAGACTTTCTAAAAGAATATAGGAAATACTTGAGGCCCTGCTCACTGAGTATCCTCACAAACCCCAACAAACTGAAGACGAGGATACCCATCAGATCTCTTTCTCAAATCAAAAACAAGAACAACCCATGTTTGTGTCAAAGGAAAAGATCATTTCGGATTTTTTGGAGCACAATGGTTCGGGAATTTGTTGTTGGTTCTCTTCTTACTCTTAGATTTCTAATTCAAACCCTTAGAGAAAAGTATATTCAGAGGAGTTCGTCGTCCATATACATATGTACAGTACATCCGCGAGAGTGCCATAACTCGATTTACTACCACTTAAACTTTACGATTCTTATTAATAAAAAATTTTGCGTTTTGCACAGAAAACACTATGAATAGATCGAGCAGCAGACAAATAGATTGCGAACATTTACAACGGCTTTATAACACTCCTCGACTAATATTGCTACCAAGTACTTGACGGAAGCGGGTGGCAGGAATCTACTTTTAAGATTTGTATCAAGAGATACTTGAATATTTAAATTTTAGCAAACAGTAAACCTCAATATCGGCCAACTCAGCTATTTGGGTGACAGACGTGCCAACCAAGCGCACACCATAATCATTCCCCTTTGGAACTCTGTAAGATTTAATATATCGCGCTTTTAAAACAAACAGATTCTTGGGCAGGACAAGTCTCAACGAGTTTCAACAGCACTACGAATAACGTGATTTATAAAAAGTGGGAGCAATACCGGTTACGGTAGGTTTATCCCAAACATTTTTGCCCAACGCCTGTACATCTTCCGGAGTTAGTATTATATAGGATCTGTTTGGATGGATATAGGTGAAATTCGGAATTTTAGTCCTCATGTGCTGTACGTTTCACTTTCTCAAAACAAAAGAAATTGACGATAATGTTTCCTTCTGCGTTCTATCGTCTGATTTAAATATTTTTGTTTCTTTTTACGCTTTGAAGAAAAATTCGAAACCTTTCTTAGTTCTGTCCTCTGTTCTTAAAAAATTCAAAATCTATCTTGTTTAGCTTTTGCCGCTTCAAAAATCTAATAACATTCTTCGTTTCCTAAATAATTGTCACCCTTAACCTGCTTTTTGTTACAAATATTCGTTTCGTCTTCAGTATTCCATTTCCACATTGCCTTTGTCTTCCCGCAGACAGTTCTATCCTCTGTTCTTTCAGAAATTCTACTTTAATTAAGGAAAATCGAACAATTCTTTCATCGTAATAGAGAATTGATCACCTTTGATACCATTTGAAGAAAACTGCAGCAGAATCACATCGAATGCTTGTCGAAGCTTATGGTGAGCATGCTCTTGGTAAATCACAGTGTTTTGAGTGGTTTGAAAAATTCAAAAGTAGCAATTTTAACGTCAGAAACGAAGAACGTGAAAGACCACCGAAAAAAGTTTGAAGACTGCTAAAACCTGACGAAACCGTTAGTACTGAACGCTATCGACAACAAATGATCAATTTGAATCAAGCTTTGCGTGAAAAACGACCGGAATATCACAAAGGGCAACACATAGTGATTTTGGTTCATGATAATGCATCACCACAGACACAACAAAACCGGTCAAGGAAATTATTGAGGCGTTTAGTTGGAAAATACTTTCGCATGTGGCTTACTCATCAGACTTGACTCCTTCCGATTATTACTTATTTGCACGTGCTGAGCAGCGGTTCACATCTTACGAAAATTTACGAAAATGGCTCGATGACTGATTTGCCTCAAAAGAGAAACAGTTTTTTTTTTTGCGTGGAATCCACAAATTGTTAGAGAGATGGAAGAAATGTATAGCCACAGATGGGCAATACTTCGAATAAAATATTTTGTATCATTTTCATACCGTAAATGTGTATTTTCTATACAGAAATTCCGGTTTCATATTTACATACCTGGTAAATACTTCAATTGAAAGTTAAGGTCGAGTTTGGTTTTCATAAAAACAACAAGGCAGAGAACAGTACGTCTTAAGATGTGATGAGAATGAATGTTACCGGAGGGAGGTATATCTAATAGTCCCCCGTAAGGCAGCCTATGTAACATTGAAATCAGACCAGATCTTTCGGCATTAAACGATTTTTAAAAGTTAAGTGCTAAAATCGCATTTGGTCTTTGTAAAAGAAAGTCGATTACGATTCTTAAGTCATCGCAGTGGATTTGTTTATGATTTCAGGTAGAATTCGACAGTTTTATAAATATTTATCTAATAGTTGCCTCGTAAGACAGCCTATTTTGGAATTGAGTTGAAGAGATTCAAAATCAAAGTTCCCTTTGGTTTTTATAATGAAAAGACTAGCAATCCTCTCATGATTGTAAAGAATTATTTGAAACGAAAATCTCCCATTGTTTAAACGGTGTTTTCTATATACCTAAAATTGAAGCCAAAGTTAAGATACTGGTTAGTTCTCGAAAGAAAAGAACCAATATTTCATTCATCGCCGCAAGCAACATTATATGTGTATATGTTGGAGACTTTCGAAGAGTTGTTTACCTCATCGTCTCGTCTTAACCTGAACAACTGTGTTGCAGAGACTGCTCCTCTGTAATAGGCCACCTACATTGGCACAGTATTTCTTGAAGTCAATGATACGTGACTCCTTGCAATTTTAATACAGCATCGATATAAAATGGTGATAATGGTAAGGCTCTAGTGGCTCTAGAAGGAACACGGCGTGCAAAGCGTCAAGGATCCAGTACCTTTGCTGCGTTGGTATGCGACCATTGGATGTGAGACTGTTGCATACCAACGCACTTAACTCCAATTCATTCATAGTTTGTTATCCGAGATACGTATGCGCAATGGGCAAAGCACTACAGAATTTAGAGATACATATTATTCGCCTACATCCGAGTTCTCTATTCTTCATTTATGCATCTTAGATATCACGGTATTGTTGGAGATGTGGAAAGCATCACGGATTAGGCAACCGTCATTATTTCTCTTTATTCAGAAGGAACACAGGTACTCAACTTTTAGTAAGTGAAAACGCCAAAAACCGAGCCGGAACACCTAGGATTTCAGCTCTGGTCAATATCCAACTCGCTAACTACTGGACAACATTAATATATTACTGTGATAATAAAATAAATCTTACGAGATTTCTATTCACATTGATTTGAAAGCGGGATATAACTTCAATAGTTAAAATACAATGATGATCAAGTTTTTGGATTGCTGATTTGAAAAGATTTGATTTGATGAATTGCGACAATAACCGGACGATTAATAGACATAAAAATTACTTGAGGCCTTCATACAAATGTGACGATTTACGTAGAGCTTTTAATATGAACTGGATTCAACGTAATCCTAAAAGTAGTTGTTCTTGACAATTACAGTACGCGTATCAAATATGGAATAAATGTAATAACACTTTAATTCGATGATCTGTACTAATTTGGGAAAGCTTCACCTTCAAGTCAACTTATTTTAACAAAATATAATTCAGAACTTACTTCTCATCTAACTGATGAACCTTTTAATTTTGCAAGGTTTAAAGTTTATTTTTAATTAAATTTTATATTCTGATAAAGCCGTGAGCAAAGGGGAAAATGTGGCTTAAAATAAATGATTCAAATAATTTATGGCACACAACGTCTTCTGCCTGTATTGAGCTTACTGGAGTTATTCCAAGCGTCAATCTCGAGTTTACAGTTCAATATACTCCGTTACATCTCTTCCCATATAATTTAGGGCGGTATTCAAGGTTTAATCCAAGAAATGGTGGATGGTTTCTGACCAGGATAGTCAACCATACCTTTTGTAGTTGTTGTTGAATCAGTCCAACAGTAACCGCTAAACCATATTTCAAGCATCTTCAATTCATTTTAGATCTAATTATTGGAAAGTACAAATGTATCGGAAACTATCATACAACTTTCTAGTAACTAACGTTCTTTTTACAAAATCACAATGAGTAAATGTCTTATGTACAGCATACTATCAACCCGGTTGGAACAAGTAAATCAACAGAACTCGTATGTTAACCATAATAGGTACATAATCTTTCAAAGAATAAAAAGAAAAAGAATTGTTTGATAAAAGTGGAACCGAAAGAAAAACGTCTTAACGAAACGAAGTCTCTCTATTGACGGATCTGTTACTTAAGAATGATTCCTTCAGGTGTTATTAAATTTATTCTATACATATTCAATACAACTCGTTATAGTATTTGATTTTTGTTAATTTATTTTTTGTTTTTTCTTTTTTTTTTGTTTTGTTTGCATGTTTTTTGATTTTTGTTTTTCTCTCCTTTACCCTTTCAGGCCTCGAATATATTCCCAATAATACCGTACAAAACCAAAACTATCACCATACCGTACACAAACACAACCGTACAAAATTCCAGTGATAATGCGGAAACGGCGGAAGTCGTTGAAGCGGAGCAGGCTCCGATCGTGGCCCCGCCGCCTCAGCCGAAACTGGAGAGGCCGCAGTCTCTGTCCTTGCAAACCAGCGAAGACGTCGAGGGAGACGAAGAGATCAAAGGCGAAATGCGGCCACAATACGTTCATACCAAAAGCAATTTCGATATCGTCGAGGACATCAAGAAGATGTCGGTTGCCCAAAATCAAGCTACACCGACGTCGAAAACGCCGGACAAGGGTGACGGCGACGCGACGCGCAAAACGCCCAGTCATCTTACCGAACAAGGTTTTTTGATCTCAAATTTTACCATAATAAGCTGTGGTAGAAAGGGGTTTTTCGAATAATGGGTATTTTTCATATATCACTCGCGCGATTTAGACAGGATTGTTTTTGACTGTAGACTTCAACAACTGCTTTATTTTGTAATAGCGTGTCTTAAGTTCAGCTTTTGACTTTGTGGTGGCTTTTAATTGTCATTTGAAATTATAGAGAACAAGAGAAATGCAAACAGACTAATACTAATCTATCGTAGCTCTTGAAAAATATCATACTTGACTCGCAAAGAAAAATAAAAAATTTAATATACGACATGTATGAAAAGCGGATTGTTTAGTAAATTCTCGGACATTGAATTTTGACGATTAAGTAAGGGCAATTTCTTCGTCACAAAAGAACTTTAAGGTAGTAAATCCAAAGAATTACCTCATGAAGAACCCTCCATTGTGTTTCTTCGTAAAGTAAATAGTTTTTATAACACCTACACATGCTAAATAAAATTGAGGACCATTTTTTTATTATTTCTTGAGTCACCACAATCTATCTCATCTGAGTAAATACATTCCAATCAAAATATCGCCAATTCCATATTGACTACATACGTAAACCGTGACCAATTTTAGAGAAATAACTGCTCGAACGTTTGCGATGAACGTTCCAAATAAATTTAAAGGAGAGCTTAACGAAATGTTTACATATTCTAACCATAAGGAAATATCTATAATTAAATGAGTTGATTTCAAAACCATTAAAAGCATCCCTTCATCCCTAATTAGATCGATAATTAATTAAGTACTATAACCGAAATAAATGGAACCCTTTCCGGGCGTAGCGAGCTTTTGGGCTTTTATCCTGATGTGCAAACACGATTCCTTTTCCACGTGCGGCAGTATTTCGCCTTTGATCGTTGTTTTACAATAAGTGTTGACGCGAATGCAAGGAGGAGTATTTTACATTTATTTATTTATATATACATATAGTACATATATGATATTGTACTTATATATACAAATAGTCGTAAATATATTTTATATAAATTTATTTATATTTTGTGTCTTCGAAGCGTATTCTTTTTTGCGAATTGAGCGATGAGCACAATGTTTCGTACGTAGTTACTAACTGTACAATTCTAGTCGTTGTTACTATTACTACGTTTTATTTTTTACATTTTCGTTACCATTAAAAATATCGACGCAGCTGATAGCTTTAAGACTATTTAGTTGATACAATTAGCTAGTGACCGCTGCACAAAATCGTAATAATTATAAATGGTGTGTGTATCGAGCGTACAGTCGAATTCAGAAAGACGATAGCATTCAAACTAGCCTCTAGTTCCAAAAAACTGCATTTATACGAGAACTAGGAAATAATTTGTTTAAAAAGTTTGGAAATCGTTAAAACGCAAAAGTTAATACTATCGTTTTTTTAAATATTTCTGTAACAAATTTGCTAAATTACAAAGTCGTAATCGAAAAGAAAAATAATTATATATTATCCCTCTTTTTGCAGCAGTAACTTGCAAAACATCTACACTGACCATTTTCTAATTCGTTAGCTCGTAAGTATATAAAAGTGATTATGCGAAAAAGCGATTCTTGATCCTTATCTCATTCGTTTGGGTTAATTTCTTAAATAAAATTATTTTTGTACCTATACGGTCAGTGGTTCGTTGCTTACTTCTTCGGACGACTATTTTTAAGACTTTTATCTGGTGCAAATGCAAAAAAATGTAACGTCAAGATACATGTAAAGAAAATAAACTTGTAAGAGGAAAAATGTTTAGTTTGATTTCTCCAATAATTATCTATTCAAGAGAACAATTGCTCATAAAAGTCTGTTCTTCGTTATATGCGTACAAATCTTTAACGGTAAAAGTTAAATATCAGATCGGGATGGCCAAATCGCATCAAAATTAATATTAAAGTAAATTCAATTTTGAAAAATAAATGCACATATTACCAAAAATTTTAAAAATGTAAAGTTTCATTCCTTTCAATCCTAATCTCCAAATTTCTAAACACAAATAAACATCATTCAAATTCGATTAATTTGTTAGAATTGGGCACTGGTTAAAATTAAAATAATATATTTTTTCAATTAGTACAATGAAGCTTTAATTTATATTACAAGAAAATAAAAAATTGTACTTCCACGATTTTCACGAAAATGTTCGTGTGCAAAAGTTGTAAAACTGCACGTCTTTCGAAAAAGCTCAAAATATTTTCTACTATTACCACACTGAATAAAGAATAATTATTAACTATTTCACAATCGGCAGTCGAGATTGAACGCCGCATGGCATCATCCTATCATATAAAAATATTTTGTATAATAGTTAAATATGTTATCAAAACTTTTTTGATGGTCATCCTCAAATACCACATTTTTTTCCAGCACATGGCAATAAAACTGAAAATGTACTTAGAATAATACCGTTCTTACCCTTAGATAACACATCAATTTTAAAAAATTCCGGGTATGTAGTTCAACAACTACGTGGAGAAAGAACACAAAAGAAGTAATTCTCTCTACTAGGGATGAAAACATGGTTACCGAAATACGTATTCATATCAGAACCTTTATTTTATTGCTGATTCTAAATCACAGAAAGAAGTAGGAATTCTCTTATTTCAAAATCAGCTACTGGAGGTATTTTTCTGCTGTTCTTTAACCTTCCTATACTCACGCATACGGTCTGTGAGACCGGTTTATATAGTATAGTATACGTCTTTCATTTTGACGTGAGTATAGGAAGGTTAATTATCCATCACTTTTGGGCAAATATTTTTTAAATGATACTATAAACGTTCTATAAGAGATTGTTGTGCATGTCCACAGACGACAATTAGTTTTGCAATAGATGCACGAAACTACTTTAGGGAAGGCTTGGGTAATTGTGGCCGCCTAAACACTTTTAATTATAGCTACTAGAAATCTTTATATTTTTTCGTTCAAAAATTAACAAGGGTAAATAAATACGTTCTACATAGACGGGATTTATCAAAAATATGAAGTAATAAAAACAATGCTTTTATAAATGAAAGAACTAAAGATCTGTTTGGCTCCCGTGTGGCAACAACGACGACTGCGTTATATAAAGAAATTACACGCAGTAATCAGAAGTAAACATTATCTACTCGGTATTTGTACAACCTTTATGTGCCCACATTCCACAGGAAACGCGCCGCAACCAAAGCTATTGATTTCTGCCAAACTCACCATAGACCACGCATCTTCTACATTATTGTCTTTCTCTTCACCATCTTCATTCTCTGTATCTAACTCGTCATCTTGTACTTTGGGTTTTTCAGCCCCTTTCGTTAGCATCCGCCTTTTTGTGATTACACTTTCTTCACTTGCATTACCTTTAAACACCTTGCGCTTGTAACTTCGTTTAGTATTAACTGGTGGTATTTTCTTCAGTTGATTTTCTTCTTTTTCTCCCAGGACGTCCTTGTTGGGAGTAGACGTTAAAACTATAGAATGTTGTCTGGTTGCCTTTCTTTTTTCATCAATTTTATTTGCTGGTCTTGCTCGAATAAAACTTGAAACTGATCGTCTTCATTCTTAGCCTTTGTTTGTAGTGATGTTTCTCTTCTAACGTATAATATTAATTTGCGTTAAGAAAAGCTCTGATTCTCGTTGCCCCAAGGCCCACAATGACCCAACTCCCCTCTACTTCATAATAGTTCCACACTACCTCTATCCCAAAGCTAAAATTGGAAGCATTCATATTCCAACAAAAGTTTTATTACAAAAAATGCGTGATTCTCAACGAAAAGGAAATATAAAGAAAGAAGCACTAACTAAACGCTTATAGTATAAAAAATTTGTTCGGTGTACATTTTTCTCAGGGAACTAGAACAGAGCAGCCTCTAAGTAGACTAGTTGTTTCCTTAAATTTCATTATATCTTCATAAAAACCTGTCAAATTGGTTAACTTTGCTTTACTTACATGCTTTGTTTGAAAGTTTCGATTATTTCATTGATCATAACACTCAAGCACATATCGTTTTCAATAGCCACGAATAAATAACGTATGCCAAACCTAATGCCTATAAACCGAAGAAAGTTTAAGCACTCTCAAATACATTTTATACCATTCTGATTAACTAGTCGTCTCTTTTATTACTATTTTAATTATGCATATTTGAAATTGACCAAGAATAAAGTTAACTCAAGAAATTGTGATTAAAGAACGACGATATCGAGGATTGCAGAATAATTGTTATTTCTTACAAATTATCAACAGCATCGGTTTTCGATCTTGAATTTTGTTTTATGAGATCACATTGTCTAGCGTCTAGCGTCATATGCAATGGCTCTTTTCCATTCTTCTCCTTCCTCTTCTCATTATTACTTTTTCAATTCCTCATTGTCATGCCTATTATACTAATTTTCTTATTTCCTCTATACTCCTGAGTTTCACGGGCCATCTTTGAATTTTTTGGATTTGCACTGTCGAAAACATGTTTAAAATCTACAAAATGGATATTGAAGTTTTTTTTTTATAGCTATACTGTCCCAATGAATTACACCATTATATGGATTGGTTCTTGAATTGTCTTTCCTTCGATAAGACTATATTGGGTATCCGCCTATACTCGTGTATTTCTCCTCTTTCCTGTTAGTCTCAAAAATGGACGATTTAAGAAACATATAAATGACCGACTTCATGTTGAGAATTAAAAACTACTTAAAATCAAAAAAGAATCGGGTCAAATCGAAAATTAAATAGCAGATTTAGAACTTTTTTATTGCTAAAAATATGAACCTCCATACTTCTACACATTTTCTCTCCGATTTGGTGACATAAACTCCATTTTCATGAATGACCACGATTCTTTCTTGTAAAATTCAAATCGAGGCGATGCAATTAAAAGTATTTCCCGTTTTTTATCTAGGAAATAAATTAGATGCATTTTTTTCAACAGGTTGGTGACATCAAGCAGTTGCATAATGTGGGTTAACTTCCTCAAGTTGCTTGAGAAACCATGTATTCATGGCTATTCAATTGTACATAAAAATGCAATAAGTTGTTTCTTCCGAAACCTATCATCACTACACGAATTGTGATTGTTTAAGACTCTTGCGACTATTTTACCTAAATGTATTGACATGTTTATTTTTATTATTATTTTTGATTCAACAAATATTTTCTCAAAAAATGTCAAGTACCTCGCAATACACATTGGCGGCGTCTTTTCAAGAAAGGAATCCATCGGCAAGAATTTGTTGCGATCATAAATGTTTGTTTCTTAGTAAAATTGGACGTATGATTCTTCAAGAGCAATGTATTAATGTCCCCACCCATCCTGCACCACTGACATTCAAAGATTTTTCTCAAGCATGAGAGTACGATATCTACGTATTTGATGAATGCTTTATAGGTTACCAGTAAATCTTTGTATTTTTCGATAATACTTTTCAGTGTGAAATATTTTCCATTCTTTCCGTGTTTCAAAAAACGTACGCCCGGATCGGGGAGTAAAATCATTTTCGCGATAGAAAGAAAATTGTTTTGTGAAGTACATTTTAAAATGCCATGAAAATAGATAATTCCTTGAAAACAATGTAAAGAAGAATATGTACACGTTTACCTATTATAAATATTACCCTATAATGACGCGTTACAAAGGAATTTACAAAAATGCTCTTTGATAAGTCTTAAGTACCGTATCGAATATGTGGTACTCAAAATTTCAAGCCTGCAAACCTACTGGTTGTTCACTTATTATTGACAAAAGATTAGACCTGTCTGAGCTCTTAAAATTGTAAACAATAGTATTTTATCGTTATACATACATCTTTTAGAACTAAAATATATAGCTTTCAAAATAGTTTTGAACCGACCAAAAAAATTAACTTGGCGATCTTGAAAATAAGTACTTCACAGCCTTAACGTCGTTTATCTGCAGTTTGTATAAACTCTCTATGAATACTTTGTATATTTTCCTACTATTAAGTAAAGTAACAACACTAGTTGGAAGTGGTATCTTTTTGAAAAATGTATAACAGCCTCGTACAGACAATTAATTATACTGTTATGGGTTGTGCATGCCAAAAAATGTGATTAAAATCAGCTACTTGATGGCCGCAAGAGCATTCCGCTGAATCAATCAAACCCAGTCTGTACAAGTTTGCAGAAAATTGACCATGATCGAATTTCATTCTAGCTAATGTAGCATAAAAATCTAGGAATGGAGGAATCCATATACCAGTACTCCACGTTGGGGTTATGCATATTGAGTCATTTTGACCTTATGAGCAGATGACCAGCAGGTATTCCACTGTTCATTAAAAATCAGAAGCTTAGCTGTTTGTAATAGTTCTTTAGTACCAAGTACGGGTTTAGAATGTACTTCTGCAATGCGACCTTCTTTTGCAAATGTGTCTACGATGTCATTATAACTACACGAAGCAATCTTTGAAGTCATCTTCGGAAATACCGAGTAGCTGCCTCGTCGCATTGTGTTGTATCTTCTGAACATCCTGTAGTCTTCGTCCTTTCAAGTGGTATTTAATTTTTGAGAGGATAAAGAAATTGCAGGATGCGCGATCTGGCAAATATGGTGGCTAACTAACCTGTGAAATGTGCGTGCGTGCGTGACGTACTGCGTTCCTCAAACGGCGCAAGACTTGACAGTAGTACTCCTTATTTATTGTTTGATCTGATGGAGCGTATTCGTGGTGCACAATTCTCCTATGATCGAAAAACACAGTCAGCGTCTTCTTGACATTTCTGCGGTTCTGTGGTGCTTTTTTAGGTCTGGGATTTTCCACTGTGAAGACTGAGTGTTAGTTTCGGGATCATACCCGTAAACCCATGACTCATCACCAGTAATCATAGGTTTTTAAAAGTTTCCATGGTTTTCGGAGTACTCAAACAAGTCACAAGCAGCTGAAACACAGGCCTGCTTCTGGTCATCGGATAGCAATTTTGACTGAAATGCGTCTCATGCCCAAATGGTGTGTAAGAATCGGCTGCACTGAATCGAAACCAAAGTCTTCAGATAACTCACGAATAGTGATTCGGCGATTTGCTAACACAGCGCCCTTTCCACATTATCTTCACTTTTGCCATTTTTGAAACGTTTATATCACTCGTAAGCTTGGGTACGGCTCATGCATTCCTCACCACATACGATCTACAAGTTTAAGTACGTATCTTTGCATGTTTCGAGAAGCTTTTATAAAATCTGGTACAAATTCGTTGATCAGTTTTTTCGGACGTGACAAATGCGATAAACAACGACGCAAACATAACAAAACAAAAAGAATTCGCAGCATATGCACGACGTATTCCAAGGTCAACATGTGTAACTCTACTACCAACTATGTCACACAACTCCACACTTATGCCACCAATCCTAATACATTTTGATCATACCTCGTAAATATACCATTCCCAGTTGTAACGATAGTGTTTCGGCCTAAGGTGGTCCACCCTACATTGCATAAAACTGTCCAAAGAAAATGTGTTTCACCTACCGTCGTGAATTTCAATAACCCAACCCCAGCGTTAAGCGAGGACTTACTGTATAGAAAGCATACCTGAGTAGGAATTTTATTTCAAGGAAAAAGATGCGACGTTATAACACAAAGAAATTTATTAATATTTCATTTTGAATTCATAAAATCGGAGCATATACAAAACGGTGACAGTTCTATATTTTACAACACTTTGGTATTAATTAAAAATTAAAAATTAGTTCCATCTTCCTATGTATATACTAAACATGATATTCTCCACCATCTAACTTTTCATCCGTCAAGTAATTCATTAACCACTTCGACGTGTCATCGCTAATTAATATAAATCCTATTAAAACTCCATTGAATAATCCGAGGAGTACACCCGCTAAGACGTCTAAAATGTGATGTCTATTTAGCAGCACGCGTGAAATACAAATCGAAATAGCCCAAGCCAAGAGTGAAGGGTAAAATAAAAAATGTACAGGGAACAAGTTCATAAAGAAATAGACTACAAACGCTGCTCTACTCGCGTGGCCAGATGGAAAACTAAAAACGTCTGGCCCGACTTCTACTAGGGCATCTTTTACGTTAGCTTTCGGTCGTTTTCTTCTGACGTATGCTTTGATTAATACTATGAATACAATATCCGAAACGAGTCCTAAAAAATGTGAAATTTAAAATTAATGGTAATGAACATTAAGAAATACAAACCGAACAACATATTTATTTGCATTTGGACAAGAGACTGATTGTTAAAGAGCCATGTGAACGCTATCCAAAATGATAACCAAAGGATACCATGACAAGTAATCTGAAAGAAAAGGAAAATTTAGACACCTAGATAAGAAATGTATGTAACAAGTACACCCTCGGTTAAGTGCCATTGGCATCATAAATGTGAAGAAACATTCGCATTTTCTAAGTGATATAAAGTGCTTGTTACTTATTCGTCGAAAAATATGTTAACACGCTAATTATTGAAGTTTACGGCTTCTTGAGACTATAAACATAAAATGCTATATTGCGATATACGAAGGATGTTTCCAAAATTCTGGGAATTTGGCTATAATTTTTTATTTCGTCAATTTTTGTCACAATTACAATGTAGTTTTTCAGTATAATCTCCATTTGATTGCTTGCATACACTTATCCCAGCCATCCTCGAAGAACTTTTCGATGTTTCTGCAATTCACCTATGCATAACAAGTTTTACCTTATTTAAAATCAACAGATCAACAAACCAAATCGAACACCACCTACTAGTTCTTTCAAATTCGGGAACAGATGCAAATCACTTAGTACCAGATATGGCGAATAGGAAGTGGATGCGGAAGCAATTCCAAGTTCAATTCGTTTAAAAATCTTTCGTTCCTCGTGTGGTATGGGATCTTGCATTATCCTGTTGCAATAACGGACGCTTATGCAACTTCCCAGGTCGTTTCTTGTGAAGCGCCTGTCCTAATGGGCCAATAAAAGGTTTAGAATAATATTCTGCCTTAATTGTAGTCCCCTCCAGTAGATAATCCAGAAAAATAATCCCCTAGCAATCCTAGAATACAGTAGGCATTACTTTTCCAACCCATGGAAATGCACGTGCTTTAAGCGGAAGCCCTTTTGGTTTTCGCCATTGTTTCGAATCATTTTGTGGTCTAATGATTGAAGTAAGGTATCTATATTATCCATTGCCAAAATCGGTCCCCGTAGCGCGCTGAAGCGGGCTGAAACCTTGTTTACTACCAAACGTTCGTCAAAAATCTCAAGAACCTGTCGTGTACTTATTCCTACACTAAGACTAATTTCCCAAATAGTTATCACCTATCATATTTCAGTAGATTCTCTAGAGCAGCAACGTTTCTTTCATTTACAAAGGTGCTCGGTCGTCCACTACGCGAATGGTCTAGTGATGTTCTGCCAGCTTTAAAACGATCGATTCACCACACTTTTAGAATCTGAAAACTCTCCAAATACATCTTGCAGACTTAGAACGATTTTTAAAGGTTTCACACCCTCTTCAAATAAAACGAAAATGGTAACTCTTTGTAATTTAGTCGTGCCTTCCATGGTTAGAAAATCATCAGTGCGGAAATACGTCTGTATCAATCAAGTAGCTGAAGTATACCAATAACCAATATTGCACGGGATAGCTGCGTAAACGTATTAAGGATTATCTCTGACCAATAGCGTAAACTATAAGGCACGCAATTGAACTATAGCCTAATTGCAGAGAACATCCGAAATATCCTTTGTACTTCTTGTAACACAACCTGTATTGCACTTTTTCATTCTTATAACTCTGACAGGGCAAAAGGAGAACCGAAGAAGCACAAGGAAAGATTTTTATAACTAATCAATAATCTGTATATATAAAAATCGATCGTGGTTTGTTCGGATCCTTAAAACTTGAAAATGACTGGATCAAATTGGATACTTCCTTCTGAGGGTTTCTTCGTAATTACTACAGGAAGGTTTATGATAAAAGAAAAATTCCAAAAAATGTTGGGCAAAACGAGCAACCTTGTATACTTACATATATGCATTTACAAAAGAGGTACAAACTATTTCTGTTGTTCCCTCATTATCTTGAATTGTAGCACTGATGAATTTACATACTAATTACCTATAAACAAGTGATTTATGTTGTAAAATATGACTGTTACCACCAGTTACTGAATAATAAAAATTACATTTATGTTTCAAGGTTCTTAGGAGTCATGTCTTAAAAAGTATTACACATAATAACCGAAAATTCTCTGACTTACTCAGCAAAAGTGCAAGTGGTAATTGCAGATGTACTTTCATCAAAGAAAATTACATTTGACAACGTATCTTTAAAAAGGGGTACCAATAATATTTTGCCAAGGATGTACATATGTATAGTAAAAAAATTATACTACAAATAAAGCGAGTATGAGAAGAAGAGGGTTCTCTTTGTGTTTCTAATTATGAACCACCTTGAAGAGTTTACTATAAAATATCAAGGTTGAAAACAAGTGGATACTAGTGGAAAATAAGTGTGGAAATACAGAATTTGAAATAGACTGTATATGTACAAACGATGTTATCTAATCTTGAGTGAAGTGATAAAGAAAAAGATCGTTATATGGTACAACTTGTCTGATAAATCAATAAAAGAGTTAATGAACGATGGTTAATTACCAAAATGTTCATATTATTCTACTGATTGCAATTAAAAATTATGTTATTTTTACTTCATGGAATACTTTACATTCTAATTTTAAATTTAAAAGCAGATTAATTATTATTTTAGACAGTTGTGGCTATTTTTACCTTTTCTAAGGTAGCTGCAGGCTTTGCAAGAGGAATTTGGCGAATTTTGGCAACTTTAAATGATACCTTCACCACCTCCCCCAAATTAATATTTATCACTTGGTCAAGAAAATAGGAAAATCTATTGTTATAAATAAATTCAGGCGAAATGTTGTTTACCCTTATTAGTATATCAATTTGGATACCCCCAAATACTCGTTTTAAGAGCAAAACAATCTCATGTCAACTTATGTAACATGCCACCATTTCATATTTGGCATACTATATATATATATATAAGTTTACCTACGGCTGTGGGTTACAAATTTTTCTATTAAACATGGGGAAATTTGTCTGCAGACTATGTAAGTATGCATTGCTCGACAATAATACAAGATGGAAACAAGGTACACCCTCGACAACAATGACGAGGTATAAATGAACCCTTACAATATAGCAATAATAATATAAGATGAAATAAGGAAAACCCTCAACGACAATAGTTATAGGTATAAACGAATCCTTGCTACCAGTAATAACAATCATACCACTAGCATATTAATTACCTCTAATGCTTTGTAATGTATTCGTAACGATTTAAATGGTAGAAATGTTTCGGCCCATGTGACGAATTTATGAGTAAGCAGTACATCACAGTCTAATATTTTCCTTAAAATTGGGGGCACAACGCGCTTACTCTGCAAAAAAATAACAATAATCAAAAATGTATAATCTAACATAGAAAAATATAGAGCTATACGGCTTTAATAAAGTAGTTTACATACCGTAGACATAATTAGTAAATAAACGATATACTGTGCCAAATTTACATTCCAAGACAAATCATCATTTGGAGGTTAACAATAACTGACAGCTAATACCTCTGCTTCTAACACACGTCTTTATCTCTGACACACGCTAAAGGAAAATGCATGCACAGGGGCGGAGTTACTCCCAAAATAATTTATTCCAATGTAATAAACGCAATAAATTAACAAGAAAACCAACAAATCCGCTTCAATAAAACAGTAACCTCACGTGAATAAGAAAAATTATTTTTAACTATTGCTATAAATTTACTTGTATCAAGTATAGTATAGATAGTTTTGTAAATATACAGGGATGAGTATAAAGTCTCGGCACAATTAAATACAGTCCTACAAATAACTTTTATTTCGTATCTTTAACGAAATATTGTTTTGTATTCTTTTGGAGCTAAATAAGTCCACAACACACATTTTAAATTTTTCTTAACTCTAGTAAAAATAATATATTAATATTGCTCTGCAGGCCTTGGACGCAGATGAATTATGTATTCTAAACCTATTTACATTTTTCCTTTAGATATAATAATAGTACATGTTCTTAATTTTATGGTCACAAATTTATTTTCTTTAAATCCTCTTTCTCCCATTTCTCTAGCTGAATTTCAACTACTTCCTCTCTCCTTTATGATCGTTTTTACATCCCTGTTCCAGGTTTTCCTTGGTCTACCACTTCTACTTTTCCCCATCTGTTTTGCCTCCCATATTTGTTTAACTTGTCTGTTTCTAAACTCTTTGTAGATGGCCGAACCACATCAGTTTCTTTCGGTCCAACACTTTTCTAATTGGTTCAACATTTAATTGTTTTCTAATAACGTCGTTTCTTTTTTATTCACTCTTCTCATTTCCAATAATCTTAACAAATTTCATCTCAGTGGCCAGTAGTCGCTTTAGTTGCCTTTCCGTCAAGACCCAGTTTTCTCTCCCATAGAGCAATAACGGCACGTACAGCGTCTTGTATATTGATATTTCGGTCTTAGTCGTTGTTTCACTGTGATTCATGAATTTTCGCTGGAATGGAAATGTTCAGTTTATGCTTTCACCATTTACTAGATTGTTTCAATGTAAATTGCAACCTACAAGCCCTTTGGACAAGGACTTCGATAGTCACAAAGTAGGCGAAAGCAACAAGACGTGTCGGCAGCTTTGAAGTTCATATGGTCGATTTGAATGACCTCGAAATAGCTTAGAACTTAGCTAACGCCATTTTGAAAATGGGAAGAGTACAATTTTTCATATTAATTGAAAAACATTAGTTTTGGATATGTTAAAAGAATAGTATTTGTTAAAAAGTTAAATCAATAAAACACAACAGTAATCGTATATTTTTATTCTAATTCGCACACACCATCCAAGAATAATAACACTCTAATGAAGCTAGCAAAATATAGACACTGTCGTCGTATTTCAAACATGGCTGCCGGACATGCGCATACAAAATTTACCACAAGATTTTCTATCTTTGTTGCTTTGTCATTCTGTGGTTGGACCCAGGTTAACCACGCTCTCTTTGATTCATCGTTAGGCGGGCCCAAAAAGCACTACGCCAATAATGTGACTTGGAGGGCGTTGGTAGGACAAAGAAGGACAGTAGTTCTCGGATCCGCACCATCATCAGTATAGTAGCAGCGGCATACATATGGGAGAATTAGAATCCCCTAGGCAAACCTGTTCCCGATCCTAGAAGAGCCGAACAGACTATAGCATAATAACCTACGGAAATTCATGTGATCCTGATTGTAACGATTGACATTATGGAATGTTTATGACTAGACAAGACGCATAGAAGAATCTAAGTAAATTGATAGGTTTATACTCAATTTATCCTCGAATAAATGTTAGCGAATTAAGTAAAACTCATCGAAATCTTATTTTAAAATATTTTATAGAACACAATTTCATAAAAACAGAACATTCTTGGTACATAGTTTGGGTGTTCTTGTGTTAAATTACAAATTGTATTTATAACGAGAAGAGAAATAATTGCAATATCAAGTTAATTTAATAAACATCACCAATAAATTGCTTAACATTGACTATATTGCGCATTCCAACTTTCAAGAAAGTTGCTTTGAAACTAACAAAGATGATTGTCAGTCTGAAATTTTATATTCACTACTCACTATATATAAATTAGATAGTTCTCCCTCTTTCCAATTGGACAAAAACCAATCGACAAAGGAGGAAATATATTTAGGCATCTATTTATAATCCTAAAAGTAGGGAGGAAGGAAGTTTTACTACAGACTAGACAACCAACTCTACTCTTTACATACATATATCAGCGGTTCTCAAAATTTTTTCTCTCGGGTACCTCCGATTAAGTTATGCAAACTTGGTGGATTTTATGTGCCAAGTCAGAAATGCAACCCTACCACTTTTCAATGTTTCCCGTGCTCCGCCTTAAATGAATTAGTGGGGAACAGTTCCGTACGGCACGCTGTTCAGGCACAACGTAGAAGAAGAACGCGCGCATGAATTAAAACAACTACTTGCGAAAATAATCATAAATTTGTCAATACTCTCTTTTATACTAGTATATTATTTAAAATTAAATTGAAAACAACGTTCTAAAAAGCAAAAAAAAGAACTACAATCGAAATTATTCGAGAACAACCCTTAGTGCAATGAACGTTAGCTACAGTAACCAAATAATGCGATCTCCAACAGGGGGCGGAGCGGATACGTCTCTCCTCATAGAGTCACGTGAGTTTGTAAATGTCATAAGTGTTATGAGTAAGGTTTGATAAAAGAGTGGATAACGTGTTATCATTAAGTAGTGTGAACCGATGTTTGTCTCCACTTACGTGCAAGGCGCGACATTGTAATTCGGAGAAATAAAGGCATCAGTCCGGTTTACACTACTTAATGATAACACGTCATCCACTCTTTTATCAAACCGTAGTTATGAGGACATCCACACATCTCTCACAAATTATATAGCAGTATTAAATATATTATTGTTAGCCCTTTTTTCTGTTTTCCGCCATTGACAGTACTTTTGCCTACTCCCGCCTCAGGGATACGCGTAGCACTGTTAGGGAAACGCTTTTCTTACCCGACATAATTAACATTAGTATTTTTAGCTAGTTTATAGTGTTTAGGGTGCCAAGGCTGGAGGAAATTAATGTTATCATTTCACTATATAGGAAAAAACAGTTGCCTAAATTATAGATTGGTGTACTGTCCGGACCATTTGCTATGGCAGAATAGAGATGGGCTGTGCACTGACAACGGCTCGTATGATAGGGGACGTATTGAGGCTAATTGTTATCGTATATAATTTAAACTCGTAGAAATTCCGAAGGGTTCTAAACAGCCCTTGTATCAGTTATCTTATATTTCGGCCAATCGCTACGCGCAAAAGGGGGTACAACCTGCGTAGATTCAGCACCACGACAAATGATCTGGATAGTACTTATCTTAATTTTATGTGACTTGAAAAATACCTGACTAAACTTCTTGTTATACATTTTGATACTGCTTTTTCTGAGTTTGAAATCGTTTGGTTGCTTACCTTTGTGATATCTTTAAAACTGCATATTATGCTTGTATTCAGAGTATTTTCTATTTCTTTTTATCACTTTTTCAATATAAGGAGCAATATTCAAGCTTTTATGCCTCTTAATCACATTGAGAATATTATAGATTTTGCACAAAATTTAATTCATTATGAATTGTAGAAAATTTTGTACAGTATTGGTGAGTGAATACCTTGGGTCTACAAACGCTGTTGTCCGAGCGAGAAAGAACGATTATTCCTATTATTGGAAGGAGATCAGCACCTAGAAGTGTTACATGTTATTTATGTAAAGCAAAAGCTTGCTAAGTAAACACAGTTTGCATATGCCAATATACTATACTGTACTGAAGAGTCCCAATAAGGACGAAACTAATTAGTCTGCAGTTGCGGTTTGCGATTTACAAAGCTTACTTCCCCCTCACTAATTATTAGCATATGTAAATTGTGCTTGCTTAGTAAGCCTTTGCACAGTTATTTGATAGCTGCCCATTAACGTACCTAATTTAATTAGGTAATTATATGGAGAGTCATCCAGATTTTATTTTATTAATAATAATTAATGAAACTCGTAGAGTTTGTAGTAAAGTGTTTTACTTCACTATATTTAACAAAATGGAACGATCGTTTCGCTAGACTATACCATCAAACTAACTCTATAGTCCAGGCATGGGCAACCTTTTTTGTAGAAGTTTTATGCTGTGAGTAATCTTGAAAAATATACATTTTTGTAGTATCCTTATGATTCATTATGAATTAAGTTTAGACGAGCCGTGCTAATATGCAACGAAAGAATTCAGTAGCGGGCCGGACAAACCTTACTCGAGTGCCGCATGTGGCCCGCGGGCCGGAGGTTGCCCATACCTGCTGTAGTCTGACGAAGCCACTGTGTCGGCGAAACGAACGTTACATATTTTGCATTAAATATAGTGAAGTGTTTACGGTACGAGTTTTGTTAATTATTATGGATCTTCACCAAGTAAAAGCCAGTTCTATACAATTTTATTAATATATCTATCAGATTGGAGATATATATATATATATATATATATATATATGTCCATAATCAGTTCATTTCTACCAAATAATGGCGTGGTATATAAACTTCACTGATACACAAAATTGGTCCATTTCTTTTTTATCGTTGTCTTCTCCCTTCCTTCACCGCATGTACTGCCTCCTCTCTCCAAAAACTTCTCGATTCAGTTTATCCCTAATTTTCTGTGGTCGCCTCCTTTTCCTTTTTGTATGTTTTCCCCTTCCATATTTACTGTACTGATCTTGTACTCTCCATTGTCTGCAAATGCCGCACTAGATTAACTGTCTCTGGTCTACAAATTTTGTAAGCGATTGTGTATACAAATCTTGCTGTATTTGTGTATTTCTTATTCTATACCTTTGTGTAATTTCCCAACTCTCCCAAGATACTTCATTTCTGCTGCCTGTAATTTGCTCTTGTGTTTTCCAGGTAACGTCCAGGATTGGCAGAAATAAGTTAGCAGTAGTCTATAGTCTATAGATGGCAAACATTTAGTTTTAGTTTCCTCGACACTTTCTGCTTACTTATAAAACTCATTCAGGACGTAACAAGTGTTAAAAGCTCTTCCATCTGTTAACTTCCACAACCTATCCAGCTTTATCTTCCAATTGTATACTTGTACGTATTAATAAGTGTTAATTTGTTCCAACTTTGTATTTGTTAGTCGATTCTGTTCTGCTGGAATTAATTTAGTTTTATTCTCATTTTTCTACGGTCCATATCCCCCTTGTATGTTTCGTTTCTTCTTCTTCTTCTTCTTCTCGTTAATCCTTATGCCTTTCAGCGTCGGATGTATGTTTCGTTTAAGATCTTTAAATTTCGATATAAAATGTTTAGAAAACAACCCGCCCCAAAAGTCAGAGAAGTTGTTTCTATACAGCAAAGCTCGATCAGATATAGCAAGAACCGTATAAAATGGATTATACATAAATTTAAAATAGAGAATGAGAAATCTGCTAAGGATAAAAGTTCCCTTACTAAAAAGAACTACAACTTCTTTTAGTTCATTGATTTTTATCTGTTCACGTTATAATGATTACAGGGGCTGTATTGTAGTATTAATTAATTAATTGATTCATTCCAGAATATGTGTGTCTGGAATGTAATTAACATTGTGTGATATGTTCTCACAGAATCTATCGTCTATTCGGCTTGTAACAATCCGTAGACAAAATGGATAATCTAATTTTCTAACATTTTCCGGACAGAACATTCTCCGGTCTTCATATCTACGCGCCTACTCTAACTGCATATAAGTTAATTTTCAATAAAAACCAAATGTCCTTCCTCTTTTTCGGATTATCCCAGATTTTGGTTTACGTCTGCTCACTCTTTCTTTTATAATCTCTCGTTTCCACAAGTTTCTTTTTATTCTTTCAATCGCTGGTATGTAAATTATATAACTTTTATTGTCCCCTTATTTTCCAACTTTTTGTTGATTAGAAATTGATTTGGCAATAGGTGCAAAACTTAAAAGCATATATAAAAGAATAACATACTTCGTCATGTGATGATATCAATGACTTCGGATTTACACCTGTTACCTTACCACGCCCATTTCTCCTTGAAGGAAAAAATAACATTTCCTACCAGTAAAATTCTGAACCAAATCTTCCAATTTTTGGAAGTATTACAAAATAATTTTATTACACTTTCGGGATGCTTTATTATACATACGCTGATGAAGCATCAAATACGAATGGTTTCAAGTTCAAACTAACTTTTCATCTGTGTTTTGATGGGTATCAGGATGGTATGAGTAACACAAGATCGCAAGTAGTAATCGAACAGATTAAGAACCTCCTTTTCTAGCTGAAAATGCATTCTTCCATTACATAATTCAACAAATTCTGGATCACGCCCAAGAAAAATAAATACAGTCCACCACTATATACTCCAATAAATGTCTTCTTTCGTGTTTATAGGTTTTGACATCATTTAGACGGAAACGTTAATCTGTAGTTTATCTGCGATAATCACGATTAGTCTGAGCTTTTTCCGGGAAATACTGATAATTTTGTTCAGAATTATTCAAACGAGTTCAATATCCGCATAAATAAACTTAAACGGTCCTGTATCCTATGTATTTAAATTTTCTAAAAAATTGATGAATAAGTACATGGGATCATAAGAACTTTTTTAATAAATTGATTTTATCTTCAACTATCATGTTAACATCTCTACCTTGCAGGTTATAATTTAAACTAATTGTGGTTACACCATCCTCACTTCAAAATTATGATTTCCTTTATTGATGCTAAAAGTAAATAAGTTTAGTTATAAGGAAAACTTTCGATCAGCGTGTGTTTCGCCTTTTTCTTTTACACAAAGAATTCATAATAACAGCGCTTTTTAGGAAGTTGCTGTGAAAATAATAAATGATATAGTTTCAGGGGGTCATCGAATGAAATTTAACAAGAAACAAAGCCTCTTTCTATAATTGCTCACATTTTTAGATAAAGCGACCTCAAAAATTGCTAAGAATACTATTACCAACTCTAAATTAAGAGAAAATTACTTATGCGCTTTGTTTAGCTTTCATTGGAATTCTAGCATCTCACATGCTAGATCAGATGGTAACTTTTAAATTACAACCAAAATGGTGAATCAGGTGTACGCCAAAAATAGATTTAGGATCATATTTCCTACAAAATACCACATTTTTGCATGACGACCAATAAGAGTTGTTGACGGCCTTGACCCGATTCTATGAAAGAATCGTCCAATTCCTCGAGCAGCGACTTTTCGACACGTCTGATGGTAGTGGAACAAAACCAAAATAAAACGAAGATGATCAAATCACGGCCCTCCAACATGTAGGATGGATGGGCCAATTCGCAAAGTGTCTACGTCATGCGATCTTTTGAAAATAGTCGCCCCCAAAAATAGATCCAGTACAATCGGGCCGACCGTTGGAGAACCACCTAGCAGTTGAGAACGTTATTGGTCGTGAGTGCGCAATAACTTTAAATCGGGACGGATTTCTTTCTTTCTTCGCGACCATCATCAACGTATCACCGCTATAAAACACATTAGACATAGACTTAGGAAGGATTCAAAAAGGAAGGAGGAAACGGACACCATGGAAATTTTCAGTTTAAATTGCGGTGCCCACGGAGATGGACGAGGTTAAACGTATTGAAAAAGAAAAAGGTACTGTACATATCGAACATTTTTCGCAATAGTTAAATTGGCACGTGGATACATTAACTATCTCTTACTTACGTATTTTGTTTCCCGCTCGTATAAATATTTAGAATATAAAGTTTACGTGGCAAAAAAATATTTCGTTTCCTTTATAAACGATCGAATATTAAACCTACTCCGAAAAATATAAATACGCTTTCCCGCCTCGGTTATGTACTAAGCTTAAAAATATCACGCAGCGATGCTATTTTAATAACATGAGGAAAGGCTGTTTTGAGGACAACAGAGCCGCATATTTTTCGCAATAATTTGCTTCGTTAACAAAGCACATTTCACAAAACCGAAATATCACCAGGAACAAAGTATAAAGCTTGAAATGTTCAAAATTTAAGACGACATCGCCGCACAATTAAAGGAAAAAACATAGCATTACCCTGAAGACTATAGATATGAACGAAACGCTCGTGTAACATGATAAAATTGTATACGTGTTCGAATGCGGCCAACTCTACGTAGAGAAAAATTGAATTTTCGACTGCAAACTCGTGCGACGACGCCTAATTTACATCCGCTATTTTGAAACCTTCGCTGTAGAAATAAAATGATTTGCCTGTATAGTTGTGGGTGCTTTTGACATCAGTTTTGCACACCTCCGCAGATACTTTCCTAGATAGACGAACAATGAAAACGTTTACTTTATCTGATTCCAAAAAGCTTTTGGTAAAATTTAATAGAAAACAGCATTTTATTTAGAATTTTAGTCTTCTGTAATGAAGTAAATTTATTATGGTTATTTTACAAAAAATCGTCAATATACAGTACACAACTTGGCGATAAGTAGGTACACATACCACACGGTAACATATCATACGTACTGGAAGCCCTGTCACAAATAATTTATATTTATACATTTTGGGAAATGAATGTCTTAACTCAAACAACGCCAATAGTCCCCCAATGATACCTATCGATTTTTAAATAAATAAAGTTTTGTTTAAAATCTACATTAATGCCCAATGCAAGAACATGCACCACCACCACCATTGACCAAAGGAATAAGATCAAATTCGTACTTTCGTTCAATATTAACATTTTTCGATATCCACCTTGTAAGTTTCAAAATATAGTAACAGGAATTAAATGAAATGAATGCATTTTGGTTATTGCATCAAAATTGCTACAACTTAAAACATTAAATATTAACCACGAGCTTGATAATTTCGAAATTTTAGCAATGATTATTTAAAAGTTCTCCAATAATAATAATAAACCATCTCCAAACTCTACTTCCTCTACATGGTTAATGCTGAATGCAGAAGAAGCAAGCAATATAAACAATTCAACATTACCCAATTAAGCAAGATAGTTAAAACGTAAACATTTTGCACACACAAACAATTATCGAAGTGTTTGATTTGTGTCTAAAGGAAGCAGCTTTCAAATAATTTATGTCTTTGTTAGTATTTACCACATTGGGTCAAAAGTTTTGTCGTTATTTTTGTCTCTTGATTGTGGGGCCCATACTTTATACATGCGTAAGCCATTTCGTGTACACCTGCCACGCATTTGGTAGAACAGATTAGAGATTTGCCATTCGATATCAATTTGAGTGAATAAGCAATATGCAAGGTTCCTGCTCTGTTGATGAACGTACAGTTTAACTATTTTAAGCATTTCGCTATACGCGTTAGAAACAAACCTAAATCTCGGCGATCTTCTGCTGCGAATAACAAACGGTCTGCTCGAAGTCTTTGAACAGCAGCTAAACTTCTGCATCCGTGTATTATCGGCCAAACTTGACCCCTCCCAAACCTCCATCAATCGACATATTCGCCAACTTCCAAAAGTTCCCCATAAATTGGCACATTTGCAGCAGTAACTGCGAGATATCCAATTTTAGGGCAGAATTGTGAATGGGGATAAGGAATGGAAACGTGGTAGTCAGCAGGCTCGGTGTCTATGGCATGACAACACTTCAGCACACACAATCAGAATAACCAAGGCAAAACTCCACGAACTCGAAGGTATCGAAACGCTGCCACATCTACATACAGCCCAGATCTTGTATCATCAGATTACCATCTTTTTCGTCTCTAGGCTCACTTTCCGCGAGGGGCAGAAGTTTAATAATGTAAACGGTGTACCACCGTACAATTAAAACTTTGGCACAAAGATGGCAACAAATCGTAGTTTATGATGGAATTTACTTTGATGCATAAAATCTTTCCGTTCCATCATTGATGTACATTTACTTCATACCTAGCAATTAAAAGAAACTTCTGACTCAGTTTGGTGTGTGTCACTGTTTCTGATATTTATTCTAATTAAAGCGTATTTAACTTTCTTCTTAAAGCTTATACGATAACAATAGATTTTCTAAGCACGAAAGACAAATTATGAAAGCCGCTGCAAAAATTTCGGAACAAGAGGAGAAAATCAGAAAACAGTGAAGACGTCGCCAATGACGTTTTCAACCGAGTTTGAAAGAATACGATTGAATGCTTTGAACATTTGTTGACTCCAATTCACGCGTACTACTATTGAAGCTTTGATCAAACTGTGCGCTATCTATACATAACTATACATAACAGTATAAGTTACAGTTCAATTTTTATGCAAAATCCTTGATGCCCGTTTCATGCCAAGGATTTGACTCTATTCCACAATAACTCTAAGCTCACTAAAACTACTACGACCAAGATGGATTCCGAAAACCAGGGCAAAATATGGTTTTGTATTGGTGTAATATTTACAAAGATACGAGTTGTTATGTAGTTGCGTCTGAGGGCATTTCGACTGCTTCTTCGCACAGGTTGAAAATATAAAGGAACCAACAATATTAGAAAGATGTGTGAGAGTATGCACAAACAATAATAATGCTAATTACCCAGATATTACCCAGCTTATATGGAAAATCAGGCCAAGAATTATACCAATCCCTAGCACTATTGGCGAAATGTTTGCTTATACTACTGAATGCATGTGTAATGAAGGCTCTCGAACATTGTTATTAGTAAGCTATGACTTGGAGACAAAAGCAAATTGGAACTTTGGACGTTGCTACTGTTGTAGAAGACCTGTTGAATTGATCTCGAATAGGTGACAACATACAAGTAGAAAAAAAAATTAAACCCATTTTCTATAGTACCTGCATACCTACGTATAATACCTGCATGTTTCTAGCCAAGAATTTTTTATGAAAATTTGTAAATAAGGTTCTTCGAGGTCGCTGATTACGAATCCATGGTAAGATGTTGGAAATTCACAATCGTGAGGCAGTATTGCTAAATTTTATTACAATTTATATATAAGAGCTTTAGAATCGCTGATTACGAATATATTTTCAGGTTTTCAAATTGCGAACTCAATAGAAATGTTCAAAAGTTTAGATAATTCCAAATTTAGATTGGATTACTATACATAAATAAATGAGGTCGCTGATTAGGATTTGTATACAAAATTTTGAATATCTAAACAGCTTGTTTTATGCAGTGAACAGAATTTTCTTTAATTCTTTCGTTAGGAAAAAGTAGTCGTTGTATAATTTCAAATTTTTGGTAGAGATAACCACTTTCAGCTAGAGGTACAAACGAGGATGAGGCGGTTGTTGTCCCAATTTCTTTTTCTTTATATGTTTTTATATTTTTTAAATATCGCAATTTTGTCTTCTATTTTTCTCGTTTTCGTGCAACCAAACGTTATTAATTAACGTTTTGAAATATAAGCTGTTATATCTCAAATTTCTTTTCTAATTGACCTCAGTGGTGGAGAATATTCAAGCGTTAAATAATACCTTAAGGAAATTGGATTTAAGCAAGAAATCTATACATTTAAACATTCGAATTTTTCTTAGATGCTGCTGTTGGTTACACTAAATAAATCTATCGTCACCTCTTCCATTGGAACTTTATCACTAAGTTATACTTCCTAAACCAACCAAGAATGCAACAACATAAATATCTTTACGCTTTAGACCTTTCATCCGATCACAACGACCTAAAACTGGAGGAGAAATAAAGAGTATACTCGTATCCAGGCAATGATTCATGATTTTGTTTGTATGTACTTCACTGATTAAAAATAATTATTCATCACCCTCGAAAAAAATTTACGCTTAATTTTACACACGAACGGAAAAAGGAAAGAAAGCAATAAACATAAAAATTCCCCAGTGCCAGAGAGAAAATCTTCTTGTGAAAACAACGAAAAACATCAACGTAGAAAATTATCTCAAATATCAAAGATGTACCCAGTGCATAAACATCGTATAAATTTAAAGATAGAAGCTCTCAAATACGCGAGACGACCTTCACGAATCTAAATATTGCTATAGTGAACTTAAGGCATTCGAAAACCGAAATAAAAGCCATCACGCCTGTTACGAAAATAGGATCAACCACTGCGGCAGCCACTGGTTAATGTCTAACAGTTATCCGCTATATTCGTTGTTTTGTCATCCGTTACTGAACATGTTGAAACAAGAATAAAGAGCGCGACAGATCGAATAATTTGTTTGGAGAGAAAATATTTATTAAGGAGAAAAATGTTTACGAGGATAGCTTTTAAGCATATCGTAATATTTAACTGATATAACCTGTGATTTATCAATATCAATATATTAGGGTCTAAATTTGTAAGGTGGTGATATAAGCTTTTACCGTGCTTACATTCATATACACAAAATATTTGCAGTTTTAAATATTTCTTCCAAGTTAAACTTGACTCTAGTTTTTGGAATCTTGAGAAAGATTGAATTAGAAACTTTTGCGGATATTAGTTTTATTTTTACTAGCTAGAAAAGTGCCGGAGAGGGGGCGATAGTAAACACGATAGAAATAGACACTACACTTCACTATCAAGGTAATAAATACCGTCTTATTAAATGACGAGTAATGAAGTACGAATTAGGTTTGATAAGAGAAATGTTTCTTTACGTATTTACTCAAATCGTTTCCTTGTCTTTTACCACGGTATACATTAATGAAAACTACAAATTGACTCTACAGAATGTATTTCAACTGTTAAAAATCCTTGTCTGAATATATTTCTTCTATAATGGTTTAAAAATAAGCAGTTTCATACAATACGTATATTTCGTAACTTTGGAAAAACTTGGTTTTGAAGCGCACTGTAATACAGACTGCAGACTGAATTACTAGTTCTTATTGGCCTCTTACAGTGGTCACGTCCACCACTTCGTGAAATATAATTATTATATTTATTAAAACTGAAATAAATGCCTTTTAAAAAGAAATTTCCAATTCGATGGGCACCTATTATATGTTCATCAATAGCTTAATATTAATTTTAGCGCAGCTTCTATTATCAGCTGCAGCTATATTGATGATATAATGATAATAATAGTTATAACCATATATAACTATCACTAACAACCATATATAACTATATACCAATAATAACTATAACAATAGTAGCATTTTTCATTCCCTGCCCAACATCGCTCCCTTCTTTTTAACTCTATTAAGGTAAATAATGACAACAATTGTAGTAACAATACCAACAGAACTAATTATTTGAATATTAACAATAGTAATTGTAACAGTGATAAGAATGACAGCGTAATAACTATAATAATAATAATAACAATAAAACAATAATAACTACAATATCTCATATCTCATTAGTATTTTAAAGTTGAGGTGCTTAGATGTGAGAAACGCTAAAGTACATGTAATCTGTCTAGGTATTTCTCAAATCACAAATGTTTGGAAAACTTGCTTTTGTAACAGAATTGTTAGGAAAAATATCAAACGAATTGAATTTAGCACAAAAACTAGTGGTACTACAACTATTCAATAATCGTCTGATATCCATTCAGGATATCATTGTTAGAAACAGCCAATCCATAAGTTTGTACCTCCGAAACGAATACAATAAAGAACATGATCTCACTCTAGAGCAAAAATTAACTAATTAACTAATAAAGACTCTGAAGTAAAGGTCGAAAAAGAAAGGGAAGACCAACGTCGGAAAATTGGTTCGAAAAGCTCCTTCCAATAGCAGCAAACTTGAGATTACGCAGAGTCTTAGTCTTTAAATATCACAGATGATCGCTAGATATTGTTCCAAATGGTCAATTCCAAAGCATTATAAGAATGATATGAATAACAAAACCCAGAATAACTAAAAAGTCTTTTCGTCCACCCTAATCTTGTCTTCGAGTCTGGTATCACATTTGAAACGCTTAAACAAATTTTGCATTGTGCGTTCATTAACCGAACTGGGAGCCTCCACATCATTTATTTCTCTAGCTGCTGGTCTTGCGTTACAAAGGTGTGAAATTCTTTTGTCTGAATGTATCTCCGGCAAAAATATCTACGCCTTTTTCCCATTCTCCCACCTCCTTGGCTTTTTGGAAGTCTGTCAAATGGTTCAGATTTGAAGAAGGGACACCTACAATAAAGACACTTTATTGTTCTTTGTTACATTTTGCTTAAAGTCGCAGATAATTTCAAAGTCACAATATAAAGAAATAAGAACGTCCAGTGTTGTCTGCTTGAATATTAGTTTAACCTTCCAGAAGCAGATTTTGATGTATTCCTCGGTACAAAAATTAGTAACAAGAAAGTTGTTTAAAAGAGTACATGTGCAGGTCATAAATATATGTTAAATTTTAGTAACCTCAATCTCCAGCTGACTGCAATAAATTATTAATGTCAATAGTTTGGATGGAAAGTGATTACCTTGTACCTGTAGAATCATGCTTACGCTTTAATAGTAAGCTGACGTAATTCTTACATGATGGCTACTCAAAGATTTACCTAAACTATTGTTAATTTATAATTACTCCCCGCGATTTCAGCGATGAAGAAAAAATAGATGTGGAGGAGGTAATTGAAGTTATCGGAACAATTAAAAAAGGGAAATTAGCAGGACACGACGAAATTACACCAGAGATGGTAAAATGTCTGGGCAAGCTAGGTATTGACATGTTAACCAACCTCTTCAACAAATGTTGGAATTCAGGAAAAGTCCCTGATGATTGGAGAATTGGAATAATAATTCCAGTATACAAGAAAGGCGACAGTAGAAATTGTACAAACTATAGAGGCATTACACTACCTAGTATTATTTCCAAAATTTATGAACAAATACTAGAACGACGACTAAGGAATATCGTGGAAACACAATTGGCAGAAGCTCAGAGTGGTTTCAGGAAGGGACGAAGCGTTCAAGATCACATCTTCACCATAAAACAGATGATCGAGAAAACCAGACTGAAGGATACACAAGTATACCTTGCTTTTTTAGATCTGGAAAAGGCGTTTGATCAAGTATCACAGGAAAAAATATGGGAAAGCTTACAACAAAGAATCACCAAGCCAAAATTAATAATCGCAATTAAAAGTTTGTATGATGATAATAGATGTTACGTCAGAAAGAGTAACATGAAATCAGAGATATTTCGGATCAGTGAACGCCTGAGACAAGGCGGAGTAATGAGTCCAACATTATTCATTATTGTTATGGATGATATAATTAAAGAAATAGAGAGAAAAATTAGCACAATACACATAGGATACAATAAACTAAGAGCACTGGGCTTATCAACATGTGCTGATGGTTTGTGCGTCAAAAAACTCACCTACAAGAAAATCTAAAAATGTGGGAAGAAGAATTGGGTAAACGAAATATGAAAATCAAGATTAGTAAAACAAAAGTGATGGTCATAGGAAAGACCAACAAGAAACTGAATATAGAAATAGACAAAGAAAAACTAGAGCAAGTAGATAGCTACAAGTACTTAGGCGCTCTAATAGATCGTGAGGGAAACATGGAACATAAAATAAATGAAAGAATTAGTGCTGCAGCCCGAATGTACTTCTCCTTAAGTAATTATTTTATTGGAAAGAAGGAAATAAGCAGGAAAACAAAAAATGACAGTTTACAAAACTGTATTCAGACCAATTTTAACATATGGCAGCGAATCATGGGTTCTGTCGAATAGACTAAAAAGTAAAATACAGGCAATCGGTATGAAATATTTAAGAAAAGTTAAGGGAATAACCGGAAGAGACAAAATAAGGAATGAAGCAGTAAGAGCAGAGCTAGGAGTGGAGTCAATTTTAGACGTCATTGAACGGAATCAACTTAAATGGTTTGGACAGCTGTGCCGAATGAACGGTAAGAGGCAAATAAGAAACATATGGCAAGCGAAATCAGAAAAATCTAATAAACGAGGCAGACCTAGGAAAACATGGCATGATGAATTAGCAACAGTGCTGAGGGAAAGAGAAGTTTCTTGAAATGAAGCTCAGAGAATGACCAAAAACAAGAAAAATTGGGCCAAATTCGTTCACGCGACAGAAAAATTAGAAACAGTCAATAATATCCCTAATATTGGTAGACAAGGCGTGGATTATATATATATATATATATATATATATATATACTCCCCGCGAATTCAATATGCACAGTCCACTCATTATCGATATGAAGATGTCTTCTTTAAATTATCCTAATGTACAGCATACTCCATTGAGTACTTGCCATCGCGCATAAATCATTAACATATGGTGGCTCGTTATCATACTGATCTAACTCTAGTATATAAATAAATGCATTTCATTCTGTACTCCTAATAAAAAGGACTTATAATGTGATAATTAAGGCAAATGATAAATTCCTAATAGACGTTTTAAAAGTGAATACAATACAAAAGGACACACTTTCATACTGATAATCGTAGTTAACTAACATCAGTCGTAATTTTAATGGGGCATTTTATACAAAAATCTATTCCAACGAAAAGAAATCTCTAAGGCATTTCATTGCATCATCACCAGATGAGATTTCTCCTCCCCCGACAAATTGCATCACATTGACGTTAAGACGCGACTCACTCTCCTGTTATTAATAGAGGCGAATATGAAAAGAAGAAAATGCTTGGGAAAATCGTTTCAATTTTGTGCAACACCAGTGTAGGCCGTCCTGTCGAGAAATTGAAACTGGCAAACTGCCACGATTACACTTCCATACCGGAGTAATTTCGTCTAAACTATAAAATTCCGCGCGCAATATTTACGTTTAGTTCTTCAGCAACCGAGCAATTAGCTATAGCGGAATTTGTTTTCGGCGATTTAATTGTTTCGCGATGATTGTAAACGCGCACGACTAGTAGACCAAATTTAAGCGTGAAGCGGTGGTGTTATTTTGGCTCGTAGGATAGTAAAAGCGACGGGGATCCATTTTAAATTTCTACACAATGAAAGGTAATTTCCTATAGCGAATTTAAGTGAAACACATTATACATATGTAATTATAACATCTAAATTGCACCATGGTGTTTTCCTGAAGGAATTATATATAGCGATTTCTTCATCGAAACATGGAGCCAAGTGGTTTAAATTTAAAACTGTACTTTGCCTCTCATTGAAGCTTAACGTAAATTTTATTAGAGGATTGTTAAAGTGGAAACAATTTGTTCCAAGATTGCGCATAGTTAAAAATTAGTATCTAATTGTTCAAGTTCAACAGTTTTCCATCTTTCTTAACTTTCGTATAGCGCTTTATAAGGAAGTGGTTTATTAAGTCCATCTTGGGGTGATGCTGATATCGAAACTAATTATTTCTCATCTGCCCTTTGAGAAGTTTTTCACTCATTAGATTTTGAAGCAGAGAAAGCAGAGCTTATCCCATGTAAATTTCCACTAAAAAATTGAAAATTTCCGGTGCTATTCTATAATTTTAGGCTACCTCATCAAATTTTCTGTCTAAACATATCTTACTACTCCGAAAATGAATTTATTAAGGTTACTCCACCGCGAGTTTATGATGCTACGAATAGATTTGTTTAAACTCCGAAACTGTACTTCGCATTAAGATAAATATAAAATGCGGAAGAGTTCAGTAATGTCTACGTGCAAACGTTTGCATATAACATAAATGCGTCATTTCGTTCTGTCCCATTTATATTTGTAGCTATGAACACTGGTACTAACATTAATATATTTCCGGTAAGTTGTGAGAACTTGACAATTTCTAGGGGTCCTTGGATTCTTTAACTGCCATATTTATAAGAATAACCGTAATCTACACTCAAAAAGACTAGTCAGACTACAAATTATATTTTTGGGTCAGATAGACATGTTTTACAATGAAGTAGTAAACCATATACCGGTATACCGAATCTAAGAAAGTGAATTGCTGGACAAATACAAAGAAGTAAAAAATTTGGCTAAGCATGTATTTGTTGGCATCAAAATTAAGTTGAATGCTAAATTTTGGCAATTAAAACACAAATTTCCTATAAATTCCCTATTTTTAACATATATCTCAGAAATTTTAATATTGCGTTTTGAGAAAATGTTACTCAATGGATTAAGGAATATTTTCTTGCGTTCTGTGATTAAAACACAATTTGAGATGCGTTGCGATGATACAATTTCTTGAGTTTTTAAGTGTAAGTTGCTGAAGAGCCATTCTAAGTTAGCACGCATCGTTCGATGCTACTAGTCACTGTCGCTTGCCCTTGATTGCAGTTGCTTACAGAAAAATAGTCTCAACCAATCGCCTGTAAAAATTGCGAACTAACCGAAAGAATAGAAGATTATCAAATACTCCGACAAAACAAGCTACTAAAGTCCAACTATTCCAAGGCAAATATTTGTACATAAAGTGTGTGAGTATAAGATGCAAATTACGGAATTTAATAATTCTACCAGTAATTTGCAAAGTAACGACATCCAATATCACGGCAATCTATACTTAAAAACAGAAAGACAAAAATAAATAAGTTAGATTAAGAAACCAATAATCAATATGAAAAATCATCAACCAGTTGCCCTGCAATATTGACTTATAATTGCAACTTATGTCACTCAATATAAGGCTAACCTCATTTCTTAAATTCTAAAAGCGTTATTTCAAACTATCTAAATAGATTTTATAGAGGTTGTTCCGCCATGAAAGCAGTAAACACTATAATTTTGAGCATCTGTAAAGATTTTAATGAGATATTTAGGTATAGGAGTTTTCATGAACATGACCTGTGCTTTTAATGCAATAGAAGACCATTGCATACTACTCTAAAAATAAACGGGAGGAACAGATTTGTAGAAGTAGATCAAAACGTGCTGGCTGTACGAACAAGAAATTACAGAGAACATGACATCCACAAACGATAATTGAATAGATTAAGTAGTATCCAGAGAAAGTACAAATATCAAAATATTCAAAAGTTTCAATCCATCCTGAGCGCTAAGGTGCGCTGTAAAGTTCTTGTAATTAATAAAGTTTTCATATAGCAATATGATTTTAATGTCTAAATACGAATATATATATATGCAATTATGGGGCTTGAATGGTGAAATGTAATAACACAGAAACCAACAACAATACCCAGATATCTAGACATAGACCATGTGTTGTATTGAAGAATAAAAATATGACCATGAACAGTGAACCTATTCCGCTGAAATAGTATAGACACAACCAAAAGAGAAAACAAAGCAAAATTAAATTAAAATACTACGAAGAGAGTACCAGGAAAGAGAGAATACACGATGAATAATCAATGAATGCATAACAGAACAGCATGCAAAGTAAGCGACATAATTAAATGGACCAGGAAAAGAAGAAAACTGTGGTTTGAGCGCGTAAGCAAAGTAGAGAATACAAAATCACACAAAGAAGACTGCGCAAGTGCTAAACAGATGGTGAGTAGTTAGTACCACAAGAACGTGAATAGTTACCAGTGATAGTGGGGAAACAAGTGTAAAACAAACCTACGAGAAAGAGAAAAACGAAAAAGACAAATTTAAATAAAAGCTTATTTAGCTGGAAGACTGGTAATAAAAAGTATTTTAAAATGTTTAAAAATTAATTAACATGAAAACTGCATATAGAAAATTGGGTTCTTAGGGTGAGCGAGTACGTCTTTATCAATAGTGAGGACAACCACAAATAGTATCCTAAAGTTACTGCATTTTAGATTCCAATGGTCATTGGAATGCTGTAGCTGACAAGAAAGGTTTGTCTTTATTTAAGGTGATGTGTCTGGTGCTCTGAAAAATCTATCGCATGAGAAAGCACTATTAATAGTTTGATTATCTTACGTATGCCATCGTTATACTGATTTTCAAAATCATCCAAACATCAAGAAAGAGTTAACAAATTTTAACGAAACACCGAACATTTTATCATCAATTGGTACACAGCCATATGTTTTCTTCAGGCAAATGTAACACTGCTTACCTATTGTTGCTCAATTAGGACAAGTAACTCCTTTACTATGTCCAAATAACGTGTACTTAATTATAATTATCACCTAATTGATTTCGAAAGGCGAAGCAGCTTTCATCGCACGTGATATTGGTAACGATTGAATAAGAATTTTACAGCAAAGAATTTCTATGGAATGGATGTATGGCAGAATAAGACGTTTTGCATTTTGTTCTTATATACCAATTTTATGCATCTTTATGCCTTTCATTAACAACAACATAGAGTTGATACTCTATCTTTCAGGCCGCTATGAAGGTAGAACAGCGAGAACTCAGAAATATACAATTAATTATCGAAAGCGATAAAACTGTTACGTGAGGGATGATGGCTTAGAATAGAAGAGTTTGGGGCAGCAGGTCACTTCTAGTTTTCATCATTAAATATTTTAAAGCAAGTGAATATTTAGAAAAATAGACTACAACCCATTGAACTTTCGTATCTAGGAAAGCAAAATAATGTACACATAGCCATAGCACAAACGTTATTAAGAAGTTCTGGTAAATGTCGTTCGATTCCCAAATTTCTTACTCACGAAAGATTTGTGATTTAATATAAACTAAACCGAGGAGTCGGCTTCAGACGCCGAACAACTTTTCAAATTTGAAAATTCTTTAACGACACTCTTAAAGATTGCATAAATCATCTACTTTCAATCCTACACAAAGTAAAATACGTACGACATGGTCAGTACTATTAATTCACTTTTTGGTATTTTAGAGTCAATTATATCTGGATGTTCGGATTGTTTTGCCAGCAGCATATTTTCAACAAGATTTTGAAATGAGTACGAGCCAAGACCTCAAGATAAACCAAGGCAGGCCACATGAACGTCAAGAACACAAGAGACAAAATCAATAGACAGAATAATCGCGAACGACAGACAATGTCCAAAATATACGAAGCTGATAATGATGAACATTCTTTGGAGACCTTAATTCAGAAAACTTTACAATCTGCATAAATGCTAACTGATATTTTTTAGATACGTTGCATTTTTTTCTTTTTCGAATCGAGTTGTGATAATTAAATTGATACATATTACACAATGAATCATAAATGCCCTTGAGACTGAGAAAATGTTTTCACAAACACAAATTTTCCAACAAAATAATCTACCCTTATTAACCGTTGTATCATAAATCAATTTTAATCCAGGAATGGAATAAATCGATAAACTCCTGAACAAAATTAACGTATCAGCAAAACTTCTCATTACTACTAGGCAATACAATCAGTTTTGCTGGTGATTTTTAATTTAACGTCATTAAATGAATGAAACATTTTGTTCAGTGCACTTACAGTATAAGAAATGAATCGTTCACGCAACTTAAGAGAAAATAAAGCAATGAAAGCGATAACTCTAGTTAACGAGGGACGTAATTAGTAATTTGTTAGGAGTTAGACAGACAACAATTAGCATTTCAATGAACTTGGAAGTTATTCTAGAACCCCAGGATAAGGGAATAAGAAGTTTGCAGATGCAAGACATCAGCAATAAGTTATGCAAGTCACATTCTAACAGTCTCGAGCTAAGCAGAGCGCTAGCTGCAGCTCAAAATGTAACAATTTCTAGGCAAACGATGAGGAGAAGGCTTAATGGAGGAGGATTGGACAATAGAAGACCAGCTGTTACATCACTACTCACCAGGGAACATAGAGTTACTAGGACCGCGTCGTACGTACGTACGTAAATTGGGTCATTGACAACTAGAAGCTAGTTTTGTTTTTAGACGAAATAACATCAAGTCTTAATTCATCAGATGGACGGCAACGAATCTGGTGGGGGCCAGGCGAGAACTTTGCTGTCCGTAAGCATCCCATGTTTTTGGTGAATCAATACTGTTCTGGGGAGAAACTTGTTTCGGTGATCACACGGATTTGCTTCCTATGTGGGGGATATATGCGAAAGCACATTTCGACGTAAAGAAACATCTTAGAAAAATATGCGATGCCATTTGCCGCTTTTGTCGAGGACAATTTTATGCTTATACAGGATAACAATCTACCCCACGTTGATAGGAAGGTACTGAACTACCTTCGATTCGTGAATATTCCAACTATGTACTGGCCATCAAGAAGCCCAGATATGAACCTCATGGAGCATCTATGGGATATACTAAAACGATGAGTTAGGCGACACAAATCTGTTTGTATGAATCTGAACTCGAACAAGTTGTTCCTGTCGAATGGTATAATATGCCTCAGGAAACCATTCACACGCATTGAAGCAGTGAAACGAGCTGGAAGAAGAGGAAGAGGGTTTACACGCCACTGAAATTCTTACGATTGAATTTCACCTTCAGCTTTTCAGTGATACCGCGTTGATTGCATTTGATATTATTGTTTCTTTCTATCATTTACTCATGCTTTTCTTTTTTGATATCACTCCAATTTATCAAATATTAGCTAAAACCATTCAGCTACATCACATAAGTACTATGATGTAAAACTTCGAGAAAATAAATGAGAACTTTTGTTGATGCGTTATTTTTGTCCACAAGTTTACGTGGATTGCACAGAGAATATTGCCAAATATATAGATACTTCCAGGATTTGATTTGGCCGTGGAAAATCAAAACTTAATTACAATTTACATAGATATTCCCCTTGTACCGGTACAGTTGGAAGTAATATTAACCAATTCCAAACAATAAAACTATAAATATATATGTAGACGCAAAATAAAACAGCCCATGAAATACTACGGCTTGAGAAAAATCAGCTCGAGAAAGAATAAACAGAATAATGTGATAAGTGTTTGTGATAAACTATCCAAACATCGTATTCTCATATAGTATGTGTACATACACAAAATATAATTGCTCTCTTACCTTACAATGTGGCAGTAATTCAAAGTTGCTTGTGTATATTGGAATAAAACGTGTCAGCAGCATCTTTACCACTTACAAAATCCAAGATGTCGTTTAAAAGAATGTTTTCGAGAAATACTTACAAAATCAAGTACCAAAGGTGTAAGTGAATTATATTAGATGTAATTTATTATCAACTTAATAGTTGTCCAAAGAGTACAAGTTTATAACGAGATCGAATTTGCTACACTCCTCAAGCCTGCATGTATCTAACTGACACCTGTCAAAGTGACAATTAAAATTAAACATATCACTTAGCTACAAATCACTGATGCATTGAAAAATGACGGTTTAACAATTAATCCACCAAAACACTAACGACAACTGGCGTCATTAAATTCTGATAACCTTCCTTTTCTTTTTACAGTAAAAGACATTCCACCAGTACCAATCAAGACTTACAAGTGGGAGGAAATACGAAGGGAAAAGAAGAAGGGCCGTTACCCTTACACGCATCTCCGCAAAGGACCTTACAACGAAGAAATCGATCCAGCGGAATTCACAATGGATACGCTAAGAACCAGCAAAAGTGCCTCCACGTTAGAGAAATCGAGCAGCGGAGTCGATATACAAGACGTAACAGGAAAGGACGTAAACAGCGGTGGTAAAGATTACCTAGATGTCTACAACGAAGGCATCGTTGAAACTGCAGATAGTTCTAACGAAGACAATCTTAGTCAATATTTAGACAAAGACGAAGATGCACCGATTATTATGGAGCATATCGAAGTACCTGGTCCTAGCAAGAAAGAAGAAAAAATGGACGTAGACGACGACCGAGAGGAACAGCGAGCGAAGTCGGAAGAACCGAAACGTAAACGAAAGTTGTCGATAGAAAGCAGCTATAGCAGGATCAGCTTATCTAAGCTGGGTGTGATGAAGAAACTACGCGAAGCAAAGGAGAAATTAAAATTACCGAAATTTAATTTTAGTAAATCCGAATCTAAATTGGACATTCCTAAAAAATCTAAGAAGGAGGATAAGAAAGAAAAAGGTGGTAAGAAGGCTCTAGAAGCTTATTTGGAACCAAAAAGAACGACACGCCTGTTTACATACACATACCGCTAAAACCACCACCGGGAGAAACCGATGAATTTTCGTATCTAGAATTTGAAGATTCCAAAGCGGAACCATCAACAAGTGTAGCACCTAGTACACCGGAAAAGACAGAACAGGAAAATATCAACGGTGTTCAACAACCAAACGGAAAAGAGGGCGTTCAATTTATTATTTTAACAGCACCATCAGACGATGAAACATTAGAAAGTCACGGATCACCAGATACACCCTCATCGGAAACTGGAAAGAAATTTTTCGAAACCGTCAAGCTAAAAGATCTAAAAACTTTAGCGAAAGAATGCGTGGATGAAATAACACCAGATATGCCAATCGAAGGTATAATTTTCGAAGACGTAATTCAAGTGGAATATGTGGACGAACACAATCGACCGATTGGAACTACAGAAAGGAGTAACATTCTCGAAATTACCGAAGAAAATTTACCCAACATCGAAAGGCAACTTAGCCAAAGGAATTTGGCTAAGGAATTGCAAAAGGACATAGCTTCTTCCATGGACTCGTTGCACCACATCGCACGACAAAATACGCTTAAGAAACTCAAACAGCAACAGAAATCGAAGAGCAATGAAGCTTTGAAGAAAGCGAGGGATTTTCCGAAAAAACACAAGAAGCGCCAGAATTAACTATATCACCTCCGCCTATTACCAAATCAGATGAAGAAGAAAGTAAACTTGCTGAAAGTGTGCAGAGATTCGAAAAAATGGACGCCGTTGAAACAGATGTAGTTGCTGATATTGACAATGTAAAATCGGAAAAAGTTGCAGAAATCAAAATCGATAAACCCAAGGAAACCGAATCGAAAACAATAGAAACGACGGAAAAGAAAGAAATCCAGAAACAACCCGATGCTGATGCGGCGACGAAAGTTAAAACGGAAGCTATGTATGACGAAGAGGATGGTCTCAAATTGAGCGAAACCGCCGTGCAAATGATCAACGAAGAACTGGCCAAAGAACAACTTCCCAAAACAAACGAAGAGCAATTGAAAGCTGCTGCTGCTAAACCTACTTCAGTGAAGAAGAAAGTCTCGTTCAAACGACGTTCGAAACAAGAAGATCCGGATGGCGTGTACGAAGATGTTCGAGTAACGTCCGATAATAAGAAAGTAAACGGTAAGGAGCAACAAACTAAGGAGTTGAAAGTAATGGAACCGTCACAATCTATGTCGGCTGAAGAAGAGAAAACGTATTTGGATGATAAGATTATGAAGACCACTTCATTGGAGGAGGATTACAATAAATGGTCAAAATTAACGTAAGTACATATGTTCTTCCTCTTTTTCTCCCCATTTCTATTAAGATTTATACGTCATTTTTGAACTGGTTACCCACGACGTATGCTTAAGTTAGATTTTTCTGTAGATAGAAACAGAAAATAGTTCCCAAAAAAAAATTATTCAAATTACTTGAAGCGCTCCAAATACATATACATACATAGCAATGTCCAGGACTAATTTTCTCTGTAGTTTAATAGAGCATTAACCACCTCTATGAGTATAGTATGAAGATGTGGTACAAGAAAGTCAATTCTCTATTGATCTACAGAAGAAACCGCTACTAATTCTGAAAACCTTAAATGGCAAAGCCATTTTTGAAAATAAAATGATTTTCTTTATACGAGTTTTTACATGTATGCCACTCGATTTAGTAAAATTTCAATCAATTTTAAGGTCTGTGGCGTAGTATTAATGACACTGGATCACATCGATAAATTCTTCACTACATAATTATTGATTAGTTCCAAGGCGAGTGTTTCGCTGACAACGAAACCAGCATCCTCAAACCATACGTTGCCAATTTCGATGTGGACCTAATCCTCAAAGAAACATGCTGGACTGCGGTGATTTGACTCTAAAAATTGCGATAATAAAATTAATACTGGCAGTAGCTTCTAGTCTAAGATATTGTTTGACTAGTACTTTGACCTTTTCCCCAGGTTCAGTCAAATCCTTGTTTGGTATTCCACGTGCAGTAGATATTTTTAAAGTACCAAACGTCGTATTAACATGGGATCTACAGTTTTACTTCTACATTCGAGAAGTCATGCCTGAGATTCTATCTGCAATAAAAAATCATCGGGCTTGGTTGGATATTATCCACGATACATGCGTATTCCAAAAATTGTCCATAATAACATTTAGCATTGCTGGTTTCCTTTCCAAAGACTGCGCACTTATCTAGATGCAGTATAGAGCCCAAATAAATATAAATCCTATTATATATATATATCTATTAACATTCGCTAAATCTTGTATGAATGGCTCTTGTCTTGCTCATCTTCCCTGCTATCGAATATCAAAATACCATCAACCAAAACATTCTCATCAACTGGATATCACACTATAAGCTTAGGCGTTGCTAGTTTCCTTTCCAAAGACATACATTGCCTAGCTACCTTTCTGTATACAATGAAGATACTATTGTACCTATTGACAATCGCTAAATCTTTTCGTAGTGGTTTTTCCTTGTTCATCTTCCTTGCCATTGAATTTCAAAGCATTCTATCCGATGGTCAACACACTGCAAGAATTTTGGCATCCGTAATAGGTTTCCCTCACAAGCAGCAACGTTTCCCATAATACATTTCCAGTTACTCCTCTTCTTTTTAACACCATGTTTTCTTCTCGGATAGGAAGTGTTAATAAATAATATAAAATGTAATTATTACGTATATTGCATTATCAATTAATTTTATACTGTTATTTCTCTTTTCTTCTTCTTTCCTTCCTTCTCCTAATCATCACCACCAAAAAAAAAAGATTTCATCTATCAACCATTACACAACGCAATTATCTAACAGTCATCCAAAGAAGACCATTTGCGATAACTTACGTTGTCATCCAGAAAATTGACTAATGGACTAATTTATTTAGCATTGCTCATCTCCTTCCTAAAGGCATGCTGTTTGGTATATTTCCTGAATACGTACAAATCTATAGGTACAAAAACAAAAAACAAAAAAGTATTACACCGATTGTAACAAATCTGTCAATTCCTTCTTCTTCTTCCTCCTCCTCTTCTTCTGACCTCTAATCATCATCAAACACAAATTTACTCCATCCGCCAGTCATTACGCAACGTGATTTTTGGCAAGCATCCAAAGAAGATCATCCGCAACATTTTGCGTTCACATCCAAAAAGTTTTCCATTAACCCGTTTAGCGTTGCTCGTCGCCTTTCCACATCAAAAATAGATGTCACTTCGTGAAACGATCGTTTTCGTTCGGCCCGCACAAAATGGCCCAACAATAGCCAGTATACTAAATTTAAACAGTGGCCGGTGAAATTTCGGATCGGGTGCACAGCGGGCGGGTCGAATACCCTCCGTTGGCTGACTCACCGAACGTGAAATGAAATGAAAACGGGATGAATCCCGCGGAAGCGGCGCGTATCAGACATGAACAACAGCATCCGTCTCGAGAACGTCGTCGAAACTCCTTGGACGGACACCTCAGGTCGAAATCCAACGGAACGAAGCGGTACGGGAGGAGACACAATACCACCAGACAATCGTCCACCGAATCTTCGGCGACTTCTTTGGATGTCCGATGCGCTTGCCAATATTTTCAAGGAGATTCTCTCTTGCCCGTTAAGAAATCTCCGAAATCTTCAAGCCAGAAGAGATGCAGTAATTTGTTTACGGAAAAGCGTGTGGTCTTTCAAATTCGGTACGTACCTAATGGCATAGATATCTCATGTCCCAATGACGCAAAGGCGTCAGAAATGGAACACAAATGGAACAAAAGCGAAAGTGGGTTTCGCTTTGTTCGTTGTTTTTCTTTTTGCGTCTGTGGATGAGTTTATCCGAGCAAGTGTACGTGACAACTCTATAAATACTTTCGAATATTTTGGCAAACTTTGCTGCAATGGATTCAGTACCTTTGCCATGAAAAATATAAATGGTCGGTTAATGTTGATAGATTGAGATCAAAGTAAGCACAATATCGCGTTGTACATCATAAGTAGAGTTTGTTAAACAGGTGGATAACATATTATTATTAAGTAGTGTAAATCGGACTGACGCTGTAACTTATCAATGACAACTTATCATCAAATAATAAAATTCGGAAGAGTGACAGCGTCAGTCCGATTTACACTACTTCATGATAACACGTCATCCACCTTTTCACAAACTCTTATAAGTAAGGTTTGATGAAAGAGTGAATGCCGCGTAATCATTAAGTAGTGTAAACCGGTCTTTGTCTCCACTTACGTGCAAGGCACGACATTAAAATAAGGGCGTCAGTCCGCTTTACACTGCTTAATGATAACATGTCATCCACTGCTTTATCAAACCTTAATCATAAGGGTAGGCACTTAAATAAAGAACTAATTTTTGTTTACTTACTTGTACAAACAAGTTAAGTGTATGATATTCTAAAAAGGATACAAATATAGTAGTAGCAATTATGCAGCATAACACGTATGATAATTAACATTAAAACTTCTGACGTCATTTCTTAACTACTTTAATAATTTTGTGCCACTAAAAGCCTTCTAATACTTAAGAGATTATAAATCTTGCCCCCTTATTATAAATATAAGAAGTCTATTCAAATAGCAATAATAAAAAATTCTTTAATGAAATTTCCTCAAATATCCACTAACTCTTATAACTAATATTGTGGTGTTGTTTCAAATTAAGAAGATGAGTTATAAAATACAAATTATGGTTTCACGTCTGAGGTAGGCAAAATGAATTGTAAAAATGTTGAAATCTATGATATTTCAATTGTTAGTTACAACGCCCAGTAGTTTTAATTATTTTTAATTTAAATAAATCCGTGGTAAATTCGTGTATTAACTTTAGCTCATTCTTTTTCGCTTAGCGAAAATTTTGTCGTTATTGCATAAATGAAGGAAGAAACAATGCTGACAAAATAGGGAGACCTTGTTTTTAACTAAGCAATCAAAACCAACTAGTTGAACAAAAAATGAAAAAAAAAAACGCATAAAGTCAAAGCTGGGAAATAAAACGCCGTAATCCAAAAAATAGGAAAATAGAAAAATATCAACCAGGAAGAAGATATCGATATCAAAACGCAAGTAGCGAGTAACTTACAATACCGACATCTGCAAATACGTATTTCAGCAAACAAACTTGTCATCTTCAACACAAAAAGGAAAGAATATTAGTCGTAAACCTAGACATTGTCTATTGTGAACTAGTGAAATGTGCTCCTTTCACGACCAGTTTTAATCAAAATTTTACGTATAACATTTTCTTCTCTTTAAACTTTTCGCCACTGAAACTGAAAACTTTGTGCAAACATATACATATTTAGGGCGATATGATAAGGATTTGTTCCAATTCATTCTAAATCACAAACAATTCTTTTCTCTTATTAAAGAACTGTTGGAAAAAAGCAATGGAATTAATTATGTTTAATAAATGTTTAGATATCTTATTATCAATGTTAAAGAGGAAAGTTTATTAAAAAGGAACCGCCAGATCATTAGGAGGTAAAAACAATACTTTGACGAACTACTGAATGCAGAAGATACTGAAAGTATGGAATTTGATGTATCGATTGAGGAAAGTATCGAAGAAGTAAACATCCATAAGCTAAATTTGTGAGATTTTGAAAAAAAAGGGGGAAGATACCTGGGGAAAGTAGAATAACTGCAGTAATAATGGGGGATACTGGAGTCGCAGGTAAAGGTGTTTAAATGAATAAAACAAAGCTGAAATCATGCTAAATCAATGTAGTCCAGATACACAAAAAGAAAACTACAAAAGTATGCTTTACCGGAACAAATGTACGACATTCTACTTCCTTTACCCTTCTTCTTCTTCTGAAATCTTTCTACCCATAGAGGCGTCGAAAATGGCCTTAATCTATTTCTTCCACCTAATCCTCTCTTCAGTCACCCTTAAAGCAATAAATTATTAAAAACGTTAACGTAGAACTGGTATTTGGGAGATCAGCAATAGATCAGATTTCACGGTGAAATAAATCTTGTCCGACTGATATGAATATAAATTTTCAATAAATATGCTCTTGGTAGACCATGAAACCAATGAAAATGTGGGACAGAAAATATTAAAGAGAATTTCTCATAGAAAAAGTCAGACACAAATGGAGAAGTATATGAGCTTTATTTCCTCTCTTAATTAATTTACCCACTTATGGATACCTTTAAGGGTTGAGCTAAGTAGCCACACCAGGCCATAGTGACAATTGTTGACCATCTACTAGACAGAGTACCATTGGTTGACTTAAAATAGTGCTATCAGAGTATTTTGTGCAATACCCTACAGATACCCTTATACGAGCTTTTCCAATATCAAAAAATTGATTCTATCAAATCAAAACGTATGATGTAAATGAGTTACACCAATACAGAAGAAAAGAAGAGAAAACCTTGAAAAAACTGGTGGAAGGTAATGATGGAAGATCTGTCAGGAAAAGATATCCGAAATTGAAAGAATATTACAAAAAATCCAAACGATGAAGATGAAGTTAAAGAAAACTGCAAAAAAGAAGATAATTACGACTATAACGTTCCTCGAAACATATATTGGAATAAAATCTAATAACCCATCCGATCAAATTTTCATCCTAATTTACCATACTTCTCGTATCCAGTTTGAGACATAAAACCAATAACGTGCTTCAATTCAAAAGTTAAAAGTTAAAACATACCAAACATTAAAATTGATACCGCTTTCTTATCTTTTCCTAGTCATCGTCGTGCAAAGCAGGCTAATTATTTGATTAATCACGTATTATTTCTTTGCAGTGACCACGAATACGAACCGGTAAATCCACCCGCTGAGGTTGAATCACAACAGCCCCCGGCACCTGAAATTCCAACAAACGATGCATCAGTAAAACGAACTTCGTCCAAACAATCGAAAAAGTCACCCTCTAATTCGATAAGGATACCACTTAAAGGCGAAGATGTGGTTCAAAGTGAGGAAGATATCGAATCTGGAGATGCACTCACCGTGGAAGAAATGCAAGCCAGAATCGAGGATCAATTCTTTAATAAGGAATCCCCTTCTTCGCAACCAGCAGAACTTCCAATTAACACAACATCCGTACAACTCACGACCGATAACAAAGAAAACGTTCCGCAAGAGAGCCAAGCGAAGAAAATTCAAGGCGCGTTCAGAACGCAAGCTGAAAAATTGCGCACTAAGATGAAAAATATCAAAAAACCTAATATCCATATGCCACAACGGCCTAATTTCGAAAAGTTTAAGATACAAAAACCGAATATTACCATGCCTAAGATTCCCGATCAAATGCGGGTGAATCTACCATCGTTTACATTGCCTAAGAAGGGTAGCCGTCAGGAAAAGCGCCCCGTCAAGCAATATTCGACGGAATCCAACGTCGGAGATTCCAAGAAAAAACTATTCGACTTTAGCACTTATCCGAGAATTTTTAAGAGGAAGAAAAAGCCCGATGACTTCGATAATGACGAATTCGATATATCGGCCACGGTTCCTCGCTCTACCAAAACGTCCAAAGGTCGTCAACGGAACTCAGAAAAGGCTAAAGAATCCGAAAAGAAAAAGAGGAGTCCGGATGTTATACGCATTCCTCTGCACTCTGAAGAATCTATGGATAAAGACGAGAATGGTATGTCATCTCATCGTCGATATGAGGAAGAAAATATCGACATGGACGATGCCTACTTGAAGGAGAGTCAACAAATGAATGTAGCCTCTGCGATTAATGCCAGCGATTTTAACCGTAATCGCTGGAATCACGGTAGCTTCCACGAGCACAATCCCAATGAAACTGAAAATAATGAGAACGAAATAAAAGATGTCACAATGGATAATGAAATAGACAGACCACAAACGTCACCAGAACCGGAACTGGAAATAGAAATAGATTCTGGACAAATACAATCAGACATGCGTTCAGTTAGTAGCTCTGGCGATGTACATGGACCTGGGGTATTGGAAAAGATAAATTCTGACGAATATTTCATGCAAATGGGTGGTAATTATCTCAGTGCAGAGATTAGAGAAGCTTTCAAACAACCAACAAATCCACTTGCAAAATTACAAGCTGATGATAGCTTCGAGCGAGAATTCGACATATCTGACCAATCGATACAAGATGTTCCCAAACGAAAACCTATCAGAAAACCTAAAAGAAAGAAAACACCAAATGTATCCAGGGAACGAATACCGTACGACCAGGAATCTGAGCAAGAAGAATATCCAGAGCCATACAACGAGCAACCAGCTAGACCGACAAGAAGGAGCAAACAGAAGAAGAAAACGGACGATGATAAGCCACCATACCAAGAAACCATATTTGTTCAAGATCCACAATTTGAGATTATGAGAAAAGCTGCTTCGGACAACATCTTGTTAGTTGATAGAGGAGAGAATAACGGTTTCCACGATGGTCACTTCAAGCAAGAATATCCGAAACTTTACGAAAACGAGAAAATGCAAGGTATCGACCAACCCAACATATTTATATCTGATCCATATCAGAAAAGAGGATTTCGGTACCATGACGATGATAGTCAAAATCTAGGCAGTTACGAAAAAGAAACACCCGATGCACCACCCCGAAGACAAAGGAGTTTGAGAAGTTTGGGTTCCGAACATGACTCAATCATCGATGAATATAACCTTCCAAAGCAAGACATAACTCAAAATGTAAGTTTTACACACCCAACGTATTCCTAATGTCTAACTATGAGATTTGTTATTTCAGATTGAGGTAAATAAGTTGGAATACGAATATATTATACCGACTCCGGAAGAACCTCCCATCAGGCCTACTAGAACGAAATCTAGAACGCGCTCCCAATCCAGGACAACTGATCAACCCGAAGATGAATTACCGCCAACTTTGGAACCAGAAACACCGTGTATAGAAGAACCATGTGTGGAACAAGTTTGTGACTATATGGGGTATGCGGTTATAGATAAAAATCGACACAGAGAACCTCCGTTACCGCCACCTACAAGAAGGAAAAGATCTAATACAAAGCCCGAAACGAAGTTCTTTACTGTGCCCAGACCTCTGAAAGAGGAAGTACCCAAGCGACCGGTTAGAAACTACAGCACTTTAGTACCAAAAAGTCAGAGACCTCCGTCAAATCTGAGCGAAGAGGAAAAGGAAAACATTGATATAGGTCAATACATAGAGATAGAAGATGAAGACGAACATTCGCGTTTACAATCTGGTGAAATTGTACAAAAAATGAAAGGTAGGCCGTTACCAGCGCCACCTAGACCACCAAGAAAATCCAAAGAATCGGATAAGGATAGTCCTTTCAAAGACATCACGCATGAAAATAATGTGGATGACGAGGAGCCAACGAAAATGAAGCTCGAAGAAGCCGAAGCCTCAGTTCAAACTGAGCCCCTACCAGACGATGTTGTCTGTGAAGAACTAGTTGAAGAAAAGGGAGATAAGATCATAATACCAACCACTAGCAAATTTCATCCGCCCATTACTGAATTCGAAAACATTGAAACTGTCACGCATGGAGCTTTAGTTGTAACTCCAATACCAGAAAACTTTCAAGAAGGTCCAATAACATCATTTTCTCGATCTACGGAGAGAATAATTACTGTTCGTCGAGAATACGATGAGGATGACAGTAAAACGCCTGGAGATTTTAGAACGTTAAGAGATCCACAACCGAAAATTATCGAAAGAGTTATAGAGCGTCCTGTGCAAGGTAGTCCGGAAATTGAATTGTTAAAAGCGCAAAAGCTTCAGGTTTCCGATTTAGATGTCGATCGGTTGATGGTGAACGAATTACTGGCTAGTAAAATTAAAGTATCGGAAATAGACGGTGAAACGATGAGCGTAGCTGAAATTAATCCAAAATCTGGAAATTTGATGATTGGTGGATTGCAATTGCCGGTCAGCTTAATTCAGGATATTATAGAAAAATAAGAAACTCACAGATCCCGACTGAAATTCAAAGGGAATCCGCAGGTGAAAACCGCGATAAAATATTAATAGAAGACAAAGATTCCAACCCAAATCCAGAATTTTTGACCGATAATGCAAAAAACGCAGTTGTACCTTCAGGAGAAAGTCAACAACAGCAAGAACCACATGAACCTTTTAAAGAAGACTTACCGGCAAACTTACCAACGAAGCCACATGAAGATATTGTACCATCAAAAGGGGAGGATGAACCTTCAAAAAGAATATCACCAGACCCGGAAAAAATATTCTCTTCGAACCAGACTCCGAATTATCTCCAACTACGTTAAAAAACACGATTGAATATCTAGATAATTTAATAATAGAGGAAAGTAGCAAGTCAGATTTGGAAAATAATGCGAAAAGGGAAAAGCAAAGCAATTTAGAAGCTATGCCTAATTCCGAACCTGAAATATTTACAACAGAAGCTTCAACTAAGGTAAAAAGTATTATCCTCCCTCCTATAGACCCGTACTCTGAAGAAGAACACGAAAGTATTGACCTTCACGAAATCCCGCTACTAATACCAGACACATCTGAAGAAGAAAAATTGATTGAAGAACTGAAAATTACTTCCTCAGAACAAAAAAACTCCGATTGAAGAAGGATTAGGTCAACCTCCTAGGAGACCACCCAGACAATCAGATATACAGCGGCTTCAACAATCTCACGAAGAAATCTTTATTCCCTCCCAAATTATAGAAAATTCGCACAATATAATCCTAGGAGATTCTACACCACCACCAAGACCACCTGACCCTGAAGAACGATTATATTTACGATCCCAACCTCCGCCCTCCTTTTACGTTCTACGAACTCCAGGTCTGGATGGTTTCGTAGACGAAGACATTCCTTTGCCTCCTAGGAGGAAACGACCACAGCGACAACCTTCACGATCTAGTTCCGAAGAAGCACTTCCGGACGACACCACGCTCTAGAAGACATAGAACCCCTGAACCTTCGATACCGCAACTAACCGGACAATTAACTAGAGCTTGCGTATTAGCCGGAGAAAGAGCTTTGAAGAGACTTGTCAAACACGTAACGATGAACGTCCTGAGAAATGCGGATGGCAAACAAGATTTACATGTAATGATTTTAATACTTTTGGTACTAATAGCTGGTTTAATACTACTAGGTAATGGGGGAAGTCCAATTGTGCACCACTATCATTGGGAGTACTTCAATCCGCCTAGAGACTTATAAACTGTGCTTTATCTGCCCAATCGGCCTTGCCAAATTGCTAACTTTGTGACACCCACTACTACAACGACAAAAAAATGGGCTAAAGCGCATATTAATGTTTGCAAAAGCGCCTACTGGTACGCTTTTCGAAACTTTTAAGAAACAAAGCGGATCTCAAAATATATCATGATAATGAGTCTGCGCACGTGTTCGAATAGAATCGCGATAAGGATTTGTTATATTTTCTAGTCTCCTAAATCGTTTATTTGTTAGAAATTAGTTTAAGACCAAATATGTACATTAAGTTAACGATTTTTCCCGTTATGGGAAAATTTGTATAAAATAAGTTTTGAAAATAAATCATTTGACAAGAATTTCTATTATATAACTCCATGAACTCCTTGATATTTAGATATTGAAATTATTATCAAAAAGATACAACGATGGTATTACCTACTACAAATTCAAAAAAGCTTGCTAACGTACACACCCCCGATAATATCCAAACGACTTTCTCGGATTTGAGATACTTTTATCTGAAAACGAGTACTTGGGAACCCAACAAGCCTTTATGGGTTGTAATGGAACTTATTATTATTTCCCAACATCTTAGACCTTGGATACTCTTCAATGTAACATGTATATGTATGTTCTTTGTACCGAGAAACAATACATATATAAGTAGAGTTGCTCAATTTGCGCCAATAGTACTACAACTATCTGAAACGACTATACTAGAATAGTAACACCGCTATACGAATACAGATGGCTTCATACTATACATTGAAACTGAATTTATAGATGAAGCCATTTGTATTCGTAAAGCGCAATCTTACTATTCTAATACAGTCATTTCAGATAGTTGTAGTACTATGGGCGCAAATTGAGCATCTCTATATATAAAATCCTTTCGTGCAGAATATGTAAACAATTATACCTATGTATACCTAATGTACTCCGTGACTTCTCATGCTTTGATAGAGACTTTCAAATGCGTTTCAAACGCAACTAATTAATAACAAACCAAATCTATATCAATCGATAACAATCTCGGATAAAATTAAAAATAACGAAAATCGATGCATTTGGGGTAGGGTATACAACGTTCAGTCACTGCCGATTCGCCACTGGGTAAACTACGATTAAATCACCAACACGCAGTACGCACATACGCATGCAACGGGAACACCACTATTTGTGTACCCTGACGATCTTCTGTGTGTCTCATTTTATTGGACTACAGCAAAGCTTTCGATAAAGTTAATCATCGTGTTCTTCTGTCTATTTTGCATAATATTGGGATTAACAATGTATCTCTTGAACTTTTCAAAGATTATTTGGGCAATCGTAAACTATATTATGCTAGAATTGGTAACAGCATTGATGTCCCTCCAGAAGTTCCTTAGAGATCTATTATTGGGCCTATCCTGTTTACGATATATATATGTAATTTCTTGTATACACTCAATTACTGTAAAACACACATTTATGCAGATGATACACAATTGTATTATTATTTTCGACCTACTGATTGGAGACTAGCTGTTAATATTAATAAAGATTTAAGCTGTCATTGTGTAAGCTGTCACATTGAATTTCTGTGGAACACTTATTTTGTATCTATATTTACATTTTATATGGTTTTAAAATTGACTATCAGTATTTTACGGGTAGTTCTACAAAAATAGGACACAAGAATAGGCAAGAAGATAGTATTGGCACAATCAAACGGGAAGAAAGGGGAAAGGAAGACCTCGGAGAAGATTGAGATATACATGTACCTATACTTCTCTTTATATTAAGAATGAAATAGTTTTCATAAAATATGTGGTTGATTTGAACATTGTTTCCGTCAAACACAACAATTTTCTCAATATTTTCCTAAATAAAAAATTAAGCTGACCAAATAATCAACACATCTGTTCTTATTTTTAATAAATATATGTATATTAAGTCACAAAATATAGAGGTATATAAAATCGCTTATTCCAGACTAATTTTGATTGTTTAAGTGATCTTCCTCCTTTTTCATACTTTCTTCCTGGTATGCATCAAATTGCTTACTGATTGATATTTCCAGCTCTTTTAATGTCCCATCGCCAATACAACTTCTGATTTTCTCAAAAAACTTCATAAAATGATGTATATTATGTCTAAAAAGTGTTTTAAATAATTAAAAGTATACGGATTTGCGAAGGAACCCAAAAACCCAGAAAAATTTGAAGAAATTGAATAAATTTGTGTATTTAATAAATTTGAAAAAGTAACACTTTTGAAAAGTTTGTTGAAATTGGCTCTTTCTAGGTAGCGAGATTCTTATTTCTTTTTAACAAATCTGTACGTGAATACATACATGGTCAATAACAAAGACCCAAGTAGTTCCTGAACAGCTACTAAGTGATATATGTATCCCCTGGAATGTTTACTACAAGTTAGACATTCACAACCTGGTAGGATTGGTTGAAAATCGTCAGCATAACGAAACTGCCGCAGGTTAATTTCATATCCATAAAACCCTTCATCCTTTTCTAAACTAAATGTCAATGCAGATGATCTCTCGGTTACAATATAACAGTAAGATGTATCAAATACATCAATACCTATTTGCACCATTTTTAATATTGTCACAGGGTTCCAACAACCTTGTACAGCCAATAGTTTATTATCTGGGACTTCCTTCTATAATTTGCAAATATTTTTTGATACCTCAATAGAAAGACTATAAATTATATTACCACAACCAACTCGAGAACGTCCTTAATCTCCTTAAATGTTAATAATTCCACTTCAGGTCCATTATTGTGTAAGCCATCCACAAGAAAGCCACTGACTAGATCTTTATCTTTTATTTGTTCTATGCAACGTTTTCGCGATCTTAAGCAATATCCACCTGTAATAGGTGCCATTACAAAAGCATTACTCAATATATCCGATTTTTATGTCGTTCTAAACATTTATTCACAAAATTTATCGTATTATCTACAGCTTTTGTGATTCTTTTCTGAGCACTGGCAATATTTGTGTCTCCATCTGATAATAAATAATACATATCCGGTTTAAATGTTTCAATGATATCCATATACTTATCGGAATTTAATAATATCTTTCCTGACCTAGTCCAAAGTGGCACGTGATCCTTATAACGATGACCTGGTTGCGTTAGATCGCCAGGATCTTGTACAGTAATGCAACTAATACAACTTTTCATACCTATTAATACAAATACTTAATGAAAATACAACTATTTACTGTATTATTTAAATGAATACCAACAAACTCGGATATATTCCCGTGATATTCTTCCATGACCTCGTGAAATTGGTATGTACTTACAACTGGTATCTGAATAATTTGCGGGCTCCTACAACAAATTTGATAGACTTCATGTGTTATATGAGGTATGCTGCCTCCCTAAAAGATACATGTTTAATTTCTATTGGCACAAATTAAAGTTGTATGCTTTACTCTGGTGTATAACATTGCAAGGGGTGTCTGCATCGTTATACCTGGTTGATTTTCGATATCTTTGAGGACACCCAAACGAGGCACACATCTAGCAACAGATTTAGCAATGAACTTCATCTTCGTACCCACAGATTGTTATACATTAAAATGTAATGTAATCAAATATGATTGGAGTGTTATTTCTTACTGAAATGAAGATCTAAAAAGTAATGTCATACTGTCTAATAAAATTTATTTTAAAATTTGAGGTTAACCTTCAAAAAGTGAGGTTAGAATGGCTAAGCAACGAACAAAAACAGTTGATGGAGCAGATGGTTTGAGTACGTTCTAAAGTTAAGGAAGTGTAGCCAAAATTTGTATTACAAGAGACGAAAACTTTGTAAATATATGTAATATTGTAATATATCTATTTTTGAAATTGTGTAAAACATTAATAAATTTGAGAAATGAAAATTCATAAGGGTTATTGCATTTTTCAGACTACAGAATAGGCAGTGGGATTAAAGAACCTAAGAGATCTGTATAACATTTGACATTTAAGTTTTGAGGTTATTGGTGGTTATTTGTAAACAACATCGCTAGAGAATTGAATATTATTAAATAACAATTAATTATGGTCTACATACATTTTCCAGCAAATTGCACAGAGGAGGAACAAATGTTAAAGACAAAATATCAAAAACTAAAAAGAAGGTATGTAATTTCAGAGATAATTCGTTGATGATTTGAGAAACAATAAGATTGCAGAAAAAAGCTTTACAAGCTTTGAAAGCCCCAAAACCTGAACCTGAAAAACCAGTTATTCCAAAACGTCCAACAGAAGCAAGAGATGCCAGAGAAGTAGCGAAAAAGTTGATAAAATCCGGTGCTATAACAGCGATACCTAAACAACAGAAGCAACCGGAACAAGGATTTAAAAGGCCTAGAGGCAAGTTGTCTTCATCTCATGCTAATAAAGGAAAAGTATCTACTATTGCACTTACTTTGGAAAAGTTCTGCATATGAATTTAAAAAAATGTATTGTTATATTAATTGGAAATAACCAGACGTTTCATATGTTACACAAGAACCTTAACCAAACACTGCATTGAATACCAAGCAGTAGCACCATGATTACGATGGATATTGATCCAAGGATATGGAGTATTCATTAACAAAACACCTTACACAACCACAGTCAAGAAAATTATTTAACATTTCTCCTCAATTTAGTGGGCCAGGTCAATAATATATGTAAACCACAGTCTCCTACAATTGTTCAATTCTTTCTTTCCCTCATGTTTCCGTCCTTATGATTTTAAGCAGCTGTCCATTAGAGTTTTTCTGGAATATTTAATCTCCTAATTCAATAAATCAAACTCTGTAGGTACATACAGGTAGGTAAATACAGCAGATAGTCGGAAAGTGTCCTATTAAACTGATGTCCTCTCCTATTTTGTTAATTTCATTTTACAAACAGCTTAATGAGAAAAAGAAATCGCAAATTTCGGGAAACCAAAAAGTCCTCCAAGTTATTTTGATAATTTCTTGGATTTTCTGACCTTTCAATTGTACCCAATATTGTATATTATATGATAATATGAAATTAATTAACAAATTCTGTGCATGTCTCTAAGAATCTATAAGTCTACAGGCTTGTAAGAGCAACAGAATCTGTAAAGAAACCCATGTTACAGGAGCCATACAGAATGCAATTTTTATGTAAAATCTTATTAATTAATTAATCTTAAAATTGGCTTACAGATATGCACAGAATTAGCCTATAATGAAAATTTAAAGAATATGGTAATATTAAAATATTTTTTTGCATCGTGTGTAAGCATATTTATGAGGTAGATATACATAAAAGTATCTACAATTATCTCCCGATTCTGTAGTAAAATATTAGACTCTTCTAATTTGTTTTATCGATGTCAATATTGACAGATGTAAAAGACCGTAGTGTTAGTACTGTCTGCAGAATAGATGTTGACTGTGGTAATGATTTGCGAAAGTTTTGTTACTTTGTAAATGGTAATTTTCTGGGTAATAAAATGTCGTTTTAAATGGTTAAGCATATTGTCGTATTGCTTGGATTTCCTCCTTTTATTGGAGCCCAATTTGCCAGACGGACTAGTGCTGGCTTGTTGCCAGTCAGTTTGATTTATATATATTTTTAAAGACTTAGTCCTATTAATACTTATTAATCTTTTTTATCCTCTTACATCAGCAATTATGAATTACTGATGTAAGAGGATAAAAGAAAAATTGAAGAAATGATAACTCTAGGAGTTTGTGAAGTAGAAAGAAGAACAAAAGAAGATGATTTATTAAAACTAAATTTGCAGGATTAGAAAGGAAAACTAATTAGCGACAAAGTAAGCGGATATCAACCATTTTCTGCAGTTCAATCTGAAGATGGACCAGATAATCCAGAAAATAAACCACCAAGGATAAAAAATTTATACGATACATTCGCCACTGCACGTGATAGGGAAGAACGCGGCTTAACAGAAAAGCAACGAGAAAAGCCAGAAAAGCCGAGGCAAGGAAATACTATTTATGTTACAGGATACAATATTACGGAGGAATTCCTTAAAAAACATTTTTCTACGATTGGAAATATTGTCAATATTTCAATGGAAATCGAGAAAAAGTAACGTATATTAAATAATAACCAAATAATGCATAATTAAATTTTGCCCATTGCAGTCGAGGTTTTGTTACGTTCGACAAAGTGGAATCTGCAGATAGAGCAATAGCTGAAGTGAGCTGGAATTCATTTTCTAGTATTTCATGATAAATGTTTTTTGCCTGTAGATGGATGGCAGTATGGTTTCTGGTATACAGCTAAAAGTATCGTTAGCAAGGCGGCAGCCCCAAATTGAACCAATTAATGATGCTACTTCATCATCAACCTGGTCAACTTTAGGTAGAAACGTTTGTTGCTATTATTGTTATTACTAAATGTTTTGTTTCAGCGGCAAGTCATTCACAAAAGGGCAGCTACAGAGATAAACGAGATTTAGTTATATATGATGATATGTTCGACTAATGTGAATTAGTACTGTAAATGCAGTAAAAATAAGTTTCATTGAGGATGTGTTTAAATAGAGAAAAGCCGGTTTTGTTTCATATTGTAAGATCAACTTTTAACTGCTTTTTAATAATATTGTAGCAGCAAGACGAGATTGGTTTTTAATTAAACATAGTGGATATTAAATAGTACCATTTTGTTCTTATCAAATCGACATATTTACCCTCCCCTCCACCTCTTGTCTCCTTTTTCACCCACTTTAAGAAAGCAACCTGAGATTACAAAATTCTCCGCCTGGAGCACTTTTCATATAAACATGGAATTTTCGGAGTGTCTCCAGTAAATTACCTAATACTGTAATAAGGTTCTGGGTAATTATCACCTAAAGACAAGTACTACCAAAAAGATTAGGTAATTTACTTGAGACACACAAAATTTCGTGTTTACAATTGATTGCTTGATTTAAAAGACGAGTATTCCACAATATCCGAGATATTCCATAATGCATTTGAAGATACGAACCGTCGAATAGAAATTTATGTTTTATTTTTCACAATACAGCAAATTTATTTATAATATTATATCAGGTAAAAGTAAGGTAATGAGTGCGAAAGAAAAAAAAAATGGGCAAATGACTTTAATTTTGAAACCGCTGTGGTATCACAAAAGGAATCTCGATACGCACTCGACTTTAGACGCGTTGATCGTGGAAGTAAATAAACACGTACCATCAAAACATCTAATTTACATTCCTTAACATATTGACCTAATTTTACTAACGTTTATATTTCTTTGTCTAAACAGTAAACATTCGCCTTTATTTTACTTTATATGCAAGTGAAAATAACTTCCTTCCGAAACTTCAAAAATTCTTTTCGACTATGATAGTAGGAAAATATTTTGTTTTATTTATTATTAACTTTGATCTGTTTTAATTTGATGGATAGCTTGTGGAAAAGACAAGGATTTTTCACAAAATATGCGTCGAATTCATTTATAGGATTATATCGCAATAAATATAATAAAGAAATGACATCCCCTGTTCTACTTAAACGTTAACATTCTACTTGACGAGTTGCTTGCATCGACATAATTCGATATTTCGCGAATACACATTGGGGTAAAGACAGCAGAATATTGGTGTTCCTCGTGGAATAATTGTAAGATGTATCAGTAATAAGGCGCAATCTCTACCTATGCACAAATAACAAAACCTTTAAAATATGTACATCGTTAGAACATTAGCATTTTGTGCTCTGAAACCATTTCTACACAATTCACGCGAAAATAGTAATAATAATAATAATAATAACCTTATTGTTTTCTTAGTATCTGCAGGAAGCAGAAGAAAAACGTCTTGATAGAAAATACAATGGAAAACAGTATAACTGTAAAAGTTTTATCGGTAAAAGGTAATAAAATTATTTAGCAAATACTAATTAATCTCAATCAAGCGTTTCTTTAATTTTTGTTTGAACTTTTGCAATGTATAACAACTCTTCTACTCAATGGGCAAGAAGTTAAATATTTTCCACTCTATGAAATCTCAGCTTTTCTTATATGTGGTTGTCCTATGAGCAGGAGCTAAAAGATAATCAGTGTTTTTTGTGTTATATAAAACGCCATTAAATGCAAACATCGTCCTGACGGCTCTCTTTTGCAGAATAAAAACACGATTTACATCCAAAATCATGCCCCAATTAATTAGTCCGTAATGCATTCTACTGAATAAATCTGAATAATAAAAGGATTTAATAGTATAAAAATCAATCCCAATCTGATACAGGGTGTAGCAAGATTTAGCAAGCCCAGAGCACAAATAATCAATATGATTCGACCATCTGAGGTTCTCATTAACATTAACACCTAATAACCCACAATTATCGATTAATTTAACCCTTGAATTATACAAACCGAAATCAGCGACGTTATTTTTTACTCCAAAATAACGTACATTGTGTTTTGATCACTGTTAACTATAAGTCTGATGTTTTTTCTTCCAATCATTAACTTTACTACAAACTGACTCTGCAGTGATAAGTAGAGTTTGTTAAAAAGGTGGAACCAGGCATAGCCGCTCTCCTACCTATTCTCCAATCAACTGACTTCAGTACGCTGCGTTCACCGACATGTACCCTTACCCGGTACCACCTTTTCAACAAACTCAAGTGATAAGTAACCCAATAACGCGATTAGATGACATTTTTTGAATTGATAAGTTCATTAGTACAACAGAGAAGATTATTAATAAATATCGGAAGCATATATATATAGGATCAGATAGCCCAAACATCTCTTACAACCCTCTTTTCTAACAGAAATAGTAGTACGGTCTGATACGTTGCAACGATTCGAGAACAGACGCCTTAATAAATCCGCTTGTACCTGCTAAGCATTTGACCCGACTTTTACTAGCGTTTACATCTAAACAGTAAACATTGGAAGTTATTTAAAGTAATATACGATTTGATAATGGCTTAAAGTATTCTGAATTAAATGAAGTATGCCTTGGATTGGTGGTATCGCAATATCCCATTTCAGGTTGCAAGCCACTTACTAGCGTTTATATTTCTGCATCTAAGTAACAAACATCATACTTAGAGGTCACGTAGGTTCAGGGATACCTATTCAGAAACTTCAACGCGAAACTTTAATATTAAAAAAATAATTACGGCTTTTCTGTGATAGTACGAAAATATTTTCTCTTACACATTTTCTTTGAACTTTGTTCTGTTATAATTCGATGAATAAGTTATGAAAATAACTATATGAAAACCAACCTCGGGAGTGGGAAGGCGTGTACTATACAGACAAATGACTATAGCAAATTCTGACTTAAACATTGAACAGTTGGTAGTGGAGTGTTACATGCTGTAGCACTAATAATAAGTAGATTTAGAGTGAGATACAGAGTGAGCAAGCGAAAGTACTAAAGTTTTTATTTTAAAGTAGTGAGATGTTGGTATTAGTATTCTTTGACAGGAATATATAACTTACACAAGATTGAGATGTCAATTAAGTAGGTTCATGTACCATTCTTAGTTTGTAGATAGCATCGAAAAAGGACTGTTACAGTAAAAGGATTTCTTTTACAGAAGTGGTAGACGGTATCTTTGCAGACGGGGGCGGCAAATAATTCACCGATGGCAAAACTGACGGAACAGGATCGAAAACCCTAGAAAACTTAAATAGTGACACCTAGGGTTTCTAGTACTGCCAACCTGGGACACTTGCGGTTGCTCACTCTATAAATTTATTAAATAAATCAAAATTACATTTAAAACATTAAAAATATATGTTCGATGTGTGCATTAGGTCCTTCTATCTGTCCCAGAAATCAGAGAAAAGAAAATTTCGCTCAGTTCGAAGTTTGAATGTTCCTAAGATAAGTATACGGCGCTGGTTATACTCAATTTTTGATACCGAGCAGCAGTGTAGGGAAATATAGAATCTTAACGGATGAGGAGCTGCGTTTTTTATAGTAAGTCTTTTTGTGAAAAGCTGCCTAAAGGGAAACTAATTTGATAGATCGCTAGAGAAGAATTCACTTATATATTTTACTTAAGACAAGATTAAAGCAGTTTTGATAAAATCTTTTTTATCCGAATACTTATATCTCTCCTTGTACGCTCAAAGTTTCGAAATTGGCATATGTTACAAATATTTAAGTTTCTTTGCTTAATTTTATATTAAACCCATTAGAGTATTGTCCATGCTCTGAATGTATATAGAAATTTTGTAATATGTTACGTACTTAGTAGAGTGAAAACTGTTAGCCCACTCTACTAATTAAATTAACTGTAAAGCAATTGACCATTGCATTAAGAATACCCACTAACCATAATAGAATAGAGTCGATTGCAGTGGATAACGCTTAACGTTGTACATTATAAAGTTGAAAATTGCGTGAAGTTGATTGTGTTGATATGGGAGATTACGGTGTCCATTGTTTTCTTTATTTGTAACTAAACTATTGGACTGTTTGTTGAACATCAGTGCCAGTAAATAAATGATAAAAATAAATTTTGTAGTAACGATATGTACGCCTTCACCAAGAATAACTATCTCTCGATGTTTGTTTACAAACTGACCAAATAGGTTAGGTAAATATGTTATTTATATTATAATTGATAATAATCATACTTGATAAACCCTTATTACAGTCAGCCCCATTAGTATGACAGAACAAGTTAAGAATCGGCTCTTCGCGACTTTTACCAATTTAAAAATCGAGGATGCAATTGAAGATCCGTTGAGAAACAATAACGGAATTGATGATTGTGAGGCAGCAGAGGAAGCTATTACTTCAGATTCCGAAGAGTACTTATCCGAACCATTGAGGTGCACTATTATCAAAAATAAATATACATACTTATCGATTACATGACGGTACAATTTTTTTTTTTTGACAGATACCAAAGATTCAGTATTTCAACATCAACTATGTCAAATGAAACGTTAAAGGAAAATGATGCCAGTGAGAATGATAGATATTTTTCATGCAATGGAAATATTGATATAGGCAATATTCAGGTTCCCATTGTCGGGTATGAGATTATGGAGGAGCGAGCTAGATTCACTGTAAGTTAATAATTTTAGAATGCTAGTATACCCAGCTGAGGGAAAGCCTTGTACACCGTGATCAAGTACAACTGTCACAAAACTCTGTTGTACTAACACTGAATTATCGGTGAACCTGGTTAAAACAAAAATTCAGTGTCGTTCCAACGGTAAATTACTTTCTTAACCTTCCTATACTCACGCATACGGTCTGTGAGACCGATTTATATAGTATAGTATACGTCTTTCATTTTGATGTGAGTATAGGAAGGTTAATAGCACATATTTACGAAGACAGTTTGCAAGTGAAAATGTACAAATTGCAATTATTTTTAACTTTGAGCACATACTGAAATTAAATGGCATAAGGTATGACAATCTGCTCTTTTTTGGAGTACAACTGTTTTTAGATAGAAATAGATAATGCAAAATGTCAAATTTATTTAAGAATCAAAAGTAATAGCAAAACTGCAAATAAAATTTTATTCACACTAGCTGCTCTATATGACCAGCATTATTTTGTATGCAAATGTTACATCTTCGTTTCATATTATCAAACATATTCAGCTAAGTTCTAACTTCTTCAGTGACTGCCAATTGTAATTCTTCCAATGTGTGTATGCGATTCTGGAATATTTTATTTTTTAAGTATCCAAATGAAAAGAAGGCAAGTGGTGTCAGATCTGGTGAACGAGCGGGCCAACGATTACAGCTAGTTACTCTGTGTGCAAAATATTCTTTTTAAAAACCCTAAGTTTTTATAATTTGTGTGTGCAGTTGCCCTCTCTTGCTGAAAGTAGCCTCTTTGCAATTCGTCATGATGCAATTGATCAATAAATGGTCGCAATATTAAATTGCGATAGTTTTATCCATTAATATTATCATTAAAAAGATTGTACTGATGGTGCTTCTCCGGCTCATGGTAATCCATATCTCTAACTTCAATGGATGTAATGGGACTTCAATTACAGTATGTGGATTCTCAATTGCCCATGTTCTATAATTTTGTGAGTTCACAACGCCATTGAGATGGATCCATGCTTCAACAGAAAAGAATGTGACATCTGAAATATCATCATTATTAATGGTTGCATTAAACCATTGGCAATATTGAATGCACTATATCAGATCATGAGGCTGTACTTGATGAACAACAGAGACTTTATATGAATGCATATGCAATTTCTTCTTTAGAATCGTTTAACAGCTTCCATAAGAAGGGCCTAATGAATATTAAAAATGAGTTTAACCTTTTAACCTGTTTGTAGTGATAATTGACATATAGACTCTTTTTGGACTTTGGAGTACACACTGTCGAACATCTTCAACTACTTCTTCTGTTAAAGTGGTCTCTCTGCCTGTGTGTTTTGCTTTATTTACATTACCAATATTCAAAAATCGGTTAACAACTCTGTTTAGATGTTGTGATGTGTTTTAGTTCACATCTATTTCGGGATATATTTCCCCAAAATGTTTGTAACTATTCTGACGTTAATACTCCCAATTGCCTGCATCATTTCATCTTCGTGTGGGGAGTAAGCCCGTAGAATAAAAATATCGTGTTCTTGTGAGATCTATATATCAAAAAAATATTTACAATTCATATTGTAATACACAAATGTAACCTACAAACCACAACTGGGTCTTTCAACGAATTAGCTCTGAAAAGTGTTAATTTCTTTCTTCTAATAAAACAGGTAAAAACAAGGGTGTTAAATAAATCGAGAGGCGATACTAACAAAGATGACTCCCTTGTATCCTGAAACGTAATTTGAAAATACTGTGTAAGTAATTTCAAATTCATTAGGAACAGTTCTAAATGATAATAATATGTTTTCTTTCATATTTTTACTTAAGTTACTCCTTGATACATACCTGCAGGGCATATAAGTTGGGATGGATATTCACTAAGGTTGGACAAACGAGTGCATGATATGTTATAATGAAGTAGTGTAAACCGAACTGACAGTCCCTCCACCGCTTGTCCCCACTTACGTGCAAGCCGCGACATTAAAATTCGGAGAAGGCACAGCGTCAGTGTGGTTTACACAACTTATCATGCACTCGTTTGTCGAAGCTTAGTAATCACTATTGACGATGTTAGTACAACTTGGTATATCTACTCCAATCGCCACACATTTTTGAACAATTATTTAACATTTGTTAAATATTATTCTTGCATTTTAGGTATTTAAATTAAGAGTAGAAAATAAATCCACTGGTGATTGTTGGTATGTCTTCCGTCGTTACACAGATTTCGTTAGACTTTGCAACCGACTGAAACACTCACATGCGAAGATATTGCAACATTTACCTCGCAAACGGTGGCTCGGAAATAATTTCGATCCACTTTTCCTCGAGGATCGAGTTAGCAAACTACAAACGTTGGTGAACTATATGTTATCTGATACAGAATTAGCGACTTCTCATGAATTGCAAGAGTTCTTTTGCCTTACTGATCCGCCGATGTATACTGAGACCAGTGATGAATCTAGAGTACAGATATAATAACAGCGAGATGTATATAATTTGAATAATAGCAATCATGTTCTAGGCAATGTTTGAAGGTTTGGAAGAAACTATTTATCATCTGAAGCAACAGATTTTAGAAAAGGAACAGACTATAGATCACCTTCATGATACACTACGACAGAAGACAATAGAAACGGAAAATTTAAAGAAAATGATTAAGTAAGGTGTTAGTCAACTCGTTTCCTTAGAAGAGGATACGTTACATCATCGAAGGATGTGCAGAAAATGAAGTTGCATAGCTTGCATCACATCTTATCTACCGATCATATGACGTAATGTACTCCTCTCTAAGAAAACAATCTGTATTTATTTAGAGAATAGGTAATTACTTGATGCTTCTAGGACTCCAATGATCTGCCACAAGTGCCAAAACAATATTGATTCTGGTGATAATATTTGATATTAACAGTAATCGTAAATTGACGAAGCGGTGATGGTCCGTCTACTTAAACAGAAAATATAGGTGCTAATAAGAATTGGTTATTGAAGCCAGTATCATAAAATAATAAGAAAAGATTTACCAGTAATATAGTAATAGATAATAATTAAGGGGTTAAGTTATTAACTAAAACGATTATCAAGATTTTTGACTTGCACCCAAGTGTACTTATTTATCATAGTAAGTTAAGTAAATGAAAAATAACTGTTACCAAATAATTCCATAATATATTGTACGTTATTTTTAGAGAAGTTTTATCATAAGCGTGTATTATATTTGAAACAAATTTTGATAAAAACTACATACATCCTAAGTCTCTAATGTATGTTTACTACATACTTTATAAATTGAAATACATCATTACTAGATTTAATACGTAAAGACTATAAAATTGAAAGAAAATATTTTTATAAGATACATAAGAAAAATCAAGGCTGTGTGTTTGACAATTTGCAGGAAAACTTTATGGATGAAATATTGTTATTGTATTATTTGTTAAATAAATTATGAAACTTCTGAATTAATCGTTTATTTTTGATCACACCACGCCGCCAGTAACATAGTCCATTGTTTTACATTAAATCATATGATACGATAATGCGCTAGTCGGCACAAAAATCGCATTTCTTATTGGTACACCAAGAAATAACAAAATTTGCAATATTGCTTCGGCTGTAAAAGAAGAGAAACCGATCAGAGTAACTCAAAAGAAAAAGAAAATCAACATAGTACAGAAGAAACGGCCTGCGAAAAACGACCAAATTAATTAGTGTTGGCAAAGTATTGGTAAAATCTGTGAGCCTTGAAATAATTTAAATATATAATTTTGGTATACTGGTTCAAAATCTTTTTGATATGTTATTGAGCAAACTATTAAACTATAATTTTAATATAACATTTTTAAATGCAAAATCTATAACAAGCAACTATATATAACAAAAATTTGACATATCAATATTGCTTGTTCCAACTTTAATCCAGACAATTTGTTTCGGTGGCCAAAACAAGCCTCGCCAGCAATTGAGAATATTGTCTCAACGAGTTTAGCTTTATTGCTTTATTATCTTCATAAATCTGAATTAAAGAAATCCCGGGATCAGTGGCTTTCCGAATAATAGACTGAAGTAAAGAAAAATTCTTCAAGCTTCCAGCTTTGTTACAGATGCTTCGTCTTAATGACGACGTATCATCAAAAAATAATTTTATATTTAGGAAAAGATTTCTTCACTGGTTATAATTTTTTATTTGAGATATAAGTTAATAACAAAATTAATACAGAATACAAATAACATCATTTATTAATACAAAGAAAGAATAAAAAATATATTTATCAAATAATCACAATAATTGTACATAATATGAAAGAGTACGAAATTAATGAACGAAGAGACAGTGGAATGGTTAGGAGGTAGTACAAATGAAAATTAAATACAATGTACAAGGATACATGCTGAAAAAGGATTCACGCTGGTAGGAATAATTTACAATTCTCTTTTTTCCTGGAAAGCACTAAAATTATTCAACAAACAATATGTGTCTCCATATATTCAGCAGTCTAACAGATATATTCGTCGCTTATGAATTATTTTAACAGATTTCTTTCTCTAAATATATTCATGTAATATATATATACATATATATAACATATAAAATGAAAATTCTACGATTATAAATTTTACAACCAAAAATCTTTGGCATATTCTTTTAGTTTGCTTTCGTGTATGTGTATTATGTATACCTTTTACATTCATATAAAAAATCTACAATTTCTCATTTGCTAATAATCCCGTTTTTAAAATATGGCTTATTTTCTTCGTTTTTTATTTCACATTAGTCTTCTCGATTACACTGATACGTTATACATTAAGAGGTTATTACATAAATAATTGGTCTTAGATTATAAATATCTCCCTGTGATGCTGCAGTAGGAAGTGTGTGAAATGGTTTATTGGACCTATGGCTGACAGAGACATTGAAATACTATCTGACCAAATGAGATTCGGACCGAAGACGACTGCCAGGTTTTGGGCAGTCATTTTATTTAAATCCGCTCGTTCCATCACCTAAGGAACACAAAATATTACAATCATATTCAACAATGTACAACGCAGTAAAATTACCCTTGACAGAAAACTAATTACGTATTGTAATATTTTATAATTATCAAGAGGTAGTTTCTCCATTATTAAGACGGATGCCTGTCGTAACTGCTCTTCTTTATTACAATCTGTAACATATTTAACTATTTGTTAATCTGATAAAATAATTCTAAAAATAGTACGAAAATTGCATCGTAAATACTATATGCGATAATTCGTTATTGTGTAACATCCATTTACTTATTGTTAATATTTTTATTGATACATTCTCAAACATTAATATGTTGTAATATGTTTAATCTCCAATGTAGATAAGATATTGACCGTGGATAGGAAACGTTAATAAATATCTGGTCGCATATTGCAGAATGTTGTAATGAATGTTTACATGGGAAAAACTGAATTAATACTCACATTGAAATTGAATCACTTCGTCGTACAAATCTTGCGTCAAGATAGGCTCCTTGAGTTCCCTTAAAAACGTTTTAAGTAACACAGCAGCCTCGTGAGGAGAATCGAACGTCAAATGGGCACCTCGATTCGCCACTTCCTTCAGCTGTTTTATTTTTACGGTATAAGCGGATCTTCTAAATAATCCCTCAGTCTCAAGCGCTATTAACAAAAAGTAAATAAATAATGAGTCTTACAATATATGAATATCAAGTAATGTTAAGTAAAATGTATTTTTCGAAAAATTCACAATGTTACGATCTATGGCTCATGTTTTAAAACCGGAGTATAAAAACAAGAAAAATTCTGTTTGCACTATTATACGAGGGATGTTTCCAAAGTTCTAGGGATTTGGCTATACATTATTTCGTCATTTGTGATCAAGATTAGTTTTTCAATATAACCTCTATTTAATTCATACATTTATCTCAAAATGAAACATTTTTCTTTAACTTCTCAAAGAACTTTTTCATATTCTCTGCAATCCACCTATTAATAGTAAGTTTTACCTTACATTACATTACCTTTACATTCAAGGTCTCAAATCGAACACCTCGTAGTGATTCTTTCATATTTGGGAACAAATGAAAATCACTAGGAACCAGATCTGGACAGTAGCGTGGATGTGGAAGCAATTCCCAGCGCAATTCACTTGGTTCTTGGTATGGTATGGGGATCTTGCATTGTCCTGTTGCAATAACGGACGCTTATGCAACTTACCAAGTCGTTTCTTGCAAAGCGAATGCCGTAATGGCCCAAATAAAAATTGCAATAATATTCTGCGTTTATTTTACTACATTTTGCTCAATAATTCACAAACATTAGAGGTGGAACGAATCATAAGACGTTGTCGAATCTCTCAACTCCTTCATATATCCTATGTCCCTGGATTGAGTAAGAGGGAAAAGTTTTTTATTTTCGATTTCTCAAAAAAAAATTGTACTTAATGGATTGCCCTGCTTGTTGTAAAACTCCCAAAGTGCAAATTTACAAATACATACACCTATATTTATGTACTAAGAAACAAATGAAATTTAGTAAGTATATTAAGAATACCTAATTATACATTTTAATTATATACAAGCTTTCTTTACATATGACAAAAAAATTGAGTGACGGTTTTTCCAGAACTTTTTGTAGAAGAGAGGTTGATTATTTTAAGAGTTAGTGGGAATAAACCCTATGCCATTCCTAAACATGAAACACTAAATTATCTTCAGGAAATTAAAAAAATCGAAAGCTTATTTAATGGAGATTCGAAATCGCTCTGGATTCAGCCTATTTCTTTTGTTTTTTTATCAGCTATGATCTCTGATGTGCTAAATAATCTTTCTGACATCACTGTTGATGGTGATCTGATTAGATACTTCCTATAGTTTTCTCAAAATTTTTATATTTTTTGTTGTCTTTCCAGAATTTAAAGATAAACTGTAGATGGTGGCAGCAGTGCCTGTGCTAAGTAGGGATTTGTTTCTTCTTCAGGACATAAATTGTAACGTACCTCATTGCTGGTACATGGTATCATTAATTGAGAATAGTAACTCCACATCCTATGACTACCTTGTTGTTCAGTTGGCGAAATTGTGGAGTCTCCTTGAGCTTGTTCTGATGACTGTAGATTACTCTCATCTGCTTGCATATTAATACATGAAATTTCATTGGCTAGTATTGCTTCAGCTTGTTCAAGGTTTTCTTTGCTCAAAAATACGGTTCCTTTGGGGATCCAATATACCACCAACAGCATACAATTTTTCGGTCTCAACAAACTGATAGCGCCCTTTTTAGAGATGTAAGCAAATCACGTGGAAAACTGTGTACACAACCTAAAGTTGATCTCAAGTGGTAGGTGGTAGGGCATGAATCGTGCTATTCACTAAAGGCATTATTTCTGAAATTATGCTGGTAGAGCTTTTCTGCGTCCCTAGAGTCCACAATGCATGTCCATTTCTGTTCAAAATTTACAGTTTATGCTTTTCCACTGTATGAATCGTGTCCTAGTGACGTTCTGCCAGCTTTAAAACGATCGAGCCGTCTATAGACTGTACTTTTAGATTTTGTAGACTCTTCAAATACACCTAGCAGACGTTGATTTCTGAAGCTTTCACACCTTTTTTAAAATAAAAAGAAAATGATATCTGTTCGGTACCCGACCCTTTCGAGTAAAGGTATCGGGTAAAGGGTCGGGTACCGAACAATATCTATTGATGATTCAGTCGCGTATCCCATGATTGCAAAATCAGCGATACGGAAATGCCTGTACCAGTCAAGTAGCTCAAATATACTGAACGATATTGTACGGGATGGTTGCGTGAACATGTTGAAACTTGTCGCATTTGACGTAATTGAACCGATTGAACTAAATTCATAGAACATTCGAAACATCCCTCGTAAATACCTACAATTTTGCCGTATTCGTTCACTAGACGTGTCATAGGCATTTCCTCTTTGAGTGTTATCAAATAATCATTTAAAACTTACAATGTTTTTGTTTAAGTTCACCTACTTTCAATTACGTTCTGAATCATAATTATATAATGCTTGAATGAAAAGAATTTCATTGATAACGATAAGGAGGAGGATGACTCACACAATTGAAAGTGTGTACATTTCTTTATAAGACAATATATGACACATAAAATTACACATTTGCCAAGATGTATTACAAATGTTTTATCTGCCAACTAATCAAATAAACATAGAACTTTGTAACTTCCACCAATAAAAATAAGCATGTTAAAAATAATTTTTGTAATTAATATAGACTTTAAACAAATGAAAAATCTAAAAAGAAACTTACCATCTGGTTTATCTAAGTATGTTACACATTCACTAACAACAGGAGGTATCACAACATTGTAATTTTGTTTAATAAATTGTAAAGTAACACCAAACTGTCTCGTCGGCTCTATACTCTCCAAATTTCTACTACCGATTTGTGTCGCATTAGTTTTTCCTCCAATTTTCTTGTCATACCTAGACGTAAACAATTTTCATTACTCAATATAACAGTAAATCAGTTTCTAACTTACTCTTTTATTTCTTCAGGTATGGCCAATTGTTCTAATTTAATATGATCACTTAGTTCCTTGAGTGAATGTATATAATTTAATTTTTTCCAAATTTTACACTTATAACTGGTCTAAATACTTGAGAGATGATTTTTAAAAAGCTGGTAGGATGGACGACGTATAAAGCCTTTAAATTCTTTTTGTATTTTCGGTCGAAAGCTTTGTAAGCTTGCCACAACCATGCAATTGACGGTTTGTTTTTACTATTTAAACCATAATGAAAATATATCAGACTGTAATCTTGTTCGACGTATAGGTCCAGAGTATGCCTAAGGTACCTAATAAAGATAGATGCATTTGTAAGAAATATGTACGATATAATTATTGGGTTGTTACATAAATTCGTTTTTACAACTTTTTCTCAATAAAACATCTGATAAAAAGAGTTCAACAACATACTGTCCAGTATTTTAAATAATCTTTACCCAACGTTCCTCCTTCCAAAATAGTCCCCCTTGTTCACGAAACATTCTTTAAGATAAACTTACTTCCTCAGATTCGAATGTTCTTTTTTTTGTTTCATTAAGAGAATATTATTACATTTCCACATTACTTTTCATCCCTCCAGTGACTGCGATATATGAAAACTCCCTCAACTTCCGCTTGGTTCTTTATTAATAAAGTTAGGTCGGTTTTGGAGCAAAAGTTTCCTTTAAATTGTCAAATTGTTGATAGTACTTGACTGAATTAACCGTTTAATTATGTGGTAATAGTTCATAATAGACCATTGCCTTGAAATACTACAAATCTCAACATTACATTTTTTAAGCGGGAGTTAAACGGAATACCAACGAATTTACACAACAACCCATTATTTTATAAAGTACACAGAAAAAATGTCAGATTTTATGTCAATGACAAAATTCAAACGAGTTTAAAGGCAATTTGAATGAACAAAATTTTGTTCAGACAAAAGACACATTGTAAGAACCTATAAGAAAGAAATCGTATTCTGCGTCATTTCTGTAACTCATAAAACTGCCTACAAGAAATGCTGTTACTCTTACAAGTGCATAGTATTGTAGATAGTTTCTTTCGAATGTGCTTAAAATTTATGCAGTTGAAATGCTAACAGTAGCAACAAAAGAAGAGAAAAACTGAAGGTCCGTGAAAGTAAAGTATTAAGAACTATAATAGAGCTATAGAAATTAAACTTAACCACTAGATAAGGGACATACTTGGCAATAAAAACAAACTCCACAGCAATGAATGAATTAAACCCAATAACAAAATAAACATAGGGGAAGTAAAAATTACAGACTCTGCATGGGGACCCTCTAGCCCCATAACTCATTTACGATAACAGATGAAGTACGCCATAGGCAATAATATCAGGACCAGTATCCTAAGCCACATAAATTACTAACATCGTGCGCGCTATTTCACTATCACCTTAGGGAACCGATAGACGACAGAAAAAGTTTTTCAAACAATGGGTATGGCAAGGGTGAGAACTAATTCATTTATCCCCTTGCAGACAAATGTAACAGAGCGCTAACCGATATCACAATTTTATTGTTCTGGATGGAGCCAAGCACCCACTAACACCACAATTCTTATTGTTCTGGACAGTGTCAAGCGTTGACTGACACCACAATTTTATTGTTCTCTTTTCGAACACTGCTCGATATGATCACTTTTTCTGCCTTAATCTGTTCAGACCTAGTAGCACTGGGTTATAATCTACATCTAGGTATAGTTGATAAAGCTGACATATTGTTTCACGTATAAATAGCAAATATGGTGGAAAAAACTTCTTCTGGGTGGTGGAAATTTGTGCAGTAAAATCGTATATTTGATACAAAGAAACCAGAAAGAAACAGAATCAAACCCCTCTGTGCCAACTAAGATATCTTCGGAAACTCAGAGTCAATACATAATTACCAAGGGAAATTATCAGACAAATGATATTTTTACAAAATTCTCACTTTATTTGGCAAACTTTGTTTTTGGGATACCCTTTGCCAATTAACCGGGGACCCTCTAAACACAAGCAAAATATTCATCACAAGATTTAAACATTGCCGTCAGAACTTTTACACACAGAATTTCCATAGGATGAACATTATTTTATGAATGAATTGATAGAAAGAAATACAAAATGAAAAAGCTATTTAAGTTACAAATGGTACAGTGATTTATGGACAACTCTTTAATTTAGTGGGAATTATTAGACTCAGCATCAGACCAAGTTTTTGTATGCACTGAGAAATCAGGTGCCTATAGGTAATTTCTGTAGTCAAAAGATTCAAGAAAATAGCAAAAAGCAATAGAAAAATTACTTACTCAAGAAAAATATTGTGATTAATTTTATCAGTTGGAGGTAATTTACAAGCATAGACGACAATAACTTTCCTTCCATCTGAATCATCCCCTTTAACATCCACAATACCATATCGGGCAATTTCATTAAAATTAACGCCATCTACTTCGGGATAAGTATCTATAACAAGGCTACTAAAACTGGCAGGTCCATTAAGTAGTTCATCAAAGTTCTCATCTGTAAAATCAGATACTGGGAACCCATCCCATTTGATTCGACATCTACCAAATCTATAAACAATTCTACAGAAAAAATGCATAAAAATTATACGAAATGTATCTCCCGAAATAAAACTACCTCTATTATTAAGTGCATCCGGTGCTTGAAGCAGCTCGGTATCGTCAAATTCTAGATTTGGCTCGTAATCGTGATAGTCTGATAAGCTGGGATATGGTTCTTCGCACTCTACAATACAGATAAATGATGATAATCTTGTCTGGATTGATAAGAAAACAGTATTTACCAGGAAAGTTTTTGTCGGACTCATTTTGTTATCCATGATTTTTTGCGCGTCAATATGTTAAAAAAACTCGCTATCAAGTCATTTCTTCAAAAAAAATCGCAAAAGCAAACGCCACTCCCCTCTCTTCCGTCGTACAAAAATGAAAGCTGCTGTGATAAAAGTGCTTCAAACGCTTGAACGATTAATAGATAATTTCGAAATACGACAACGGTGATTAACCAAATTAATCGCTTCGATCAAATAATTCCCTTTTTGTTGTGTTTGTGTTTTGACATCAACAAGGGACAGGGTTATCGGTTAGTGGTTGACAGCTGATTCGTGTCCAAATAGAAGTTGAATATAGTACGAAATGTTTGGAATTTGAAACTCCTTTTGTTGTATTATCCGATTCTTCTATGATAGATCCTTTTTAATTCCAGCATTTTATTATCTATGGCACGTAAATGTCACATGAATATGTAAATATTAGGCCCGCCACTTCACAGTTTTATGTTTTTCTCAATCGAAACCCCACCGGAGGAAGTGTCGAACTTTGTATTCGATTGAAGCCTGTTTAACATGTAATTTGCGTAGATCTTTTCCCTTATACAGCTTAATCAATAACTATATTCAATAAACGTACAGACACACTCGCGTTGAGGATGAGAACACGAATAAATCACGCAATGATTAGACCGTACAGTAGTGGACAAAAATATTCATACAGTGCATGAACATGATTAAATAAAACACTTGAAATTTAGCGGGTATTTACACTATCGCTCGTGGAAATTTGAGAAAGTAAATAAATTATATTAAATGATATTTCTCAGAGGTATAATTAAAATAAGTCCTTATTAGAAGTTTCTCATAAATTTTCAATAAATATTTACTTCTTATTAAGTCAAATATTATATAACAGACTAATTACATCGGTACCGATTTTCCGTTTTAAGCAAGCCTTCTATCCCCCGTGATAAACAACAGCTTGAGAACTAAACAACATTACCATAAGAAATCGAAACGAACATGTGGCGTTGAGTTCAACCACACAACGATGATTTTAAACGGATACCAAGACTAGTTATAGTACACATATCGGATGCCTACATTACTTATATTACTAGACTTCAATAAAACATTAGGTCTGATCCTAAATTCGTAGAACAGGAGTTCCCCGAGCCGCCGCGAGGCATTCCTGCGAACGCGAGAAAACGTATCGGTCTGGAATATTCTAGAATAAACATTTCGAAATGGCTTCGAAGCTAATGGAACTTTCTAGAACATCTAGGCTACATCGTTTCCATAGCTTGTAGAGCTTTTTAGACAGATATGGAACATTCTCGAAGTACATTAGAACATTTCAGAACAGAATGGAACTTTAGCGAAGTTTATAGAACTTTTAGTAGACTTGTATAGCATACTATCGATCATTGTCGAAATTTCGAGATAGTTTTAAGTAAGTGGGGTGGAGAATATGAATACGGCACCACTTCGGCGAACCAGTTCACCGTTTTGAAGAAAGAGAAAGATCGTAGACGCACCAACCGACGTATACATGGAACAAACTGACCAAACAACCGCAAACGCACCAGAAACAACGAGCAAAGAACAGCTGCACAAATGGATTCCGCCGATTGTGGTAATGGACGACGCAAGCTGGACCTCTACGGCGGTGGAAATCCAACAGAAAAGGAAAAATACGGTGGACGGGTTTAGGATTGAAGCCTACACCGTGATCTCGTTCAGAGAGATCGTAAAACTCCTTAATTGGAAAGATACAGCCTACCACGCATATCAGCTTCAGTCTAAAAACGCTGAACATGTGAAGAGGACATTGCGAGAGACTTCAGGGCCAAAGGTCTATATCCGGAGCAAGTAATCTGGATGCAAAAAGACGACAAGGCGCTCCATTGCCTCTTGTTATAGTCAAAACCAGCCGACAGGAAAAGGACATATTCGCCTTCCAGAAGATCGTGGAGATCGACGTAACGGTTGAATTCCTTCGGACTAAAGCCAGCGCTTCGAACACGCCCAATCATGAGGCTAAGCTACAAGAGATGCTTCAGGTGCTCTAAGCAGGGTACAAAGAGGATGGTTCGAAAGGACGCCCCGTCGATCGAAACGGCGTAGAGGTTCACTCGACCTGCATGTTCAAGCACTGCGCGAGAGGGATATGCTCCGTCCAAGTGGTGAAAAAGGCACAAAGGCAGAATTACATATATTTTTAGAAAGAATTAACCTCTTGAATTGAAAATTGTCCTTATTTATGTCGAATCCTCACCTGGAAATCCGACATCCACCTCACAATGTACGCTAATGACACCATCATCTATATTTTGTACAACTTGCAAGAGTGAAGACATATAGGCGTTTCAAGCGCGCAATAACTGACCTCTTAGTAACCGAATCGAAGTATGTCGCAGTTTAATGTACAACGATGCAACGCGTTTCGAGATTTCTAGAAAAATGTCTTTGTCGGTGATGATAAGCTGTCGTGGATCGTTAACATTACACGCACTCGTTACTCCCAGTCCACGAGAGGAACCTCAACACCGTGGACTGGTTATGAATGGCCAATTGTCACATTTCTTCGCTCTAACGTGTTCAAAATAAAATTCTCCACCTGATAACGCAAGCTCCATGATCGACTTGCGATTTATAAATTCCCACTCTACGAGAGTTCCTTGCCTACATACTTACCAAAGCATTGGACTGGCTCGTAATTTTGGAAACCCGCGTGTTAGATTGGTCGTCCAACCTCAATATCACACACTTGATTATTCATTCGCAGCCGTGTTTTCAACTGGTGTTACATCAGTATATGATCAGTATTTAACTGAATACTTTCTGGCTGGGATGGTATAGACCAGAGGCCAAGAACAAAGAAAGAAGAAGAAGAACTGAATACTTTAAAATATAAAAGAGATGCATTAGTACATTATGGCCGAATTTCGTAATTGAACTCTCATATGTACGAACATCTAACAAAAGAGATGCAGTTATAAAATTTTATTTCAACTTCAACGAAATATATTTGTATAGGATTGGGAAGCTTAATCTTCACACTGAAAGATTTTCACCTGTTGATTTTTGTAACCATTAAATACAAGGTTAACATTAAAGTTCCATTGGATTTATTTAAAAAGAAAAGATTTTGTCAATATCATCGTTTCTATTTGAATATTTCTGTCCATCGCTGTATATATTGAAATGTCCATTCTCTGATCATTAAAAATATCTTATCCCTTCCGTTCTCAATTTACTTTTGTTATACACATCAAGTAAAATAAAGAGGTGTATGTTTACTGTTTAGATAAAGAAATATAAACGGTAGTAAAATTAGGTCAATATGCTGAGTAAGGTCAAGTGTATGTTTACTTAGGGCATGTATTATTTATACGATACGGCGCCGAAGGTCGACTGTGTATTTTACTTCATATAATCTTGTAACTAAATTTGACGCATTAGTTATGACAAACCTTGTATGATGTGAACCAAAACGCAAAGTTCTTATATGAGATATAGAAGGATCAATAAAAAGTTGAACCATAAAAATTTATATTTCTATTGTTGCTATTTTTCTGATGGTCAAGGATTTTACATTTGAAAAAATTTAAGTTATACACAGTTTTTTCTCCTGATGTAAAAGTTTTAATCAACAACAATAATTAAATTTAATTCCCTCAACAATAACAAGCTTATATTTCTAATAGTAAAACAAATCACAATATACATATAAAATACTGAAAATATTTCCATATACATTTTACATAATTCCTGCTCTGGATTTGTGCAAATTAGTTTAATTTTAGTCCTGTATAATGCAAGGTAGAGCAGGTTCTAGGTTTGTTTATTTATTTCATAAAGCATGGCAAGACATTTAACTAAGATATTAAATTATTATACCTACACTAAATTTTGTCATAAGCTTGAAGGATTCAAACGTTTTAACATATAGTCACTCTAAAAGAGAAAATTTTAATAATACCAAACGTTAATTAAATTATTTACTTACAGTAACAAACCAGAAAGTATCTGGCCTATACACTTGTCTACCTACAAAGCTTATTTCTGACACTGGCGAAATAATATGTAAATGTAAATGAGGAACCGAATTAAATGGGGGCCAATGGAACCCAAGTCTAGCATCATTAGGATCTCCATTATTGTCTGATAGCACCCTCTTGCCCATTTCAATCATTTTTTCAACTGTGCAAAGATGTTAAATTCACTTTAAATTTAATTATTTCTAAATTATACTAACGTAGAGGCAAATCTTCCCTTGTTAAACAATTCGCCCCCTTAATATGTCTTTTGGTATCACTAAATAGTGATATTTGGCGGAGGGTTTAATATCTTTGAAAATCATCAATTCCTCATCTTCGTATAATATATCGGCTGGTTGTTGGCGGGCAATGATTTGACAAAAAACGCAATTGGAGTTTTCCATTTAAATGGGATCAAAATTTAATTCGATAGGATGGGAAGAACCAATGAATATAATTATCACATAATTATGACATTAACTTGACACATCACATGCTTTCAAAGTAATGTCAAAGTGCAGGATGGTAACGTCATAAACATCATTTCACCAACCCCAAAAATATTATTATTAAATACTAGCATCAATTAGTTATTGATTTCATATGTTAGTTTTTAGTAGATTTAGTTAAATAGCAGAACAACATTTTATTACATATCTATAAATAAATATTTCATTTTTCAAGTCAAATGTATTTTTCAGTAACTTCTGACAGGTTGGAAAATCTAGTGGCCCAAAATCACTGAACTTACTAAAAAAAAATAGAAATTGTAAAATTTGTAATAAGAAATAAAATTTGATAGATAGAAGAATGGATGATGTGCCACTGCCTTATTTAGAACTTTCGAATAATCCTGTCAGATTCGAAGCTGTAAATCAAGTTACAAATGTGTTTTTTGATGATTCGAATAAGCAGGTAATTAATTATAGGTTAATACAAACACTGACATGTTAGCCAAAATATTCTCTGTTTCTTCATCTATTTTTACTTCACACTATTTTCTTAAAATTTTACCCATATTACTTCTTGCGTTCTCATAATTAGCTTACTTTTCTAATTCAATAGTGATCCATTTCTTTTAACCTATTTACAACACGGTCTGATTAATACTTATAGGTTTTAAAAATTCTTACCCTCTTGATAGTACAATAGGGTAAAAGATTTAAAGAATTAAATAAAATTGTTATCCACCTACCTATAACTTTTCTACATAATCTTCGAAACCGATGGTTAATAGTTCCCCAATTTTATTCTTTTATCTCAATCATGATCTGCTTCTTTTATCATAAAATTCTGTTAATTATCATTACGATATTTAAAGTTTTTTGATATTCAAACGCTTTTACGTCTGTTATATCATATTTAAATTGGTTTCCACTTATTATATCCCCCAATATATTACTCTCCTATCCTTATCTTGGTTTGTTCTTGTTTCCTCTAGCTTTGAAGAATCTGTTTAGTACTCTACTCTTTTAATTTCTCTCCGTACCTTACCTTAGTTATAATGCAGATACCACAAAACTATATAACTCTGACCAAAACTTTTGTAAAATACTGTATGTATTGCATTGAATTGTCAGACCTCGAATCTAAACGTTTTACTGTGTTATTTTGTGGGCAATCTTCCACTGTTTCTTCATAATTCATGTTTAAAGGTCACACAAATATTTTCTCTCTATCGAGAGGATTTCATCAATACACTCAATTTCATGTTAGCAAACAAAACAGTTTTGGTGAGCTCTCCTGGAATATACTACAACTACAATAACATTCCTTATTTATTATAACATTTAATTAATCTGCACAGAAACCTTTAATTCGGTCAAAGTTATACAGTTTTACGGTACCTTTAACCCTTTATGTCTCATCTTCTCAACAGATCTGTAACCTTCTCATACGTCTGGTGTTTTCACAATCATTTTACTTTCTGAAACATGATTCGTCGTTTTTTCCAACGCAGAGTGTCTGAAGACGTCGTATCTTTGGTTTTACATCCGGTTACCACATGATTGGTATCACACATTATACAATCGTGACAATTATGTGTATATATAGGCCTTCACCAAAATGAAAATGTATGCAACTTTGAGTTCTTTCAAAACTACAACTTTTTCTACATTTCTTAGCTATAGCAATTTATCCAAATGGATCTATTGGCTTCTACACCTTATACAACGAATGTATGTAGCTACTTCATAGATACTTAATAGTTTCGTTTCCTGATTTTTAAAGGTGTTCGCCGTTCGATCTGGCGGTGTCATGGGCGTGGTCGTCAAAGGACCAACCGAAAATGATCGCCCAATCAATTTTAGGATGGAAGATCACGGGCCAGTTATATCGATCAAATTTTCCCTCAACAAAAAAGTACTAGCCGTACAGCGAACAACTTCATCCGTCGAATTCATGAACTTTAACGGCACTTCAATCGAAGCTGAGTATTCGCAAAGTTGCAAAAGAATTCCAGCGTATTCGGCTTCGTGTGGGTCCAAAACAACGAAGTCGCCCTGGTCACCGATCACGGTATCGAATTGTATTTGGTAATTCCAGAAAAACGCAGCTTGAAACATTTAAAAACCACATCGGTTACCGTGCAATGGTTCGTGTGGTGCCCTCAGAATAAAATTGCTCTTCTCGCATCAGCTCACGGCTCGAATTTGCAGCCTGTAGTATTTAAACCCGGATCCGTCAATAAATTACCAAAAGTTGAAAGTAAATTAGACCTTTTGTTATTGTAATTGAAGTGATTTGCAAATATTGTAGCTGAACCGGGCCGAATGGCTTTGGAACGAGATGTAACGTTGGCTACCCTATACAAAACACCATCTATATTGATTGTACGCCATCAAAGTGGACCTCAAACTGCCGAAGTTCATATACACACCATGAGTGGTCCTGGTCAAGCCCCAACTAAGTCGCATGTTTTGCGATTGGGTCTGTCGGGGAGGTTTGCTATTAATGTTGTGGATAATCTAGTTATTGTACACCATCAGGTGAGTTTAAATGCAAATGTAAATGAAGCATACGAAGATGTTGAAATTTTAAGGCTTCAAGATGTTCGCAAATTTTTGATATATCACTGTCTGGTGAAAATGATGGCGTTGTTACCTATCATACGAGTGTCGGTCCCGCACGATCGCTGAAGCCAACTTGCTTAGCTTTACCTGGATTGGTTGAGCCACAGAACCATATGTGTGAATTGTGTATCCTTTCTCTAATTCTCATAGTAAAAACGTACTTCCTCGCGCAGCACATGCAAATTACAAGGGTAGATTGAAAAGTTTCCGGAATGACAATGAAAACAGAATAATACGGATTCAAGTTATCTTTTATTTTTCAATACATATAATCCCCTCAAAGCTTAACACACTTTGTCCAACGTTTCTCTAGCTTCTCGATTCACTCCCGGAAGTGACTTTGTGTTGTGTAAACAGTTGGCCAGTAACAGTGCTGCGTTTTTCTCAATAACCAATTAGTAAAATTCCTTTTGTGTCCCAAAAGAAAAACCGATGTCATCACCTTTCCAGCTGGGTGAATGGTTCTTGCTTTCTTTTGCATTTTTATTTCTGGTATGTAGTCATGAATCTAGGTCTCATCCATGATCAGGAATCGTCTCTTGAAATTCGTTGAATTCCTCATAAACACTTCTTAACAATCGACTGAGGTGCTCGAAAACGTTTTTCCTCCAAATTGAGCAAATGCGGCACCCATCTTGCAGAAAGCTTTTTTACACCCAATTCATTATGTAAAATATCAACTATTCGTTCATTAGAGATGCCCACGGCTTCCTCAATTTTACGCCAGTCTTATTCGGCGCTCTGCCAAAACCATGTCATGGATTTTTCCACAATTCCTGGAGTCCTGAAGGTGGTTCAGCACTTGTACCCGTGCGGCCACGGTTCAATGAATGAATTTAACCCATAAACTCACGGTGAAAATGAATCATGTATCCTCAAGAACGGCATCTAACCTTGATTTGATTTCCGTTGCGGTTTTCCCTTCCAAATAGAAAAATTTGATTACCGTTCGAACGTTTTTGTCTATAATTGAAAACACAGAAACGTACTTGACTTAAATTCTTGTCAAAATCAGACTATTTTGACAGGTCGATTAAATATTTGCGGTCAATTGAATCCAAAGAATTGCCAACACAACGACATAAAGTAATTGGAAAAATAGCGACCCCCTTAGCAACGATTCTGGAAACTTGTCAAACTACCTTCGTACACGGGCTTTTATTTAATCTACAATTCAGTGAGGGCCAAGAAGAGTCCATATGTCTAACGTATAAAGATAATTAATTCCTTAATACCGATAATAGATTCTCCTAATTGGGTAGTTTTTCAGCCAAATATCGTAATCGACGCTAAGCTTGGTTGTCTATGGTACATAAAACTGTGTTTATCGGAACTTTGCAATCAAATTACAGATTTAGCAGTTTGTATCCAGTTAGCTTTGAAGCGTACAGGCGCCAAAGAAGTGTTATTATCCGTAAGTTTCCACCATCTACGAGAAATATTTCAAAATAAAATTGTACCTTCAGCTACTTCTAAAAATATAAAACTTGAGAAGCCACCATTGAAGAAACTTCAAGAATCCTTCAACCACATAAACACAGTTTATAGAAATTCAATCAACGAAGAATTGCAAATGCAAATTGCCTCTCCACCGGATGTACCGTTGCCGTCTAAATCCTATTGTGCTCCAACTGTCTTGATCGATCAGAATAACATGTTCCACAATGTGTTTCAAAAATTAGACACGGAAGAGGAGCTTAAAAGCTAGAATGGGTTCTTGTGGCGTATCTGACGTCATTGTCTGAACATGGCATCGCAGCACAACATAACTTGAACGAATTATTGGTTACTACTTTGGTAATAATTAATAATTACCTTTAAAAGTACCTGGTATTGACTTTCTTTAGTTTCTAGGTGCGGAGAAATAGATTTTCTGCATTGCAACAAATGTTGCAATATGGAGTAGTATCAGATTCTAAACCTTTGGCTTGTTTACTCCTGACTTTAGGCAATATGCATCCATCTGCTACTCAGTTAGCTTTAGATATGTTAGCACGATTAGGTAACTATTTGTGAGGTTTCAAATGAAGTCCCCTTTATCCTTACGACGACGTACATATTGCGGTAACTACAATGAGTCAAATATAGGAACGCGCTTCAAGGTCAGGGGTGCACTGGCAAAATGTGAGTTTCCATAGCGCACCTCATTGATCTAGTAGCCGTGATCTTTTGATAGCAACTTGTACTCGATGTTCACACGATCACAACCACTAGGTAACTTACATTTTGCCATTGCACTCCTGAGCTTGAAGTGCGTTCCTATATTTGACTGTAGGTTATCATCCTCAGTTGCGGTTTTCCGTGACAATCTTCACATTGAGCATGACTAGTTATGAAAATACGTCCCAATTTGGAGTGATAAAATGAAATAAACTTATAATTGATTCCAAAACCATGTTTTCATATTTTTATTCATGTAATCTAATATTTCCTGGATTAGTAACTGTATTTTGTTTCGACAGTTGCAACAGAGGAAATACAGGAAATTCTTCTGAGTCAAGGTCAGTTATTAGCTGCGTTGAAGTTAGCGCAAGATAATTCGAATCCCCGTAAATTCTTGGAAGCGGCCGAGGAATCCAAAGATCCTGCCCTATTTCACAGTACTCTATTTTATTTTAGGAATAATCCCCAGTTTGCAAACGCGTTTTTAAGAGGTAATTTGAAGACAATCTGTAGCGACATGTATCTAATGAGAACAATTTTTAAATTTCAGATGAGAGATTAGCACATTATGTACAGCACTATAAAACGTTACATCCGCAACCAGAAACGTAAGGCAGTAAACTCGCTGTTCTCCTTTTAACATGTGCATATGTGATATACTAGTTGTTAAAATATTTATCCTATAGATAATAAATGAATAAGTATAAATATGGTTAATAAAATATAGATTTTTAAATACGAATGAATACCTTCATGCCTGTGTGAAGTTTGATTTTTATTCTCAAAGATCTACTTAGAAGCTTGAGACCTTTACCAGCCTCCTAATATGATGTAATTGGGGCATTTTTTTCTAATGCTAAATCTTTTACACAGTTTTCTGACAGTGGCTAAGGAAGGATGCGTCATTTGACGCAGAGCCTTGCATATCCTTGAAAGATTTAGACTACCGCTAGATCTCCGAAGGTGTAGACTGACGTAACGAAGAGAAATCATCAACCCCTCGGTGTATTGAGGCTACCTTATTAGTTACAGAGTTTAATCCTTCTATGAGTTAGTGTCCTTGTCAAAGAAACCATTTCTTTTACTACATGGAATGTTTGTATCGTACTTTTTGAAGTATAACTTCTTTCTTCCCGTTAGGGCAAATACAAAATTACACACGAGATGAGTTGCGGTAAAATCGAGAGTGGGGGGTGAAAGTGGACCTCGTAACTAGTGTTGCCATTGGTTGGAGCATAAAGCAGGAGTGTATAATCGAACTACTCAGAGTCGTCTTCTTTTATTTGGTTGTATTGATCATCCTTTCTTTGTTATTTCCTTAATATTCGTTTCAATATTTCATTGTATTTGTTGTCGTTTTTGTTTCATTTAGTTGCACTTCGGCCGTCTGTTCTATAACACACTCCATCAAACCCTACCTTACCAAATGACGGAGATGAGAAGATGCTTGCCTCGTTACTGTGGGAACTTTAATAGGCCGGTTTCGGGGAGTTTTGTGGGGTTTTCCGAGTGGTTTAGAGAACTATCAAAGCGAGCTGTCTTTGTAAGGGAGATAATCTTGTCTCGCCAGATCTCCCAGTTCAACACTCTCAGTTCTTCCCGAATGTGGTGAACAAGGGTTGTTCTTTGGTTTTCGTCGGGTGATAGGACAAATTGCGCCAACTTTCTCGCTGGTCTTCGCTTCCTAATTAACGCCCTCACTGGCGTATCGGCGAGATATAGGGGTGTGTAAATCATTCAAGACCTAGTCTGTATGCTTATCCCAATGGGGCGATCGTGTCTTCAATATTTTCCGCAACTTTTAGATTTTCGAGGGACTTGGAATGAAAAAGTTATCAGTTTGTGCGCCGCCGTTTGGAATTTTGAGACTTGTACCATCTCTAGACGTCAACCCTATCTTGCCTGGGCTACAGTGAAGACTGATGTCGGAGCAAGAAATATAAATTTTCGTATTCGTAAAATAAGGGAAGAATTTTAATTCCAAAGCTCGTGGCGACTACTATACTAAACGTGTTAAGTATCTTAAACCAATGGGGTCAATGAGAAAGGTTAGTCAAATTTCCATTATAAAGCGGCGCACATCTGATAATAAAATATAATATCTGAACGATGTATTAAAAATTTATTTTAAAATTTTTACAAACACTAAAATTATAAATACTGTAATATAATCTATTACACTTATTGTATACCTAATTTGTATAATATATAATTTATATAAATAATAAAAATATCACAAAGTGCTAGTTGGTTTCTTTTTGTATTTCCCTTCCTTACCTACTTCACATACAGATATTTTTTACACATCTCACTTTAATAACGGAATTATACATATTACCTAGCGGATATATTGTATATACAGGTCTATCGAGAGCACTATATACAACTTAAAGCTGCTTTCTATCTTTAAAAGATAAATCGTAGTTGCGTTTAAATAGGATATTATTGTTAGATTTGATGAACAAATGATTGCATGTATGTATAACTAAAAACAAATATTGAATTTATATAAAATTGAGTATATAAAAAGTACATTCAGTGCATCATCTGAAATACACATAGATTCAATATATGCCTAGCTGAATTAAAATTGTACAGCCTCGATAATTAGCTGACTTTTTCTGATTCAAAGAAGATCAAAGATAAGATATATTTTCTTGTTGTATAAATGTAAAAAGAAAAAAATTTTTTTTTCTGTTCTGTTTAGTGGTAACAGATATTAAACAGCGATTTGCTTTATTTCGATATATTTTCTATAAGCATAGAATTAAGAAGAGACAAATATCAGAGCTTAATGAAGTAAGATTGAACTTGGTACAGCTTGGTAAGTCTAAGTTAAATTTCAGGGTCCTTGGCTGCGCAATAAATAGCCGAACAGTTCCTTCCAATTTCGTACAAACCGTTGGCAGTTCTCTTTGCAATGTAATGGTAGATGTTTAAGAATACCGCAAGATGTTTTTGTGTACTTCGTTTGCCAGAATTTGATTGTAACACGAGTTTACTTGATCAAGAGTGATATTGTGTAATGCATTACGATGTTTTCAATAATAGAAAATAGTGTGATTTTTGCATTAAAAGAGTACGTCTTTCTACAAGAGCTATTACCCAACGAGTAGGCTATAGTCACGTTACTGCACTTTAGTTTTTATAGTAATATCAAAAGTCTGCAGAGAGCTCAAGAGACTGGAAAGCACAATAAAAAGACAGCAGAACGCGACGATCGAAATATCAGTCTTATATCTCCGCAATAGCTTGTGCAACCTCAAAAGAGTTAGTTAACTAGTTGGAGGTAACGTTTGGAACTAAAATCATACAAGAGAGCAGAAAGCTTCATTCTGTGAAACTTAAGGCAAGCACTTCTAAAAAAATGGGTGTAGCTGGCCGAAATTTTGCAAGAGAGCACCAAAACTGGACTCAAAATGACTGGAAAAGAATTATCTCTACAGATGAGTCAAAAATAAATTTAAACTAGTCCGATTTCATATGTTCGGCGAAAGGCCAACAAAGATTTGCATCAAAGCACGGTTACTACCAAAATTTTCAACATGCCAAATGATCTGGGCTGGCATATCGTATTTCGGTTGCAGTAAGCTGGCCTTCATAGACGGTAATTTAAACGCTATATCGATATCCTTAAGGGCTCCATTGATACTTTGTTTCCTTTGGCTATTGACCGTATTTTCCAAGACGATTCTGCTCCATGTCACAGCGAAGACATAAGAAATATTTTTTTCAAATTACAATCCTATATAAAAATATATACATATATATAAAAATATATACATATATTAAACAAACATAAATATATACAAAATTTTTTCATTTCTGTTTCAGTTAGATAAAGTAACACTTGGAAAAAATAAGCATTACATCCTTAAAGTGGCCCGGAAACGGTCCAATATAAACTGCTGGGCTATTGTCAAGAAGCATGTGAGTAAGAAACGTCCAAGGAATAAACCTGAATTGAAAGCAGCTATCTTACAATTATATTATATGTTTGGAAAAATTAAATAACTGTTCATTATTGCCAAGCTCTCTTTAGTTCAATGCCAATTTGCAGCTATAAAAACCTGGAGTGGGCACACTAAATACTAAATTAAAATTCTAAATATCGTTAAAGTTATTTTTACTGTTTGTAAGCCTTATTTTTGATATCAATACAATTTCGTATTGTTCATACGAACAATTGGTCGAGTGCCATTTTTGTGCGTTTTTTAAAGAATTTATCAATGTGTAAGCAAATATGAATATGTATTTAGTTTCTTTAGGTATACAATTAATAAATTTAAAAAAGTATTATGATGTTTGTAAGAGCTTCTGCTCCATTCTCAAATATATGCTGGTGATAATCTTTACCTGACCACTACTGTATATTTCACTCCCCTACCATTGCGCATTCGCTCTTGAAACTAAAAATCAGACTTGTCAAGCTGTAGAGATGGAAGCAATTTAGGTTTAGTCCATGGTGTTGTCATTTAAAATGGCGAGCTCTGATCGTAAAACTCTTAAATGATTCTTATCTTTACAACCAAATTTTGGGTACCTTTAAACTAAAATGTCTTCTTCAGTGGAGACAATACCCTTGTGAATTTTGGGTTAACTCTTAGTTATTTTTTGCTTTTTATAAAACCTTACATTTCCAACTATTGATAGTAATATAAATAAATGAAATAAGTTGCCTTTATATGCTTGCATAAATTATTATTAACTACGTACTTCTCGCCGTAATAGTAGTTACCATGTTTAACTGCATTCATTTAGTGAAGTGCAAATAACATGATAATAACCATATCCTAAATTTAATAAAAAAAAAAATTGTAACCAGTACAGCTTAAAGCCAAATATCATGATGCAAAGAATTAAAAGCAATATCAAATTTCTTACTGCGAACTACGATTTTCCTTTTAACGTAGGTAACGAAAATAGCTTCTTAATATTTCTGTACTAGAGCAACTCAAAAATTTGATCAATTGCTTGGACAGATATGTAAAAATAAATAGCATACGGAGCGTCCCAAAATACAATAGACTAGAAACAACTCTCAGGTTAAAAATGGCCTTCAAGATCTGGTCGAATACGACCTGGCATAAAGTTATTTATTTGTGTTTTTTTCCTACTCTTTTGGAAACCCATTCGATTGGCTGACGTTCTACACAGCGGGCACAAACATATATCATCGGAGACGTCGAAGCAACGTTTATGAAAACAATGTCCGCAACCCCATACGGACACATCCTTCGTCTCATCGCTAGAGTAAACGTTCAATAGTGGTTGTTGACACAAATTACATATAGGAGAGTGTATGGATATGGCCTTGCCACTATTAAATAGTTCTTTTGCTAAGCCTGGAAAGAAGATTTTAGTGTCACCAATGATGATCAGCATGTTAAAATGGTACAAATTCATTTTTCCTGGATTGAGATTCCATTATGGGAAAAGCAGCTTGATACGAACGTTAGGTCATTGCACGAAGAATGCCGGATTTTAGGATGAAGTTATTTTCAGCCTAGAAAACACCGCCAAATTTTAAAAATGCGTTGAATAGTCTAAATATGTATGAAAAGATTTGAATTTTATCTTGCTTTGTGACCGGACACATAAAACACTTCATTTGATTTTTACCACCAAATCCAACATTCTACGTGCAACAACCTGATATGAGCCTGAATTTTATTTTGTATTTAAGAAAAATTCAATTGATTATACGAGAGTAGATTGACAAATTTCTGGAATCGCTGCTAGGGAGCTGCTATTTTTTCAAATACTTTATGTCGTGTTGGCAACTCTCATATCAATTGACTGCAAATGTTAAATTGGTTATCTTGAAAAAGGCAAAACTGTTACTGGCCAAAATTACACAACACTTTTGGACAAATTGAAAGCAACAATTTAGGAAAAATGCCCGGGAATGGTTAAAAAAGTGTTGTTTTACCACCACAATGAGCCCGCTCATCCAAGTGCAATCGTTTAGCAAAAACTGACAGAATTGAAGTTCGAAATTCTTCCGCATCCGCTATATTCGCCTGATTTGGCTCCGTCAGACCTCCACCTCTTCCCGAAACTCAAAACACTTCTGGATGGAAAAAGATTTTGGTCGAATGAAAAACTGATAAAGGCTGTAAACGATTATTTTGGGACCCTCGAATAAAGTCACTTCCGGGAGGGAATCAAGAAGCTAGAGAAACGTTGGACCAACTGCGTTGAGCTGCAAAGCGATTATATTGAAAAATAAAATATAACTTGAATCCCTATTATTTTGTTTTAATTGTCATTCTCGAAACTTTACAATCTACCCTCGTATTTAAATTAAAACAATCGACGTTTAATATAAACACTAAAAGCTAATGTGTACTAAAAAGTACACATTCTGTTACTTTAAGTATATTATAAAAATAATGGAGCAAAAACGTAAAGACTGATAACACAGATGGTGAATAACGATTGTACGCCTATGTCAAGCGCTAGTATGATCTTAGTGATATGCAAATACCATAAACCTATAAACACAAAAATCCCCAGATTTAAAAAATTACTCGTCACGTGGTGGACAATCATTCTCGATAAGTATGTACTTACCTTGGTGTAAATCTTTTCCTAACAATGTAAGCGTAGTCGATAGCATTCCAATGTCATGCGTATAATCGGCCATTATTCCCTCTATCAAAGTTTTAATATCTCCAAAGCTAGCGTCGGATACCAATTCCAATAGTTGTGCTGGAGGGACATGCGGAGCAGCAGCGTGAAGTAGCTGTCGTGGAGACATCGTACCTTCCCCACTCGAATTCTTAACTAATTCTAACCACAAGTTTTGAGCGCTCTTCGAATCTAAATGTTCGGCACCTCGTACACATAACTCAACAGCCTCATTGCCCATCTTATTTTCCAATAATAAATGCAATGCTTGTGACCACTCCCCCATTTGTTCGAGGAGAATCGCCGTCGCCGCTGATGCTTGGTGTTTCTCGGTGATTTTCATAGCCTCTTCCACTCTGCACAATCCAAGCCTAACATAACTGACCACATAACTCGGATCGCGAGCGCATAGTAATTCCAAATACTTCTCCGCTATTCGCGGAGGGATTTTTATGTCACTATAAACTACTTCTGATAAAAAAGGATATTCCAGATCGTCCTTATTTTCTATACTAGCGAAAAGCTCCTCTAGAAGGTCAGGAAAATGTTCTATTACTACATCGGCAGTCTTTTTACTATTCACTTTGACTAGATCTTTAAAATTGACAAGAAACTGTTCCTGAACGCACCTTTCACTTATATTTATATAAGTCAATATGTAACCGAACACTTCCGATTTTCTAACTTCGTCTTTAAGGTAACATTGAAGAATGTTCGAGTAGTCCTTCTGCTGTTCATAGATAAATTCGGCTACACGATAACACTTAGATTTTAACGCCGTTTGCAATATTTCCTCTAAGTTGAAAGATGATAATTTCCCAGCGTTGAGGAAGTCTAACCATGCTTGTTCTCGTTCAGAATGATCGCGAAATGACATGTTTTCAGCTACAGTACCGGTCAGCGACGTCATCACTCCATTCAAAATTTCTTCCTCTAAGTGTAGATTATTAGAGATTACTAGATGACATATGAAGCAAGCCAAGTTTATAACTTGCGTTTCCTGCATATTAGGAAAATATAAATATTATGAACACAAAATATTTAAATTGATTCAACTTACTTCAAAATCTGGAATAACAACGACTTGCATAAGTATATGCACCAATCGTTCTCTTTGGAGCAGTCCCATTTCCCCTGAAAATTCTTCCTCGTTAAAAGCTATTTCCACAACATTGAGGAATTCCCGCGTATTATACTTCAATAATGCTCTTAAATAAGGATATTTAGGTTCATTCTCATCAGAATTCATAGAGTGAACAGTTTCGAGGCACCTCAAAACATCGCTCTTGACTCTAGCAATATCGTTCTCTGGTATTTTGCCTTTCGGGTAACCCAGACCTGTTAAACAGGAAGAAACATAGACCAACATAGTGTTTCCCAATTTGTGATTCTCCGGTGACAATTCGGATAAAAATTCAGTTAACGGTCCGGTGTAATCGCCGATAGTTTTGGTAGTAATATGTATCCAAGAATTGTACAGTTTTTTCTCCTTGCATATTCTCAGCACTTGGTGCAGGTCAAGGCAGCTTAGGTCTAATGATAAAAGGACGTTTTCCAATGTCTCTAGATCATGTGGTTCTAGGTGAGCGACTAAGGCTTGCGTCACGCTTGGCGATAAAAAGTATAAGTTACCGTTCTGAATGTGGTCGGATAATAGGAAAAGGAACCAATCTTGATGGTATTGATCTTTAGAAATCGCGTCCCACAGCTCGTTACACAATAGATCTCTAGAAAAGGAAATAATTATTGTTACCATCATTCTCACTATTTCTCTATATAGAAGCAGCAATCAGTTTGCATTAAAAGTTTACAGAAGTTCAGCACGATGATAATGTTAAAACAACAATTTTTACAACATTTAGTACTTACGTTTTCTTTAATTTAACACAACAATTAATCGCAGCTGTTAAACTCTCTTTATCAGTCGGTTGCTTATCCAAGTTCATCAAATATCGTTCCAAAAGTGCCGTAGTACTTTTTCACGATGAATTCCTTCTTCAGCTGCAAGATTCAAAGCTTCCGACCAACGACCCTGGTCACTAAGATACATCAATCTTTCATGCCACGTTCTCAATTTAACCATGTGCACGGCCTTTGTACCCAGTACTAGTAACTGTTCACCTCTACTAGATAAACTGTTATAACAAGCTCTTTCACCCGCCAAAGCAAAAGCTTCACTAACACCACCTCCTATCGCTAGCGCTTTAAAATGAGCAGAACTGTATACTAAACCAGCACTGGTCAGTTCTAGTATTTCCAGTTCTCTTTGTGTTCTAACCTCGATAAGCCTTAGATTTTCGCTGGTATCCAAAATTGCAAGATGTCTGGGACCAAGCCAATGCAAGGCAGTAAAATGATACGGCAACCGAACCTGTCTCAATGCAGATAATCTTATTCGGTTACTATTTAATCCGGTGAAAACCACTCTGGTGTAATTCAGCTCTACACCTCGACCCCAAGCTAAAACTGGTTGCCAGATCTTACCTACTGGTACTAACTGCCAGCAGAGTAAAGGCAAAGATGTAGGTGATCTAGGTAATTGTTGGCTAAACAATACTTTCAGTCTTGGTTTAATTGTGATAACAATCACCTAAATAAAACATTGTATTAACAACCAAATAAATAACATTAATAACCAAATTACCTTTGATAATGTAGCCATAGCAACGACTATGTGGTTTCCTAACAATTCCTGCCCATGCACGAGAGGTTCAAAACAGCAAACTTCGCCTCTAGCACCAGAAAATAAACATTTACTATCAGACACTCTTACACCTAATCTCCTACCAAACGTCAATGAAAACACACAACCTGATGAGTCCCCACATAAAGCTAAGCTGTTGAGTGACGTAAATCTCAATTGTAATACAGCAGATTGTGGAGCGTGCGCATCAGGTAATCTTCTGATTACATCACCACTCATGGCATCTACCATCGAAATGTATCCTCTTTCATAACTGCAAAACTCAATTTAATTATATATGATATAGTGATTCTTATGATATAATTAATTAACTTTCTTGTAGATACTAACCCGACCAGAAGGCGAGTAGAATCTAAATTAAAGGCCAATGCAGAAATAGCTCCTTGATCATTGGTCAACATATCATGGCAACACCAGCAGAGCTTTTGTTCCGAATCAAAAGCTAAAACGTAGCCGTGTGACGTTCCTATAGCGACATATTTTGAACTATTTGTAATCACTGTGGGTAAACCGGCACCAACGCGTTCCTAAAATAAACAATGTTAGAAAATTAAGTAAATAAAAAACGTAACATATATTTGCAAATCTATATGAAATTACATGTTAAAAAAGTAAAAAGAAATTTCAATGTGATTTTCAAAAGAAAAAGTACATTTGTACAACAACAAAAAAAAGAATTCAACAACAATGGTTACTTGAAGGACTTTGCTTCTCATAAGCTTCAAATTCTTCATGTTTGTCAAAATTTCTATGGAGAGATTCATGCAAAGGCTAATTGACGATTCTGCAACATATTCTTAGTACATAAGTTTCCTAAATCGGAAATTGCCAAAAAATTGCTTTCAACCATCACGAGCTGAAGATATATATAAAAGCCTAACTACCGATACGCTTAGAATACTAAGACAAAAACAAGGACTTGAACTTTCTCCTTGAAGCACTACATCATAAACATATCCTCCATAGCATCAAATCTTGCTTTTTATAAGTCAAATTTTCGAAGAAGTAATTTTCAACTTAGTTTTGATGTAACTTAGTAGAAAAACTGAAATAGCTTCCATAGATTATATTATAGATATTTAGTAGATTGTTTAGTAAAAATGTCTTTTAATCACCTTAACCCGAAGAAATCGTTTCTGATACAAACCTTTAGCTATCTCTATGTTTAAAATACTTAGTTTTTTAATAAAATCTATAAGCCTACCACTTCGGTAGAAACATGGCCTTTTTGAAATCTTTAACTTTTCGTGCATTCTATAAATTTCAAAGAAGGAGTAGTTCCCGACTTAATTGGTTTTGATATAACTCCATACGAATATCGATACAGCTCCACTATATTACATTATTCTTAGAAAATAATAGTAGGTTCCTTTAGACTCCCTGCAGAGTCACTGGCTTAATACGGATAACCAATCTTTCAGGCCAATTGCTAAAGAATTAAAAATAGTAGGACCCAACACCTATGCTTCAGTCGCCCATTATTACACCAGAAAATAAATCTCAGGTCCTCATTTTACAGGCTCAGTTTGAAGAAATTGCCTCGACATTATGTCGCGTCTGAGGGGTCGAATCCATACTTTTAGAGATTGTATTCCGGTGCGGCATTAATTGAGTTATGCATATATTCTTAGAAAATATATTGTAGATTCTTAACAGATTATTGAAGAATTTTTTGTGTTATAACCCCCATCTACCTGTATATCTAGAATATTTGAACTTGTAAAATCTGTTTGGAGAAACGCTCTATTTCGACATATTTTCCCAAAAACAGGAACTTGTATCTTATTTCCTCGTAGCATTGCAATATAAACAAACATTTTGTGATATCAAGCCCAACTTCTCATCTTGAATTCTCGACACATTCAATGGAAACATTGAAACAGCTCTCCTATAACACATTATTTTCGTAAACATTTGTACATATAAAATACCCATTAAAAAGTAGAAGCGATGGGAAAAACCAAGATCCCCTAAGAATAAGTTGCAGATCTTTGAGGGTCCGCGGACCTCAATTTGAGAACCACTGCTACACTGTGTAGGAAGTAATATCGGTTTTTATATTAATTTTACACTACAATACAGCTTTAATATAAGATATACTCCTACGATCTGTATTGAGTCATATTTTCGCTTAAATCCCGCATGACCAGATCAATTTTGATATTATTTCTCTTAGGATCTAACAATCAAGAGTTAGTTATCATGTTAATCAAATAAGTTAATGATTAACAAAGCCTAGGCATAATTAATATGTTAAAATAATGACTTATACAATAAATAGTTTCAATAGTCCTGTATCAGTTACTATTGGGTGGGATGGTGATGAGACTAATTACATAGCTACAATACAACATGGAATAAATCCTGCAGGAATGTTGTTACACATCTTTTCTAAAAATTTCGTTGAAATTCACCAAAGTATACTAAGATTGCTAAGTATCCATTTGTAATAACCACTGTAATAAACAATGAACTAATTTTATTTTAGATATCCAACTTACAGTTGCAGATGAAACCTGTGCTGAAATACCCTGTAATATGCAATGATAGAGTAGGGATCGTAACTTAGCCATTAAGCTTTGAAGCGAATGCAATGAAGTGTTGTCGCTGCCTTCTTCTGATTCCATATCCCACAATATAGTCTCCAAAGAGGACGGTATTGCCGGTGGGATATCATATTCGATGTCGTTTAGCTGCAAAATAGTTTCATTCCTGTTAACAAGTCTTGATTCAGATAAATGTATTAACCTCCTTTATGTCCAGTAAAGATTCGTCCGAGTCTTCGATAACAAATTCGTCCGTTTCAGATCCCATTGCTGCGCCGGACGTTCTACGGTAATTACTATAATTTTCTTAAATTAATTCATTTTGTTGATATCTTTTGAGGGGTGGTTCATTTATTTACAAACGATTATATTGGCAGGACTGGTGGACATTCAAAACGTCAAAGTCATCTAATAGCAAAATTTTACTTTGACAAATCAAAAGTAATCTGTGGTTTTCCATTTTCTATGCGATTTTGCAAGGATTACATTTTAATTATTTTGTGGATAAGTCCATTTCATCTGCATTATAAATATAAAAAATGGTAATTTCCTGAATATAACGCCTAGAGGACCAACAGTGTTTTTTATGTTTCTTTTGTTGGTGAACTGTCATAAAGTATAATCCCGATATGTCCTGACGTAAACACAAAATGTCATTTTTTTGTACTTGAGAAGTTGTTTTTAAATTTATTTTGTTTTCAAATGAACGCCATGCAACACCAGTACTGGGTAACAAAAAATCGGTCCTACGAAAACTTGGTAGCAAAGAAGATGAATGTATCGTTGCGTCGGATGCCGAGTTGGATGCTAAGTTGGAATTATTTCGTTCCATATCGGATACGTGCGTCCAGTTACAAAGAGTCATCGACTTATATCAAGAACGTTTGTGTTTCTTGGCTCAAGAAGAAAATGCATTGGGACGATACCTGAAGGAGTGCGGTAAAAACGAAAAGAATTCCAGCGCCGGCCAAATAATGTCCACTGCAGGAAAGTCCTTGTCATATACAGGCCATCAACGATTAACAATAAGACCACCGCTGGTAAGACTACATCATGAAGTGGAAACATTTAGGGGTAGAGCCGTTTCTGATACTAGGGCAACAGTACTTGAAATGGAAAAAGTAAGGACTGAATACAGAGCTGCCCTAAGCTGGATGAAATCTGCATCAGGTCAGCTTGATCCTGATACAGGACATGGATTAGAAAAGTTTCGCAAAGCTCAATCATACGTTAGATCTTCAAAGACGAGATTTGACAGATATATGCTAGCTTGCTTGCAGAAAGTTGATTTATTAGCTGCAGCGAGATGTAATATGTTTTCCCATGCTCTCGTGTCTTATCAAAATTCAATTTCCACATTTTCTACAAAAGCTTCAGAAACACTTACAGCAGCTGCTGAAAAAGTTACTGATATAGAGCCATATGAGTTTTGTACAATATCTGAACTAGCTACACCTGTGGAAAATCCAGACAAAGATCAGCAAACATTTTTTAATGCTGAATACACAGATAATGAAACAAATGACAAAAAGGCAAAGGACGAAAATGTAAATGAGAGGTAAGTATAAACGCTTTTTCATAACTTATGTATCAAATTAAAACAAGAAAATTCAAATGAAATAAAACAACTTTTATAAGAGAAAATATTCTCCTATTATAGGAAAGCAGTAATTAATTTTTGTAATTATAAAGTTTCTTATAAAAAATGTTTAGAACTCCTGACATTAAGTAAGTGTGGTAGAAATGTAGTAGATAGTAATATTCAGTTCATATCTGGATGAAGATGGAGTGGGCTGTTTATTTTTTTACCATAGGGGCTGTAAATTATATCTGTCCCCACTCTTAAAACATGAATAATAACATGAACAATAAACGCAAATGTTTACAATTTGGAGAGAAATATAAACATTTGCCTAGAACCACTGCAACTACCACATGTCATACTTTTGGACCATGTCTAGTGATATTTATGCATAAATCTATAAAATATTTTTTTAAGGGACACTAATTCACCATTAATTGAAACAACAACTCTCCTTGGTGAGGATTATTCAATGTCTTTACCTGCTGATGAGCCAATTGAATCTTCTAACCAAGCCTTATTGGATCTGTCTTGGCCTAGAAATTCGTCAGATTTTCTCAGCGGTGATTTTATGCCGTCAAAATTACTTCAAGAAGGTAACACGAGTTTCAACACGAACGCCTTCTCTCTCGAAACTACAGCAACGTCCCAGGAAGAGCCCTCCAAGTTAAAATTGAAGGGAGATACGAATAAGACCACGCAAATGTCGTGGTTAAGTTTGTTTGCTGAACTGGATCCACTTGCCAATCAAGATAATTTAATGAGCGGTTCAGGAGACAGAGCATAATTATGTAATAAGGAGCTTTCTCCTATATTTTATATTTTTTACGTTTAAATCTAAGTGATTCAATTTCCATATACCAAAGTATTATAATTATCGAATACCAAAACATTCCACTAGTCAAGAAGGAGAAGATTTTGCACTAGTCTTAAGACATATGTTATGAAAGATCTGAACACAATAAAGTGATAATCAGTGAAAGGAGTTTGTTCATTTTTTATGATGTTATGCTCCTTTAATGTGGATTGTTTTGCAGCAAGAACTTAAACTTGACTGTTCATAAAAACAAAGTCTTGAGGATATAATATACATAACAATTTGGATAAAAATATTCAACAATAGAAAATAAATACTGAAGACCAACAAGCCACACTGCATTCACAAAACTTCTGTAGAAACACATTACAGCAAAACATTGACAAGTTATTTGAAGAAAATTAACGATAATCCCATCCTGTACGTAATAGGGTCAACCCTAATATGAAATCATATAATCTATTACCTAAACTACCAATAAATGAAATCACTTAGTAAAAATATTCTTTATTATTTTATAAACTTTTTATTGATCCGCAATGGAGTTAAAGTTTCAGAATCACCGCTTCTGTCACTATAACAATGAATTAATATACACAGTGATCCAGAATGATTGATGGTCACGTGACAACTGTATTGTTATATTATCAAAACTATTTTCCACTGGAACTGATGAAAGTTCAATTATGATTCGTTTGGATGATCAGCACCCTCATTATAGGCGGGCAGATAAAATTGGCAGTGATCATTTTATTAGCGTTTTCGTGCAAGTTTCAGAGATTATTCCCATTGTTTTTCACTTACTTTAATACAAACAAGACCAATTCTGCGAATATATTATATTTTGATAAGGTTTACTAACAATAAAAAAAAATTTCGCCTACTTTATGTTTCAGCTTAATTCTATGTTTCCGCAAATAAAATAATAATCTTCGTTACTTTTTGCTTTCATCGTTTTAATTCGCCGTTTTAAGAACTTGATTTAAATTTTGCTTAAATAGTGTAATACATTCTTCTGATAGTTATGCAGCCCAAATTACATACATGTATGAGTAACAAAAGAAATTGATTGTCGGTACGCCTACGGAATTTAATGTTAAACGCATGGGTGTGGAGCGGCAAATATCATATTAGTATAGAGCGGCACACGTCAATCATTCTGGAACACTGTGTATAATGTGGGATGCAAAATACCAAAAAGAACAATAATCTATTACATATTCGCTGCCATCTCTATGTACTAAATAGTAATTTCAAGCATAAGACTTGTAATTTGTCTTATTTGCAACAATTAAAAACAGTTTAGACTGTAAGTCTGACCAACTTTTTAAAACTTTATCCATTGGGAATATAATTTTTGTCCATGAATGTTTCTTGTGAATCCTTACACGAACAAAAAGCAGCAAATAAAAATGGAACAGCTGAGATTATCACCAATTATCACGATACGCATGCTGCGCGTAAGGGGCTGTCTTTATTTTCTCTGGTAAGGTGCAAACAGGTGCGAAGATGCATACACAGATTAACTTGAAATTAACTTAAACTGGTATATAATAGTTAGCTTAAACCACAGATGGTCACAGAGAGATAAAGCGACAAAATTTTTAAAATTTGTTCGTAAATTTTGAATGTCATGGCCGGTAACCATATTTTAAATACGACGACGGTGGCTATATTTGGCTTCATTAATGTCATATTAATGTTATTGTCTGTATGTTGTGTGCATATTAGAATTAAAATATACAATTACTGTTGTGTTTCATTGATTGAACTTTTTAGCAAATACTATTCTTTTAACATATACAAAACTCTTTAATTAATATTCAATTAATACGAAATTGTGCACTTTTCGTATTTTTAAAATGGCGTTAGCTAACTTCTGAGATATTTTGAGGTTATTCAAAATAAAATCGACCACATGAATATTAAAGCTACCGACACTTTGTTTATTCTGCTGTGGTAGAGATGTAGAGCATATTTTGACGTTTTATTATCAATGTAAATGTTCTATTTCACGTTTTGTGAGTTTGTGTGCTATCATAGTTTACTCTAATTGTGCTTTTAGTATAATTAATACGTGAATATTCACGTTAGAGCAAAGCCCCAAGTGAACTCCATTAGTGAGGCAACGGTGTCTTCTACAAGTTGGAAACCATCTCCATTGGATTTCGTAGCCGATTTTACCTAAGAAGAGTGTATATCATCTATTTTTGGTGAATATTCCGGCATTTACGAGGCTTAAATTTTCAAGACGAGCAAGAATTAATCAACTTACTATCTGCCAAAAACCAATTGTGGTTTCTTTCATAAAAACACGCCATAAACAGGTATATTTTTCTATGTTGTGGGATCATTAATAATATATTTTTGATTCGCATATATTCCAAATCTACTATAATGTTGTACCTGTTTATTTCCTTACTGTTTTTCATAGAATGGCTTTCGTGAATTCCAGTGATTCTTGAATACTAAATTCAATGATTAGTTCTATATTTTCATGATTACTAACTATTAAACAAGATTTTCCTCCCTAAAGCCAATTGCAGTTTCTTCCATAATATATATCAGAAAAGCATGTACTTCCCTAATTTGGAGTGCCAGTAACAATATCTTTCTACTTGCGACATACTTTAATTCTACATTGTAGTGTTGTCCTTCAATTATTAGTACAACACCATGTTGAACAATTTTTGGTTTAATGTGTTTCGGGTTAGACAGTAAGTCTGCCCAGCTTCTTAAAACATTATCCATCCGGAATATAGTTTTTGTCAATTAATGTTTCTTGCACATTTTTACACTCACAAAAAGCAGCAAATAAAAATGGAACAGCTAAAAATATCATTTTTATCAATTGAATGTATTCTGACTATGTACTAGAAAAGAAGATTCTGACCAACTACTATTTCGTTACTTTTTAAATTAAACCAGGTACTATGTCACATGCTATCAATGCTATTTATGTTGTCTTGTAGTCTAATTTATTATCGTAACGATTTAAGTTGTGGTGTATAAGTTGGAGATAGTGTTATAGTAGTAGTGTAATAGACTTTGAGTTTTAAAATAGTAATAACCATATACTGTGATATTGTAAGATAATACATGTTAATAGTGTATTGTGTATACTATAAGTAGAGTTGCTCACTAGCGCCAACGAGCAGTGGCGGAGGTTCGATATAACCTTAAGTATAACTGTGAGTCTCAATGAGAGGTGTTGTGTATACATGTACGCTGCCATAAATACTATTTCGTGGTTCTACAGTTGTTTTAAAAATGTTGCCTACGTCACGAAAACGACCAATGTTAGACAAATTTATAGCAGAGATGCCTGACCTAAATTATGATGGCGTTAAACTTCAATGTGTTGTTTGTAATATCACTTTAATGTGTTGGTCCAAAAGGGATTGTCAACGTCATATAAATAGCAAACAGCATTCTTCAAACAAAAGTTGCTTACGACACTATGAAAAATTTAAATTTAATTTATGTGTTACCTTTATTTTATGTAATCTACCATTTAATTTACTAGACAACGAAGCATATGTCTTCTTTTGGAATAAATATTCGGGCTGGAAATTACCAAGTCGGGCATCGTTACAAAGATGTGTGCCATCTGCTCGTGAACATGTTGAAAAACGAATTAAATTGGAGTTGAAAGATAAAAAGCTGTGGTTATCTGTGGATGAAACAACAGATCGCAAACAACATTCTGTGCTTAATGTAATGGTACGTACAATGGAACCACATCAATCGTCACCTGCAATTCTATTAGCTTCCAGACGAGTAGAACAATGTACTGCCGAAGTAATTTCAAAGTTACTGTTAAATACATTGGAGAAGTTCGAACTTTCAACAAACCAATTGTTAATGTTTATGAGTGATGGTGACGCAAACATGCTTTCTGTAGGCCAGTCTCTTAAACAAGATTGTGCTAACTTGTTACATGTTACGTGTAAGATGGATGCTCTCAGTCTTGTGGCAGATAGTATTAGAAGATGTTATCCTGAGGTAGATGCTTTAATAGTGCATACAAGAGCAGTGTTTGTCAAATCGCCAAAACGTATTCGCGAATTTCACAGACTGTGCCCCGGTATACCTGAGCCACCAGAGCCGATTCTTACACGTTGCGGAACATGGCTACAGGCCGCGTGTTACTATCATAAATATTTTGAGAATATTAAGAACGTCGCTTTAAAATTCGATCCGAAGGAAGCTGCGGCTATCAAGGAAAGCCAGTCGAAATTTCAAGATAGTCAGGTTAAAGCGGATTTACAAACTATTCAAAACAATTACTATAGTCTAGTGGAGGCAATAGAAAAATTAGAAAATCCTTCGGTGTCGTTACTGCAATCTCTACAAATAGTGAAAGATGTTCACGCACAGCTATGCGCGGTAGAAGACGCAAAAAATGTTTGTGTTCTACAAGGATTTGAAAGTGTTTTAGACAATGATTCTGATTTTGGCACATTAAGACAAATTTGTGAAGGTGCGTCAACAGAACCGTTAAGTTGTTCCAAAGATTATTTTAATTACGCTAATATAACGTCACTAGATGTAAAACGTTCCTTTTCTGCATATAAACACATTTTTTCCTTACGCCGCACTCGATTTGTTGAAACTACTATGGAAACATATCTAATGTTGCAGATATTTTGCAGATATTATTCACTTTGTGACTTCACGGAGGACTCTTAAGACGATAAGTGTTTGAGGACGTATTTTAATTTATGACCATTTATTTTGTGTAAACTTTTATACGCCCGCCACTGGCTGTTGGCGCAAATTGAGCAACTCTAATGATAATACATATTAATAGTATATTGTGTATACTATAAGTATAATGTGAGTTCAGGAATTATAATTTAGTGTAGTGTGCCTGAAGTCGTGGTTTTTATTTACTGTTGCGTACCAAATTGTCCATTTCAAGGTAAATTTGATATTATAAATGTTTCAATGGGATTCAGGATTCCTTTATTTATTTGTTAGATCCATGCTTAATTCGTATTTTGAATTGTTTATTTTTCTTGTCATCATTATTATTGTTGTTATTGTCAGTATATTCATTATTATTATTACTGTTATTTAAAATATATGTATTTCATTCTATTAGATAAAACTATTGTATTACCGCAGATAAAATACATGTTTTTAGAGTAATATATTGTTTTCTCTAGAATCTATTATTTTGTTATTAAAAATTGCAAGTTTTGAGTACATATCTATGTAAAAAAATTTAAAAAAGAACAAAAATGAAACATTGGTAAGTATAGGTATTTTTAGTAGTTCACACTTTTGGGGTTCAGAACTGGTGGGACACAGACTACTCCAGTTCCATGATCAGGTTACAAGAAAAAGTCTACTTTGTTCCAATCGAAAGACTTCAAGCTAGTGTAGAAATTCATCAACGTCCCGAACAATTACGTAATGCATAGAGTTCACTTGCTCATCGATGTGCAGAGTGTACAAAACAACGGCAGAGAATCGGATATAGATATATATAATATTTTACTCCAAATCACCTATCTAATTAAGTCTCTAAAATTGTCTCCAAATTTTGAATCACTTGGCATAGTAAACTATATTTTAAATACACTGTATGTACTCCAAAATCACAATTTACTAAAGTATGAAAAACTAAATTATTTTTCAAAAATAAAAATCGCGAAGACCGCGTTAATGTGAGGGATTACTGTATTAGTATTGTCAGTTTTTTTAATAAAATTGATACGGACTGTCGTTCTAAACAAATTTGACCTATTTTGACCCTAATTTTTTCTATCCCTAACACCCTTGAAAAACGGAGCTCATTTAAAAAATTTTGATGATATGCTTGATGTCTTACTAACTTAATAATTATTTAATTGCATTTAAATTCGAACTGACTTGCTATTCAAACAAGGGACAGCTTGTTTTTGTACAAAGCCTGAGGGTTAAGCTTCTTCCGATCTTTCCAAACCATCCCCAGGTTGATGGTACGAACTCTACGCTACTGGGCTATCAGTAAGTTTGTTAAAAGGTGGATGACGTGTTCTTCAGTGTCATTCAGTGATAAGTTATCATTGAACAATAAAATTCGGAGGAGTGACAGCGTCGGTCCGATTTATTATATTTATTTTCCAACACTTACATCGGAGCAATAATAAATGGTGGAATTTCGTCTATAGTTATCAGTAGAGATAAGGAAAGTTTAGACCACACATAAATTGGCGTATATTGCAGAATCGTTTCAATAGGTATCAGTAGTTACGGGTTACATAATCGCATGTCGCAATAACTTGAACTTCCACCTGGGATATCCTGAAATATTCTCCAAGTGGCTTCAAAACCTGTAAACTTGTACCTCTGTTTCTTCAACAAGCTTTGAGTCTGTGTACCATTTTATGGCATGCGATTTGAAGTATTTCTGGGATTTCGTTGCTTCGGTGTCTCTTCCCTCTTACAATTAGTTGTGAAAAATTTCTGAAAACTGACGTCCGAATAATTCTATTTGTAGACGATGTTAAGAAAGCAGGACGGCAAGGTAGGAATGCTGACCGTCTTAGGTCAATATTTGGTCCCTGATCTTGTCTTCTAAAAAATTCAAAATTTGAGGGGAGGCTTATTAAACGTTGAACTATGTTATAATATTAGAAACTAAGCACCTAAAAACGCGTTTTACATCAACAGAAGTTAACAGTTCCATACACGGTGACGTTATAACAGTAATTTATGTATAATAAATCATAGGCTAAATGCGCGTATAAACACCACATTTTAAATAGCTATAAAAATTATCATCAATCTTCTGCCAGTCAACGTTCCTTCAGACTATTCTTTCCGTTGGCTCTAAATGAGTTCATTCACACTGTCAATTACCGACATATAGGCTAGTGTGAACGGCAAAAAAATGTACGGAGACTTGCTTTCGACTATCTATCTAAAACTAGATAATGAGTAGATGCTTTTATACGTGTGTTGTGGTTTTTAGGGACATAGAATAAGCGAAGGTCGGTTAACCGGGACTCTACTGTATGCTGATATGGGTATTATTTGCGATTTTACTGATGAGCGAGAAATTCTGTATAACCTCTATTTACTGCAGTTGAACAAGTTACAGACACAAGCTAGTTGAAGTAATTTGGTAACTCTGTATGTGACCGTTGTGGTATACATCCAGCACTGCAATACTTGTACATGTCATGATTCCACAGGTGGCTTTGTTTAGTTTTTATCTGATCACTCTCAAATATTTTATTTTTTTGCTTTCATTCGTCGCAAATTTGTTTAATGTAACCTTATGTTCCTGATGAATACGCTTACAGTCATGTTTTTAATATTATGGGACAAAAAGAAAAATTGAAATGTATAAATTTAAAATCTATTCAATTCCCGATTTCTATTTAAGAATTCGCAGCAAGCAGATCGACAAATTTGTACAATTGTAAATAACGTTAATCTTTTGATAATCTAACATTTCCAAATTTTTATCAAGACCAGATGGCTGTAATATTTTACATTAATCATATGCTTCACTTATCACTGAATGATTTATTCTAAAATTCTATTTCTATCGAATTCTGAATCTATCGAATAACTAAGTTCAGGTGGTGCTAATATATTATTTCATAAATTTATTACATTTATTATATACATATAGGAACATCCACTAATTGCTTTTACTACACATTGCTCATCTAAATAAAAATAAATTACTGAAAACAATCATTGGTGGTTTTTTTATTAGAATTATTATGAATATGATCAATGCCGTTCACAACGATAAATACTAGAGTATTATATTACATTATGTTAGATTATCAGTCTACACATCACATTCATTTATAGTGGAGAGAAGGGGGAACGATTTTTTTGGTGGTTTTCTCTTTCACAAGTCCGTGAACTCAGACATGGCGGTTTTCACCCTAGAACAACCAAAAATCATAAGTTCATGTACTCGTTCTGAGAAAATATAAAGAGTGTTTCCAAAATATATGTCGAACTTTATAAATACAATAGATTTGCGATAACATTAACTAATCAAAATCCAGGATATATTAGCGATATGTCAACCTAAAAATAATCAGGAGTTTACTGTAATGCTGATATGAATTACGTAAATAACGTAAAAATAAAGCGTTGCCAAAATGTTTGCATATTGTAGTTATATTTATTTATACAACCATATATTTTAGGAACAATTAATATATGTATACACATTAAGAAAGATCAAATGAATTGCGGGCTGTGCTTAGAAATACTGCTTTATTCCTTAAATAATTTAAATTATAATAATATTAATATACATGTATGGATTAGATATGTAACAATAATATGCCAGGTGTGCTCTTAATATGCAACTAATTCATTTGATCTTGTAAATGCCACTACGCCAGTCAGAAATCAATGTCCTGAAGCAATGATTTGAGATAGTTATTCTTTAAAAATGTCTTGTCGTAAGGCCTAAAAAATAAAAAGGTTGTTAATTGTAATCTTTTATACGCTTCTAAGATGGTAATATGGTAGTGAAACAATTATCAGCTCTAAGTATATAATGCAAAACAACATGTACTCCCACATAAAAATATTTTCTCTGTTGTATAAGGTTAGATTGAAAAGTTTTCGGAATGATCATGAAAACAAAATAATACGGATTCAAGTTATATTTTATTTTTCAGTTAACCAACACACTTGGTCCAACGTTTCTCTAACTTCTCGATTCCCTCGTGGAAGTGACTTTCTTGAAGGTTGCCAAAATAATCGTTTACAGTCTCTACCAGTTCTTCATTTAGACCAAAGTCACTCAGAAATATTTTGATTTTCAGGAACAGGTGGAAGTCTGATGGAGCCAAACGAGGCGAATACGGCAGATGGAAAAGGATTTCGAACTTCAATTCTGTCAATTTCTTGCTGAACGACTGCACTTGAATAAGCGGAAGCTTTGTCATGGTGAAACAACACTTTTTCCTGAATTGCTGCTTTCAATTTGTCCGAAAGTGTTGTGTAATATTGGTCAGTAACAGTTCTGCCTTTTTCAAGATTGCCAATTAGCAAAATTCCTTTCGCGCCCCGAGGCCATTATCTTTCCAGCGGAGTGAATGACTTTTGCATTCTTCTGAACCGATTCACCACGTGCGATCCACTGTATTGATTGCATTTTTGTTTTTGGCAGGTCTCATCCATGATCACGAATCGTCTCTTGAAATCCGTTGGATTCCTCGTGAACATCTCCAAAGAATCGACTGAGATTCGAGCACGAATGCGTTTTCGCACCGAATTGAGCAAATGCGGTACCCATCGTGCTTTTAAACCCAGTTCATTATGTAAAATCCTTTTTCGGACGTCCCGAACGTGGAAATTTCGCTTTCCCACAATTGAAAACACAAAACGGTACTTGACTAAATACTTGTCACAAAACCAGACTATTTGACAGATCGATTTAATATTTGCAACAAATTAATATGAAAGTTGCCAACACAACAACATAAAGTATTTGGAAAAATAGCAATCCCCTAACAGTGATTCCGGAAACTTGTCAAACTTCCCGCGTATAACATAAATAATAAATATAATGATACTTTCGCCGAATGTTAACAAACTTCCTTCAGCTTGAAATTTCACTACCAAATCAAAAATTTAATTTTGAACAACTCGATATTTCTAAGTATTAATTGTAAAACCACTTGAGATTATTTCTTCAGAGTCTAGAATAGTAAAGGTGTAATTAATTAAACGCAATAGTAATAGGAAAAAAAAATTGGCACAAAAGATTAGTACTTCAATCAATCTACATAAAAAAGACAGCAGGTGCGTGCAATTTGAATTAGGATATATCTGGCTTGTCTTTTGTCTATGTCGGGGTGCTAAAAAACAAAATAAATAGTTTCTCCGTACATATTTTCATACAAACTGTTCCCTTTTCTCTCCTTTGTATCCCTTCTAGGAAATATTGTCAAATCTTTGAAATTTTCGCTTTCGCCTCAGATATGTTTGGGTATTGCAGTACACTGTGATCCGTAACAGAGCAGAGACAACCTTACTACATTGCTTATACATGTTACACCCCCACCTTAACAAATTTTAAAAATTTTCAAACTCACAATAATTAACAATTAATTTGTAATTTTTAGTCTGATGATGTTATATAATAAATATCAAAGTTCATGTATTATTGCGTTTAATTAATTACACCTTTACTGTCCGCGACTACGAAGAAATAATCTCAATTAATTCCACACCAAACAAGAAATTGATAACATTTTTAATAAAACTACTTAGTTATTAGCATGTACTTACTTCTCATACAACACGTTATCACTAGCAGTCGACACCAGTTGGTGAAGTATATTCAGTACGCCCATTTCCCGCAACCTAGCCTGCCTTTCGGCATATCCAGGCTCCTCTCTCCGTACAAGATTACCTATGCAGAAAATGGCGGCTGTTTGCAGGCTGTTATCGCCATGTGTCATATAGTCGGTCAATTTTTTAAGAACATCATCGTTAGCCATAATATGATCTTTTGATCTTTCGCCGTCCGCTATATTTCCAAGGATGCAAAGCGCCTGTTCTTTAACTTCCGGGGAATGTGGACCTTCCAGTACTAGAACGACAGCTTGCATAACTTGCGAGCCGTGAAGAGCCATCATCGTGTCGGTATGGTTCCTCGGCGATACTAGATTCCTCAATAATCCCAGAGTTTTCATCAAGACCCTCACGTCAGAATCGGCAAGTAAACGAAAGATCTGATCTGTACCCAAAGCGGTTAAGATTTGCGATTTTAGTCTTTGGTCAGTCTGGAAAGTCATATTCATCAAAGCCCATACTCCGTTCAATCGAAGCGCTGGTTCCGGTTTCGCCGTGAGCGTCGCTAACATCTGAACGACGCCTTGCTGAAGTATCGGTTCTTTTGAGGGTGAAAATTCCAACAAGAGATTACACAAAGCTGACGAAGCGGCGATTAATAGTTCTGTAGGAGGATTTCCGCCCAGAAGCGACATCAACGGCCTCCAAATCATGTGATCTTGGAAAGTGGTTCGGAGCTGTTGTACTGAACGACTCAACGAATGCAGACAACGTACTGCCGCCAATCTCACGGTTTCATCTTGATCGGCGAGTCCTTCCAATACTTTTTCCATTAACCTATGAGTTTCTATGATGCGCTTCCTAATATCTTCATCGTTTGCACCAAGCGAAGCGAATGCCCTAAGTAATTGGAAATAAAAACAAAATTAAATGGTTTCAAAAGATCAAGGGGAGTCGTCAAGTTAAATTTCAAACTAAATTCGCGAATGTATAGATACCAATATTTCTCAACCGGGGATCAATGATTCACATAGATTTATTCATTTTCATTGTTCCATTCAGGGGTGAATATTAGTATGAGAGAAAAAGAGGGGATGGATATAATAATAAATGATAATATTACGAGACAAGTAACGACATGCACTCCTGTATCGTCGAGAATAGTGGTAATCAAAATAGAAACGAAACTACAAATAAACATTAATTCATAGAGTCTCGATGACTCTCTACAAAAGGAACTAATTAAATGGGTAGCTAAAAGTTAGCTGTGCAATAGCTTACAAAGTAAGCACAAATTTTCCAATTAATCCACTTAATTAATTAGGTCGTTTTGAAGTGACGCATCCACATTCTATGAATTAATATTTTGACTTTCGAAAATAGTTTGCCACATATGTATATGTATACTCATGAAAACTCTAAATGTCCACCTCCTGAGCGCATACGCCTCGATTGTCACAATCTAAACGGCCATCCCAAAACCGTCTACCTACGAAGTTCTTTAAAATATAAACAAATTGATATTTGTTGATGTTACCGCTAAGCCGAATAAGTGGTTTTCTGAAAACAACTTAAACCTGAATGTAAGCAGAACTGAACCAAATAATTGGGTCCATATAGTCATTGAAAGATTTGACACTCGGGAGGACATTATGCAAAGTGCGGCCTTCTAGGGGTGCTTGCAACAGTGGCAGCAACGCTGAGGTAAGTGTATACGGTCCCAAGGACAGTATTTTGACGGTGACTAAGCTTTCATAACTGTAAGTGAACAGTTCGATTTTTCTCGGCCAAAGGTCGGATACATTTTGAACAGACCTCGCATACATCAATATTTATTTTCCAAAAACAAAAATCGCCGCGTTTGACGAATACAGGGTAAGTGGGGCGTTACTGTATTTTGTTTCTGGTCTAATTTTAATCTTGCCGCACACCATTTCCTCTCATACAGATACAGATTGTACTTCAACCAAAATTTTGGTAACGTTAGTTCTACTAATATTGGGATTTTTTGTATTTTGAACATCGATAGGACTGTGCCAAAATCTAAAAGTGTACGGTATATTTGTTTGTTCAAATACATATAAAGATCAGTGATTTGAAAATTACTGCTCATTACTTTAAAATTTACTAATACGACTTTATATCATTCATATTACGCGTTACTAGGATACAATCCAGTGAATCACAACTTTGTATACAGACTAAGATAAGATTATGCGTTATTAATATGGTACAGAAAAATAAACTGTATACACAACAAATGTTTATGCATACCAAAACACATAATATAACAATAATCGTTATATCTCGACTTACTGCGTCGTCGTAATTAATATTATACTAAGCCGATTCTTATTGCCATAAACAAATTGTAATTCGATAAATGTTGAATATAATCTCCTTAATGACGTCGATAAGAAGCATCTACTTTACGACGCGTGTTCCAACATTCTTTTTTGAAACAGAATTCATCATTTATTCATGTGGGGCCAATATTTTTATTTTTGAGAATACAAAAGTTGGTAAACGTCCTATATGATTTGCCAGTTTCTTTTAATCCTAGATTAGATTTCCAACTGCGAAATCTTTCCTTGAACTAAAAAATTATCAGTGGTTTATTGTTTAAAGGGGACCCTAAAGGGTTGCTACATTGGACATTCCTTACGGAAAATTCTGATAATACTTCATTATCATCACATTTCGGTCATCCAACTGAAGGACTGGAAGGACTTGTGTCGCATAATTGGATCAGTTCAGAATTCTTCTAATATTTAATCTCATAATGAGAAAAAATTGAAAATTCGAAAATTTAGCAACTTTAAATAACAGAAAGACCTCAATGCAATAGTATTTTAGTATCAAATTTTAAAATCGGATTAGTATTTAGTAAGAAAGCAGAACTTACTTAAATGCAGCTGTTTTGGCAGAAGAGTTTGGACTACTTAGTAAATCAGAAAGTGCCGTAATTAACTGATTACTTATTGCTGCTAACTGTTGTAATGTACTATCCATTTCTGTTAAATAAGCTACTGTATTTGCGGCTGTTGCTCGATGGGCCTCTGCATGATCTGCCTGCAGCATTAAGAATTTATAATCATCTTATATTTGGACCATACTGTACTATCTTACCTGGCAAATTCTAATTAAGCATGGTAAAGCTCTAAACACGATTGCGGGATCATTATTGGATAGTGCCCCTGATCTAAACATATTTGTCAGACATTTGGCAACTTCTAATTGTGTCTCTACCGATTTGTCTCTTGCAAGTAATGAAACAAGAATATTTGGCGCTTGTACATTCCTAAACATCGTATTAGTTACTTCGATTGCAACGTTGTGGTTTTCAAAACACATAGCTGCCAAACATGTTAGCGATGGTAATCTCACTGCAGAATTCGATACGTTTAATAGGGAAGCAAGAACCTGCTGTGCTCCAACCGAGCACAACAGATTTTGCTCCGGCAATCCTTTGCAAGTCGCGCTTAAAATGTTAGCAATACACGATTGTCTCAGCAGGCTTTCGTCGAGTCCAGCAAAAATCATTAACTTTTGCAAGTGTTTCGCGTTGTAGTTTACGCCAGATGATGTACCTGTCTGTTGGGTTAATGTTCTCAAACAACAAAGGCAAGCATCGATTAATCGGTCATTGTTCTCATCTAAAATATTCAGCAGCAAATCAGGTGTACCGTTGTTAAGTAGTACATCTATATGTTCTGGCGTTCCTTTAGCTAAAGATCCGATAGTAACCGCAGCCTCATATCGCACAGCATTTTTCATATTCCTATCCCCCAATAAGTTTGTCAGTCTCGGCACAATGCCTTGAGCTATGATGCTTTGCTTCTGCCGGTTTGAACCAATTACTGAATTCTTTATGCAGACTATTGACGTTAGGCATTTGTCAGGATCTGGTGAATATAAATCGTCCATGTAGGAACGAGAACTCTCAACATTCTGGAATGGTGGAAACGTCATAATTGTTAGGTTAACTGCAAGGAAACTTACCATAAAAGCCATAAACGGGTACATTACGGCTATCATTATATAACGAAAAAATACACACAACAATAAATAAATACACTTAAAAATTAAAAAAAATTAGATCACTGTAGGCATTTGAAGTTTTATATTGCTTTCAATAAAATTCTATTTCTGTCATTGTAAAGAACTGACAATTAACTTTGAAAGGAGCATGCGCAAGCTTTTAAAGTCAAAATTTGTATAAAAATGATACAACCAAACTTGAAAAACTAAAAATATATTTCAAACAGTTGGTAGTTAGTAAATGCATAGAGAGCAGGACCGTAGCAGGACTATGAAATCTTTGGGGCTATGCCCCAAGAAGAATAAATTAGCTTTTTGCGTACTTATCAGGTATTTATTCGAAGAAAAATCTTAGGTGACTCTAAAACGACTAAAATTAGGCAGCACACAGAGCAGGCTGTGCAATAGCTTGCAAAGCAAGCACAGATTGCATAGATGCCTCGCATTATAATAGTTTGGCTCTCCTTGAAAATAGTATATATTGGATATTGGAATTTCAATTGTATTACAAGAACAGATGATTGTTAAAATTAGTATGACAAATTGGCTGTGGGATATGCACATTAATCAACAGAACAAACTAAATATCCATACTCGCTTATTGCTCTTCTTATTCTTCCTATATTTAAAGTCTTGTGCTCTCTCTGGATTTTATGACGATGACCAACGACAGTCTTTCTATCTTCTTGGAGGTCTGCCTGTTGGATTTCTCCGGCTATAACATTCCCTCTATGCCCATTTTTGCATCTTCTGTTGTCTTTCGTTCTACAAGGCCGTTTTAATTAAATGTCAGTGCCTTCTTTCAATCACCCTACTTTATTTATTAGAAATAAATATCTTTCGGCTTGTTCCCACCTCTTCTATTTTCACTTAAAAGAGATAGAGATAACTAGAAAGATCTAAATAGATCACAATATATATCTAATAACCTGGAACAGGTTTCTGAAACGTCTTAGGGAACTCCAACTCTAGATCACAACTAAGAATAATGGAAACAACGTGCAATTAGTGATATGCTCTATTCTTAGTGGCTTTGGTTTACAGGTAATACGAATTTTAATGGCGGGGATTATTTAGAAGCATGTAATATCATTTAATTGGTGCTATTGTCAATCAAACAACCCGAAAAATTAACGGCGGCATATCATTAATCATGCCACACACATAGCAATCATTTAAATACGTCGTACGCCAATGATAGCTTTATAGGGCCCCTCATTTCTAAAAATGGACATTTCAAAGTTAAATCTAGTTTTGAGAATCTCAAAGTCTACACAAAGTGTACTCTGTTCAGCAAACAAATGAAGTAAAGGCCACACCCACCATTTCCGCGTTTTTAAATGGTTCATTATAATTGGCTCAACAAAAGTACGAATAAGAGCGTTATAGAAATATAGACAATTACAACGAATCGTTCAAATAACCTAGCAACGGTGGGCATGGACGTTACTCCGTCTATTTGTTGGACAGAGATTAGTATAATTTCAATTCCACGGAGTTATACAAGACATAAATGATATACAAGTGAAAACAATTAAAGCCCCCTCGAGTTGTAGGAGAAGTATCTGCTTCCCTTATAATCAGTTATAATTAAATTAGCGTAGTTACTAACAATTAGGCTTATATAAAATAAATAAAATTATCCTTACCACACCTTTTGGAAATAATTCCAAATACGTATTTCGGCAACTAACAATAAGTTTACATCCTCAGTGGAAAACTGGAGAAATTAAGTGCAACTCTGAAGCACTGAACAATGAACATAGCACACTAAACACTCGCGAGAAACACATTAAAACACTACTGAAACTGTGTTAGTATTCAAAGTTGTATGGTGCTCGTAGCGTGGTGTTCGTTTTGGGCATTGACAATAGTCTGGGAAAACAGCGGTAATTACGAAATAAATTACGACAGCCTACATATATACATAACTACTCGCATACATCAATTTAGTATTAACTAGAGTGGGGAGTCGTCGATGCTGTCGTAACTTATTTCGTAATTGTACGCTGTTTTCCTAGACTAATAATGGCAGAATTGACTGGTGATACCTAATTAGTAGCCGAAATACATATCTGGACTTATTTCCAAAAGGTGAAAGCAGTGTAATTTTATATACTATTTTAACAAGTCTCCTTAAACTTAATTGCAAAAAGAAGAAAAATATGGCATGTGGAGGAAAGAGTAAGCCAATCAACTTATGTATAACATAATCATTTTTTCTGATTGCTCAATTCATTAAATTGCTTTATGTCTCTCAATATCGACGTTTTTAAGTTCCTGTTTTTGGGGAAGGAAGAGAAGAATGATAAGTTTACCAATGTGACTTATTGTCAATAATAAAATACTAACTAAAACTAGCTAATCCTGAGGCCTTTTTTACCCTTTCGAGTGTAAAGCGGAAATACTGAATAAAATGTATTACTATTTACTATCAAATCGTCTTCTTCCTCATGGTATTATTTTATACAAATTCTGTTTTAAGTTAACACCAAATCAATATGTCTACTATTTCGATGGGAATTTTTACACACACATTACCTGCTTTTATCCTAATTTCGCTGCCTCGTCGTGCTTCTTTCGAATTTTAATGAAATGAATATAGATTATCAAATAAATAAACTCAGAATATGAAAACAATTATTATTGGTAAATTTATAATAGCTTTTCAGTGATACTACAAAACTCAAAAATTTTTCTTTTAAAGCTCGATTTTAAATATTGTGGGAAGTAACAACCACTGCCTTATTTTCATTTATGATAACTTACTCTGTTTTATATCTTCTATGGATGCCTTCAGTTCATACAAAGAGATTCTTCTTCTTGTTCTCGTTCTCTTTTGTACCCCATATGAGGTGTAGGATGTCATTATTCACAAATCATATTTTAACTTAGATACTTCAAAACTTGGAGCAACAGTTTCTAATGTAGTTCCCCAAATACCTAATGTAGATAATGGCGCTTCACTATAAATTCTCATGGAACTTCAATTCAATTCTGGGGTTAGCGAGAAATGCCTTGAACCTTCCTATCTCAGTGAAAAACCGCTATAATCGCGCAGTCTTGGGAGTGATGATGAAAATTTGGTTTACTATGTAAATCTGATTCTAGAGGATGGGTATTGATCTGTTAATTTTATTGGATTTGGTGTTCGTCATTTTTGGATGCCTTCGGTTCTTAAAAGATGGTTCCAAATTTGAAAAATCACACTATAATGCACTTCAAAACATGACTGCACAGCTCTCTGCATAAGTTTATTTTTTGGTTATCGGCGATTTACTCAGTGTTTCTTTAAAAAGTTTAATCTTTATCCTTTTACACTACCAAATACTAATAAGGCTGAAATTACCACGGATTCATGGTTCTAAGTAGATGCTGATAAATATGTTTAACTTTCAAGTCCTTCAGGGTTTTGTCTGTTTTATCGCCAATGGTTGATGGAGGTTGGCGCATCTAACCACTACTGCTAGTCACAAAACACCATCAGTCATCCAAGTATCGAATTGAGCAACACCTGTTCGAGTTTCCATAACGTTATTTATGCGTTAGGGCAATTCTTAGTATATTGTCATAGTACCAATCAGCTTCGTCAAAAACCAAGAAGACGAAAGTTTTAATCAATTCAAAAATTATATTAGAATTTTATATCCTCCAATGATTAGAGTCAAATTTTATACAACTGAACTAAAAAGTGATGATCAGTTCAATTGCTTATTTAAAAAAGTTATATTGTGAGTAAATAACTATTTTAAATAAAAAATGGAACTGACCGTCGACATACCATATAACAATAATTCAAAATAGATCTTCTGTATCCACATCACTAAAGCTAGGCAAACACTCAATTTCATAAGATACCATTTCCTTTGCATTAGATGCTGATGACGTATTGGATTCTGCACAATTAAAATCTTGAGGTATATACATTTTCTCATAAAAATTTTCATTCTTATGCAAGTGGGCCCATCTTTGTGCTGTCCTCTTGGAGAGAGGTTTACGGAAAGCCATACAATGAATATGTTGCAGTTTTACATAATGAATACGGGAGAAACCCAATTTCGCTAAGATAAACCGCCATGATTTCATTAATTTGGCATTAGCGGCGATATGTTTCGAGTCGGGTGTTATAATTAATAACAAACCTTCACTCGTTAATAAATCAAAGGCTTTCTGACAACATTCAAGTCTCAATTTAGGATTGGGCAGGTATTCTAAAAGTAAACTGAATATGACGACATGAAAGGAGTTACTAGCCAACTTTTTCACTTGACCTGCACTTATTTCCATGCATGTATCGATGTCAACTTTTAGAAAATCACATTTAAGTACATCTGGCGTAGCTGGTGCTAAATCTATTGGAAAAACATCAAAGAACACCTTATAATTACCGAATGGATTATAACAACTGCCAACATCTAACATTTTTATAGGTTGATGCAAATAATCATCTAATCGTTTATCGCTTTCTAAAATTACATCGATTTTTCGGGCCACCTCCATTTCCTTATTTCTATAATATTCCAATCTGTTATTTTTAAAATAATCTAAACATATGTCATAAACCCAAAGAATACGCGAAACCTTTTTGAACTGCCACACATATTATTGTCCCAATGATTTATTGCCAGTTCTTTCATTGCTTGGGCATATAATTCTAATTGCTCCTCGTTGTCGCAATGTTTCTTCCATGCTTCTTGAGGTCCTATTACTCTTGAGTCGTCTCGTAATTGTTGATGAATACCTTTTATAAATTCCGATAAAATTAAATGTCTGTTTGAAGCCATTGTAGATAGAAGTGAGGTATTAGCACTCCACACAATAGTTCTTGGCTTTCACAGTTATATTTTTACACTGGAGCCTGAATTCATAGCATGAAGCAAGCAAATCGACAATAATCAACCAGGGAGGCTTGCTCATACAAATAATGTGATGTTATTAATAAGAAGCAGAAAAGTTTTCGGAAATACCACACGAAAGTTGATAATTTCTGTAAAAAAAATGGAATTACGGATTAATAATAAGAAAAGTTAATTTATGCCAATTCATATTTTAACCAAAGAAATTGCGGGAATTGGACTGGTACAAATAGGAAGAAAAAGAGGGGATTTTAAAAGAAGTTACCTGTGCCTGGGTGTAATCGACAAAAGTACTACCTACATATCAAGAAACATTTCAAGCATATAAAAGTATCTTTAGACATACACTAACATATGGTTCTGAAACATGGGTCATGAAAATTTTGTAAAAAATTTTGGAGTGCGGCAGACAAAATATGAAAGGCTCGGAACTTTATCAACTATACAAGGTACCAATCATCTGTGAATATAATAAATCAATAACATTACAATGTTTAAGCAACTTGGAAATAAGAAAATGTGAAGAAAATAGTAATATGGACAATTCCAGTTGGTCCAAGGAGAAGAGTGAGATCGGGAACAAAGTAGATTTAAGTAGTAGAACCCGATTTAAAGGACAAACAAGTCTGAAACTGGAGGAGCATAGCTGAAGGTTGAAAGAAATGGAGTACTGTCACTAACAAAGGAACACTGGCAACCTAGGCTCCTCAAAAAATTGAAATTTTGTGTGGTGATATTTGTATAAATTTCAAGGGATAGTATTTTCATTGGAATTCGCCGATAAGAAAGTGCAATATTGTTGCATTGGACCCCTCAACAAATGCACAAAATGTAATTTTCTTTGGGGAGTCTGGATTGCCAGTGTTCCCTTGCAAGCTATACTTTTTCTGCATGCTACTGCAAAAACTCACTGTAAATTAGAAGAACTTGATGAGTTAGGATTACTACCGCACTCTGCATGAACCTGCTGCTATGTACCATTTGTTTAGGTCAATATGTTGTTGGACGTAACTTCACCAATGTTGTTTAGGTAGAAACATGATGTTGTGACTTCTTTGCCTGTTAAATGGCGGGAATGATATTAGTGAGGTACAGAAAATCTGTCGAGACAATGTTAACAGACCCTCCAACATGGTGGACTTTATTTTCAATTTTGTTTCTTGCATTATTCGTTTTTTTTTAATTAGAATTTCACATTTAAATATTAAAAAAATTGCGCCACCTTAATACGTGCCTATAACTGTAGTCGCAAGAATGCGTATTAGGAAATTACCTAGCATTTATTGTTTATCTCAAACAGTGAATTGAAGAAGGATTACCATGTTGTATTATCTGGGATTATACAAACTTTTGCTATCAAAAATGATTCTTACATTATTCAAACCACTTTACAGTCCAGCACCTGTAAACTTCTTAGGTTTTTTGTTTAAAAATCTTCTTTTCAGGTGCTTTCACCCATCAATGGATATTACTTTGAAAACGTAGGAAATATAATACTACCAGAGATCCTTCAGAAGGTGTGAAAATCGTTGATTTTTATACCAGGAATACTGTGAAAGGGCAATGTATTTATCGATTAATCCTCATTATTTATTTACCTTATGTTTTGGCTTGTCCTTTAAATATCACATATGACACTCATCGTTAATTGATAACATGACCTTTATTCCTCAACTCTATGTATATTGCCCTCAGATTAAAATATGTAATATATAATCTAAAATTATTCAACATAAGCCCCCAAAGACATAAAGTACAACATAACCTTTGTCACGATTCTATTTCCCAACTTTACAAATGTTACTCCTTACTCCAATGTTCATCCCAGTATGAAAATTGATTGTAAATAGATAAGGAAAATTATTTTTTAATTTCCTTCCAAAAAATAGAGGATGTTATTCAAAATTATTGCAAAATTTAGCCACAAATTTAGCGAATTTTCAAAACTAAAGTATCGTTCAGAAACGTAAGATTTCACCTGATTTCACCTTTCACCACATTTCACAGCCATCCAATTCTGAACGCACCCTAAACTATTACTGCTTTTGTTGCTAGGAAACAAAAATGTATACAGAAATCCCAAGAAACCGCTACAATGCTAATATGAATTGTTAAAAAGAAAATTACATTAAGACCAGATTAAGACTACATCATTTTTAAGATGAGGTCCATACCTAAATGGGTAGACAAAATACAAGACAGTGAGAAACAAGAACAATGGTAAAATCATTCAGCGCTTCACCAAAACACATTCTAATAAAAGTTGCTATTTCAGCATCTATGATTTATGTTTCAATCCAGATGGTTCCCAATTAATAGTTGCAAGTGGAAATAGAGTATTGGTATATGATACATCTGATGGGACATTAATCCAACCGCTAAAAGGACACAAAGATACAGTATACGCAGTAAATTATGCAAAAAATGGTCAGAAATTTGCAAGTGGGAGTGCAGATAAGACTGTTATTGTTTGGTCCAATAAACTGGAGGGATTGTTAAAATACAGTCATAGTGATGCTATACAATGTTTAGCATACAATCCCTTAACACACCAATTAGCTTCTTGCGCTATGACAGATTTTGCATTTTGGAGTGTCGAACAAAAGGCTGTACAAAAACATAAAGTAAATTCTAGGATAAATTCTTGTTCGTGGACAAGTGATGGACAGTATTTAGCGCTAGGGTTCGGAAATGGTAATATCTCAATAAGAAATAAGGTAGATCTTGTCATGGTTGACGACATCACTTGGTAATTTTGAACTAAATAATTGAAACAGTATTATTTCATTCATTTGTAATCTATACGTTTTATCTTATGGCATCAATAGATATTATAGGGTCAGATAGCCAGAATAAGCTAAAGGAATAGTAAATCCTTTTGATTATACCGGGATATATCTCTAGAAATTTTTGGTTGTATAAATGCTTACCTAAGACATTAGCAGTAACGCAACTAGAACAGGCTTACGCGCTCGTCATAGTGCCAGTTTACACTTCCAGAAACCCATCAACCTTCAGTTGTACCAGCCTTCATGGGATAGCTCAGACATTGTCTGAGGTGACCCAACTTCCCCTACATGAAACAGGAGTACTCATATTGATAAAGATGCTTCTTTAAATGAACATGTGCCCTAACACTGTTGTGACACGTTTGGACATTGTCTCTCCCGAAAGACTCACAACCTTTGCTATAGGTCTGAGGTCTAGGGACTTTGAGGGGAAGGGGAGTCAATCGGTGTAAATAAAAACAAAAATTGATCAATTGACTGGCTAGACACAGACACCTCCCTTTATGCACTAAGATTAATAAGCAAGTTAGTTAAGTACAAGGTGAACATGGAAGAGGTGCTGTGCAAAGAAAATTAAAATAACATGTATTTATTTGATTGATAGACAACGCAAATAAAACAACATTGTCCTGTGAGAACGTTTATTAATAATATTAAGGAATGAATTAAATTATTAAAGCAAAACTGAAAGAAAACAATCAAATGTAACGAAAATTTTCAATACGTTTTGCATGTGAAATACGTCGTGTCGAGTATTAAGGGGAAAAAAAGGAAATAAGGTATTACTGCGTGGTACCTTAGCTTGAAGATGGGACTTCAAAGCGATGAGAGCATTTTGCAGGATCTTGCCGGACCGCAAAATGGAGGAAACGGGGGCCCGGTATTAAACGTGAAGTACTTAATGGTACTAAGTGAGCGAGTAAAATTGACGCGATTCGATATCGAAAGTGGATCGTCACGTTTACGAAAATATTTACACCATTTCTGTCTCCTGGTAACAAAGTAACAATAGCATCAGGGCGAAATACTTTAAAACTTTCCTTCAATTAAATGTAACATACAGATGATTTTACAGTTATATGAAGTGTAATAGAAGATGTGGCCTAACATGTAGGTATGAATATAGACCTCGAGTATGCATCTAAGGAGCCTAAGTGCAGAGAGAGGAACAGGCTCATAAATAAATAATTATTGACTTAATCGAGATGGGTGTTCTGCCAGCAACGAAACGAATGTCGGGTGTCAGTTATAATAATAATAATAATAATATTTATTTATTTGCCCAACAGGTCACCCTATTGACAGGGCAAAAGTTACAAAGAGAATACAATAATCTGAAACACATGTACGGAAAAAATGCCAAAACCACTAAGATCTAAATTCATTTTTGGACTTATACTATAGTGCAGCCCTTGCAATCATTGCAAAACATTAGGCTTGGAAGTTGATCAAAAATATAGATCTTGTGGCTAACTCCTCAAGGATAAAGCCTAAGGAGCCTAAGCAGAAGGAGCATTAAGCTTTTGAATGCGGCAAAAGTAAAGGTGCCGAAACCTTGACGATAAGATTAAGCAACCCACACTCGATGAAGCTGTAAGGAAAATGTTGAAGTTCCCCGGAGTTAAGTTTGTTAAACTGGGATGCATTCCTCCCGAAAGCCTTCTAGATTTCGTAAAAAAGTATTCCGGGCATGTATACATATATGTAGATAAAGTTTATATCGCACAAAATCTCAATCTATAGTGATTGATAGACGAATTGGTACTATAATTGATGATGCCAGACGGTGAAGTGGATAGAATGCAAATAAATACATATTTTGAAATAACGCCTAGTATATAACTTATTCAGTTTCTCTTTAAATCTTTTAAAATAATATTTAAATATTTTGCAAACTCAAAAGATTATGCTAATTCCCTGACTCTACAAACATAAAGGTAAAGAATATACAATGTCTTAATAGGACTCATTTATTATAAAAACACCAAATTTTGACCCATTTATCACAGTGATATAATTGAATAAATAAATTCGGTGCCCGTGAAAATTTGGTGTTTATATAATAAAAAAATTTCATTAAGTTGTATATTCTTTGCTTTAATTCCTTACGTTAGTAGAGTCAGTGGATCGGGGTAATTCTTTGAGTTGGTGTTACATTGTAACCGATTATTTCCGATTAGTAACATATTTTGTTACAGTTAGGTGAAGAAAAAGGACGTATTGATCGTCCTGAAGCTTCTGCTATCTGGGCATTATCATGGAGCAGTTCGAAGGAGGATGTTGATACACTATGTGTTACCGATTTCAACAAAACATTGGCGTTTTACACCTTAGGGGGAAACTAGTTGGAAAAGAGCGAAATATCGGATTTGATGCTTTGAGGGTGAAATATTTTCCGAAAGGGGAGTACATATTAATTTGCGGGACCAATAAAGCGTGCGTTTTGTACACGAAAGATGGGATTAAACTCGGTATAGTAGGAGACCAACAAGATTCTTGGGTATGGTGCGCAGCTATTCATCCAGATATGAATTATGTGGTAAGTATAACAAATTGGGTATTAGGTTAAACTTATGTTTTAAAATTTCATTCGATTTGTTAACTTTCATGAAACTTAATTCTGTTTAGTAGCCTGACATCACATTTGTTCCTCAATCTGTTAACAGTTTCATTCACAATGTGATTCGGGGTAAGAGTACTACGGGGAAGAGTGGGGAGTGGTAGAAAAAATGAATTATATGTATGTTAAAATACCTACTATCTTATTTTGAGAACACCGAAGTCTAGATTATTTTTAAAACTATTGTCTATTAATTGTGAAGGTAGTGGGATGCCAAGATGGAACTTTAGCATACTATCAATTGATGTTTAACACCGTTCACGGTTTATATAAGGATCGTTATGCCTATAGAGAAAATATGACTGATGTAATCATTCAACATCTGTTAACTGAACAAAAAGTGAGAATAAAATGTAGGGACCTAATCAAGAAGATTGCGATATTTAAGCATAGATTGGCGGTGAGTGTGAACTTTAATTACAAAGATTATATTGTAGTATAGACTGACATTAGATCATATCGGTAAACTCCGCAACACGCAATTTTTTATTAGTTCTGAAGCACTTGTTTCGCTAGCAATGAAGCCAGCGTCTTCAAATCGTGTCGTATTAAATTTCAACGGACGTACCACTTGTGTACAACGCGATTGATAACTGTAGATTCTCCATAAACACTATATTCTTTCGCGTATTTGAGTCGTATTTTTCCCTTCCGGAAATAATACAGTATAATTGTCATAAATGCTTCTTTCGTTTTTTCATAATGAACATGAGCAATATCTCTTCTCTGGCCAAGTACAACTCTCTGCGCTGAAATATGAACGAATTTCTATATATAAACATTCTATTACAAATATATATCTATAGGTACAATTACCAGAAAGAGTCGTCATCTATGAACTATACTCTAATGATATTAATGACATGCACTACAGAGTAAAGGAGAAAATCACTCAAAAACTCGATTGTAGCTTATTAGTAATATGCTCAGAACACTTGGTGGTATGCCAGGAGAAAACTTTGCAAAGCATGTCGTTTAAAGGTGCTAAAGATAGAGAATGGATTTTCCAAAGTCCTATAAGGTACATTAAAATAATCGGTGGACCACCGAGACAGGAGGAGCTTAATTTTAGGATTGAAAAGTGGGCAGGTAACCATTGCATATTCAATCTTATAGTCCAAGAACAGTATTGAAGTAGTATGATATTTTAGGTCTGGGAAGTACATCTAGATAATTCATTCCCTCTCTTAAAAGTTACCATCAATTCTGCAGTAAGATGCTTAGATCTGAGTCAAAGAAAAAGGAAACTGGCCGTTGTTGATGAAAACGGTTTGTGTCAAGTGTTTAATGCAACCAATGGGGAACTATTATTTCAAGTATGTTAGATAACGTGATCTACTTCACTTATTTTCCATTCCATTCATAGGAACCAGATATAAACAGCGTTGCTTGGAATACTCAATATGAAGATATGTTGTCGTTTAGCGGGAACGAAACTTTGGCTATAAAAATATTAGATTTTCCTTCACATCAGCAGAAGCTGCATGGTTTTGTGGTGGGATTATCAGGTTCTAAAGTGTTCTGCTTGAACGGCTCTAATATGAATACTTTCGACATGGCGTTGAGCGCTCCGATGTATCAGTATATTGATAAGAAGATGTTCCAGGAAGCTCATAAAATTGCATGTTTAGGTATTGCATTTTCTTATGTTTGAGTAAGCATATTCTTAAATGTTTATATTTCTAGGTGTGACCGATGGAGATTGGGAAGAATTGGGTTTTGCCGCCTTAGAGAACTTAGAATTTGACGTAGCTCGTTTAGCTTTCATTAAATTGCAGGATTTCAATTACTTAGAATTGATACGCGATTTGCAGGTAATATATTTATTTTCGGCATTAAACAATTATTTTATTAACAACCAACAAGAAACCAGAATCAGTATCGAGTATTCCATAATTTTGACTATAATTAATTTATGTATCTTCAAATCTATCAGGAAAGGCGAAGGAAAGGTGATAGTAACAAAGAGGAAATGATCGCAGACATCTACGCGTATAAAGGCCGATTTAAAGAAGCTGCACGTCTCTATCAGAAAGCTAATTGCGAACACAAAGCGTTAACTATGTATACGGATCTTAGGATGTTCGATTTGGCACAAGTACTTTCACGTAGTTGCTTCGTATTATAACAAAACCCTAACTTTTTTGCAATTTGCAGGATTTCCTAGGTTCTGGTGATAATTCGAATCTTGTGAAACAAAAGGCTGATTGGGCGAGAAATATTAACGAGTATAAAGCTGCTGTCGATATGTACTTATCAATTGGTGATACTCAAGCTGCTATAGATATTATGGGAGAGCGTGGTTGGGTTGATCAGTAAGTGTCCTTTACTTTTTAAACACTGAGCTCCTCAGCTTACTAACACCGTGAGCCTCAGCTCCTGAGAAATACTAGATAATTTATCAAAATAGTTCATTTCATTTCTTCATTGCATAAAAAGATATAATATAATTCATAAAAGTTCGCGTGTCGTTACACAGACTTATCGAGAATGGTTATCCACCATGTGACTAGTATTTTTTAATCTGGGGATTTTTGTGTTCATAGGTTTATGGTATTTGAATATCACTAAGATCATACTAGCACTTGACATAGGCGTACAATCGTTATTCACAATTTTTGCTGTCATTCTTTACGTTTTCGCTCCATTATTTTTATCATACACTTAAAGTAACAGAACTGTACTTTTCACTACACAGCCGTTTGATCGCATTGAAACGACTGTACTAGAATAGCAACATTGCGCTATATGAATACATAATAGTTTCAATGTATAGTATGAAGAAGTACAGTTGTTTCAGATAGTTGTAGTACTATTGGCCGCATTGGCGCAAATTGACCAATTCTAGTTATGACCGCTGCAGAAGCCGGGGCGTCGAGTATATGCGTTGCTTCCTCTCACTTATAGGGATTTAAAGGGTTAAATGTGAAATTCATTTTCATAAGATGGTTAGTCAATCTTCATTTCTTAAGATTGTGTCAACTTCGATACTCTTAAAGAACAGGAGTTTTGGCGAAGAAGATAAGAATTTTATAATTCAATGCAATCCTCTTAATAATTATAATGACCATGTTTACATTTATTATTAGGTTGTGCTATATTATATTTGAACCAATAATTATTGTAAGCTGTAATTGTGCACTTAACTATGCCCATGGATTCGACATTTTTTCTTTTTCTTTATAGGTTAATAGATTTAGGTAGAAGACTTGAAAAAACCGATCGCCAATCACTGTTAGCCATCGCAGAACACCTCAAACGATTGCGACAATCTAGTGCGGCCGCTGAACTTTACAAGAGATTAGGAGATTCTGCCGCAGTTTTAACGTTACACGTCGAAGCTAAGGAGTGGCCTCAAGCTTTCAGTTTGGTTCAAACGCAGCCTCAGTTCAAAGCATTAGTTTACGTGCCATACGCGCATTGGTTAGCCGAAAATGATAAATTCGTCCAAGCTCAGAAAGGTTTGAATTACCCAGTTACCCCGTAGCAGTATAGTTTGACCAGAAATTCCTTTTTAGCTTTTCATAAGGCCGGGAAACCAGATGAAGCATTCAGAGTTCTGCAACAATTAACTGAAAATGCGGTTTCTGAACATCGATTTCAAGATGCTGGTTATTATTATTGGATTCTTTCGAGGCAATGCTTGGAATTAGCTCAGGAAACGTAAGTGAAAATTGATATTTCTTAATACGACAGATTATTAATTTATTCTGTTGGCACTTTCGCTTCTATTCTTCCTTGTGACTGGCTTTTGTTTTTGACATTTGGTTTCCTCAATTTTTTCCACTACATCCATACAGTTTCTGTTAGGCCGTCCACTTCTCCACTTTCGTGTTACATCCGCCTTATTTTTTCTGCTGTTGTTTCTCCTAGAAGTCTTTCTGGCGGTTCTAGTCATCAGATTCTTTGTGTTTTTATTTCTGCTATTGTTGAGAAATGTTGATTAATTTTTTTCCATTTTTGTTTCCAATTTTTATCCAACTTTTTCAATTTCTATACTAAACGGCACCAGTATCTCCGTATTATATAATATTAATTATAATCGTTAATCAATTCCGAGTATGAGTTTCGTTGACAATGGGGCTAGCATCTTCAACCGTATAGAAATAATTATGTGATGTGAAATTATCGATGAAATTTAATATCAGTTGTATAACACCAACTGTTTGTAATTTTTGTGAAGACATGACTGATATATATATATATATTTGCAGCAAAGAAGATTTACAAGAATTATTTGAAAGATATCACAAGAATGAACGACTGGCAAGCATATACTACTCTTATCATTCTGTACATAGATATTTAGAGGAACCATTTACCTCATTTATGCCGGAAGCTTTATTCAATATATCCAGATTTCTAATGACAGAAACTACAGTTGACAGGCCAAAAGGAGTATCTCTATTGTATCCTTACTCGAATTACCGCTGTTTATCCAGACTAATAATAACAAGTAACTGTAGGATCTCCTGACAAGCGGAAAGCTTAGACAAAATACTCCTCGGCGAGAAGGAGAGGTTAAAAAATACAAAAGAACCAGGACAATACATTCTATAATTTACATGAATTTTTAATATTTCCTTAATAATTAATAGCGCCATTTTATATTGTCTTGCAAAACAAGCTAAAAAGTTAGGAGCAAATAAGTTAGCAAAGCAATTATTCGATCGCATACAAAGTCTGCGGATTCCACAAAAATTTCAAGAACAAGTCGAGGTGTCCACGATAAGTTCCAGAGCGAAACCTTTTAGTGATTCCGAAGAACTCCTACCAATGTGCTACAGATGTTCGACATATAATCCTTTATTGACTATGTCCAATAAATGTATTCATTGCGGACAGAATTTTGTGCATTCGTACGTTAGTTTTGGTAAGTTAAAATGATATTAAATTATTAAGTTACAATAATTAAATCGTATTATGTATATCGTTAGAAATTCTACCGTTGGTGGAATTTACACCAGAAGAGGGAATCAATGATACGGAGGCAGTGAGACTAATTGAAACCCCAGGTCAATCAAGATCACCATATGAAGGATGGACACAAGAAATAACGGATACGCAACAAACTCTCAAGCTCGATGATAGTGCACAAGATCCGTTTACACAGAAACTGATTGATTTCGAAGTAAGTTAATTATAAATCGATAGTATATCATATATCAGTTAATTTTTGATAACTGTTTAATTTCTAATTGTTTATAAAAATACTATTACTATAACCTATTCCAGACGTTGTTGATAGTATACATTTCTATGGGCTATTAGCCTCTTACTTTAAGTTCGTACAAATTACATAAAACTATATAAACTTTGTTATGCTTAGCTTCGTTGCCACGTTTTGTGAGTTTAAATTATAACATCGATTTTCAAATATCAGCAATAATTAGACCCTGGAAAGTGAGGGAGGTTGATCCTACTAATTACATTAACAACGTACGTTGCAAACGCTCAACGACTCGCATTTTCATAGCAATCCTATCCGTGTTTGGAAGTGGATCCTTTATTAGTGGCAGGGATGGTTTCCTTATGAACTTCCCTAAACTTTCCCAGGTCTACTAATAACGGTATGGCAACTTATCCGATTTTTCATGAGCTGTATACTATCAACTCAAAGTGGAACACTATTGCTTGATAGCTGTTATAACATTCTAATACTAGGAACTCATTTTTTTATTATATTTCTTTCCATTATCAAAACATCTTTTGTTAGTAAATTAGAGAACTAACTACGATACATACAGATTAAATTCAGAATTTAGAAAATATTGTCGGACGTAGTTTAATTTAAAACAAAAAAAAAGAGTAGTGAGAAGTTTTAAAGTAATATTCTTTCAAAGTCTATATAATTATCCACTATTTTGTTTCTTGTTCCAGGCTGGCGATTCAAATTTTTTACCTGTGATATTAGGAAGAAGTGCTTTGGTTTCATTGGATAGTGCAAGCATATTAATTTGTAAATGGGGCCCTCCACTAAGATACCAGTATTTTAGAAATCTACTACCTGATTTACAAATTACAATGTGTTACTCGTGTTATAAGGTACTAACCATTATTGAGTATTTTATCATTGGTACATTATTGATTGCTTCTAGGCTTTTCACGTTGACGATTTTGAATTACAAGTGTTACAAAAAGGCTATTGTCCGTTTTGTAGAGCACCTCCAGAGAATAGTGCAAACGCAGATTCAACCGACGATCTATTAGGTTTTTAAAGATTTTTATTTTAAATAAAACCAATCCGTCCAACTTTTATCTGTTTTTTAAAAAATATACTATTATATAAGTTTTAACGATTTTAACTAAATAAAATTTTATATTGGATAAACAGTAGTTTATATTTTACGAAGAAATTGCCTGTACCATATGTAACTGGTGAACCCGCACAAACTATACCAAGTTAAGATATAAGAAAAGTGTTCATTCCTTAAAGATATCCTCGTTTGTCCTCCAACCGGTCCTCCATCGACATCGAAGTCAGTAGTTGCATCTAAGAAAATTGGGGCAGCCCCTGTGATTTCACTCATTTGTTCCAGATCTCTAAAAGCATTTCTTATAGCATTTGTGGAAGTTGCTTTGAACAAATCCTACCTGTAATACCAAATATTAGAGCCTTCTTGATGTTTAGGCATAAAATTCGGTCTATTTTCATGCAATCGCACGATTCCGATAACATCAACTTCACCTTGAATTTGTGCTTGTTTCCTTGATCTAGGATCCCTGTTCATTGTTGGAACCCATCCTCTATTTACCAAAATAGTCTGGCTATTAACATAATAATATTTATATTTGAAATATCTCATCCGCCATCTTCATACTTTCTATCCGACAATCGAAATGGTGTTATAACTAAATAACCCTGCTTTGTATTTTGTCCTTTAGATATCAAGGAGCTTTTGGTGGAGGCATCACCTTCAATAAGCAATGAACGCGGTCCAATATAAATTTCTTTATCATGCAGAAACTCCCCTCTGACATGTACTGAAAAGTACTCTAACTTTTCTATTTCATCGATATTTATCGGCAGTTGCACAGGAGCTGCATCACTTCTAGTTTTAAGTTCTCTTATTAAATTTTCTTTCCATGTTTTACGTTGAATCTGCCAGGTCCCAAGCGCAAACGTTGCAGCTGGAACACCCTAAAAAGTGGTAATAAGGAATTTTGATTTAGAAGGTATTGTTAACAAACCAACAGGAACCAACCAAATGGTCCTATTTTTTTCTTTTCTTCGTAAAAACGTAGGTTGGGTTTGAGTTTAGTTTGTGTTTGCGTTCGTAATATGGGGGTAGCACTAAATTGCCTTGTGTGCGGTAGTATTTTCAATACTTTGTTGATTTTAGAAACAATATTCATGTTTAATTTTTGTTTATTTGGGTTTAATGGTATTTAAACTAACCTATTCAATACAACATAACCTATCTCCTATTTTTTTAGTAAGTGACACAAAGTGACATCTATGGAATATAAATCAAAATATGAATAATTGCTCCGCCTCCTTGATTACGGTGTTGGGGTATGGGATAGTTACTTATGCAGCACAAGTGTCTGCCGCAAATAATTGTTGTACAATATACGGCTAATAGTTGATTAAATAAAATACAATTTTTCTTTAGTATTAAATAGGGTATACGCATAATATTTATTTATAATTTAATTAGATACTTTAATATTAATAATTACTGATATCATTGTTAATTTCGTATAAAATACATTATTTCTGGTATAAAATAATTATTGAAAAATGTTATTTTAAATTCCCGGTAAAACAAGTGTGACGTATGTTAGTTAGTGGGTTAGTAGTACCTTAGTCTGACAGCTAGAAAAGATTTTTTGGCATATAGCACTAACCTGTAAATTTCATATTCCAATTACATGTTAATAATATGGGAATTAATATGAAATAATAGTATGTCTATTAAATTATTACATATTTAACTAATTTTTCTTACGATTTAGCTTTAACTCTTCTAATTTCGGCGACGCTGAACCAATCGTCTGAATGAATCAATTCCATCACCATAAACAGGTTAATATTTTGTAAATTATCAGTTTACGTCTTTATAAATGCGTTTTCGGTCATTTCAGCAATTCTAAAGAATCAAATGAAGACTTGAACGGGTGTTAAACTATTCCAAATCAATATGTCTTTACGAAAACCTGTGTTTTTAATACAACTGAAAAGGAACTAAAGCTTGTAAATAAATTTAGTGACGTCACCGGACTCGCCGAACATACTTGCAAGGACTCGGGTGTTGGTCGGAGACATTCGATTAATCTGAATTTTAATTAAGAGATATAAAATATTTCCTGCCTGAATAAATGTTATTATATAGCAAATAGCAAGACACCTAATTATATAATTGTTTCAATAAAAATATATTTCAGTGTAAAGCTCAAACTTGCGTATATCTCATTGTGACAAAATTTAAGTAAAATTCTAGCAACATTTTGACGAAATAACAAATCCTTAATTGAACAATTTTGATTCGACATAGTTTTGATTGCGATTATCAAAAGAAATTATTATCTCCTTATAAAAGTCGGTAGTGCGGTCGGTAGGCAACGAATAAAATAAATAGGAAGAGACATAGATATAAGTTAGTGAGTTAGTTATGACCACCATATTTCGATGTGTTTTCAGTTTTTACGAAGGACATTTTGTTTTCTTTGTGTCTTCCGGTAGGGATGGCCACTTGGTGATCGAAACGTTTATTTGGACTTACCAAATAACCGATGTGGTAAATGTAAAGGCTAATTTATTGAACCTTAGATCAAGTTATTACTAACACTAATAATTATCACAAAGGAAAAAAGAGCAAAAATCAGAACGTATTTAACCATTCATATAATTATCATCATGAACATAATGAAACGTTCTGATTTTTTAAAATAACCTTTCTTAAATTTGAAAACACCTCTGTATTACTCTTAACACAATGCTTAAATAGTAATTAAAAAACTTTAGTACGTAAAATGGACAACACAACTCGGGATAATCTATTCCGGAGTGAGTAACCGTAAGTGTCATAAGTTGGCAATACTAAAGATCCTAAATATGAACATTTTTGTTTTCAAAGATTTCCAACCCTGTCATTTCTTTGTTTTGCCAGTTTTCATGCATGGTTTATGCTTTGTCAACATTTGAATAGATAGTTTTACTACTGAATCACGTGCTTTTATTGTTACAGCCCATTTTCCAAGTGGTATATAAACTAGAAACATCACGAGCTCATACTGAGCATTGTTTTATATAGCAGAATGTATTCTTTTAATTTGTCAAACCTTAACTACCAATGTATCAGCACTACCAACTAAAAATTTTAGACCACCTGTTGGACACGATTGCTGACTCTGTAAATAAATAATGTCCGCCGTAAACTTGGATGCTGATTGATTCTTTAATTCTGTATCTTTTTAAACTTTGAACTACTTTTAGAATCAAGCGCTAAAATGAATAGATTTAATTGGCTCTCGATAATGTGGCGTTATAATACAATCGAGAATTCACAGCATGAAAGGAACGGAAAGGACCGTCTCTAACATTACGTTAAGATATATAATACGTTAAAAATTTCCAAATCATCGAGATTTGGAAATTTCAGAAGACGGTAGGTGTAAATCTGCAAAGCTCGACCTCTCTAGAAAACCCTGCGTTACAGTTGTCAAGCCTCAAGACCAACTCTCTTCCCAACTAAAGATGAAACGGCCCCTAGAATTTCGTGGCTGTCGACTAAATTCGACAAACAAGATGATATTCGTATCAATCATTACAGTTTCTTTCTTCTTTTACTGATTAAACAATATTGCAGAATTGATCGAATGATCTACAGTCGTCGGCACCAGTCCGGTAGCGCGCTCGTGTTTCTCTACAAAAGAAGAAGACGAAAGAGTAAAGACTCGTCCTGGAATCGACACTAGAAATGAACGAAGTTATAAGTAGAAGGGAATAAAACTCGTAATTTGTCAGTTTCTCTTCCAAAGAAGGGTATTAGGTTAAAATATACTTTTAAAAGTTTTAAAATCTCTGATATAAACGAATTTTCAATGGGATTTTTAGATATATGTAATTTTATTTCGGAGACCACTGTATAGAGAGAAATTGTTAAATAAGTTGCATAACTCAAAGGAGAATATGGAAAACGAATGTCAGTTTAATATATTCAATAATTTGAATATCTTCTGACCTTAAATTTTTATAACTACTATTTTATTGATGTATTTCGGGTACATTTAATAATTAATGGCAGTAATTGGCATGAAAGAAACCCTATACGAATTGCAGTTACAATTTTTCTACTTTCATTGGCATTGCATAGAAAAGTGATAGTCGTATGAAGATTCCGGTAAATTCCCTCTTTCAATTGGATACAGCTACTGAAATCTAACAAGGTCGAACTTTATCGATGAATAATTGACAAACATTTTCCCCTCCATAAAAGGATTACTCATGATGTGGAGTCTCTAAGCTCTTCAACAAAGCTATGAATGATGCATTTTCTGGTTGGCTTCTGTATCTGCAACACTCTCGACCAAAGCAGTGAAACACAAAAGAAGATAGAATGTGTTGACGTTGGCTAATCTTGCCACAGACACATCAACAAAAACCAGTACAGCAAATACGATCGAATACAATGGCAAGTCTATAATAGTGTATAAACAGTTAGGAATGGAACAGCTTCGCGATAAAATCCTAGATGATAACGATAAAGACTGATAAACTTGATAATACCACAGATATTTCCACCAATCTGGTAATTGAACTAAATCTACTGCAATGTAGTTGTACGAGGTTCACTTCCAGCTCCAACAACCTGTTTACTTCTTACTGCAGTTGTGTTTAGCATCGAAGATGAGTACCCCAGTACCTGCACCGAGGAAGTACAATACCACCGACAAGAAGCCCGTACCGGCACCCAGGGAATTAGTCCCCATAAGACCGAGTCGAACGCGAGATAACGTGAACGATGACATCGATAAAGTGGAGGTTAGATCCACTGATAGTAAAAGTGAAGTAAACAGCAATACGTTTACGAAGAGAGTGAAAACGTTCGGGAGTGCTTCGAAACAGTTTGCAGGAGACATCGGAGGCAAAGTTCAAGAAGGTAAGAAAGCAGTAATTGAAAGTACCAGATCCAGTGTAAGACGACTGACAAAGAGATTTCATTCAGTTAGCAGCGACCTAGGAGAGTCAACCGAAGAAGATATTAAAAACCGTGATCTAGATATCCCTGTTGACATATTCAATTCCATAAAATTTAATTCTCCAATTAATACGGATGCCACTGAACCTATTTATTTGAATGTGACTGTAGGAACTAACGAGGAGGATGATGAATACAACAGACCGCCACCACCATACCCACCGCCCCCTCTTCGGGAAGAAAGTCTGTATGATGAGCCACAATCCATTGCCTCAGGAAGTTCAAACAGTTCAAGCAGTGGACGGACAAGAAACAATTGTGTTTATGAAAGTGTATTTCCCATGTATCCTTATAACAGTGACACCGAAAGTTGTGCAGATTCGACCAGAGCTCATAGTGAAAATCATGTACCACTAAATCGGTCAGAATCCTGGAAATTTTATGACCAAGTTCCAAAGGTAGAGCAGATCTACAATAATGTTGATAATACACCAGCATTAAATCCTAGCACCCATGAATTTCCAAATGAAACAGGCACAAATTCAACAAATTCGCCTGTTAGTTTAATCGATGAGAATAATTTGTATCAAAACTTTGATATTGCCACCAGAGAGTCATATGCAATAAGTAGAAAACCTACAGAAAGTGTTATAATGCAGTTTGATCCTTTAAGTAATTCAAGTCCAGCTCCAGATATCAACTCAAATCTGCAAAATAAAGAGTTGGATCATTTGCAACAATTGCTTTTAGGAGATTTGTACTCAAACACCAATTTTTCCACTATTGATAATTGGAGTATATCAAATGAATCTGAAACTGAAGATTACATAAGTCCACCTCCTCCACCACCTCAGAGATTTGACTCCTTACCTGATGAGCAATCGCCTGTCTTACCAAGAAGGGAGTCAAGAAGTAATTGGTATACAGATTCGGAAAGTGCAGAAAATAATAATTTACCTCAAAAAACCACAAGTAGTATTGGAAAGAATCTATTTAAACAAGTTAATGGTGTTCTTAAAAGAGCACCCCACTTAGTGAAAGGTGGTAGAGGTAAAGACACATATTTGTTAAGACCAGCAATCACTTCCAAAACTACCCATCACCATAAAGGTTTATTATATAAAGTGACCAATGGACCGGTGGAAGATCTGTTTGGTGAATTTAACTCTCGTTGGTGCACTTTGGAAGGACAGTTGTTTTTGTGTCACTTGGATAGTACTTGCAACACTATTAAGGAGAACTTTCCTTTGGAATCCATACTGAGCATACAGATTCTTCAGGATCAAAAATACAAGTACAAGTAGGTGAACTTCTTTATTAACTTTTTTTATATGTAGTACAAACTAAGTTCTGAAAAACTTGATTTTAAATATTAACCATTTCTTACCACAAAGATTAGTAATTGTTCATTCTACAATGATATGTGCTACATTTTTCCATTGGTTTTTGAAGATGTCTTGGACATAACTTAATGACATGGATAATCTTGACGTCAAAGATTAAGTTAAGTAAGTAAGTAATAACATGGTTCATGCAGATTATTATATAAAATTGTATCATAACTGCTGCATTGATATCTTTTCGTGAGAAATTAATTAATGTGATAAAATATGAAAAGATGTTTACAACATAGAAATAAAATCAAAAAAAAAAAAAGAAATGAATTAACAAACAAAGAAATACAAATATAAAATATATAATCAAGAGATAATATAAAATATATATAATGAAGAGATGTGAAGCTTTGTACTTGTATAGGTCTTCAAAACCAGTTATCAAAATGTTATTAGCAGATAGTATTTTACATGTTTTAAGTAAGTATTCCCTAAGTGAGAAAACTTCTGGCTTGCTTAGGTAATTTTCAATAAAATTAATAAGAAGTACATAATTTGAAACATATTCTTTTGTTAATCTTTCAAAAAAAAAAAAAGAAATACTGGCTATTAATGCTAAGTGCGCCAGTTATAGTGCTGAAACTGCGTGCTGTTTTCCAGATGAATTATGATTGAATATATTTGGGAAGTCATTAGGAATTCAATACGTGTATGGTTCTGTTATATGTGGTCGTTTTGGCATTATTAAAGTATGGAATTTCGTGCAGCATAGTTGTCTGCCATAAACGTATTTAATGTATGTCTGGTTATCCTAAGCATTGTATAATAATAGTTGCTAGTAGTTTATTATTATTAAATTTAAGTTGTGTCCAATACACACATTTACATAGAGAATTTTTCAGAAAATTGTATTCTTTCATTTAGTAATGCCTAACTAATTATTGCAGTTAATTATTAATTGTGAGTGTTGACAATTTGCAAAATATCATAAGTTTCTGTGTTAAGAAAACTCATTAGCTGTTCACAATAGCTAGCACAAATAGGTACTATGTATTTACGACTTGTACTTGACTTACACAAGTTGCCGATTATCCCTCCAACAATTTCTTTTTACTTTAATTGATTCCGGGTATTATATTTCATTGCTGAAACATTATTTTTAGCTTTCCTGATCTTTCCTATTGAAGAGTGCTTCTGCAAAACTTTAACGTTTGCAAAAAGTAAAATTCGTTCGTTTCGATTTCTCGCCCTCGATAGCTGGTTATAATAAATGTTTTGTATTGTTTTTCTTATCGTTGCTAGAACGCCAGGAATTTGGTAAATTCTCATGTCGATCACGAAGTTAAAAAAATAGAAAACCGCATAAAGATAAGATTGTTTAAGATATTTTTTCTAAAGCATTCTATTCGCTGAGATGAGAACATTCGCACGCTGTTCTTGCCATGTCTGTTAGAATCAAATTATTTGGAATATGTGTAAATAAAAATAAACTAAATTTTGTTCAGGCACCCCAAAATGTAATCACGATTTAATAACATTAATTTAATTTAATCACAGCACTAGCACTGCAAACGAACCCCATAGAGAGCTTCGTGATTCTAATAGCTTTTATCTAATTTGGGTAGCACAGTAGCACTTCATCGAGGCACTGAATGCAATGTGAGGGCAGACGAGTTGATTCAGGAGGGCAGTAGTATTGCGCTCACATGGCTGGAACTTGCTTTCAGAATTATACGTATAACGAGGTTGATCTGAAGATCAATTCTGGTCTGAATGACAACAGCAGACAAGGTTCAAGAAAGAACTCCATTGAGTTACAATGAGATAGTAAACCTTCTAAAACTAAAGAGAAGTCAACTCAGAGGCATAACTGATGATGTTTTTGTCGAACATGAGATGGTCAATGTTTGGTCAGAGAAGGTTTACGTCTTCTTCAGGATTTATTATTATTAAACTAAACCAATCATAAGTTTCTATCAAGTTTCAGCAAATATTCTATTCAATTTTTTCTATTATTCAATTTCTTAATAATATTTTTAGATAATATTGAACATAACATATGTATATTGTGAGATAAGGTTTGGTTTTAAAACAAGCCGCAAATGCCAGCCGATAGGCAATAAATTGGACCGTGCAGTGTACTTCAGAAACTGTACCTTTTTCTTTTTTTCCTAAATCAACCAATTGAGTCCTTGGAACAATGATAGATATGTTATATTCTGGAAGGAAATACTCCTGATCATGGCATTTTAAAGTATCGCTATGGAAGCTTTAAATATTTGTTTTGAAATCCTGATATAACGACCGGTGATTGTGCTGTTTTGCTACCTTGTATTCTGCACACTAAGTAGATATCTTAAGAAGTTGCATTTATTGACAAGCAAAAACAAGTTATTAATTATCTTCATTTCTGAACGAAATGCACGTCAGACCCAGTTTTACGTACGTATTATATCAATAGTAAGTAGTAATATGAAGAAACTTCTCTAGAAAATTTGCCTGATTATATCATCTTCGGCCAGTCTTCAACAAAGCATTGCGTTCATATATTTAGCCTACCGAAATCTTCTTAATGAAGACTTCCAGCGGAGCTTGCAACTGCGTGTAAACCCATTGTTTCTAGATACTTTCTAACTGTTCGTGTAGATACAGTTTTTATGTCATAATTCATTTGTTAGATCTATCAACGATTTTCTGCCAGAGCTTTCCCGCTTTTCTTAATAAGTTACGTGCTGCAATCTTTATCAATATAACTTATTGGTATTACCCATTATCTAACTATATTTTTCAATGTATCACAGTTTTGCGTAAAAATTAAGATGATATTGTGTGTGTACAATGTTTATGTTTATACGTACAGTGCTTTATTCCTTCAGTCTTGATACTGAAGATGACAACTTAGTTGTCAAAATACGTGTACGTATCTGGTTTGTTGATTCACAACAACACTAAGAAGGTGAAGTGGAAAACTAAGTTGCCACAGACACCTGCTGCAGCTGCAGTGGAGCTTTTCGGCTAACCCACCGGTTAAGTACATATTGGGAGAATTCTTAATTGAATTTTCATATGTACAAACATCGTAATGACTGATAATCAGGCGACTATTAAAGATATTATAAAGTCTATTGCCAGGTCGAAACTGATAAAGCATTGTAAAGAAGTCCCCAATGAACTGGTACGGGACAACATTGTCTCCTTGATCTGGGTGCCAGCACATTAAAGGCAATCTAATTGCCGATCAATTCAAAAAGCAAACTGCCTACGACCAGAGCCTTTATGCGGGATAACAAAGGATTCCGTCAGACGGAAGTTTTGTTGGCTGGAAAGACAACATTCAGGGAAGGTGACTGGGGGCCAATTTTACACTAAAACACTATTAAGTAAGCTAGATGCTAAATTCTCAGCTAACCTAATTAGAAGAAACAAAAAGATATTAAGATTATCACCAGTCTAGTAACCGCACACTACCCCTTGAAAAATCATCTATGCAAGTGTCCGGTCTATTGATGACCGACTCAAAAAAAAGTGAATGAATGAGGAGCTATTGCATTTACATCCCAAATTGTTATACTTTTTCGTTCTTTTTCTCCTTGAGGAGGACAATGTAGTTGTTGAAACATGTATTTGGAGACACGCGAATTAGCGCGTTAAGGGTTAAGAACCAGTTAATTTGAAGTCACTTTTCCCTAATTACGTAAAGTTTTATAAGATATTGTGATAGCGGCGTACATTTCATTTACATAATTACGTACCATTTTAGGTAATGCATTTGAAATTAAGCACCTTAATTACTACCGTGCTATGTAAACACAAATGTTTTAGACGGTTATTGGATTAGTGGAAAGGTACTCGAGGAAAGAGATAAAGAAAATGCAGTAAACAGATGTTTTTCAGACCGATTTGTCCGTGCAAATTATTGATATCGACTTATATATCGGGGACTTGACTTTAAAATTGTCAGCGCATTAATCTATTTTCGGATTTTACGCGAAATATTTTTGGCAATGTTTGCAGTGGCTTCCTGTGTTCTGAAGGCCATTTCGTCGATATTTCGTTTTCCTTTTAAAATTTAATAGGTGTAGAGTTTAGTCTTGATCAAAACTTGACAGTTTGAAAAATGCAAATGGTTCATTATTTTAGGAATAAAACTATTTTAAATAAGAATGCATCTCTTTAACTTTCAGCTCGTAAAATGAAGAATTCTTTTGGCAATTTGCAGTTAATTGGTATCAGTAATTTTGGATTATAAAAGTCGTTTAAACATCTTATGATAGTAGATTTCAAACCAAATGGTTTGTGTCGTTACCATTCGAATTATGAATAGTATACATTTAAAAACGAAGTTTGTAGAAACCCCACGACTTCGTAAAATCAGATTTATTTTGCATTTCCCACCGTCTCTTTGTTATTTCTCTTACAGATTTGTTTTGCTCTTGGTCTTAAATACACACTTATCTGTTGTACCGTTTAAGAACTGACTGTATATGGATGTGTAGTTTATTGACACGACGACGTAGTCGTGTGAAAAGTTAGTTTATTTTATTAGCAACTCTGTTGTAAAAACCGAATGTACAGTAGCAAGTTGTTCTCCGGTCCTTTATAATTTCGCACCATTTTTTCATGAACTATTGTCATTTCACGTTACGGCTAAAGGTCCTTGTATCAATTGTTGTACTGCAACGTTTTCCTCTCTGTATGCCGAAAGCCTACGTTCATTCACCCATTACAACGTTAGTAATCCGGTATAATTTTTTTGTTTGTTGTCGGCGCTGTATAATTTCGCTTTTGTTCAATAAATTGACGGACGTAGTTGGCGTTTGGGTACTTTCCTTTGTCTTTGTTTACGTTTCTTTATTTAGATATTCAAAACGTTGTCGGTGGAGTATTTGTATTGGTCGATCAAATTGTGATTCGATTTTGGTTGTGGTAAACTATTATATACTAAGCATAGAGCTAGTGGCGAAGTTGAGAATTTCATTAAAAAGAAGATCCATTGACTACCATCTTAAAATGACACGTATACATTAGGGCTAAAGAAATGCAAAAAATGCGAAATAAATTTCGCGGGAACAGGAAACTTACACGGATATTTGTTTGAATGAAAGGGATTTCCCCCATGCAAAACATTTGCAATCGACCTACCATATGTGATTTCCCTATTTCAATTTAACGATTATTTTGATAACGGTAAACTTTGTTTTTATAGTTTTACCATGTAATAGGTTTTATTGCAGCTGCATGAAAGTATTAAAGTCATTGTTATGAGTCGTTTAACCTTCCTATACTCACGTCAAAATGAAAGACGTATACTATACTATATAAATCGGTCTCACAGACCGTATGCGTGAGTATAGGAAGGTTAAGTATCAAAAGTGTTAATTTTGAAATTCGGTATTGAGTTTTGGTCTCAATAATGGACGGAAATAAATATTTTTCGTGAAATTATGGCTGATTACAATAATGGACTTTCATAAAAGATATTTGCACAAAATATTCTATGCACAAGTCCACGAAGGAATACTTTCAACCCATAAGGGAGCAGGCCAAGAAAAACGAGTGTTTTGAAGTTATGTGATGAATAAGCATTCGATACGGAAAAGGTCGCCTCGAAGCCATAACATCTAATAATTTACAGCTTGTTACGTGTAACCCAAGTTAAGATCAAGTTATTTAATTCAGAGAATTTATTTCCAAAAATCTCACAGGCGTCGTGAAAAGAGGTCGAAGTGAGTGTACAATTAGATCTTTACTCATCCACAATAAGACGCAGAGCTCAACAAGTCGGATTTGAATAACAGTAATAGTAATTTTTCTTATATGATAGATCTCTACCACTAATAGGTCAATAAAACAAGGCTGGTTTGAACGATAGTTATATTTTCCGGAACACCCGAAAACGTTTGTAAACGTTCTGAAAATATAACTATCGTTCAAACCAGCCTTGTTTTATTGACCTATTAGTGGTAGAGATCTATCATATAAGATAAGTATAAAAAGGTCACGAAATATATATATATGTATATATATATACATTTAGTAATAGTAATAGAATTTATTGATTATAGATTATTATAATAAGATATTGTACATTGTACATACATAAGTATATCAATGAAAGTGTATCGTCGTATAAAGAAAAACTTCATACTGGTTACTCTACCTGCAACATGTAGAAATAAAAAAAATGACAATAGTAAAATGTACAACATAAAAGATATACAAAATTTGCAAAAAAAGAAAAGAAATAGTCATCGTGTGCATGCCTAAGTAATCTAAATTCCCTTATCAGCAAATGTAAAATCTCATCGCACGTACTACGCCACTTCGAATTAGTCGATGATGCTCCATCGAATTATTTCTGCTCTGTTAGAAACAAGTTCTTGAGTCGATACTTGAAAGTGTGCACTGATAAACTGAAATCCACGATCCCCAAGAGTGGCACAATGTATTAATGTTAATTATTACTGCACAAGTATAAGAAAAGCTGGATTTATATGCTGTCAATCTGTGCTTTGGTATATCCACTAAATTCGGTTTTCGAACAGGTCGACTATGAACATCGTGTCTCCAACAAATTTAAAAAATGCTATAGACCAGGGGAAGATGCTTTTATTTCGAAGAAAATTTCGTTAAGAGCATTTAAACGCGTGTACAGAAATGAAAGACGTGTTGTTTTTGACGAATCTGAATTCAGTTTATGCAGATAGAAAGCATTATGTCAAAATTCACAAAAAGTGCTACGTTATGGTCTGACGGTACTTCTCCGGCCAAGGTATTGGTCCAAATCACCACAATGAGGGAATAATGACATCTCAAGATTACAGGGGTATATTTCAAGACGTTGTACTTCTCCATGCGGAGTAGGAAATGCCTGATGCTTGGCGGTTTCAATAAGTGATGTAAAATCCGAAATATGGTTTTGGTAAATTACCGCGGTAAATTACCCTTATATTTGACCAAGATTCATTTCCACGTAATTTACTGTTTTTCAGCTGTAATTCAGCGCTCTCTGTTGCAGGTTCAATAAAGCCACTGTAACAAAGAGACTAACTTTATTAACTATTATTAAGAAGGTATAACAGTGTTGTTACTTTAATATTACCTTCATTCAAAAAGCAATGATTTCAACTAAGCGTGCTATTAACTACAAAAAAAAATCTTTGTACAATGTACAAAGACGCTAAAAGATCTTTGTACGCAGCCAAAAATATTTGTCTCGAAATTAATAGTGTGATTGAGGAGGAACATTGTCGTTCGACAAGGTTGTGGGTCAGAAAATGGATTGGTAGAAGGAATGCTAGAGGAGCATCGGCACTTCTTTTGAAAGAACTCTCTACAGAAGATCTCAAAGAATATCGTTTGTGTCTCCGTTTGACACCTGAACAATTTGATATTTTACTCAATAAAGTTTCTTCAGCAATCCAAAGGTCTGACACAATTTTGAGAAATGCTATACCAGCTAGAATCAAGCTTGAAATTACGCTCAACTTTGTAGCAACAGAAAATAGCTACAGGACTCTTCAGTATCTGTTTCGTGTTTTAAAATATAAATAGTCACAGAAAATAAAACGCGACACAGATATTCACTGTCTGACTAGCTGGTCTATACTTTCCGAAAAGGGTTTTCACCGGGTTAGTTTGGAGATTAGTCGACAGAACAGTCGGGAATGTGGTAGTGGGGAAAGGTTAGTGGGTAAGTGAATTACTATTATATTATTATTATATTATAATTATATTCACTTTCCTGTCCTGGCTGCTGGTACAAGTACTTGTACTAGTATATGCCTATCCGGTACAAGGCTGATGGTACAAGTAACTAACCTATTTACTATACCAATGTAAACCAGCCTTAATATATTATATCTACGTGTTATTTGCGATTTTACATCTGTTATAAAGGGGTTTCCCCAAAGGTATAAATAATCTATTTCTTATCTTCTTTGCACTGGTTTCAACACGACAACGATTACAAGAATTGCCTAAACTGGTAAAAACTTAGCTTACCCACTTAAACATCACCACATTGCCTTGTCCGTAATCCACAGATCTTAACCGGATAGAAAATTTATGGCAGGTAGTTAAACAGAGGATTGGAAACCAGAACTTTGAGAACAAAGCGGAACTTCTTGTAGGAGTGAAGAAATAATGCCAACGCGATGTAAGCTAGTATGCAAAAATAATGGCAACGCAATATTGAAGTTTTTTTTCTCAAAATAATGAAACGGAAAATTTGTAAAGTTAAAACATGTGCTAGTTGTAAACGCAGAAAAATACACAAAATTATCATATTTATTTTTGTTTTTCAACCCGTTGCAAATGTTTTGCACAGCATTGTATATTCGCAATATGTATTTTAGTTACGGATTAGAGATAATCTGTTTCAAAATTTCTGAAAATACAATCGAGCTTACATCGATTTTCGACTCTACTAGAACTCGAATTTCTCCTCAAGTCGAATTCTTCAGTTGGCTGTTCCAGCTAGAAGGCCATTTTAATAACTTTCTCTAATTTGAACTCTCTCCAAGTCTAAATAATTTAAAGTGGCAGATGTAAGTTTGAGTTAGAGAGGTTGGACTGTAGTTTGAATACCATGACATTTTTATTTTCCTATTTGGTACTTTTCAATTTATATTAGTTTATTAACTAATCAATAGGGAATTTGAGTTTTTATTAGTTTCTGGTGACTATTTCAAAAATTTAGAATTGCTGGAATAGTTGCAAAAAATGAATAAGATTTTAAAGTCATGTCAAGTGCAGTATTTCTTTTGGTCGATTTGAAAACAGTGAAGACTCATTACAGATTTAGTAAAAATGTAGATGAAATAATTATATAAAAACTTTCCCCATCAAATTATTTTTGTCGGTTCTCAATAATCGCTATACCGAGTGTTTGTAGGTAACTCTAGATTCACAGACGGGTGCATAAAATGCTCTAAACGACTTTGTCTCGAAACCAGAGCGACGGATAAACAATTCAGTTGTCGCAGTGCCACTATTTATTTACTCTTCTTATTTTACGAGATGCAAACTTGAAGGAACGGTAAACTTTCTGGTACGTGAGAGTTGCTGCTGTACGGTCTGCCAGGCGAGGTCACTAAATAATGCATAAAGGCGACACCCACGTCTTCTCGAATTGCATACAATTTCTTCATGTTCAGACTATCCTTGGATGGTGTGGGTTTTGTCTTGATAAACAGAGATTGTAAGTCGCGAACGTACATTTGTATATTTTCCATACTTGCTAACTTAAGAGGATGCATGTAAGACTGACAAGAGCGATAAGATTGAAAAAATTGTTTGTTATGACTAATCTGATATATTTATTATGTTTGTAATGTTACTTATGTCAACAAGCTTATCTATTACGATTATTATTCTGTCACGTGTTTGTGCAGTGTATTTCTGATGTAGTAGGAGAACAATTTATACAAATGCATACAAAGTAGTATCAGTTCATCTGTGACCTTTATTGTAGAAATGATGATGTATGGAATTACTCAAAAGTTTCCTTAAAGATATCAAACAGAATTTTGATAGAGTGGAAATTTGGCTTTAACTAAACTGTAGCATGCTACAGTAAAGTTCCGTTAACTCGGATCAATTAAAACTGGCTCAATCCGGATTATTGAAACATCCGGATTACTGGAGTAATATTAAAATAACTAAGGAAAAGCCCTATAAATGCTTATACTTTTATTATAACAAATAATATATATGTATGTATATATTGAAGAAACACTAAACAAATAATACTTTCAAGACAAACGTTACAAATATGTAAATATAAAATAAAATTTACTTAAATAATTCGCATAATTTTGTTTGACGAATGCACCGTTGTAAGGATACTCAAGCTGTGCAATTCAACTTTGTTTTCCTTCGCCCATTGTATGCAGGAACTGAAATATTTAATAACCTCTTAATGTTTAACTTTTGGCTTATCAATCTTAATTTCTTCATCGGAGGAATTACCGTTGCTATCCAATGGTACATGGTCTGCATCTCCAACGCGCCATTTATTAATTTCAGATTGTTGATGATTGTCAGTGTTAATTTTCTGCAGGATATCTCCGATTTCTGTTAATTCTTGTCTATCTTCTATCTTCATGCACTGACATCTACCTCTCTTTGAGAACCGACAATGAAATATCATCCTCTGAATAGTCTTCAACGTCTGTATTCGTTGCGGCACCAACAGGATCGTTATCCTCCGAATAGTAAACTATACTTTTCCAACATTTTGTTATTCAAACAGGCGATAGTTTGTCCCAAGAATTGGCAAGGAAGAACACGGCATCCTTAATAGTAGTGTTCTTAAGGACTTTTGAGATGTCATTTTCTTCCAAAGATAGAACGTGCACCAACAGACTTTTCCGATAATCGGGGATTTCCCGTGGTATATACTCATACATGACAAGAAATATGTAACGCCATTATGCAACATGCGATTCGGATTAGCGAATCTGTGGTCGAACAAATCATACCGCATATTTGCCCAGTTTATACATAGTACAAATTTTACATTTTCAGACTTTGTCCGGATTACAAGGGCATCCGGATTAGGGGAGGTACTACAGTTCAATTTGATGACGGTGATTGTATCGTAGCTAAGAATATTTCATTGTCACGTGTCCCAAAATGATTTTTTTGCAACAAAGGATTGTTGTACATTTAGTATCCAAATTTGGTTTGCAATAAATCTACATTTATTTCACTTTTTCAAAGTAATATCAACTGAATTCTATGCATCTCTGCATTCGTCGAGATCACTCATTAATCCAGTTTTCCCAGATAGTTCAGCAGCTGGGCGTATTCATCAGTCCAGAAGAGCTGACTGTCTGAAGACGATTTGCTACAAATGAGAGCTTCATTTGTAGCAAATCATCTTTCTTTCAGTCGAGTCTTCACTTGTGGAAACAAGGAAATTCGTACGGAGCAAGATCAGGGATGTAGGGAGGTTTAGGGACTTTGAAATCTACGGCAGCTAAATATCAGGTACAAATATTCCACCGATTGGCCGCGGCATTCTTGTGATAGCAAACCCAACTGCACCAAACCAATTTGAGCGGATGGTTTTGAGTGTTTCTGTGACTTGTGGAAGGTGAAGAAAACTCGGACTACGCTCACCTTCAAATAGGAATTTCTCATACTGCGACTTGATTAGAATATCAAAGTAATATGTAAAGCCATATTTCATCACTTGCATGTTGTTTCGATAAGGAGATGCGCGATTTTTAAAATATTTGAGTATCTTTGCACCACGAAATAACATCTGCTCCTCTGTCAAGGAGTGTGACATCTACAAACAACTCTTCCTCACTCTAACATACGTCAGTCTTTCCCAGTTAGCTTCTTTACGGCAGCAACATTCATTTAAGGGACTCTTGAAGACGATTGACTTGAGCAGGAAGCGTTGTCAAGGTCAAAGTTACCGATCTTTAATTTATTTAAAACATTGGAATATGATGGGGCTATGTGGATAAGTCACTTTAGAGCACTGGATACATTTCTTCAAAGCACTTATTCACAGTCAACCTGCGTACAAAATTATATGGCAATATCAAATTCCAAAATTCAAGCTTGCTACAATATTGTGTATACGGAGAGATCTAAATTTGCACAGGAATACGTGGTGACAGTTCAGCCTGATAACTGCCATAGCAAAATTTTCTTAATCTCCATTGCGGGTTTGAAATAAATGAATAAGAGGATGAATTCGATGTCTTCAACCAGAGTGTTGTTAAGTAGCTATGAAATCCTCCTTGACACTTGTCTTATGATTTTATGGGGCAAGTGCAATAATGATACCCCAAATAAAGGGAGGGCCTTGCGAAAACCGAACAACTTTTTAACGTCAAATGCAAAGAATATGTTTGTTTGATTCACAACATTTATATATGTTGTTTGTGCTGATTTGCTTTGCAAGGAAGTATGAAACTAAATTGATAATTTTATTCATATTTATTGTCCTTGTTATTAATCTTCCACGGATGTCGTACATATATCTACAAGGAAATGATTGTGCAATTTGTTAGATGTTTATGATGAGGTGAATACTAATTACAGTGTATAGGAAAACATGTATTACCGAGAGAGTGTCAATGTACTATTGTCTCTTAATATCACATGCTAAATATAAACTCCAAATAGAATGTAAAAAATCGTATTATATTTATCGTCCTAATTTTAACCGCGACATATGAAGAGTTGTAGTTTATAATTTACTCACATGCTAGTCAGATTAATTTATCTTGGAAACAAATTTTCCAAATAAGATCAGATTAGTTATCAAATCACTAAAAGAGCAAAATCTGTAATCACCGTCCCCTAGTTGAGGAAAAAAAAACCATCCAAAATTTTATCAATTGTGGATTAATGATTTCTTTTGGTCTCTGTGCTATTGATTTGACTAATGTTTCCGTTACTTCTCAATTCTACGATGCAAGTCTGCTTCATATGTGCTTTCTTCTAATTTCGTTTGCAATTCGGCCCATCAATTCTCGATAGAATATGTGTTCAGCGACTAATGATATTCTCTTGTTAGATGGGTCTTCTATCTTGGCACAGAATAAAATTCTATCTTGTATACTTAGACGATTTGAACTATCGTTTAAATGTGCCTTTAAAAAGGTTTTCGATCTCAGTCGCCCAAGAACATCTCGAGATCATCATTAACACAGTATATTTTGCACTGTGTAGTTTGCAAGTTTTATTTTCTTCATATCCTCATTGGATTTACCCCATACCGTATGGCTCCTACGTGACTGGAATTCACAAATGTTTGTTGCATTTGTGAATATACGTCATCTTTAGAATGCACATGAATGGTTTAGGTATTTCTTCGTGAAAGTTTCTTCGATTCACGTTTCTGCTAAACTATCGATTCTGCAGCAGCTTGACTTTTATTCATAATATTGATTTGGCTACTAAATACATAATTGAATTTTTTGTGGAAGAAAAAGAAATTTTTTTCGCGAAAGGATATAGCTATGCTTTCAGTTTTTATCGATACGTAAAAATGCAACCAAAGCTGTGAAATTCGCAATTGTTTAGTTGCAAAATTTTCTTATTTTTTTCCTTTTCCTGTTGACCTGTTCAGCCATTAGATTACTAGCTGCCAAACCAATATTAGTATCATCTTTGTTCTTTCAGCTCATATTTGCCTGGCGTGGCTTGCGTAACTTAGAGTATGGGAATGTACGGACCGACACATGGGCGAAAGTTGATAATGTTGTTTGTGAAGATCATCGAGCGGTCAGTCATAGCAGTTAGTTTCTCTCGATAATACTGTGATACTTGTCCCTATTGTTCTCAAAAAACGTTATCGATTTAACCCCTAATATGTTTTCCTATGTGTCGGTGCGTAGTTTCCTACCGTGTACATACATATTATTGGTAATTCTAAAGTTAGGTCTTATAAGAAGTGTGATAAAGCCGAGGCAAATAGGGAAGTACCGAGAGATAAAAAGAAAAAACGACCTCCAGCGTTCCCTCTATAGTGTATTCTAAACATCCGCACTTCTTAACCCACAGCAACCTATCGCATTGTCAGTCATATTTATATCTAATGTTTAAATTTACCTGTAGATATTACTGTTTTGTACAAATATGTTCTGTACATATTCTACGATTACCAAATTATGTTTTCACGGTGTCAAATCTGAGAATGGCTCTGTTATCTTTAATATGTTGCGAAAAACGTAAAGAAATGCCATTGAGCGAGCCAGGAGCGGTACGGTATACGTATATATACGGCTCGGTGTCTGCGAACGAGTGTTTGCTCTTCCACTGAAGATTTGTCGATTAGCAGATTGTTTCAATATCAGCTGAGGTAACGTTCTTAAATCCCTCGACAACCATCACACTCCATATTTAGCGATGACAAATTAGTCAATTTACATAAAAAGATGTTTTTAATCCCCATTTAGTTTACATACTAAAGTTGTAAATACCAACACGATAAGAGAAGAGCACCAAATAAGATGATTGGGGTATGCGCTGAGGTTGACTGAAAAATATTTCTAGATGTTAAGGTTTGGAATAGACAGGGGAAGACCAAATGAAAGACCGTCAACGATATGGAAAAGAGATATCATCAGAACCCTTAAGATGAGGGGAATAAATTGAAAAGATGCAGAGATTGCAGCACAGGATCGGAAGAGATCGAAAGAGATTGCTAAGACTTAATAACGCGTGCACGAATTTACTTCAGATTTACCGGCAGTAGAGGATATTATTATGTTATGTTACTAATTCCATTCTTTCTACTGTTTGTTCCAATTCTATAACCCTTTTGAGAACCATATTGTACTATCAAAGTAGTCGGAAGAAAAAGAGATCGAACCTATTATCATGGTAAGACTATGGAAATGGATTGAACACACCTCAAGAAGAGACTCGAACGATATAACAAGACAAGTCTTGACGTGTAGTGTGGCAGAGGTAGACTAGCACACACTTGGAAAAGAACAATACAAAAGGAACTACAAATGATAAAGGTAACGTGGAATCAAGCGAAGAGGATAGCAAATAAGAGAAGGGAATGCATGGGCCTGTATCTCCACAGGTAGTGAATGGAACTAGCATCTCCACCAGCACGAGCCATTTGCAGTTGAAATACTGAAAGTTGCCCTTTTGCTCCATCTCCCAGCCACAGGCTGATGATCGAAATAGTAATAAAAGAAACATCTTAAAAGTATCCTCAGACTATTATAATTTACCAGGGCATATATATTTTACCTCATAAATGGAAACGGTTTTCTATCAAAAAGTAAAGACCCAAACGTCTATTTTTAATATGCAATAATTCGATAGCGTTTATTTCTATATGTTGGATATCATTTCAGTGTAGATTACATGCGCCGGATCATGAAACAACGCGATATGGATTATGTTGTATATACAAACTGCGATAATTTATTATACGGAGCATGTTCGTACAGATATAGAATGAATCATCATTATCATCCTCATCCAACGACCTTTTTTATAGCGTTATCGTAGGTATTAATAAACAAGCAAGCCGGCACTGCATTTACTTTCAACGATAATTTATATTAAGCGCGCAAATTTATTTAGCCTCATGAGCATGTATGTACAGTTTTCATGTTTCTACTAGCACTTCATGCTTGCCGTTTGACCTCGAAAATTGTTGCTATTTTTGTTATTAGACGGTTATTATTGTTTCATTGTTAATGTGGGTCAAATGTGATTGCGTTGCAAGCTAAACATGCGCTGAATATCTTTGGAAGCTAACGCTGCAGTTTTATTCATACAAAAAGGATTTTTAAAGATATTTTTCACTTTCGTCTAAGTGACAGAAAACTTACAATTTTTAATTTTTGTCATACAGTTGTAAACTTACCGACATGAACTAATCTTGTTTAACTGATCAGAATGATAAGATTATATATTTTTGCTTCAATCGGTTGCAGATTAGCTGGTTCCATACCTACATATCTATTTAGTAAAAACACATGTACGCAACACCAAATATTACAAGCAGCAACGTTTTAGTCCATAATCTTATCTACCAGAAATCGAAGTAGTTTTTTTTTTTCTGTTGATGATTTTAATTACGTAGGTTGCCTAGATTTTTTGAAATGGTTCTTGGATTAGGCCAAAATTGAAGGTTTTGCTGTTTTTGTTTCATTGTTATAACTTTAGACTCAATAAAACATTCTTTCAAAGCAAGCGAGACTCGTAATGTGGGTCTTAAACATCAGTTTGGATGAGTAGATTCACTTTAGATTTATTTAAAGTTCAGAGATAAGAGTGACAGATTTACTCGTTATATTAGTTGCGGTTTAACGTCGTCTACGCTACAACACTTCATAAAACTTGTTATAAAAACATGTCATTAGTCAGCTAACGTCGTGAATTTTAAGAACCTAACCCCAACATTTACCGATGATTTACTCTATTTATTTACATCTGTACGGATACATCCCAACTTACTGTAGAATCAAACCTCACACTATATATACATATACAGTAGCGGACACGGTAATAAGATCAAGTCAATCTAAAAACACATGCTAAAAGAAAACTAAAAGTTTATTTTAAATTTAACCAATACATTTAGGTAATTACAAAAAATGAAATTTTAACACAAAATGAACGTGAATACATTTATAAAAATTCAAGTTTTCCGAAAGAAAGGATTAGACCAAAACAAGGACAACACGTTCAACGCAATTCTATTAGAACGCAATAAAACGATAATTGAGGCCTGGGGAGAAATAATGCTGAAAATAAATGAAGAACAACGAGACCAGGTTAAAGTAAAATAAGTAAGATGAGAAGGAAATCGACGGATATGGTAAGGAAGATATCCCAGTGGATTCCGATGTGGCCCAGAGGTATAGGAAGACCCATGAAAACATGGAGGGATGCTGTGGACGAGCATATGAAGATAATAAAGACAGGGGATTGTACACTGAAGGCAAAGGACAGAAAAGAATGAAAAAGAAATAACAGTGTGTAGTATAATAATACTCGAATGGTTAATTAGAAAATTTATCATTTATTACGATTCAATATGTATATCAAAATTCACAGTAAATGTTGGGGTTATGGATGTTTATGTTCAAATGATGTTCGCTTTATTTGTGGGTTCTCTTTATACCTTTTCGATACCACTCCCACCACTTTTTAAGATTTTTATTACCCTACGGGTGTTAGCTTCTTATTTTAACTCCAGCCAGAGACGTTTAATGAGAGAAAAAAATGTAACTACAAATAAAATTATTAATTATTATAAAAAGCATCGATTAAAAGATTGTAAACATTTAGACACATACATACGACACTTTCACATCACAAGAATTGCTAATAACCACTGGATATAAATAACCAAGGATACCTGGACAACAACAATACAGGTTTCTATAACAACGTTACGCATTGGACGAACTGAAGTCATGGTGAATTAAAGTTTTCGTTTCGTGGACAACGGAGAAATAATATAGTGTAGTTCTGGTTTCCGGAAAAATAAAAAGTTTGTTTGGTTGATGACGAAGAAAATTGACAAGATAGATAAGTCAACAAAAAAGTTTAAAATATATTTTGGGCAAAAAGGGTTTTAAAGGAAGTACCAGTGAATAAAAGAACCTCATCACACCGAAGAAGAAAGAATTTAAAAAGGGAAGAATCCATAGAAAATAGAGCCACACCGAAAAAAGGAAGTTAAGAGAGGGAAGAATCCATAGAGAATAGACCTGCATCGAAGAAGGAATTCAAGAGAGGAGACATAGGAAGAACCATCATCGAATAAAAGAAATTACACTCACACGTACACAACCCTAGGTATTTTTATTTTATGTTAAATATTTCTCAAAATTTATAAATATAATTTGTTATAATTTATGCTTTTTATATCATTAATTAAGAGCTAGGCCGGTGCAATTTTGTTTAAAAATTAACTAAATTCTCAGTACAATAGGCAGTTATTACTGTAAGGAGTATTCAAGTAACTCTAAAGATGGGTGTGAAAGCAATTGACATTTTATGCAAGCATTTGTAGGTATGTTAGATTTGTTTCCCTTGGAGAACAGTCCTCGTAAAAATCTGGCAAGTGAAAAATATGTAAAACAGTCATGTCAAAATTGTGTGTACAAATAATGGAAACATTTTCTCTACTGTTAGTTGTATTTCGTATTGGGTATGACACATTTCCAATTAAATTTTTTATGAAATTATCTGAGGTTTTGTATCACCCCACTTGCGGTATACTTCACAACTCATTTATATCCTTTGCAGCTCATTCGTACTTTTTTATATCAAAATTGTCCCGCGCATATTAGCTGATTAAGTTCGCACTTTGCGGTCACCATAACACCAATAACACCAATAACACCATATATTTTTACTTTTTCCTGAAATAAGTTTTGAGAATCTTTATTATATATTTCGACTCATTATCGTGTTACACAATGACATTATTGCCAATAAATCGCTTTCTTGAAGGTGTAATATGTTCGAACAAAGTTTTTTATTCTTCTAGTGTTAATATTTCTTTTATTTTTACAAATTTATATAAAAATACAATTTCAAATTTGCGTATTTCCATTTCCAATGGTTCCAGAAGAGATTCTTGTAGTTTTCGTCAAATTAGTGTCTTTTTGTACTAAACAACTGAAATATAAGTTGCTTATCAGTCTATCGCATCTGTTTCATGGTTTTCACCACAGATTTCGTGATTTTCCGAATATTTGAATCTTCTTTCCTTATTACCAACCCTTAAGTATGCATTTGTTGAAGCTACGTATGGCAGTAAATGAAGTTTTCAATCACTCTAGTATTATTGAGTAATGCGACGAATTATCAGATGCTTGCGCGAGATATTCAAGTTTTCCTCTAATTTGTTTTACGATTTCATGGCCCCAACATTAAAAAATTCTTCGTCAGCTTAACTGATCTTTTTTGACCAACCCTTATACTAGCAATTTCTATGTTTCGCAAATTTTATCTGCATATTTTCCAGCGTGTCTCGGAATTTTTCCATTATAACCAACTATTTTGACAATCCTGGTGAAAACACTTTTATGAACAACATTTTGATAGTTTTCCTTAACTGATTCTTTTGCACAGTACTCTAGTTCTTGACATTTATTGTGCAGTTTATTCTTTCTCTGGAAGTTCCCGTGGACGGCCACGCCGCTTTCTGTTTTTCCAGTTAGAAATCCGTTAGGAATTATACAAATTTGCAATGTTTAGTATTTGTATAAGAATCAGGTTCCAGTTCCTCTGACTGTCCTTACACCTGTGCCTATGTCTATTCTTGTACATACAAGGCAATTAACAAGAATTTTTATTATACACCTGTAATGTTTCCTTCATGACTTTTCTGTAAACAAACACAAACCGTCGTTTATAACAACATAACCGAAACTATTTAAGTTCTTATCATTAAACACAGCGCCACGTAGGAGTTAATTCATTGTCATGCCTGCATTGTATTAACGTATTTATCTCTTTGTGTTGCGCGCAACAAATATATCAAATCAAGTTCACCGGACATAGCATTTAAGATATGTAATTCCTCTTTCTTCTAAGTATTTTGACACTAACTAAATGATTCACGTCAATATGGTATTAGTAACTCCGTATTAGCAACAACCGTTGGAGAAGCCCCCGCTTTCTGGCTTATACATATCTAAAGTTAAATGTACGGATTTCCGAGAAAATAACGCAACGTAGAGAGATGAATCATAATCACATTACGCGCTATCATAATCAACTTGTCCTAATTAAATCGTTATTTTTTTAAATGAAATTTACGAATATCATTAATTGCTAAACGAACATGCACACATATCTCGAATCCTTTCTGAAAAGTAAAGGCCGTTTGTGTACAAAACAGCGAACCTAGCTGACCTTGCTTGCTGCGCAAAATGTACATTATCACGTCATGAAAATTAAACCGGTATAATTCTATCCGCAATTGAAACGTTTCAAATTGCACGGCTAACCTTCCATATTTCCTGGTGATTTACGGCAATTGCAAAATATTTGTAATTCAAGCCAGAAAGGGATAAATAAACCGACTTCATTAGGAATGTCTTAATTACTTTGTTAGAATAATCGCAATGCTTAGTAAGAATTAAGATTTTTGGTAGCACATGAAATCTGCAAAATATATCTGAAAAATAACTGAACCACAAATTTAAAGCGTAAGGTATATGTAGAAATAAACAATAACGGCAGAAGCATATGAAATACTCTAATCATCAATTAGAGACAAACGAGTATTTTACCAAAGCGTTCGAAGTTTTCATTCTCCTAAGTTTTCACGGTTTATCTTTGCCCAAAATTAAAACCAAAAATAAATGTTCCAAATCATACAACCTTCTTAGACACTTTTAACAATTTATTATAGACTATTCTCAAAACAAAGACTAGTAAATACATTTTCAAAGAAGTTGCTTGGTTTACGTAACCCACTATCGCCATATTTATTGGTCCTAAGAGATTTTGGCTATTAAACTAGATTAGACTAGTGCAGATTGTCAAGGTAAAATGAACGTGGCTCGTTAAACGATTTTAACTAACTCGGTTACTAACTAGAACAATGATTACAAAAAAAAAAAAAACAAAAGACAAGAAATCTGACCGTTGCGTTGATCGTAAAAGTAGTAACTTAGAACTAGAAAGGGGTGTAAAACATTGTCGAATTCCGAATCGACCAAGGGAGAAGAGCCATAAAACAACTAAATAAGATTTGCTGGAGCAAAGCGCTAAGGAATACAACAAAGATTAGTACAGTATAGGAAATATTACATAATAAAGCAGGCAAACTAGAAGACTTCAAATTTTGAAAATGGATGCAATAAGAAGAAGAAGCAGTAGAATATCTAAAGTACAGCATATTCCCAACGATGTACTAAAACGACGAATGACGATAGCCACAGATGGTTATAGATCGAGTAAAGTAAAAAAGTTGATCTAGTATGGGCATATTCCAATAATGGAAGTAGCGAGATGGCTCAAGACGATATTAAAATATGTACCACCAGGGAAGCGTAAGTGAGGTGGACCAAGAAAACATGGATGCAAGATGTGGAGAAGGCAATAAACAGCAGGCAGCTTAAGGGGGAAGACAGAGAAAAGTAGCGCATCGAATGAGGGAAATGGTGGATACTGAAAGGAACCTGAAATACAGTGAATTCAAGATTGTTCGTAAGCCACGTGACTTCTGTCAAGTGGTAGCATAACTTATAGATTGGTAACACTTCAACACTTCCTAGAAAATGTCATATGTATTTAGAAGTTATGAACGAGATTAAAATAAAATGATTGAGACTTTTGCTAAAACAATACAAAACAACATTGCAATTACAATTGCATATATTATTTGACCACGTGGTTTGCAAACATATTTGAAGATCTGGTGAAATTGAAGGAAGAACGACCGAGAAAACCACAACAACTCAGAGTTGGTAAAAGTCTAAATACAACAGGTTGCGCTTAGAGAAAGAGGAAGAAGAAAATAACCAGCAATTGTTTAATGAAGTTAAAGGAAAAAGTAACATAAATCGTAAGTAAGTGAGGGATTGCGATTTTCAATATGCAGATCTTTTTATCGTTTGCCTTTATCTTCCGACTGTCAATTGCTATTTCTTTGAAATCCTCCAAACCCGTATTTATCCCTGTTTGTCTACATTTTTCTCTCTCCAATCAGCGTCTATCTATGTTCGTCTAGGTTTTTCTCTTTTCCTTTTGCCTACAGGGATTGTTCTGGCCATGGTTTGTTCCTGTTCTTCGTTCCACTATACTTTCTAAATATCCCAGTCACTGCAAGCTCCTTTAACTTTAAGCACCTCACTGGTTCTTCTATTGTTGAACAGCGTAGGTCTGTGAAGTTGGCACCGCAAAATAGAACAAAACCCTCAGAAATGACATATTTGTTTGACAATTTTTTGACCATGTTTGAACACAAAATAATTATGTTTGGCCACCCTTCATTATCGAGAAAAATATTTTTCCGAATTCTTTCTTTTTTGAAACATCAATAATCAATGATAAAATATCCCTGGCGTGTAGGAAATCGTTCGACCACGTTTGACCACTGCTTAGAATTTTGATAAAGTTCAATAAATATTACTTATTCATAAAAATTGTTTGGTAAAGTGGATATTTACAGATTGGTAGTCAAAACTGTTTAGATAAGCATTTGACCATGTTTAACCACCTCCAATTTTTAGTTAAGAGGAACAGGAACAACATTTATTTATTGAAAAAGGTTATTCAATGTAGATATTCTAGGATTTAAGGTCAAAACCGTACAGAAAATAGCTTGACCACGTTTGGCCAACGCTTGAAATTTTATTAGAGCATAACAGAAATTATTTATATACCAAAATTATTTACCAAAGTTATTTTTTTCAGTATTACAATTGATACTGAGTGGAACAGTGTTTGACAATGTTTGGCCACCTCATGAATTTTTATCTTGATGTATAAAAATCATGTATTGCTAACAATTGTACAACCAAGTAGATATTTTAACTCCGAAGGTCGATACTGTACAGAAAATCGTTTGACCACGTAAATAATTGGTAACTAATTTTGGTATATTCGGTCTGAACCAATTTTTCAGTAATTTTAAGCAATTAATTCCAACGTCCAAATCTGGTTAATTGCCAGCTTCGTTGGCTTGTTTGAAATCAGTATCTAGTATTCGATAGTATCATCGACATCATGGTCTCTTACAGTCAATTTTTTCATAACGGTAGAATTGTCGATAATATTTGTTGTCTTTGGGTTTTCATCGAATTGGAACAATGAAAATTTTGCGTAAAAAACTTTGCCACGTTATAGTTTTGGACGAGTAAAATTCATTATACTCCTTTTTTCCTTCTATTTCTAATAATTTTCGAAATATCAGATTAAGAATATCGCCAAACAAGTATCCGAATATGTCCACAAATTAGAATCTTCCTGCTGGTTTGATTGAAAAGCATAGCTAAATCTTAATACTCCGACGAGTGAAATTCATTGCACCTCAGTTTTTACGCCTCTAAGCTTTACACCCTCTAAATTTCTAGTGGCATCCAAAATATTGCTTTGGGAATACCAAAGGAAAGTTCGAATATTTTGATAACTTCACGTCACGTTCTCTGTTGGCTTTCTTGAAAATGTGATTGAATTTAAGCAATACCATCATGTTTAACGACCAATTTTCTTAACATATCGCTACTAATTTTCAATAACATTCGTCGATTTTGAGTTTTGCGATTCAACAACAACAGGGTCTGCATTTTCACAACTTGAATTTGCTCTCCTGGCTTTTTTTTTTGAAATCGTAGCCGAAATTTAATAGCATCTTATCGTAAAACCAATTTTGGAAAAGACGTGCCAGTTCTTCAGAATCCAGTCCAATCGAGACCTTGATGGTCGATTTGATGAAAAAATACGATTTTTTTCACTTTGATTGAGAGATTTAAGATTGAAAATTACATTTGCAGATACGATAATGAGGACATCCACTGCTTCGAGCTCAACACTTCCGGCAAAAGTCGCGGAGGGCACGTTTACGGCAGCAAAAGTCAATCGGAAAGACGGGTTTGGATGCAGAAGCTGGCAGAAAGTCTCACGTACCGTTTTGGTTCCAGTATAACTTCGGATTTCCAAAGAATGGGGTGGACATACCTTCGAGAAGGTTACTTACTATTAACTACATTTAGAATCGGTCTTTTCACCTCCTTGTAAACTTCTTTATAATTTGATCTATCTTGTAACTCTAAAATCGGTCTTTTTACTTAACAAAGAAGTCTCTTTTACTTCAAAAGTCCTTTACAAGGAGGTGAAAAGACCGGCCCTTAGTTTAGTAGTCGTTTTTGCTTGTACCATTCGTAAGAAATATATAAATTTTCTGCGATGATAATTTATTTGTCTAAATGTGTATTTGAAGGTATTCAAATCATTTTAGTACGAATAAAAATAAAAAATTGCATCTGATTGTGAGTTCATTCTGAAAGAAAGTTTTTGCTACTTTATGTAATATTTTGACGATTGCTATATCATGATGAACGATTTCGATTCCGTGGATTTCCAATTAACGAATACAATGTGCGAATCGTCAAAGTTCACATTTATTGACTCCTGGTTAAAACAACTCAATCAAAGTCAACGATTGTTTTTAAATTTTGCAATTTACGTTTAGGAGTTAGTGGCCAATGGTTAGGAGCTTGGGTAATTCTGTCTAATAGAACTCTACATTACGTTATCGATAACGCTTCAGTGAAAAGTATCGACTTAAGGAAGGCTAGATGTATTATTTTGCAACCGTACAGAGAAGGAGATGGTTCACCGAAAACGACGGATAAAGGGCCAAATATGCTGATAGATTGTCAAAGCGGTTCCGTATATTTTCGGATGTGGACGAGCAGGGAGACCAAGGTATTTTATTAAAATAAGGTCCGATATTACGCAACAAAAAATTATTTCGATCTACAGCGAAAGAAATAAATTTCTACAAGCATGTCATCCTTTAATGCAGTTTAAGTATAAAAAAACTTTTATTCTTATTCTATCGTGATTATAGTAACATTACATTTATATGAATGCTCATTCCACAGGTGTGGTGTCATATAGTACGCTTGGCAGCCCACAATAACGGACTACGTTTAGAGCAGCAACAATTAACTAAAAGCAACATTCCTGTTATTGTTGAAAAATGTATTAATTTCATCTACGTATATGGTAAGTATTAACTGTTGTTGTGTCGATTGCAAATTGCAAATTTTCGTGGGAATCTAATTGTTGTTTGAAAAGAATTAATTTCAATATGTATAAGATGATTCATTCTCCTCAATTTTAATTAAACAAACCCGATTAAACAGGTCAAAATAATTATATGGGAACTCGCTTGCAATTAGTCTTTACTATTAGTACTAGTATTTACTATTTTATTGGAGTATAATTGCTCCAAGTTTGTTTTCAAAAAGGATGACTTATTTCTAATTGTATAGACGAACACAAATTTAAATCAATAATTTTTAGAATAAATGTTGAAAATGTTCACTATTGTTTTGAATACAATGATTCACCTTTCTTCTCAAATTATCAAAAAGTCGTTATTGCCAACTACAGATTACTACTGTTAAGGAAATTCTGTTAATCCCACCCCCAAAATAAACAAATCGTCAGTTTTCACGATCCCATAGGAGTTTAGAATCATAATTCATATATTACGAGGGTAGATTGATAAGTTTCCGGCACCATTGCTAGAGGGTTGCTATTTTTCCAAATAATTTATGTCGTTGTGTTGGCAACCCTTTCCAATCAATTGACTGCAAATGTTAAATCGATCTGTCAAAGTATTTTGACAATCATT